>OX384032.1:4600000-5800000 GCA_947534325.1 Agonum fuliginosum | reverse complement strand
TATTATTTAGATTTAAATTTAGATATTTAGTTTTAATCCTCGTCGCCAGGTTTATGTAGGATATTACATTAATGACTTACACACCAAATAGTTTATTCACACCAGAAAGTAGTAACATACGAACAAGAGAGAGATTTACAGAGAGCGGGGTTTTTATTCCCCTTACCATTGGAGTAGGAGGTGCGCAAAACTACACATTTATTACCATACGTCACACTAATAATAGCACAGAAATATAGTAGTACGGTTTATAGGTTCGGAAAATTATAATTTTAGATAAATAATTCAAATTGTAATTTACATTGTTTTCTGCGTTTGTCGGTATAATATTTAAAAACTTTTATGGGTTTAAGTTTCAAAGTTCGGATCATATTTGTGCATACGATACCACGGTTAAAGAATAATTTGGTTTGCCAACATGATCTTTTCTAGCGGTCAGAATGTGTAATGGACCTAGCCATATTTTTCTGAAATTTCGAAATTTTTGAATCTTTCGAAATTTCTTGAAACTTTTCAATTATTTCGGTAAAAAAATGAAATTTCTGAAACTAACGGATATTCATATAGTATTACCGCCATTTTGGTTTTGTTGTGATATGACATGTCTGTTTTCGTATTTTTTGTGAAAGTAGTATTTTAAAAGTAGTTGAAAAATATGAGATTTTATAAATTAGCACGCGAATAAAAAGTCAATAAAGGGTTGTAATTTTAAAACTGTGTCACCACGGTTACCGTTCGACATCTTGATCTCGTATTTCAAGCAAAGATTTTTTTGCCAGTTGTCGGTAGTTATTTTTAATAATTTTTCTTCTACAATGAAAGTAATATTATTTACATCATAATATCTAATACTAATAAATGTCTAATATTGTAAACCAGTGGCAAAATGTTTGCTTGAAACACGATGCAATTGTTATGCGAATTTAAAAAAAATTCGTTTTGTTTCAAGATCAGCACGTCGTATAGTATATAACCTTTAATTTTTTGTCATCACTTGTGGAACAGCCTGTATAATTGGCCATTTGTTAGCTTGCCAAGTAACAGAAAAGAAAATCCACTGAGTCTGAGTGATTAGATTCCACTTTAATAACGTTAAACACCAACCATTACATCCAGAAGATGAATTCGTACTTTCAATTTCACCACTTTCTCTATCACAATCCTTCAATAAAACACAACTAAATCAAGCTCTCACCTTGCTGCACGCCCCTCAAGGCAGGATGCTCCCCCTGGTGAGCGGTGGGGCTGTCCCCCCCGTCGTTGTGTCCGTTGCTGTCCTCGCTGCCCGTGCTGGGGCACTCCCCCCCGGCGGACCCGGCACTGGAGCCGGGGCCGCTGCCCTCGCCCGCCGCGGCGCCGCCCCCCTGCTCCATGCCACCCACCCCCGCGACGCCGTCCTTGGCGTTCTTCTGCGTCGACAGCACCTGCATCTCCCACATCTGCTCCTGCCGGATGTCGTCGTTGTAGTCCTGCAACAACAAGAGAGGTTAGTGGAGAATTGCGTATTTGTGTATTGGAAGAGTTTGTATTGGGTACTAAACAATTTTTGGTTTGTGATAACTGCTGGGGTAATTTAAATTAAATTTGTTACGAAAATGAGCATTGTAACTTGAATGATGTTGGAGTAACGTGTAAGAAACTGTATGTTAAATTAAACAAAAATTGCTGTATTAACTGTAAGAAACTCATACATCTGATCGCAGATATCACCAAATACACGTACTCTATAATGCTCTATTACTCACTAGTGCGACAACACCAGATATACTGACTACTCAACATTACAACCCCAGTTAATATAGTACCTAGTTAACAACATCATTTTACATAAACAGAACTTATTGATAATACATTCTTCAATTATCTTGCAATACATTTATTTTAAAACGCTCATATTTATTGTACGAGTATATACAATCTTCTGCATCGGTTGCTAGGTAAAAACTAAAAAGGTGTGTAATAGTTATGTATGTTACAAGTGAGATAAGAGCATTATTACAGGAGTGGAATGTTAAGAATTGCACGACGAGGTCGTAGACCGGGTCGTGTAATCACATGAGTGCTTTATATGCTTTAGCCCACGTACAAAATTCTATCCACGACTGTTCAAAATTAATAAAAATATTTTTGTTTAAACTTCAGATTTGAAATTTTAAAAATTATATATTTTGACAATTGATACCTACATGTTAGTTTCTAAAATTTTGATTTAAAATCAAAGCAAGGAGGGTACATACAATTTGTTCGAAAGCAGGACATCCTGTCAGTTTTATGTATGTGTAAAAACAAATTTTTAATTTGTAAGTTTATACATGATATTTATTTATTATTCGTTTATAAATTATTTATTATGGGACAGTACTTCAAAATTGATTTATTACAAGAATATTTAAGGAATAAATAGGTAGACAAGTATATTATTATAAATGCGAGAAGTAATATGACAAAATCACGTCATATTACTTCACTAGTGAGGTAATATAACAAATTACTTCACTCAAATGATAAAAATAATATTATTATTATATCACTGACGTGGATAAATACTCTTATTCAACAGGTTTTCTGATCGGCTCATCACATTTTAATGAACAATACAATATTGAAATATCAACTTTTATCAAGTTATTGCTACAGAGGTTAGGTTCGGTGAAAAAATACCCAATTCTATACTTAATTGATTAAAAAAGGAATCTATGTACCTATGTGTCAAAAATAGTCGATAAAGTAGTAATCAATAGTTTTACCACCAATATTATATAAGTAGTAAAATGAAAATTGATCGATAGCCTTACCAAAAATTTTTTATTACATTGTGAATACGTTCTATTTAATATGTCAGAATAAACTATGGTTTCAAAATAATGCTCAAATAACTTCATTTTGTGTTAAGTTTTTTTTTACTTTTACATATCAATGACGGATCTGGAGGGTGGGTAAAGTAAAGAGATTGATTACTCCCCTTACTATTTTTTTTTTCTAAAATGCACAACTATTTCAATTTATACTTAACTTATTATACTATTTACATAATACGAAAGTAAAATTTATATTTTTATTTAAAACATCATCTAGATCCGCCCTTGTTACATAATGGTTTTGTTAAATATAGTTGATTACAGATGGTTATAAAATAAATATTTGAGTTTTAGTTTAGTATTTAGAAATTCTTAGCAGTAGGTATAGAGTAAAATATGCTACTAAAAATAATTTTTTCTTAGCTGTATGCTTACTATTAATTATGTAAGTATTTAACTAATGTATATTTATAACGATTAACTGTTTCCCTAATTTATAAGCACTTTATTTATTATTTTTGTATCAGAGCACATAATACTCATATTTTACTTCTATAAATCCATTAATTAATTCACGATCAATATTGTCAGGACAACAGCAATTTAAAACTGATTTATATAATGACACGACATTAAGTATAGAAGTCGGTCAGAAACTATAAGTCTCAAGCATTTTTCATTACTTGTACTTTATTACTGGTTTAGAACCTAAAATTTATGGAATAATTACAGTGTTTATTCTGGTTACTCGCAACTATAAACTTCAGCAGCTATTTGAGTCAAATATCCTTGTAGCAGGATAAAATTAATGCTTCCATCATATCTTGCTATCGTAATATTTCAGTATTAACTCTGAAGTGAATTTTCTCCATAATTTACAAAGGGTTGTAGAAATTTGATTAGTAGTTTAGCAACATTAATTAAAGATCGCTCAACGAAACTTAATATCGTAGCATTAGTCTTATCCGATTCTTTAGTAAATGACCTACACCTCTTGGCTTTCATAACAAGACGAAATTACACGAAAATGTAATTAGTATTTTCATTCATCATTAATAATTTACCGTAATTTATAATTATAAATGCATTACTGTATCACCTTTCTTCTGAATTTCAGATACTAATTTAAGATAACAGAAATTTAATGCAAGTAGGAAAATTTTCTATAGCTTTGTTTCCTTCATTGTCATTCCCGTATTTATGTTATTATTATACCTATATTTTTCATTTTGTTTTCGTTTACATGCTAACAAATACAGTTCATATAATTTTCCATATTTACATGTGTATTTTGTGCTTCGGGGTCGTAATTTTGCGAGTATTATTTCATGTGTTTCATGTGTAATTCATTTGATCGTTTCATTGTAATATTTGACAATAATTCAATTACACGTTACGATTGTCTGACAGCATTATGATTAAATGCATTATGTTTTACTCAAATAGCTGGCAGAGATATATTTAGTTTCGTACCCAAAAAAGCAAAGCCTAAAGCGTATAGAGAATAAAAAAGCAGTTTTTGGCAACAAAAAATTATTATTTATAAAATATAATAATTTCTAATAATAACTTATTGGGATATATTAAACCTTTATATAAAACTTACCTATCCATTTTAAACAAAAATTTGATTTGTTAAAAATATAAATGATTTTTAAGTTTAATAAACAAAAGCATATTTTTAGAAAGTTGTTTTTTATTAAATTAAATTGTAACAGTGGTTTGTTAATAAGGTATTACAAGGTTTAAACAACTATTTTATTGCTGTATGGATCTTGGACCTTTATTCCGTAAATTAACAAAAAACTGTTACTGTTGCTGCAGTGATGACGTCAGTAGCAACAGTTACTAGTCACAGTTACAGAATTGCTATTTTCATTTAATTAGATTCGAAGTTAGTTCCAGAATTTTTTTAATAGATTTGCTACACTTCATTCATAAACAGTTTTCAGCAATTATTTCCAAAATTGCAAATAAATGAGCTATATTATGCCAATAATTTGTAAAAAATTCTCAAGTAATATGAATCACACATAACCTTTATAAACGAAAGTTAATTGTCAAAAATCACTTGCAGAAACTGTAGCTTCAATGCAGCAACACTTCTCTAACTGTGGCTGCAAATAGGGCGTCATATTATCAGATGTTCAGTATTTTGCCGCCAGAGAGCAATAGCGAACATAATAACATGTAGAGTTGCTACAATGTTACAGAATAAGAGGCCTTGGTCTAAATAAAATATATTATAAATACATCAAATTCTTATATATAGTAAAATAACTTGTATTTTAATATTCAGAAATAGCTACAATAATAATAATAATAATAATAATAATAATAATAATAATTTTCATCTATGGAATGGTTGCATTCTATCACTTGAATGGATTCATTTTATAATTTAGCAATGAAACGTGGTGAATTACAATAATTTAAGTTTATTTAATGTTTTTTGTTGGTTTCATTAGTATTATCTATTTAAGTGAACCAGTTTTAAAATAAATTTTCTTCAGAATATTTATCTTTAAGTAGATAGTTTTAGGTTATGTTTTTTAAAAGGCAATTAAAATTATAATCGTACAGAAAGTATAATGTGCAACACGTCTCGAATGACTATTACGCTCTCATGGAACCGTGAGACTCGCCTACGGCTCGACACAAGTCACAAACTTTCTACTCGAGCTGAATATGCTCCATTCCGCACACTTATTACAGAATATATACCATTCAATGAATTTAAGCCCCTGCGTTTATATTGGGTATGGTTTTTGATTTACTTTAGATTAGAAGGAATTAACCTTTTTCAACACATTGTAATTAAATATAAATATTTATTCCGGACATATTCCTACCAATACCGATTTATTTTGAATACATAAAAGTTCAGATAACCGTAAAACCGTAGTGGTTCGATAAAAGAAAGCTCCTTGCGTTTTCTTTGTTTACATTACACTATCTTTGGCTGCATTTTCATATTCCAAGCAGACGTAAGACAGACGGGATACGGGAATCTCGTACCGGAGAACCCATCTGCAGCTTAAAACTGCAAAACCGCGTTGCCTTACACTCCGGAGCACAACACACAACGTTCAAACTTCGACTGTTCTAAGCCGATAACCTATGTCTTATTCTTGTACAGCGATAATATTTTTCAAAGGGTTTAGCGATACTCCTTTAAACACAGTGTCAATGTTGACTATGAAAATATTATGCAGATATATTTGAACAGACTTGAGACGTTTGCTAAGAAAATAAGAGAAAGTTTAAAGAGTGCAGTGCTGCATTTACATCAGGATAAGATGAAATTTCGAGTGTAGAAGAACTCGTACGGTAGGTACTTGAAGCGTTTGAATTCAAAGAAATTTTTAAATTAGCTTGAGGCTCATTCTGGGTAGAAGAAAGGAATGCGTGTTAGCATATACTATTATGCACCTATTATTTAATCCACACTTCTGATAATTTTTATTAGGATTATTCTCGTTGCTCCTGTAATGTATTTTATCAATAATAAGTTGTCAGGATAAATATACTAATAAAACCAGGAATACAGGCTATGTACACGTATCAATTTATTTACAGTCTTATTTACAAACTCCTTCTTCTACGTTAATTGAAAATAAACTTCCTTTCTACAGGACTTCACGAAATACACTAACTTAAAAATTATCAAACAAACACACACTTGCCCATTCACACCCCTTACTTCTCGATACCACTCATGCCTAAGTCTCTAACATACGGTCAGCATCACCTCACACCAACCCTTATCACACTTCGTCAAACGTTACAATTTATTACTTAAAACAGCTTATAACTAACATGGTCCAAACACTTGGGATTTTTCTAAAACTAATAAAATCCCTAACATAAACCAAACAAAACACTACATTGTCACACTATACTTAAATGTCTGGGGCATTAATAATTATTTTTAAGGGCGAGTCTGAAATATTGCCACATGTGATTGACTGACTGACAGTTCAGGTTCGAATCCAGTCAGATACACATTTTAGTTTAACTGCACAGAAATAGAGATACCTGACCCCTCTGCTGTAGTATCGTACCTACACATTACACCAGAGTTTTAAACAAAAATAAAACAGTGTTTTAAACAGCAAGGAGTTCTGAAATATGCATCATTACGCATTATGGCGATAAATATGCTGGGGATTCCCCTACCTATACTTATTATTTATTATCAGGTTATGGCTATGGGCTTTGTTTGTTTGTTTGTTTGTTTTATTTTGTACACTTGCTTTGTTTGTTTAAAACGAAATGTTTTAAACGTGTCAACCCTTCTTTACACTTACAATAATGAGTAAATGTGGTTGATATTGATACCGGATACAATAAAATACCATCTATACAGGGTGTACCATAACTTGAGGTACATATTGTAATGGCATGATAGTTTATTTCAAGAGAACATTTTTATGCCACTGAACACAATTTATTTTGAATAAAGACAGAGTTATGTCGCCGGTTACTAAATTCAATTGTTGTATTATGCAAACATAGTTATTAATTAGTTACAACGTAATATTTAATAATAAAATTACTAAATTCAACCAGTGGCCCAAAATTGTTCCCTTAACAAACCTCAAAAATTAAAAATTTCTTCTAGAAGCAGTCAATTTATTAAAATCAGTCTCCATCAACATAGGTACAATCAAATAAATATACATACAATAAAAATAGGTAAGCAGACATACATAATTGGTTGTTAAATAATAAAGAAAATCATGTCAATTATTTTACAGAAATCTTTCGTCAAAAGATGTTAAACATACATATTACTTAACCAGTCATCATCGATCTGAATTATGCAAGAAGTTTCCACAATCGTCAAAGAAGTAAATAACTAAAAATCAGTCAATCAAGGGCCGGAGCAACAATACAACAAGATTATACAATAAAACTAATAACTAATTAAATATCACAGCTTCACAACTTAAAATATCACATGAAATATTAAGATACAGAGATAAAACTATTGAAATAAAATGTGTATCTCAAGTTATGGTACAGCCTGTATAATATACAGATTATGTAATTTTACACCTAAGTCCTAAGTTGGGATAAGAAGAAATAATATACCTATCTATGTATGTATGTATGTACGATAGGTAGGTATTCAGTTCTATAGAGAAGAGGTTCAATTCGAAAATATTCGTGTTTGCTAGACCCCAGGCGAAATTAATAATTATTTAGTTCAACAATTTTTTACACATTGAACGCAAACTCGCTTTTAAATATTCTTTTGAAATTGGTTCATGTTTTATATTCAAAATCATATAAATCTATATTGTTTGAATTTATATACTAAAACATTTCTATTTTATTTTTAATTAAATTGTATTACGTATGTATAAATCCTAGATCTAGGTGAAGCATTTTTCATTGTTGTTCGCTTTTTGATATCTTTATCACAGTAAAAGTAGTAGTATTTTAGCTAGCAGAGTATTAATAATGTTAAAATCACTTTCGAATATTACCGTAGGTAATGGTTATGAAATTATTTTAGAATTGAATTGTATGTTCAACCCTGTAACGATTTTAAACTATTATCTGTAGTACTAGTACCCACCATTTATGTTTGTGTACACTGTTAGAAATAAACAAAAAATATGATTGATGCGATCATTACTTTAACTTCAAAGTTATCAGCAAAAATGTTAAACCAAATTTATCCTCACAAAAATATGAAATGCGTAAATACGATACGTCGTCGTACTGGAAATAGAATTCGATAATAAATTTCATCACATTATTTGTGATGGATGATGATTAATCTGTCTTTTAAATTCGTAAATATTAATTTTAATGAATTTATTATATTAGCAAAGTTAACGAAGTATGCTATCTAAAGAATATAATGAAAATTTTTATTTAACCACACCACAATTAGAGATAAAATTACTGAAGTTACGTTAACCTTACACAGCTAAATTTAAAATTCTTCTTATAAATAAATAAATAAATAAAAATAAAATTAATGTAGGTAACTTTATCATATTTTTTTATAAATATAAACACGATTTTATGTTGTAGATTTTGAATGAAATGACGCAGAAGTTATATTAAACAAAAATAATGCTCATTTAAGTAACAGATATTTTTGTAATTAAGCTTGATATATTACCGTAAAATATGTAAACGAACCATAACGTTTTCAAGCCGATTTCTGAACTAATTTGCTTAACTAATTCCTACCTCTTATTTTCTTGTCAAAAGAAAATTTCATTATATAGTAAACGTAAAATTTATAACAGTTTGATATAGAATTTCTAACAAAATAAAAGTTAAAGTTCTCGACATGTTTACACTATTATACTCAGTAACACGGATAAAAAGTTGTTATATTTGTGTAATAAAAAAAATATATAATATTAATATTGTTGCATAAAAACTAAACTAAAATCTAATAGATTTGTTTCATTTAATGCTGGTGACAAGTAACGTAAACTAAGTAATATTAGCTAATCGATAAACAAGATTAATTGTAGTGTTCTAGTATCTCATGCTAAAATTGATTAGGTAAGTGGCATTAATCTAGTTATTAAACATTTAGCATAACAACCTACTAAAGTGAGATCACTGTTCTCCTGTTGAGTACCTATCATGTTAGCAAATATTCTGTATATTTTTAATAAAAAGTTAAAACGTACTAATTAGTGTTTAATAAACTAATACAATTTTTACAGAGATTAAATTTTTGAAAAAATAGTAGAGTAATATTTGTTTCTACGAAACATTACATAATTTCAATATTTAAACTAATAAAAAAATTATACAGTCTGAACCATAGGAAAAACTGTGACCTAAGATTAATTAAGCAATTAATTTTAAAGTAATCACCTAAACAATTTGCTATAATTTTACTGCGAAAAAAGTTTTTGTTTATAAGTTGAAATTGATGAACAAATACTTAAATTAACGGTCTAATATGTGTATAAACTAAATACAAGTACAAGATTGTTTTATTATTGTCACATTCAACAAGATTGAAGCCTAATGGTAGTATTTTTTTGACTAATTATACATTTGTCTCAAAATTCATCTTGGTTATGACATACAGGAATCCTAGGTTAATCAAAATTAAGTTTTGTTTGGTCATAATTTTATTAAAAAGGACATCATTTGACCGTCTAAAAGTTATTAAATAGACGTCATTTGCATGGAAGAAAATAACATCTTTTAAACATCCAGAACGTTTGAAAGACATGGACAGGACATTATAAAGACGGCTTAACGACGTATGTATTTGTGTTGTATGGGATCGTCATATTGCATCTACAATTCTAAAATTTTAAATGGAATTGAGTATCTTCTGAAAGTTGTTTTTGTATGTATAAGAAAATGAAATATAATCCGAAGAAGACAGAGGACAGAGTTTTCTATACAGGCTATAAATTATTGACATAGTTGATTGATGCACAAAAAGTCAGTACCTATAATACGTAATAAATTATGTGCTGTACAATCTCTTCGATTTGATATAAATTAATGTTGAGGAAAATACGTTGAATGCTTCCGTGGACCGTGCTTTATAAATCAAATGTCAGTTTTACAAAGCAATAAATCTATTTTGTAAATCAAATTTGACAGCTGCGTCTATAATTTTTGAGAAATGAAGAATTAATGACTTGGTTTATTTCGCCTTTTAACCAATAGAGATGAAATCTCGGCACTGAGGGAACAAATTTTTAATGAAAAAAGAAAAAAACAATACCCAATGTTATTTTCTTTTTGCATGACTGAGTATTGACCTACTAGTTTTAGTGCTGGTGGTAAGTGGTGTCGTTATCAAAATAACTGTGTTAAATTTTACAATAATAATAAACGCATGGGAAACAAACTCTTGCAATTTATATATTTTGTCGGAGTACGAGCGGAGCGGACTATAGATGATCAGTTATGTGATCAATAAAACTACTAAAAGGCGCAATTATTGGAATAGTTAATTAATTGAATCACCAAAAATCACACATTCACCACGATCATAACTTCATTTGCACACTTGAATTCCTATATCATTAATTATTATTACAATCAAAATGATTGCTAACATATTTGTACCAAGGGAAACAATTAAATGGTAGTCCTACACAAAATTAATAAAAAATTTCTAATTTTCTATTTACTAATACCGAACTCAGATGAAAGTTATTATTTTTGAAATAATTGACTTAATTTTCAATTTCAATTTTGGAATAGGAAATGTTCTCAATAAATGTTAATTGTATCTTCACGCTTCACATTTCCTACAAAATATAAGGTACCTATTTCTGTGTTTCACAAACGTAAAGTCGATTGTAATTTTTAATTTTTGTCACTGTTCTTCACTGGGTACTGTATACTCCACAAAGTGCATGATTTAATCCTGAGGGTGAAGTTTATTTCACGAGTCGAAGGTGAGGAAAATAATCACCTGAGGGATTAAAGTTACTTTAGTCTCGTGGTATATACGCTATTTTTTGCACTTCATCCTCAAATGAATGGAAAATAGTTACATACACATTTTGAAATTTTGACAGTAAACTTTATGACAAATATTTATATCTTTACCATAGATACTCTGTAACAAATAGCACGTATTTGACAACGGGATTAATTAATTCAAATTCTTGACAACGGGATTAAATATGAATAATTAAGTACCTTAGTCCTTAAATATAAAGACTAAAGAAGAGTTTTAGTCCCGGCAGTGGAAAAATATTATTCTACAGAGCGCACTCTACGCGCAATGTAGGAAAAACACTCTTAGATTAAACACTCTACAAGTAAATTTGTTACTGAACGTACCCCTACAGAAATAAATATTCTATTAAGTATAAATTGGTTGTGTTTAATATTATTGTTTGAAACTGTCAGCATGAGTTTTCGTCAATTATTCTCTTTCTGTCGCTAAATACTTCAAACGGAGCTACCATTCATAGAACATAAATCAATATTGATAATAATTTACGGATCTACACAGACTACCATCATTAAGGAAAGACGAATAACTCTCATTTCAAAAGAAGAGAAATGCGTTGCACCTTGGCTTCCGCGAATTGTAAGTTTACAAATAGGGTGTTGAGAAATGAAGTTTAGTGATTGAGAGCAGGAGCAGAGGAAATTACGTTCCAAACGAGACATCAACATTCAGGAGCATCGCGTTTCGCGTTGATATAATTCTGATCTCGGAATGAAAATGTTGAATTTAGCAGGATAATTAGATTTTTCTGACGGACAAAAAATACTTCCACTTCAGAAAAAATGACAAGCGAATGTGTACCTGTCATTCTCCGGCCCGAGGGAACAACGGCGAACGGCTACGAGTCTGACAATCGGTTATTCTTATTCTTTACCCTTCTCCCCTCACCCCCCGAATTGACTGTCGTTTTCTTTGTGTGCACCGCCACCTTTTCCTCTTTATAGGGTACTTGGCGAATTTCAAACGGCCCAACACCGTTCGATTTCAGACGTGCCATTGTGAGAAATCTTTAAAGTAAATACGGTTTTTTAACACCTTCGGATGGTGGATAATTTGTTTCGTCGTCCTTTACAACTTTACTTGTACTTGTACATATTTCAATTCGATGGAAGGCACGAAAAAAATTCACAAATGTTTAATAAGAGAATAGTTATTTGCCCAACTAGAGAGGATAGCGCTTCTTTTTCCCACTCGAGCTCGAAGTTTGTGTCATGAGCGAAGCGAGTGAGGCAATCGAACGAGAGTGGAAAAAGAGTTTCCCTCTCGTGTTAGACACAACATATTTAAACACATTGTAAATGTTAAAGAAACACGACATAAGTAGAAGTGAGATTATTACTATGCCATCTGTCGGTATGGCGTTTAAAAACAATGAAATATTTCACTGCAGCCAATATGCCAAATTAATAATACTTGTAAAATTGTCAAACACTTTCGCGATTTGTGAACATAACCTACAAACTTTTAAATAATAAAACAAGAAAGTTACGTTGCATGTACACTGATAAATATTCAATTCAATTCAATTCATTTATTTCGTGCTAAAATATACAAAAGTATTTACACAGGTCTATAATCATTAACATAATAAGGTACAAAAGATTCACATATTAAGTTGTTGTATAAATTAGTTTGCCGTAAAAGGAGCAATACTAATTAGACCATTTTTTATTTTACTGTTAAATTCATTGATTTAAATCCTGTAAGCTTTTTGGTTGCTTATTGTATTGTAAAGTTGAAGTGCGTAATAGTTTATACTGAATCTACTCGTAGATTTACCGAGACGTAAAAAAGGTTGATACAAATTTGATTTATTACGGGTGTTATAGGAGTGCATTGAGCTACTATGTTGATAATTTTCTAAATTATTTTTTATGTAAGTTAAACAACGATAAATATAGATGCCAGGAAATATAAGTAATCCCAATCTAATAAATAACGGCTTAGCATCCGCCCGATATGTACTATTTGCTAAAATTCTTATGCAGCGTCTTTGTAAATCTGTGTGAACAGGCAGCGTAATATGTAACTTATTGATATAAATACCTACCAATAGTTATACTAAATAGTGATAATAATTCAATATTTCGAAGAAATAGCGTACCTATACAAACATAGTTCAAAGTTTGTCAACAGTGGGTGGATTCTGTTCAAATATATAAATGCTACAGATTTGTAAATCTTTAAATAATGAACAAAATCACATCAATGTTTGTTGACAAGTATAAAAATGTTCATATGATTATAGATTTCATTGCGATTTTGTTTCATATTTATTATTTTACATATCTGTAGCACTTACAGATTTGAACAGAATCAACCCATAAGTTTGTAAGTCTATGAGCGTCATCGTGACTCATTCGGGATGCTTTGTAAAGTAGGTACAAAACATTCACCCAATATACGAAGACTGGTGGATCAGATACGTCACTCAAAGGAGATTTTAAATTTGAAGCAGTTTTAAAAAAAATCATATCTCTTGACTTATGGAGCATAAAATATACACTTACTTATCAAGTTCGACGAATTCTTTCAAGAAAAAAATAAATCTAAAATTGTGAAACAACCCCACTGCACTTACGGTCGCGACATACCTACTACGTTATTATAAGTGAATAAGTGGTGGGGATGCGTTTTGACACAGCGGCAATTTGACTCAGCGACATTTGGACACAAAGGTGTTTTGACGCTGAGATAAATTGACGCAATGGCATGCACCCTCCCAAATCTCCAAGTTGAAAAGGGTTTTCATTTTGCTGAAATAAAAATAAAATGTCTACCTTTAAATCCATCACAGAAGCTTTATATAAAATATAATGTTCATTTTATTTTTAAGCAGATTATATTTATCTTTCAAGCAAACAATCGAAAGCTTTCACAAAAACTCGAACTCCAAACAAAGTGTCAAACAAACAAACAAACAAACAAAACTGTTCACTAATACTAAAATCAAATTGCAATTACTGGAACAGTATTTTCCAAATATCGACACATTTTTTTAATTGAATAAAAATTGCTCACAACGAAAACATCGCTTTGTTCGTCAATCATTTTGTAAAATATAAATAATAGGTTGGTACTACCGCAATCGCTTGTAAATTTACAAATAACGTTCATGCACATCCGTTACAGTGACACGACACATAAAATATCATTCCTGTAATTATTTTTACCTCTTGTCTCATATTCTATAAGAGAGGTATTCTAATGGGTCAAAATTTTCGACTATCAGTTTCAGGGTCTCTAGAATACGAATTTACTATTTTCGAGATGATGTCTGATTTTTTCCTAGATGGTATCTAAAAAAATATCAAACATACAAATTACCAAATTTTATATTTAGGGTTCTTATTAAAATAAGAGCCCATTAAATTTTGGTTACAATTCATTAACAAGAAGTAGTATTTTACTTGAAGAACATACAACTTTTCTTCAATATCGTTATGGAAAAAGTACTTATGACAATTTTTTATAATACTAAATAAAGAAAATGTTATTATCTACTCGTAAAATCGGTTTAATATAAATTTTTTTGCATCTGACACAATTAAATATTAACAATGCACGAAATTATCAAATCCAACGCTGATATTGTGAAATGAATAAATTTAATTAAAAAATCTGACGTGGACACCACATGACTTCCTTGTACGCCTATTAAACAGTACCTACATACTTTTCTTAATAACTAAAATGTAGAATTACATTATACAAATATATTAATATATAAGTACTACTACTACTACTGCTACTATACTCACAAATATATTTTAGTCATTTTATTTAAACTGCAGAAGAAGATATAAACGATATTTTACTATTGTCACTGCCACCTGTCACTGTCATGTCATAATCACTTAAATTTTACGTAGTAACAAATGTTAATCGATCATGGACTACAAGATACCGAAATACTAAATTATAAATATATACTTTAATTATTCTTAAATGATGCTAGATACAAAAATATTTATAAAATACCGATTGTAGGTAATAATCACATAATCTTTCATTTAAAATAAAAAAATTTGTCTTAAATTAAATATTTATCGAAATATTTGAAAAAAGTACTACTTCCGGTTTATAGATTGAAACCAAAAATAGGAGGTGCACAACTAGATGCTATAACAGTCCTAAATACAAAATTTCAACTTTCTACGTCTAACCGTATTTGAGTTATGCGACACACATACGTACGTCCTACCGTCCGTACGTACAGACGTCACGACGAAACTAGTCATAATGGATTTAGAAAAGGTCAAAACGGATATTTCCGTAAAATCTGAGAACCGAAATTTTTCGCGATTACAATACTTTCTTTTACTCCGTACAAGGAAGTAAAAATTAAAATGTGCAACTTGAGTCAAAATTCTCTTGTGTTTATGTTTTTTGTGAAACTTCTTGTAGGTTACTGTATTTAATAAATCTAAGGCAGTACGCACTGCACGTAAACGAGACGGAGATTTCACATTTGATTAGAGACTAGCATCTTGACTGCGGCGTGGGTGAGTATTCATGAGTTTATTCCATGGCTGTCTCCGCTCTGAAAACAACCCGGTTACCTACCCTACATACACGATCAGTGCGCCATCTGCTCCGCCGTGCGACACTACAATTCTCCAATTGTCCTGATAACCGAATTGTGTTCGCAGCTTCTGTTCTATGCGACAACATAGTTCTACGTTCGTGTTTGTATTAGTGTCTAGTTCGGGCGATAGTTCAGCCAATGCCTCTTGATTAGTTTGTGCTTAATTAATAATACTGTTTGATTGGAAATAGTTTGTAAATTTTTATAGAAGTATAAGCGGAAAACAATGACCACATAATAGATTATTTGGTTGGATTTTGTCTTTGTTTTGGTCTGGCGTTCTACAAATTTAAAATCATTATGTACCTACTAATGCTCAAAAAACTGAAGTCATTGTGATAATAATATATTTCTCTTGGGCAAAGTAAAACTCATTTTTAGAACCACCTATTCAAATTCAAAATAAAGGACGGTTACTGGATGTAGGAATAATCTTTATTTTTATTATCAAACCTTTTACGTTCCTTTACTTGATTTTTGGGTACTACGACATTTAAAATGCTAAATTTATTTTCAGTAAAACACGAAACTTGTTGACTTGTTCGCACTTTTCTACCTAATCTAAACCCATTTAACTTATATCTAACAAACTCAAACCGTTAAAATCGTATTCAAAGCTATTTTCACAGATCCATGTAATAAATTTCCACGTTTAAACAAATGCACATTACCTACTAGTACCTAATTTTTAAACAAGCATATTTTTTGTACCATAAAGCATAAGTAATATAGATTATAAAGTGTCTTAAATTTATAATAACTTCTTTGTAATATATGTCATATAAAAAGTTGACATTTAAAAACTGTCAAGAGCATATTAAGTTATTGTTTTTTGTAAACTGTTCAAAAATTTTAGTTGAGTACCTACTTAAGTATATTATATTAATTTTGTTCAATTTACCCGAAACGTGTTTTTGTGAATATTCTGTTACCTTTCAGGAAATCATTGGTAAGAACATGGAGGAATAAAAGAAAATTGAATATTTTTTGTTAAATAATTTGAATTTGATTATCATTGTAGGTACATATAAATAAATAATCAAAATTTGATTGTTACAGTATGAATGTACTATTATAAAAAAATCAAAGTTCCTACGGGTATTATTGATTTTTTTCAGTGTGAAATTGAAATAAATACACTTGGTATTATTTCATTTTAACCTTCATTGAACAATTTCGACATTTACAATTTTTAATTCATGCATGCATGGTTAATTATACGGTATTATAATAAAATAATAAAAAAATAAAAAATATCAGTTACTGCACACAATGGTAGGTACAATTTATTATGGTTTCCGCAGGGTTTTTAAAATATTTATTGAATAGAATATAAAATAGTGCAGCAAAAATTTTACGTGCACACATTAATATTATAGTTTCACCACAGTTTTATTGATATTTATTGTAGGTATAATCAATAGAATGAAAAAATAAACTTTACACATTGCATACACGGTAGAAATGTTATATTATTTACAATTTTGAGCATAAAATCACTTCTTTTTCGGCCATAACTTTGTGAATATAATTAATATAATCAGAAAAATACTACAACATTACTCATTTAACTGAGTTTGAGTTCCAGTCTAAGACGAGTAAAAACAAAATTCAAATTTACATTATTTGAAAAAACAAAAAATCACCACAGGATATTATTTTTTAATTCTCAATCTCAACTGATTTTCATTATTCTAGAAGTAAATAAAAAGAACGAATTTCAAATTAACGCTGTAGAATAAATTATTTTCAAATAACAATTTGACAGTAAACAAAAACATTTGGATGTGTTGTGTGCTCCAGCTAATCACAAGCATATATATATATATATATATATATATATATATATATATATCACCCTAGAGTTTTGAATTTGCTCCTCCTGGTTTAAAAACAAACTAACTTTTCAAATAAATTTAATTTTGCTACTGTCTTTATCAAATAAGCATTAAAACGTGTTATCTTCACGTGTTCTGGAATTAAAGGGTCGTATCATAGTTTAACCACACTGAAATTATATAAAACTATAAAAGTTTGAAACAAGCGTGTAACTCAGTTTATTCCAGCACTAAAATGACTACAACATTTAATCACCTACATGTAATATTCTGTCATGCATACAAATTTATACAAGCATTTGCGTTGTTGAGCGCTTTAACAAAATGTATTTTAATGAAGTTTTAGAAGTTCTTAGGTCCTTTAATTTCATACGATTATCAAAGCGCTTAGTGTTAAATGCTACAGTTTCGTAGCACTGGGTTTCAAAACAAATCTAAACACCGGAATAAAAAAGCGAAAACAAACTATTCTTAATAAATTAATCAGTAACAATTGTACAAAATAAAAAAATGTTACACAAAACAAAAATTTATAAAACATAAAATCTACATATGGTTGGTGGATGTGAAATGCGAACATAGGGAAATATATGACAATGGAGTTATCATGCTAGGCATCTTGATATACGTGGAATAAGTACTGTCAATGTCAAAGTAGCTGTCATATTATTGAAATTATTATTTTCATTAACATATTTTCTTTGCATAATAATGTATGTGTACGAGCAGAACAAGAAAGTTTACATGCACTTTTAGATTTTATTATTATTTCTGTTATTGATTACTCTTTTTGCCACACAAATTCATATTACTTCGTTTTGTGACACTACTACAAAATATATCAAGATATCAGGCATGAAAGTTCGATTGTCATGTATGTTCTCTATGTTCGCATTTCATCTCCACCAACCTGTATACCAAATTATATTGAAAAAAATATATATCAATATAAATTTCCACCATTTATTGCTACTTATCTATAATAAATAATAATTACAAATGTATAGAAGAAAATTCTTTGAATAAATTAAATTATATTATCTGTTAAATCCTCCTACACTATTATTGGAATACATTTGACCAAAATAAAATTTGAAAGTAGGTCGAGATCGTTTTGTAAGACAATGTTTACAAATTAAAGTTCGCAAATTGCAAACTCCAACCACTAATTAGAAATACGAGTGCAATTACTAAGTTGCAAGTTTGTATCATGCAACTGACAGCTTAACAGAAAGCTTCCCGTAACCTCTATAATTTAAAATAGAACAATCAATAGTGTGTAAACGATTCATTCCGTACACCTAGTAACCTTTTAAATTAAATTGCTATAAATATAGCAATACTACGTAAAATTTAAATGATTATGACATCACAGGTGACAGTGACAGCAAAATATCGTTTATGTCTTCTACTGCAGTTTAAATAAAATGACTAAAATATATTTGTAAGTAGTAGTACCTATAGATTAATATATTTGTATAATAAATAAAAAGAATAAAGTAGGTATGGCGGGAGGTCTTGTGCTGGCCACCAGATTTAATTTTTACTTCCTTGTACGGAGTAAGGAAGTATTGTAATCGAGAAAAATGTCGGTTTTCAGATTTTGATGGAAATATCCGTTTTGACCTTTTCTGAATCCATTATGACTAGTTTCGTCGTAACGTCTGTACGTACGTATGTACGGACGTATGTGTGTCGCATAACTCAAATACGGTTAGACGTAGAAAGTTGAAATTTTGTATTTAGGACTTTTATAGCATCTAGTTGTGCACCTCCTATTTTTGGTTTCAATCTACAAACCGGAAGTAGTAAATTTTAAAAAAAAATCGATAAATATTTAATTTAAGACAAATTTTTTTATTTTAAATGAAAGATTATGTTATTATTACCTACAATCGGTATTTTATAAATATTTTTGTATCTAGCATCATTTAAGAATAATTAAAGTATATATTTATAATTTAGTATTTCGGTATCTTGTAGTCCATGATCGATTAACATTTGTTACTACGTAAAATTTAAATGTTTATGACATGACAGTGACAATAGTAAAATATGCTTTCTATCTTCTTCTGCAGTTTAAATAAAATGACTAAAATATATTTGTGAGTATACTAGTAAAAAGTTAAAAGAATTTTTTATATTATTCTACATTTTAGTTATTAAGAAAAGTATGAACAAACAAGGCGTACAAGGAAGTCATGTGGTGTCCACGTCAGATTTTTTTTTACTAACAGCAGATGTGACTGCAATTAGTTAAGGAAGTAAGAGTACTTAGTGGGCGTGACAGTCAGTATTTTGGACAAAAATTTGAGTATAAGTACTCTTTAAAATTTGTCAAGCTTTCTATTTATTTTAAATCTTCATCGGGACACTGTAACGATTGTGTTTTATAATAAATGTTTTACAAAATTTATAATATAGCTTCAGTCTTACATAGTGTTGATGTTATCAGAGACTAGCATCAAATGCAGCAAATTAATTCGGTCACAACTGAAATTGTTTATTAGCTTAACAAAACGACCAAACACTGGCTTTAAATACAGCTTAGAACTAGGTGACTACATTGTTTCTAATATTCCATCCATGTTCAATTTTCTATGATTGAGGTCAACCAAGACTCCGCCGTAACAGTGAAGGGTTAAGGTGAACAAGTGGTCAGTTTATGCGCCCGAGTGTCATTAATTAGTAAGATGATTTTGCAATTTTAATGACCATCACACTTGCTGGCTGTGAGACTTGTGCTTTGAACGTTTGAACTCACATTTCAGTGAGTTCTACTCTACCAAAAAATATATAATGTACACATAGTGAATTGAGCTTTAATACATATATGCTCAGTTGAAAAATCAATTGGTTCTTCAAATCTAGTATTAAAATTTTTAGCTAAATTTAATTTATTGAGAAAAAATCACTCTCAACTTTAAATTGTAGGATTGACATTCGCGATAAGTGTTAATATTGTATTTAGGTAGTGCCTATAGTGCCGATACTAAAATTTGAATGATGTATAGATTTAAAATTTTATTTTTGTAAATGTGTCATTAATTTTCACATATAATTTTATGTTAATTCTTTCCGCAATTTTAGTGCTTTTCAAAATATATTAATCTTTTCGAGTGGCACACGACACACGACATACTCATTAAGTTGTTGCATTGGTTGATATTTTTGTGTCTTGTGATTTTCAACTAAGACAATTATTTATTCTTATTTTCTCAACAATGTTGCTATAACTTTGAAAAAAGATTTTTATTTGTCCTTGGTCATACTAGGGCCGTAGAAAGGCCAAATATTTTGTAGAAAGACTAACATTGTTGTTGTTTTTCTAAAGGCATGTAAAGCTGCATGTTTTCACATAAGTAGGTACTTGAGTACTTCATGTGCAAAAATATATAATTGTCTACAGAAGCATAGAAACTTTTAGAAAATAATATTTAATTCGTATTTCATCGATATTTTGTGCAAATAAATAATATAACATTAATTTTCCAACATTTTTATTTGTAAAATGATGAAATTAGGTACAAATCAACTTTTCAGCTCCAGGAAGGACGAAAGTTTTTACAGCCCTACCTGTAGAGAGTTTTTACAGGTAGGGATCCGCCCTGCATGGCCTCTCTCTAGCTACGGTCCTGGTTCGTACTATTTTCTTGTTTTTATATCTAAAACGAATTGAGTACAACTTCAACCGAAATGTACAAAAAAATGTTCTTAAATTCACTTCTCAAGCCCATTTTACATTACACTAAATCTTGAACAAGATATTGTTCAATTTTTGAAACAATCTAAATTGTGTAGTATCATACTGCAAATTGTGTGAAATATCGCATTGCTTCGTAAATTGTCTGAAAAAATAGATAAGCGCGGCTGTCAAATTATTATTATATGCGAACTGCGCAGAATCAAAAACTAAATATTGTAGTTGTAGGTAGGTATATAAAATAATTGTCTCAGTATAAAACAGAGTTCATTAAGAACAAAGTAATTTATTGCTTAAGATATTGCTCAATTTATTGCGCAATGTCTTGTTCAATATTTAGCGTAGTGTAAAACGGCCATTAGTTTTCAAATAGATAGCAACAAATTTTTTCGAGAAATTGAGATGAGACGAGAATTAAACAGTCGAGAATTGGTCGATGCGAGAATACTTAAATTTCTCGTCTCTAACTATATAATCAAAATGATGAAGTCAAATCAGTAATAACGTCTGTTTAAAATTGGATGATTAAACGAAACAATAACTCTTCTCTATTATTGCCGTTTAATAAAATTTTTCATTAAAAATCGGATGTCTCCAGTTCATCTTTATGTATAAATCCTACTTAATAAAAATGCAGTTGTCAGTAAGTGCCCAAATGATTTCAGTTATTGGCGGCAATAATTCCTGGCGCGTTCATAATCGATTAATTAAATTTCCCGCTTTCGCTAAATCTGGAATCGTAAATATAAACCGATACTCGATACAGTAATCGCTGAGCCAATCTTCCGTACAACGAGTCATTAGCAAGCGTGCGAATCATAGAATCGCTCATCGACCGAAAATTAATATTCCCTCATCAGATCTCCAATTTGTACTGCGAAAGCGAGCAGGAACGCCGCGGTGCCAGCTGCCGCGCAGCAGGAGTTTCCACATCGTCTTCTCCTGCGGCGACACAAGCAGGATCGGAGTTACATGTTTTCGTATAATTCATCGGTATAGAGACCTTATCGTTATACCCTAGAAACTAGAATATTTTTACGTGATCAGTAGTGCGTGATTGGGCGTGACTATAAAAATAATTTCGTGAGCGTGAGTGATCGTGAGTCAAGGCGCGGATTCAGGAGGAGGGGCTGGCGCTAGAAGACTTTGAAAATTTAAAATCAATTTTAGACTAAAATTTGTAGATATTCGAAGAACTATATTTTTGTGAATCTTTTTATTATGTATCTGAATCTGAACACAAACATAAAATAAAATTCTGGAAATCAATTAAAATTATTTAAAATTGTACAAAATAATTTTATTATATTTTTGTTCAGACAGTTTTGTTAATTAAAATTGAGGTAAAAAAGATGAGATCACGACCATGCAATTCATAAAAATTAGCTTTTTCACATCAAAATCAAAACAATAATATTTACTTACAAGCTATCGATTTGGAAGTTAAAATAGTCTAAAGATTAAACTCGAAGTTATCTAAACGTTGAAATTGAAATGAAATATTTAATCAAAAAGCAGGAAAAATCTAAAAGTCGAAGATAGTATTTTCTCCGAAGTCTAATGTCGTAATAAACCTAAAATTCGAAATAGTTTACCTAAACTTTAAAGTGGAAATACTACTTAGTCTAATTATTCGAAATAGTCTAAAGTCGATATAGTCGAAGTTAGATTAATCGATATCAATTTTTTCTAAAATAGTTAGACTTTTCTTGAAAAAAAAGTCGATTTAATTTGATATATCGACTTTTTTACCAGCCCTTCCCTAGATTTAAGGAATCTATCATTTCAAATAAAATAACAATACAAGAATTATTCTAAAGAAACAATGAAAAAACAGCATCAATTTCAATGCTTTATTTGCGTATGGTTAATGTGATTATATTTTCCAGGATGATATTATGTAAGTTTTGGTGTTAAGCAGCAGTAGGTAAATGCAAACATAACATTAGTGAAACACAGAATGGTCAGATCCAGAAAGATAAAAATTCTGTTGCAGAAAATTAAAATAATTGAATGTTCAAACATATCTTAGTCAAACATAGGTCAAATACAAAAAAAATTAGTGAGGATGGGTGCGGACAATGTCTTTTAACAATGCCAAACTAAATGACTTTGATTGAACTGAACTAAATAAACAGCCCAATACCCTTGTAGAGTCCCAACCAAATACTCAGCTTAGGTAAATTTTTTGATTAACTGCATTAAATAAACAACCAATTACCCACCCGATTTTAGTAAGCAGCTAGTCAGAAATATGAGTACCTAGAAACGAAATTAATAATATCGATTATCGGTTTTAACCGTTTTTAACTTTTAACCTTATAATATTATTATAATAATACAAAATTCTATTTTATCTATTAATACAAAGAATATAAGAACAATAATTTTAACTTTAAAGTTAGAGGATGATCAGAGTATAATAAAGTCTACAAAGGTATGGGATATATTTTTTTTGCAATACAACTAAGTATTTTTGCCTTCATTTTAATCTAGAATCAACTACCTTTCATGATTATTTGCATAATTTAGATTATATTCTATCGATGAAACGTAAAATAAAAAATTGTTTTTAACCGGTTTTTAATTTCGATTCACGAAAAGCGGAGACAACGAAACACGAAAACGAAATATTCAGCTCTCGTTCCGATTGAAATCGAAGATTTAATTTTCGTTTTTAGTACCTGCTAGATACAATATTATATTTTATATATGGGAGGCAGATAAACACTTTTGGCATCTGACTGCATACCACGAAGTATAAAAAAGACAGGAGATGACACTCGATTGTTGACTATGTCACAATTTTTGACGAGCAACTAACTAGGAGGGGTGAGAGGGCCTCATAATCTGAAGTTAGAAACATATGAATGAAAATTCAATTAAACTTGTATTTTATTATAAGTTTCTTTATTCAATATTACCGATTGAAACTATTATTTTTAACACGAACACCAATTTTAAATAAAGATTTATTCACTTGTGTACTAGATAGTTTTAAAATTATTTTGACGTTTCCCAAAAATAAATTCATAACATATGTTATTAATATGTCAAAATTAAATACAATATAATATAAACCACGTAAATAAAGTTCATAAATACCTATGATAATTGGAGGTAATATATATTTAAAATTTAAACTGACAACTAACTTCACTGCGATCTCCTCTCCCCACCCAATTTGATTGTTTCGGAATAAAATTGTGTGACATGGAAACACATACAAAAGGCATTTTTTAGTCACTCCGGTTACATCCAATCTATGGTTACTTATAGTTACATGATAACCATATTTTATTCACAATTTAATGACGTCAGGACGTAACCTGGTTAGTTGTAGTTACAGCAAATATCTGACCGTGGTGTGTAGCACGGTTTGCTGTATAGTTACTATATTCATCTTTTTCTAATTTGTAAATGTCAGTTGTCAGTTGTGTCAGTGTTATGATTGCTTTGAACACTTATTATTAATCAAGGAGTTATTAATGTTCTAATATTGATAAGTATTGATATTTATTGAATGTGAAACAAATTTATGTACTTAGTAAAAATAATTATAATTTTTTTTAGTATTTTGATTCTTTAACTATGATGTCGAGGAAACACTCATTATCAGCGATCCTAATTATGCTTATGGATGAATTTACCTAATTTAATTTTTTTTAAATTTTATCTCTTCCATTTTCAAAACAATTAAAGTTAATCACGAACTAATAACAAATTTCTTCACTGATTTAAATTTGACAAAAAAAGAGGTAACCAACGATGTAACCGAAGCGATTTCATTCGAAAATGTGACTGCATAAGTCACTATGACGTATCAGGCTAACCACTGTGTTAACCACAAGTAACCTAGTTAGCTAAATAAAAAATGCCTAAAATCAACAGAGTGTCATCTCCTGTCTTATTATACTTCGTGCTGCATACTAATTAAAAAATGTATATTTCACAAATAATACTTTCAAAAATAGGCTTTAGTATACGAGTACTGTGGATCAGTTTTCAAATTTGTTTATATCAATATGGCCGCTTGGTAGATCCGTCTCTGGACGGCCGGAAATAGGTAAGGCGCTCTAAGCGTCTTCGCCTCTTCTTTGATGTTTTTAACGTTGTGGTGTGCAACTCATCAGAAAATCTAGACACGAACCCATTGACGTGCGATGCGAATTTTCCTTTCACCAAGCGCGAACTTCAAAGTTACAATGGAAGAAAAAACACTGCACCCGCAATCGGATTACACCGGCTTAATCTGCTAATTTGATTAGCTCTCGACAAAGGAAGGCGGGAAGCGGCTAAGACGAAGGCGTAGCCGCCGCAAATAAAAAACCCATGTAAAGTTTCTATGTGAGCCTCGTTAGGACGTCTCAGAAACTTTTCACTCACCCGTGGTCTCATGTAAGTTGCACAGGACGAATTGGCAAATTAACCAGAAACTTCAGTCAATTTATCATCACCCGAGAACCGCAACACAAAAATAATCTAAATTGTGCACCATTCTACATAAATAATCATGAGATATTTTCCTAGAAGTACTGTTGAGAATCCTTTCATGTAATGCAAATATATTCCGTATTTTATTAATGTGTTCTAAGTTAGTTGAAATGAATGAAATAATAAATTATGTGACGATTATTGGCTGGAGGTCTCTGGTTATTCAATGAGCTAGTGCTTTAGTATATCATCAAGATAGTTGAGATGATTGTACGTTTTACGTTTAAGGGGCTTTTATCACAGTAAAAAAGAATTAACAAATTACTCCCAACCCATTAATCCTATAAATCTAAAAAAAAATACCATATAAAGATAAAGGCAGTAAAAATCTAGCTACGTTGTCGAATTTTTTAAATTGTTATTATTATTATTTATATACAATTAAATAACAATAATTCTGAGAAAAACTCTTCGTAAGTTTGATTGCATTGTAAATTTAAATGTTTATATCACATTATTATATAAAATTTTCAAATAGTATTCGAGTAATTTGTTAAATAAATTTAAAAATTATATGCGCGCTAGCCAATCAAATTGAGTATTTTCTAAACAAAAATGGAGCAAAACATAGCAATTAGATAAATAGAGACAACATGTGCTCATAAAAAAAAGGCTGTCAGCGCGGATACCTGAAATAACGTGGATTTGTGATCTAGCAGCGCTGAGCGATAAAACCCCCTTAACTTTAAAATAGAAAGAAGAAATGGTGCAGTAAGTACGCGTGAATGGTCTATGTTGAGTTTTTAGTAGCTGTCTGCATATATTTAAGATATTTTGTATCTTCAAAGATAATTTAAATTTCAAATGCAGTCGTTTGATTTAATATAAAAACAGAAAAAAATATAAAAAATTCCATAGATGATGCTAAAATGCTTCGTTATCGACTATTTTTTGAGTCGATAAAATAACACTTTAAGGGTAGATAAAGTAAAATTAGAGTAGATAAAGTAAAACTTTAACATCAACTTTTAACGTTTTTTCTTCAAATTCGTTCGCCTGTATTTCTGTATCCACTTTGTGAAAACAGTAGGATAAAACATTAAAAACAAATTCCGAAATTGTGTTATAATAATAATTTAATTTGAAACTTTTTCTTTATCATCAGCTACAGAAAAAAATCTGACGTGGACACCACATGACTTCCTTGTACGCCTTGTGTGTTCATACTTTTCTTAATAACTAAAATGTAAAATAATATTAAAATTCTTTTAACTTATTATACTAGTATACTCACAAATATATTTTAGTCATTTTATTTAAACTGCAGAAGAAGATATAAAGCATATTTTACTATTGTCACTGTCATGTCATAATCATTTAAATTTTACGTAGTAACAAATGTTAATCGATCATGGACTACAAGATACCGAAATACTATAAATTATAAATATATACTTTAATTATTTTTAAATGATAGCAGATACAAAAATATTTATAAAATACCGATTGTAGGTAATAATCACATAATCTTTCATTTAAAATAAAAAAAATTGTCTAAAATTAAATATTTATCGAAATATTTTTTAAAAGTACTACTTCCGGTTTGTAGACTGAAACCAAAAATAGGAGGTGCACAACTAGATGCTATAACAGTCCTAAATACAAAATTTCAACTTTCTACGTCTAACCGTATTTGAGTTATGCGACACACATACGTCCGTCCGTACGTACGTACGTACAGACGTCACGTCGAAACTAGTCATAATGGATTCAGAAAAGGTCAAAACGGATATTTCCGTCAAAATCTGAGAATCGAAATTTTTCGCGATTACAATACTTCCTTACTTCGTACAAGGAAGTAAAAAGAATTTTATACACACTCGAGAAAAATAATTCACTCGCTTATTGGCCGCTTGTGAATTAACACTTCGCTTTCGTCGATAAAATATAATTTTATCGTCTATTAATTTCGTAACCATTAAACATCAAATAGTACAGAAATAATTACCAAAAACATGATTTTAAAATAATATTAAATATTTCGATTCATATTTCAACATACCTACCTGATATTAAAATATAATTTGTCGTTGTTGCGTCAAATTTAATCATATCAAGAGATGCACACAAAATTTAAATTAATTCCACAAAGGGTTTCAAAAATACTACCTGCATGTTGTATTGCAATTTCAGCACTCGGCAAACCATTTTGTTTGTTGGCAAACAAAATTTTAATATTAAATTTTCCGAATATTAATAAACTTTAAGTAGTGACATATTTATAATGAAATTTTTATTAAACTTTAAAATAGATTTTTTGTAATTACAATACAAATATTTTATAAACAATAATTAAAATAATTATTATTTGAATTATGGAAATGAAATAACTTCGTACAATTTATCGAAGTTGTATACATACATAGATAGAAATTCTAATTCTAACTCAAGTAGTAAAGTAAGTAGTGATGCCGCCGAGACGAGAAATTTCTCGTCTCATTCTCGTCTCGTCTCGAAATTACGAGACGAGAATCAGTAAATTTCTCGTCTCGGATTTTCGGGGCGAGACGAGAATTCATAATTTTGAGACGAGAATTACTCTCGAGAACTCGAGAATTCTCGAAATTTTTACTTAAAAATATCTTTTTTTAATCAGGAATGAAGAAAAATTACTGGGATGCACTCAACAATATTTTATTTCTCAGTCGACTAGTTTCGACGTCACATACGTCATCATCAGGAGCTACATTATTAAAAGAACAATCAAGAATAGTGAATAGTTATTTACGAACCAAATGCGGGAAGATTTTGATCCCACATGAGGGGTTTCATTTACGCGAATGCTGGGATGGTGTCTTTCCGCAAGTGGTTTGTACAATGTTTTTTGTAACGAATAAAACTATAATCAAATACATTCAAGTTGTAGTTGTAGTCTGATCATTAAATTTGAGGTTACGATGTTCCTTCTACTCACTACTACCGACAGATGGCGCGCTGCACGCAAGTTTTATTTTTAAATATTGGCGGTTTTCGGTGGTCTTCACTAATTATAATTCCGAAACGGTGGCTATTGTAACTTATTTAATTATTCATTTAGAAAATATTGTTGAGTTTAATAGAATTACTAAAATAAAAAATCTTTATTATCCTAAGTCGCACACCCATGAACTTGGAAATCAAACTTTTCTTCCTAGAAGTCTAGTTTTAATAGCATTTAAGAAAATTGCGGGTCACGTGACTGTCAGTTTGTTTTGATCACTCCGATCACTCTGTACAAGTATTATATGTGTGACATGGGCATGACGCGAAATCTAATAGTTATTGCAAAAATCGTTAGGTGGCTTTAATTTTTTGTCGAGAAATTTGAGACGAGACGAGAATCGAGTTCCTTGAGACGAGAAATGAACAGCTGAAAAATGACCGAGACGAGAATACTAAAAATTCTCGCTTCGAAAATTTGTGATGAGACGAGAATTGACTATTTCTCGTCTCGTCTCGTCTCACGGCATCACTAAAAGTAAGTAGAGTTTGGTTAAAAAAAAACTTTTTTTCTATTTCGAATAGAATATTTTTTATTTACATCTTTGATTTATATGCACTAGACTAGAAAATTATGAAAACCTCTTATAAAAAACGTTTTTTTAAAAAAAAGGTTGATGCATTAACAATACATTAGGCGTTTGCTTCTGAAATATAATAATTGAACCAAAAACTGTTCTCTGTTATTAATTACTAGTGATCTACGAATTATCATCAAAAAAATCTGATGTGGCCAGCACAAGACCGCCCGCCATATCCTACTCTTTTTATTACTATCAGAGATACTATATACTACTACAAATATATAGGTACTAACAAATATATTTTAGTCATTTAATCAACTCTAGAAGAAGATATAAATGATGTGTCACAATTTGCACTGTCATTCTGTCACTGTCATAATCAGTTAAATTTGTCGTATTAACAAATGTTAAACTATCATGGATAACTAGATACTGAAGTTTCATACTCTAAATTTTATAAAATACTTTAATTCCTAAAGTACTATGACAAAACAATTTATAATGCTAAAAATTGCAAATAATATAATCTTTCATTTTAAATAAAAAATATTGCGATAAATTAATTATCAAAATATTTAAGAAAAGTACTACTTCCGCTTTGGGTATTGCTTCCAAATATAATTGGGTTCTTAAGATTTGTATTAAAACGTAATATATAAAATTTGGTTGTGAAATGTTAGTAACACACAGACATCATCTCAAAAATACTTTATTCGTATTCTATAGATCCTAAAACGTGCTTATTTACAAAAAACCCACATTCGAAAATGTTGACTCATCACAATACCTCCCTTATAGAATATGAGGCGGGAGGTAAAATAGAAACATACTTACTAGAGAGGACACTTGAAATCGTATGTAACTCCAATCTCCCATAATTCCCGAGATTTCAATAGTTTCTCTCGAAATAAACACTACATTTAGTAGAATAATATTGAACCTTACTTACATTATTTTATTGTTACAGAATCATGTCAACAAATAACTTTTAAACCATTAGAACTCAAGTATCGCTTTAAAAACTGGCGAAGAAGTCGTTAGTTCGTTGCGCTGAAAGATTTAAACATGTAAAAAAGTGTAACACCTTCCTGTCGCTGTTGAAATTCAGTTAGCTAAAATTTATTTGCATCGAGTGTTCGAGTGTGATTGTTGTCATCGGATCGTATATCCGGCAGTAATGAAACGACGGAAATTACAAGTCTGTTTATAATATGCGTTGCGCTGGTGGACATGTCTGTAGAAGAGAATAGACTGCGACTATATTTACGTCCGCGGATGAATCTGTGTGTCAGCCACACGGCATGATAATAAAAATAGACGTTTAACGATCGTGTGACGCTTTAAGTCCGTCGTGTGGAAATTTATATTTTTCTCGGAAGTGTCCGCCACTGAGCCGTACTGCCCCTGCCAGATTGTACGTCATAATTTACTGAGGACGTCGGTAATTATCCTGCTGAAGCAGCAGGGCGTGGCAGGAATTTCGGCCAAATTCATTATTCATTTTAGGTTAATTTTCCTTTCTTAACTTTCACTAGTTTTGTAATGGCTTTGGTCGTTTATTTTTCTACTTGAGAATTTATTGGTAATTAATGGTCCATCTATTTCCCTTCAACACAGTCTGAAGACCTATGTTTTAAAAGATATGGACGTCAAATATTAATACAAATTTTGGACTGCAATTGCCAATAATTTAAATTTAAGATTTATAATAATACCATAAACTTAACACTGAAATTAATTATTAATTCTACTACGCATTTATTGAAATTACTTAATTAAAAGTTTCGAAAGAATCTTAGAAATCTATATGTATATGCTTGAGGCCTCTTCAAATCCATTATAAAACGTACTAACGTAGCGAGTGTTTTCTGGCAACACAAGAATGATATAATTCCATTCCAACTAGGATTATATACTTGAAGGATCAAAAACAGTTGTGCCTTTTTAAAAATTTTATAAAAAATTGTACATGATTAGGTATAGAAATTTTGTTTAAAAATTTTAAAAAGGCACATCTCTGCTCTATTTTCTATTAAAAATTTAAAAAAAAAGCATTATCTTGAAGTTAATAATAAACTGACAGTTTACTCGCAACGAAAACACTTTTACCGTATTTTTCAACTTCAAAATGACTATACATAGCCAGGAGGCGGCAAAGTACGAGTTTCGGGCTGTCGCTCTCGAAACGAACACTTAATTTAGTAGAATAATATTGAATCTTACTTACATTATTTTATTGTGAAAGAATTTTGTCAACAAATAAGTTTTAAACCATTAGAACTCAAGTACCGCTTTAAAAACTGGCGGAAAGATTTAAACATGTAAAAAAGTGTAATACCTTCAGTTCATATACACCTTACAATCTGTGTTCAATTTAAATCTTTAGTTTCTCTTTAGGAAAAGCACAGATATACAGGATGTTTAACAACTTCAGGATAAAAATTTAATGACATAGGTACATGACATAGGTAGGTACCTACTCATCAGGAATAAAAAATATTTTTTTTAGTGTTCGCAAAATAAATCACACTATAAATGACAAAATGACGTACGTACACATTTTTTCACGATTTATTTTGCGAATTTTGAAATTTAATTTTTATCCTGAAGGTGTCATACCCTGTATTTTTAACTGTACGTAACCTGTAAAATTTAAATAAATAAAACTATTCGAATTATGTTTGATAAAATTTTACGGTAAGTCATAAAGTAAAATTTTGTATATCGAATAATGACATGAGACTTGCGGGCAGTGTAATTTTTGTTATTTCTAAAGTAAAGAATTTTTAAACCAGACTCAATTATTGATTTAATTTCTCTTATAATAAAATTCATATAATGAGACTTTGCAGCTGTATGTGCTTATATTAAAGTAATATAAACATTTTACAAGCTTGTTGGCGATAATTTCATACAATTTCTATACAATTTGTTTAGTATAAAATAATTGTCAAAATAAAAATAATTCAGATTTTTATCTCGTTTTATCAATTAATTCAAAAATTTCTTGCCCTTTGGTCTTTCGCGTTTTCTTGATGACGTTCTCTTACTCAAATCTTATCCCGAAATATTATTCCAACAGCAGTCAAACGACATTTATATTTCTACTTCAATTTTAATTTATTTTTAATGGTTTACATCAAATGGCTCTATAAGAGTGAAAAATAATAAACTTAAAGGATAAGAAGAAACCTGATGGAAATATCTCATTTAAATTTGAATTTCTCTACCAAATATTTCATAATATTTGGATATTAGTATAGTACGGTAGTTCGTAAGTTGAATCGAGAGTGCTATGATAATTGATATTAAAATTTATTCTGATTTGCTAAATGATTAGTCTGCAAATCGTATTGACCTACACTGCATATTAACTATAATTATAGCAAAATATCTATCTCCTATCTACATTATTGAAACTGCGTGGTGAATCTTGGCATACGAGCATTTTCAGTATTTGTATTCTTAAGAGTGTCGTTTTCCTAAATGACCAAAACATGCTTCGCACAAGTTTGTGATTTATTTAACAAGAAACAAACGTAATAATAAAAAATTCGCGATGTACATTCACTCAGCATTCACTAGTTTTGAATTATCTTGTTTTAATAAACACATTTTGTTTCACAAAGCATAGTCTTCGATAAATCAGACATGAAAGAATGGAATGTACATCGCGAATTTTTTATTATTACGTTTGTTTGTTGTTAAATAAATCACAAACTTGTGCGAAGCATGTTTTGGTCATTTAGGTAAAAAGGTTGGTGACCATAATTAAAATGATGATGAAAGGCTGAAATTTATACATTGCCTTTATTACACTATTGAGATTCTAAAAAAATATAGTAGGTATTGAAATTAGGTAATAAACAATTTATTTTTAATTTAATTAAACTATTATGTCACACCTCATTAAAATAATATTGGATATCTCGTTATGAAGTTGATTTTTTAAAGTAGCGCTACTCAATAAGAAAAACATGAACTTCTCTGGAATAAAGCCCTTACGAACATTTGCTCAAATGAACTTGTCACCCTACTTTTATATGTGCTTAATCTATAGAATAAGTTAGGCCGGTTAGATCTGGGACATCTGTGTAACCTAATACGTACCTATACTTGAAAAAAGTAATAATATTGGGTTTTGGATTTAACATTTATAGGAAAGTATACTAACCTATATGAGAAGACAGTAAAAAGTAAATAGAAAATAATAGTATATTATACAACGAAGCTATAATGGATATTATTCCTGAAGATGAAGTTTATAACACGAGGGTTTTAATCATCTGAGGGAATAATAGCCAATATAGCGAGTTGTATACTGGTACTGTATCTACGACTAACTTATTACGAACAAGATTTTAATAAAATAAAAATACCAATACGTAAAAATTTTTACATTTCCAAATGTCAATTCTTTATCACCATAGATACATCGATAAACATTGCAATTTTTACCTTCCACTTACCTGTAAAGGAAGGTATTGGAATCATGCAAAAAATCGGGTAGTGAGTTTTTAGTGGATGAGCACGAATTAGGGTCCTTACAACTCATTTTTGATAGTTTCTCGATGATGTCTGTATGTATGTATGTATGTATGTGTGTGTGCGTGTGTGTGTATGTGTGTGGTCCGGGCCGATGCCGTCTGTCTGATAACTCAAATACGAATTACCCAAAAAATTTGATATTTGGTATTTTACAATTGTATACGAATAGGAAGAGCTCATTAGATTTTGGTACAAATATCTTCACCGGAAGTGATATTTTTTGAAGATTGAAAAGATTAAGTGTCAAAAATTTCTATAAATTTGGATAAATATAGTATTTATTTGTAATAAGAATAAGAGGAAAAGTTATTTGCAATTTTCGTTATAAAAAAATTGTCTTTATCTGGTAGCATTAAAGAACTGCAGTAAAATTTAAAAAATAAATTTATCAAATAAAACGTTGATATCTTGTAATCCATGATCGGTTGATTTTTGTTTCTGCGTAAAAAATATTGACAGGTGAGACGGGTAACAAGTTGGCATACTAGCGCTATATAAGTCCTAAGTAAGATATTAAATGTAGTAATTTAAAAAATAAATTTATCAAATAAAACATTGAAATCTTGTAAGCCATGTTTGGTTGATTTTTGTTTCTGCATAAAAAATATTGACAGATGAGACGGGTGACAAGTTGACATATTAGCGGCATATAAGTCATAAGTAAGGCTTGGTTCACATAGCTTATGTCATGTCATGTCTGTGTCATGTCAATATGTTGAGCACACGGTAAACTAATGAAGTGGTTCACATAGGGTATGTCTCGTATGTTATTTTTTTTGACATAACATAACAGTTGATTTGAACTCAACTTTCACTGCTATATGTCTATGTCTATATCTGTCAAAATTACACATTTATTATTAATATAGATAAAAACTTACCAATAAGTTAAGAATAAAGCTTGTATGATAAAATAAAACCTGATTATGAAGATAATAAAATAATAAAAGCAATAAAAAGTAAGTACAATTTAAAATATACCATTCCCAATTTTATTAAAATGTTTCTTGTAAATTTACGAATACAAATTTATCTTATTTTCCATTAGTAAATGCCTGCGAATCCAAATTAATTTTCTCCGTTGTGATACTTTACACAAAATGTGTATATAATGAAATGACACAGACATGACATGACATAAGCTATGTGACCAAGCCTGAAAATGTCTATGTCAATAGAAATAACATAATATAATGACATGACACAGACATGACATGACATAAGCTATGTGAACATAGCTTAAGTTATTAAATGTAGTAACTGAACGGAGGATTGCTTCAACACAGCAGAGTTTTCGTGTGAATGAATCTTTTGATTCAGGTAATACCATTGGGTAATACTAAGTTCTGTGTTTGAATATTTTAGATTTTTATTGTATATTTTAAATGGGTACCGAATTGTACGTATACATTTCTGTTTAAAGTCTAGATATGGCGGAAGGTTGTGTGATGGCCAAGTCAGATTTTTTTAAAAATAATTTGCACGCAGAAATTGATTCAGCCAAAATAATTTTCTGATTGGTGCAGAGGAGGGAATACTGACTATTATTCCCTGTGGGATTAATATATGGCATTATGGAGCAAACATCACACATTTAATGTTAATGTTATACTTGCATTAGTCGTAGATAAACATGTTTATATGATGTGGAAAAAGTATGCTCTCTACTTTAATATTAAGTAAATATGCTAAAACATTAAAACGATGCCAGTTGCTGGCAAAGTTGTACATGATGAATCTTGCTCTTGCGGCTAAAGTGCATTCAGCACTTGTATCTTCCTCTAACAAATTACTGTAGCTTGTAGTGAAAAATGAAAACTTCTTCATTATCTAAAAGCCCTCCATTAAATCCTGTGAAGTTAGTTAGCAAGTCAAGCATCTTGAAAAAGCAGCAGTTTCAGTGTGTACATTTACAAATTCATATTAAGTCAGGAACCCACCGTGTTCCGTCCCAAATGAATACCTACCTACAACTCATACATGTGCAAGAGTGCTACACTGTATAATTCCATTAATATACATTAAGGTTGACGGGGACTCGCAATCACGTTAGATACATCACATGTACTTAACTAAAATTTCATGAGCAGCGTTGAGTGTGTAATGCAGTGCAATGCAGGCCCAGGCCCGTACTTATAATTTTTGGACCAGTGCAAAAGCTCAATGAAATAAAGCTACTCCACTTCAAACTCCCAAAAATCTGATGTGGACACTACATGACTTCCTTGTACGCCTATTAAACTATTTATACTTTTCTTAATAACCAAAATGTAGAATAATATAATAACCGTATTTGATTTATTCGGAAAATACCAAAAAATACCTAGAGTAAAGTGCCCTTTTGGCACGGACGATCGCAACCAAAAATATAAGGTGATCAACTAGATGCAACATGAGTCTCAGATACAAAATTTCAACTTTCTACGATACATCGTTTTTGAGTAATGCGAAAAATACGATCGCAAAATAAAGCAATTTATTGCTCAAGATATTGTTCAATTTGTTGCACAAAACAGATTAAATTTTCTTTAGGCCAGGTCAAAGAATTTAGGAAAATAATTGAAATATGTAAAAGATTGTAACAACAACTTTCTTTAGCTACCGACACGTTATGGTTTAAATTTATATCCGTAAAATAACACAATGGACTGCAGTTCCAAATATTTTATTTTTCTAAAAATCTACAATCGTTTTTACATCAAAGGCCTACATATTTTTAGTAGGTATTTCCTTTCCCAGTCAAAATAATGCGTTGGTAAGAAATATTATATTCGCTATATTAAATATAAATCCCACATCATAACATCATAACCTTGATATTTGCTCTTTAATGTCCATCAACCAATAATTTTATTGGACTAGTACTATAAAATAACAAAATTAAATGTTAAAACTGCATCATAGTCTTGGTATTTAGCACTCTTTGCTGCCCATAAACTATAAAGTATCTTTTTATTGAATTAGTACTTTAAAACAATACAACTTTGCCATTTATGTTAAAACAAAACATTAAATAAATGTTATATTTATAATGCATCTTATTGGATTAAATATTGTTTAGTTTACAACATTTGAATCGTAAATTCTGTAGTAATTGGATGTGTATGTTTTATGCTTTTGTACGAAGTTTGAAAACTTAATGTTTGTTAACGAATGTATTTGATACATGCATTTTTGTAAGATCTTACTAACCCAGAAGAAGGTTTAAACCAAAACGTCGGTTATGTAAGAAGAAGAATTATGTTGTATGACTGATATTTCGAGTAATTTTTCAATCTTACATATCACCACAGTCGATTACAGAGTCACTTTTTATAAACAAAAATTAAATTTTTTTTAGTCTACACCGTGGTAATGAAAATGAAAATTAGTGGGTATAAGGTTTAACTTGGAAAGATTTACAACACAAGTAGTTCTAAATCTTCCACATTAGCATTAATCTTTCTCAAAACAATTTTATTTTGAAACGTTACAAAATAAACGTAAAAAATTAATAAGTCGATCAGTAACGTTATTATGGTAATATAAGTACCACTAGTTACATAATAGCCCATCATTAAACTTGAAACTAGCTTCTTGCGTTTAAGATAAAATACAAAAAATTTAACGCGATTTCAAGTGATGCATAATTAAGACATAAATCTTGACAAATTCAAGATTGTTTTTATTTGTTTCATATTCAGGGAAATCAAAGAGCCCCGAGCCCTTAGGATGACGAGCACGGTCCTGGACAGCCCAACGTCAGTGTCGGTGCCATGCAATCATGGGAGGCAGGGCGTTATTGCGTGATGCAATTGTCACGCTAGCCTGCTAGATGCTGTTTTGTGTTCAGAATGGCTAATTTGATTTTTAATTAAGTTCACAAGTGGAAAGTGGATTAGAACTTTGCTATGCAACAGTTTTCAGTTTTGTTGGATGGATTGATAATGGAAAACCTTGATAATACATGGGTTCATTATAAACCAATTATCATATTCGGTTCATAGTTTTGAATTGTGTTTTCATTATTTTAGGTTAGTGTTCTAATTTTGTTAGTTGATAACAGAGACACAGATCACTTGTAACTACTGTGGTTTATAGTTATAATGTTATAGTCAAATCTCGTTTCAAATCACGTTTTTCATTATAATAATAAATGAGTGCAATCTGTAACACAAAGTTTCATTTTTGTACTTTCGTTTTATTTATTTACCTACAAGTTAACAAGCTTTGGCGGTTTTTATCTAGTGTTCTAGTGTCATAGAAAAATAAATTATTCAAGACATTCTGTCGCGATGATTGTATTCATTTGTTACCTGGAGAAACGAAGTACGTCGCTTCCAAAACATCGTCAATTAAAAATATCAATCGTATAGTTAAAATAAAAATTTTGGCCTACTGAACTGTAAACATAACAATCACACATCGACGTTCGTTAATACGCACCGAATTGCATTTCTTTAATATGCCAGTAAATAAAAAAGAGAGCTTACAAAAACGCTACATTACACAATTTATTATTAAATAGGGTCTAAAATAAATAAAAGAGATTTTACATAAATAGGTATGTCGGCCAAAAAATATAATATATACATAATGTATGCGTTAGATATTTGTACAACGCTCGGTTTTATTAAAGCACCCCGCTTCGCGTCGTACTTTAATATAGAACCTCGCGTTGTAAAATTAACCCTACCGCACTTATAATGTAAATATCTATTGTGGTTATTAATTTCAAAATTTGCTAAATAGACAATAATAATTTTCTGCAGTAATAATGAAAAACATGACAAATAATTGTTTAAAAGATCATTAGAATAAAAAAGAAATTTTGTCAACAATAATAAATTGATTTATTGAAATATTTTTAAATCTGATTCTCAATAAAACTAACAAAACAAATAGGTTCAGTACAGACTTTGTTGTTTTTGGTATTATTAATCAAATTAAAAATTAATTTCTAACGTTAGTAAGTTCGTTAATTTAATAACGTAACGTGCAGAGAGAGATATATGTTTAAAATTTTGATTAATTTTTAAATCACAACTAGGGAATCATTTTGCTATTTTCGCTAAACGTCGCAGTGACAAACAAAAACTTTTGTGTAATAAACATATTTATATACTGCGACATTATATTCTCTTAATTAAATTTTAATGAAGTATGGAATTTATCATCATAAAGTAAATTAATATTAAACTTTATTAAATACAGTTCCTGGAAAATTCTGGTCACTACACCTACACCTGATACAAACACACCAGAAATTCCTAATTAATAATTAAAAGCTTTCCTCTTCTATCATAGTTTAACAGCATATTAATATATACAGGCACAATATAGTTAATAGGTTTATAACATTTTATGACGTAAGTAGAACCTTGAGATTCATGGTTAAAATCTCTCGGCGAACAAAAACATCTACTACGCTTAATTAAATTTCATTTGGGCGCTTCTCACTCACAACTTCGTGTACAACGATCTTTCTGATGACCAATAATGGCAACTAAACTATTTATACATAGTTTTAATTTATTTCTAATATTCTCTTACTCTAAAGACGGGTTTAAAATGAATGTAACTGTGTTCTGTTAACATGAGCTATATGTACCTATTTCTATTTCTGACACTGGATTTGACGTTTACTTATAAGTACTGTAATAGTAAGGTTCGGCATCTTTTAAGAAAACTTCCTAGAGTATCACTATTTATAAAGTGTGTGGCCATAGGCGCTATATTTCAAATAAGTAGCCATGGTTTCATACTCAAAAAAATGTGTAATTAATTAATGTTTAACTGTAACAATATGATATCCAAAAATTAGTTCAGTATCTAACTTTTAAACTCTTCATGTATTACCAAACATACAATTTTATTCAAATACAATTTTACTGAAGTCAGCCATACTCTGTATAAAGCCACTGTATTACTACATACTTTACTCTTCACTCTTTCCCAATAAATAGCAAGCAAGTGCTATTTGTTCTCGGTTGATCTTTGTTTAAATTTTGATGAGTATTTTATATTTCGCTACAATATTTATTGTTATAAATATTGCCAATCCAACTATGTAACTTTTATTAAACGGAATCATTTCTGACAGTTATAAGAAAGGTCAAGTTAGCAGATTACTGAAATGATTATGTACCACACACTTCTCATTCACATCACACATCTTACAGAATACAGAAGAAGTAACCTATTACATCCATTATAAACCAGCCCTAAGTAAGATTGAGAATAATATAATAATTTATTAGTATGTATTTGACAGCATAATAATAATTGTGTTTATAAAACACAACTAAACATGTTTCATTAAAGTAAAATGAAAATGCTTAGTAGGTAAATTTAAAGGGACGCAATCATAAATTTCCTGGATAATCAGAGCAATTCCCTGTTTGCATATATTTCACAGTACAGGTACTGCGGTAGTAAGAGATAATATAATAAATAAGAGCAGGCCTCTGGATTTGGAATTGTATATAACGATACTGACAATAAGTATCCCTGTAAACGTTACAAAATACTCTAATGCTTTGATTATTGATTTTCTTCAAGACTAATCCTGTGTGCTTCTTTATAGGTGTCCGGGTCTATGGAATACTCCAGGAAAGGTGCAAACCAGGATGCATAAATATAACGTCTACATTACTATAGTATAGTAATGCCGAGAGACTATACAAGAAATAGTCAATTCTCGCCACGTCACAAATTTAAGTATTCTCGTCTCGGTCATTTACGATTGTTTAATTATCGACTCAAAGATCTCGATTCTCGTCTCGTCTCAATTTCTCCAAAAAATGTTTTACCATCGAATTGGAAACTTTAATTTAGGAACTGTTTTGTACATTTCTTGCACACGATTATTGTTTTAGAAATGAAATGATTCAAATAATTTGTTTAAACCTATAAAACCTATACTTGATCCGCTAGTACTAGTTCTGTCATTGTCGGAACAGCGTAATCATGCATTGTCGTTCGAAAAGAAAGGTCACTCTATACTAACCATTAGCCCTAAAGTGTTTACATTGGGTAAATTGATGTGGTTAGTAGTGAACACTGTGAAAATGTGCGTAGTGGGGCAGGGTAGTGGGCAAGTAAATTGCTTGGGTAGCTATTCACTTGCCTGTCCTCAAAGTGCTACAAGTACTTGTACCAGTACCTATTTGTCCACTAGGTTTACATTGGATTAGTAGCTGTCTTACAAGTTACAAGTTACTGGTACAAGCAACTAACCCATTTACTATGCCAATGTATAAACTCGGCTTTAAAACAAGTACTTGTACAGAAACTTGTATAGAGTACTCGTGTGAGCTTCAAACAATAAACTGTATATTGTAACAGTTTACCAAAAGGTTCATCTATATTCTCAATTGGTATGCACTTCTTAAAAGTAGATTGTTTTGAATATTTTTTTAAACTTGTAGTAAATGCATGAGTTATTTAATTTCCACTATTATAATTTTTTGACTAAGAACCTTCTTTTAAAAAAATTGTTGCGGCAAATTTGATATTTTACAGCTATAAACTATAGGTATAGGTATATTTATTTATAATAAATTAAATATGTCTACATGTAATGAATTTGATGCAATTATCAACAAAATTTTAAGTAGGGAACTTACTTTAAAATGATGAAAAATACTCCAATGTCCAATAAAATATATCTACACTACCGTGGTTGGTAATCTTTAAATAGAAATTTATTTACGTTACATCGTATTATGTAACCTTGTACTAATTATTTTGTAGTAAGTAGTTATAGAGTTCCTAGAAGTTTTCCTTTTGTTTTCCAGTTCTTAAACATGCAAACTTCTATTATCTTCAATATAATTATAACTCAAGTGTAGAACTGGGTCGCAAACAGAAAAAGAAATGTTTCTACTGAAGTAAATAAATATAAATAGCTACATATTGATGTGAAATAAAAATATTTAGTTTAATATTTATTTATTTCATCCTGTGTCAAATTCAAATACTTTACGTCAACAGTTTGAGTCCGGGAAAACGCAAATAACGGCCTTTGTCCGGTAAAGTGTTGGTATAGAAATTAATCAACGCAATAACAATTAAACAATCGCCAAATTGCAGTTGTTAATTATGTTTCGAAAATGTTACTAGATTTCGAGCATTAGGTAAATTATTTTGAAATTAATATTACTGTTTCTTTAAAACGGAATTTGACACAGGATGAAATAAAATACATAACGACATTCGTCCGTGAATTCTTTTAACAATACTCGTTTCGAGTTTCAAGACTCGGCTCCTTCGTCGCCTCGTCTTCAAACGTCTCACTCGTACTGTTAAATATAAATTCCCGGACTTGTAACGTTAATTACTATATCATAATTAGCAAGTAAAAAATTATAGGTTTAAAAACATTTTATTTTTAGTTTAAAAAATTATTTAATTCCAAATGAAAACCAATACGTAGGTACGTATATGTATATAGGTACTACACGGTTTCTACTGTCAATTTACATATTTTAAAATATAGCATATTTTAATTAAATATTTCAATTTTCAAGTACCTATTTACTCTACGTGTAGCTTATACTTGGAACTTGCACCTGATCAAAATTTAATTCATTGCACTGAAGTCCAACCTTTAATTCAAATTCAAGCCAAAGTATTTTTGTCAAATTATATTTTGTGTAAAAGTCAATCGTTTTAAAATTTTATATTTTCATAATTCAGATAAAAAACATTTAATTTTTCATACAGGGCTATGTAGTTTAATTTTTTAAAATCAAGCTATATTTAAATACATAATAAATTTTGTTAATTTTACTAAATTAAAGTAGGTACCTACCCATGGCCGAACGATATAGGATATAGGTTTATCGTTCGGCTATGGTACCTAACCTATCTATATAATATAATAACAATGATTAGATACAAGCATGAGCTACATAGAGATTGCGAAGTACGAATTCTCGTCTTAGAAAGAGAGGCACAGAAGATAAACAAGAGGAAACTTCGCTTCTGTCTGTTCTACAGAACATCAGCTTCAATATCTGTTATTATGATGTTGACGTTCGTAGTGTTTCGCTTCGTGTAACGCTGTGAATTTTGTAATTGATTGCGATTGATTTATATTTTCGTTTTCTTTGAAAATTAAGTGTTAAAATTCGCTAGCTCCACATTTGTAAAACGGATAGTACATGACAAGCTCTATATATCTGAATATCTCTAGTTCAAGAACCATAACTTCAATTTCTCGCTTCTCGGGATCTCGAAAAAGATATTGTAGCATTTAGCAGACGATCTATTTGTATCATTTTATTTTTAATGTACGATTAAAGGTGTACAAACTTATAATAATTTTTCTCAATTTGGTGAAAATTCAGGAATGGATTTGAAGGATTCCCGTTTATCTGAAGGAATGTGGCCCTTAGTTTGTTGCTTCTTGTCGGGTATATTAGGATGCAGGACCGGCTTAGTACCAATACCTCCGCACTTTCCATTTCGACTTTGTAATGAATCGTAAGCGGCGAGCGGTAAGAGCAAGCGGACTGAAAAGGTTCGGGGTTTAAAGTCGGAATTTGCAATAGGCTTAAACGATTTTTTCGACCGTGTTCGGAATTAGGAAGAAGTGAAGACGGAGCAGGAGATTTATTGCCTGCATTGCAAGGAATTTGTCTCTCCAAAACGACTGCCAATATTTCTTCACACCGTAAATATAATCATACTTTGGAAACTCGAACCACAAAAAAGTTCAGTTACAGGACTTCGAGTACGAGTAAACAAATCAAACGTGGATATGCACTGTTAGCCATAAATTTGTCCGAGTTAAGTTGTTGAGTGTTAGAATTTACTCGAAATAAAATGATAAGAACTTACTTTACGCAATAAGTACTTATTAAATATAACTCTAAAAAATATAAATGGTGTAAATGTAAGCAAAAAAATTGTGTAGATCTTCTGACACACTATATAGTGCAATTTTTGTGTGTGTGACTCTAGTTTTACTTAAAGGTTGTAGATTTTGCACAACAACCGTTGTGATGGTGTATCCATTAGTTGGACCTTTCAAAATTCAAATTTCAACAGTCAAGATTCAATTTATAATATATTTTTTTGTATATGCTCACTAAAATCGTTATTTTGCGAACTGTTTTGAGTAAAATAAAGGTGATCCAGTCCTTTAAAATAACGTAACCTAAGCAATGAGCTGTTATTTACATTTTATAGGATTATTTTCATTCATCGCCTACGTTTTTCAAAATTTTATTTTAAAGTTATATTTTAGAATAATTTTTAATAGTTACTGAACAAATTTGGAGAGCATAGTACAAAAAAAAATTGTACACGTAGACAAACTGAGTTTTAGAGGAATCACCTAATTTAAAGACTCGGCTTGCGCCTCGTCCGTAAATAGATTCGTTCTCTAAAACTCTGTTTTGCGTACTTGTTACATAATAACTATTATGTTCGACTGCATCATATTAGATACCTTGTTTTATGACACTGTTTACTCTCCATAAACGGGTACTTTAGTGTACCTACGATGAAAATGCAAAATTGTACTGCTGTCAATATCATGATTTTCGAACATTGTCTTTCAATAATGCTTATTCTTATACTTTTAATACGATCAAAGAAGAAACCTTATGCCTAAACCTAGTTAAAACAAATTACAAGTAAGACTTTACTGGAAATTGTTTTGAAAATAAAATTCTTTAAACTAATTAGATGTAAATACTAAGATACCTACTCGTATATACATTTAAAAACTTTTACTTCTACTACCTACTAAAAAAGTTGGTTAAAATGCATTGCAAGTATTTTAGTAGGTATTGTAATTTTAGTACAAATTAATTGTCAAAAATCAATAACAAATGTAAACGGTGAGCAAACAAACTTTAATTCGTTTCTAACAAAATGTTTGAATTATACAACACTTAACAGTCGATTGCATTTATAAAGCAGTGAATATATCATATTGAAATTGAGGTTCACATCAAAGGAAATGATTTAAATGAATGTGACAAAGGGTGGAAGGAAAAATTAGTATTGATTTGTAATTAATTTGCAGTATTAAGTCAGCAAACAATGAATCAGGTATAAATTATTTGTAGACAGGCAAAAGTTGAGAACTGATTCCAATTGCGTATTGTTCAAAAAACTCGCGAAGGCGACAGCGCAGAGAGAGAGGGAGAGAGAGAGGGCGAAAACGATTAAAGCGAAAACAAGAAGTGGGCGGAGATGAACACAGATTAAAGCGGAACGAACGATATTTGCAGAAAATAAATGACTTCTGGAACTTGTGAATTCCACCAAATCAAAGCCGGCCATTTTTTGACGTCATTTTCAAATGTTCCATTGTTAACTTTACAATTGGGCTGCTTAATTTTAAAAGAAAATTTGCCTATTGACAAATCAAGAACAGCCCTCTTTATCACTTTCATTCACGCAATGTCAGACATTATGAAATATTGCTTCATTTTTATTATTTTGAGACTTTGTAATAATTTTGCAGAGGAGTGAGATATAAATCATCAGTAGTTATTTGTATTTGTATATTATTCATGTGAATGAGTAAGTACCTATGTATTGTGCATAAATTGTCCGCATTTGAAGGGTTATCGACCTTCTAATTTACTAGTTGCCGGTGAATTGTTAGTTACTAATAAATCCTACGAATTAACTACTGTTCAATTGAATGTCAGTAAGTTTCCGGGCTCATCAATAATAAAATTATTAACAAAATGAAACTATAATTTAACAGTTAAAATAACATGGTACAAAATTAATACATCATTATGTTAAAATTTTACTTGATAGTCAAGTTCATAAGCCAATTCAGTGCTCCCATCCCATCGATTTGAAATTTTCCTGAAAATTTATGAAAATTTACTGTGATGTTTTAATATAAACGTCAATTCAATGTTTACTTGTTAATAATTTATTGGTAAACATGCTAATTTTGTGAGTAAGTATACCTAATTATAGTTCATTATCTACATGTACTTGTTATATAATATTTCTGGATAGGTTCCTACCATTCGAAACAAAAATATATTAAAGAGAATTTGCTGTGTTTAGGTACCTGCAAATTATTGCAAAATTTGCTCATCGAAAATTTTGAGAAAACACATAATTTACATAAATAACATAATAGCATATTGTAATACAAGTGTGGAAAGAGCTTCATTGAAAAACTAGTATGACAGTTGGAGCACGAGCGTTAGCGAGTTTTCCTATCATACGGAAGTGAAAAATATTCAAAATTAATTTTAAAAAATCTGACGTGGCCGTTACAATACCTCTCGCCTTGACATTGAAGTATTATTATTTAACCTCGTATTTAACCATATATTAAGCTTTAATTTAAATAAAATACAACAACACCGTATAACATTTGATATAATAATATAAAATAATCATACATTATATTATTTCTGTTTATCTGTCACATTGACAATTTTATTTTTGTTTTAAATTTTATTTCTATTTCGGGATTCACAAATCGTGGTAGGTAAAATTATATATTTAAAAAAATTATATTTCTTTATTGGTCAAAGATATAGAAACAAGTAAGATTAAATATTGTACAATGTAATTTCTTCTTTCATGTGTGGTTTGTCAAATTGTAACAATCGCATTATTTTATACAATTTTTGCAAAAAATGTTATAGTGCTACAAGAAAAGTACCATTTCCGGTTGGTGGATTTTTACCAAAATCTTTTCAGCTCTTCATTAACATATATAAATGTATAATGCAAAATATTGGAATTTTATGTTCAGTAGAATTTGAGATAATGAACCGGGACGAAAGGCTATAGTAGGCGTACATACAGACTTTCATACACACACACACACACACACACACAGACATCATCGTGAAAATAGTCAAAATATGTTCTAAAGGTGCTAAAACGTGCTAATTGACAAAAATCTCGACATCGAATTTTTTCACGATCCCTATACCTCTCTAGGCGAGAGGTAAAAATATAATATTTACAAATTTAAGAAAAACAAATCAGGTAGGCTTGTTGTCAGAGCTGAAAACAATAACAATATCTAAAAACTGACAGCTCAATTTTGTAATTTTACATTTATGGTGTGATTTATGATAAAAATAATGATATTTTATCCAGAATATTGTAGTGATAGTGAGTTTATTTGAACCCCTTCAGCCTTCAGACATTTTACGACAATTATGAATATAAACTTGTCTCTGAAGTCAAAAATATCCTAACAGCTTTGACCTTTCAGTAAATGCACAATTTCTAGTTCAGCAAAAGATTTATGTCTCAAATCGTCCATTTGTATATTTATTACAGAGATTACAACAAATAAAGTGTTTTAGGTAGGTATGAAAAATGTACTTTTTGAAAAATTTGCACTCAATGCACAAAATGAGTGTGGAAATTATTTTCACCACTCAATGTTTCAAAAGCCTACTTTCACCATCAATTTTAATATCTGAAAACATGTGAATTCGCACTTTCTTAGAAAAAATAGTTAAATTCTTTCATTCTCATTGTATTAGTGTTGCCTTTGAAAATTACAAGTAGTGGTAATAATTATCACTTGTTGCTTATGTATACACAGTGTCAGTGTTTTTAAATTATTATTTTTCAGAAAATTAATTTTGCAGAATACCACAAGGGATATGGCAAAACACACATTTTAATTCTCCCTTGGATTAAATAAATCAAACTCATGCTCACAGCTTGCTACGCACATACAGACTTGAATTCAGGGTTGTTCATCTAAGCGTAATGTATAATTTTCTACGTCTACACGTAAAGTTTGCGTAAATTATGTAAAATGTAGACAATGTAGACTTTGCGTAAAGTATGTAAATAATTCAATTGTCAGAAAATCTAACCTATAATTTTATTCGTTTTCGGTGATATTTGTTCGTTGTCTACATTGTCTACACTGTTTTATTGTTTACACAGATACTGCATGCGTAGATTACGTGTTTGTCTACGCGTAAAATTACACATAATCTACGCCGCGTAGACTACGTGAACAACCCTGCTTGCATTTTATCACCAGTAGTTGTGATTTAGGTAAAGTTACCCGGTAAAACGATCAATATTGGTATTTAATTTAAAGTAAACGTGACCTAGTACTGCGAACATTAACTATGTATCTTGTTTGTTTGATTAAAGCTTTAAATCAGATTCACAAAACTCATTTTAAAGTCAATTTGTCAATTTAACAACAAATTACTTATAAAGCGCGAACATGGAAAACATCGGGTAAACATTATGCTACTTTAACAAAAATATGACCATGGAGATACCTTTATTTATGAAATTTTATTATCAAGTTTAATAGATTTATTTATTAGTTTGAAATTAAAAATTTAGAAATAACTGGCAACGACAGAGACACCAAAAGCATGTACCACGAATACGTTTTTGAATATGAATCACGTAGGTACATACGTGTCATTATCGAGGTTCGATCTAGATTATTCGCTAATGAATATGTAAATCAAGTGCATGGAATAATTTTGTTAATGTATTAAAATATTCATGTATCTGCACTACCTATTTATAATATTTATATCGTAACGTTTTAAATTGATTTCCATTGGTTTTGTTAATTTTGTTCTTTAACGAATAATGCATTGTTGTTTTGTTTTGCATATTTATTTTTTAAATAAATACTCGTACATATATAATGTTTCACAAAAGTACGGTTCATTAATTTTTAAATGCATTATTCAATATTACACACTAATGGAATTTTTAATACAATATGCTAATCTGAAATCAGTAGGTAACATATTTTTAATATTTAATGTCAATTCGCTTTTAAAATAAATAGCGATAATTTTACATTGTAAAATTTTATAATCTCCATGTTTCAACGAACATTGTATTTTTATTTAAAATAAAACATAACAGATGTTTATGGTAATTATCAATTGTAATTACACTACAGGTATATATTTTATCGGATAAACATTCATTTTTAATTAAAACAGTCTAGTAATTTGACGAAATAAACTGTCTCTGATAAAAATTCGAGTTCGCAGGACGAGAATTATTATCTGACAGTTTGTTAAGTCAAATTATTTATTGGAAATCAAGTTTGAACTTATAAAATGCATGTTTTCCAGATATATCTCGAGTGTAATTCGGTATGATAATTTCACGAAACAATGACAGTTTCTTGATTTTGCAATTTCATGTCATGACAATTATTAAAAGGTAAATATAAATTTATCCAGTGTATAACGAAAAAAATTACTGTTTTCATGGCTTATTTTATATAGGAGTGTAATTATCACTATAATTTTCATAAATAATATTAAATAATGTGTATAACTACCTTGTAAATAAAACTTTTCTCAATTTGGTCTTATAGCTTTAATTTAAAACACTTCACAACTTTTTATCAACAAAGGAAATAAATTTAAAGATAAATATCTTACAGCTTCATTCTCGAAATTATCTTTAATACTGTTCTGTGTTTTAACAAGGTACAGAGGTTGCGGCTCACCTTAGCACCCATTATAGTTTCAGTTAATGCCGTAACCCGTCGACAATTTGCCAACTTAAGATATTAAAATAATTTATTTTCTTGTAAAGTGAGAACTGTACCTAGTTACGATTTCAATTTCAGCTGAGATAATGTTAACTTTTGCATCAAATAATCAAACAAATTTACAATATCTGTTAATATGTCTATAGCCCCAGTCTAGAGCCATTAAGGCTGTGTCTTGCAAATGGTCAGGGAAAGTTTATATTTGGCAATTTTGTTCATTTAAGGACCCCCAGCCCAATGAAATTCAGAAACACAGGAAGTCGTTCCCGGTGCCGCCATCTTAGAAAATTGCTGCTGTAATCTAGTTTTTTTAAAAATAATAACTCGATTAATCACAAGAATTATAAATATTCTAATATTTTCTTTCTTAAAATTGTGGCTACAGTAAGACCTTCTTTAACGAATGACTGTAGACAGAAAAAAGTCTGTGGAATCGAATGCTTGAAACCGGAAATCGATATTTTCATCCGTTTAAAAGTTACAGCTGTTTTTGTGTGTCATGAAACAAAGTAATGTCATGATTTTATTTTAAAAAAATCTGACGTGGACACCACATGACTTCCTTGTACGCCTATTAAACTGTTCATACTTTTCTTAATAACTAAAATGTAGAATTATATTATACAAATATATTAATATATAAGTAGTACTACTACTACTGCTACTATACTCACAAATATATTTTAGTCATTTTATTTAAACTGCAGAAGAAGATAAAAACGATATTTTACTATTGTCACTGCCACTGTCACTGTCATGTCATAATCATTTAAATTTTACGTAGTAACAAATGTTAAACGATCATGGAGTACAAGATACCGAAATACTAAACTATAAGTATATACTTTAAATATTCTTAAATGATAGAAGATTCAGAAAAATTTATAAAATACCGATTGTAAATACAAAATTTCAGCTTTCTACGTCTAACCGTATTTGAGTTATGCGACACACATACGTCCGTACGTACATACATACGTACGTACGTACAGACGTCACGACGAAACTAGTCATAATGGATTCAGAAAAGGTCAAAACGGATATTTCCATCAAAATCTGAAAACCGAATTTTTTCGGGATTACAATACTTCCTTATTACTCCGTACAAGGAAGTAAAAATGCTCCGCTTTTCTCTGTCATAAGTTTTAAACTAATGATCTGAGAAAAATTTGTTTAATAAAAAAGTTGTAGGATATTTTATTCTCTTCTTTGTGTATGGGTACTTTTTCTGATTTAATCTAAAATGCAGGAAGCGAGATAATACCTAAAACTAACTAAACTAACTTTCAGCTTCAGCGGCCACTTTCCATGTTTTCGTGTTTACAAATATCAAGATTTCATTAGAGCTGCGTTTCTCAACCTGTGGGGCGCCCCTTCCCCTAGGGGGCGCGGACTATTTGAAAGGGGGACGTGGAGAAAACAAACATTGATAGAGATAAACTTTTTATTGAATCAACAAAAAACAAAAACAATATTTTTCTTACTCTACTTTGAGAAATTGCATTACTTAGAGATGGCGCTGGTAATTCACCTAACAAAAGTGCACTTTTAATTGATTCTTACTTATTTCTTAGCAATCTTAGTGAAATATTATAATTTATTATAAAATAAAAGTATTTTTTTGTATAGGTACCTACTAACAGCAAAATCACAAAATAAGCGCTAGGCGTCTAAATTGCTCGTGAAATCTGACAGGGGAAAGGGCGGAGGCATAAAAATTTACAAGGAAAAGGAAAGCTCAAATACAAAAAGATTGAGAAACACTACATTAGAGCTCTAAAAAGAACAAAATTGCCAAATATTAACTTTCCCCGACATTTTACAAGACATAACTACCTATTGCCTGGGCTTGTAGTATTTTAAAATTTATTGTGATATACTACCTATATGCGACTCGGTTCGAAAGTTCTACTGTAGATTTAGATAAAAAATTAAATAGTGAAATATAAAGCATGGAAATAACATAGGTATAGTATAAAAAAATATTTTTTTTTCTACGAGATAATTATGTTTGTTCATAGAATTTGTGTCGTTGCATTAAATTGCCAAATCTTTTGTGTTTTAGTGTAGATTGGTGCATACGAATTTAGCTTTGTTCGAATTTCGTAAGCACACCAAGAACTTGAAAAGTAATTAATTATTACACCGATAGAAAATGGCGTCTTTGCTTTGTTTGTTTGTATATGAATGTTGGTTTTTACTCGTTTGTGAAGCTTGTTAATTTTACACTTGAATGAAATTTAAATAAACAGAGAATATGTGTAGTTCTGAGAGTGATATTTAATTGGATGAGTTTGCTTTTGCTCAAAAAACAAATAAAAATGACTTGGAATTATGAAAATTATTTCATTTTGTCACATCCTTTGTTTCTCTATTTCTTCGCTAATTATTGCTCTGTTCATTACCGAAAAATAATTTCGCCCAAACATAATATACGACAAAAATTAACAAGAAAGTAGAAAATATTCATTAAAATTTTAAAGTTGATGTACTTATAAAAAACAAAAAATTCATCGTAATACACTCCAGTAGATATAATACCGAAATTATAATATTCTTTATCTATAAACCAATATCTAAGCGATAAAGTAATATTCATTTTTCATTCGATAGTTTGGTTTACCAAGCTGACCAAAATATATATCTATACATGGTTTTCCACAACTTAGGACAACAAATTAAAGGGTATATACTGTACGACGTGCAGGAAACAAAAAGAATTTTTTTAAAATTCGCAAAAAATTGCGTCGTATTCCAAGCAAAATTTTTTTGCCATTGGTCGGTATCGGTAGGTATTTTTTTCAAATCTTCTACAATGAAAGTAATTGTTTATATAATTTATCTAATACTATTAAATGTCTAATTATCAAATATAAGTATCATCAAACCTGTGATACCTACTTAAAATGTAGACACATCAAGTAAACTATCCTTAAATTTGCGAATTTTAAAAAAATTCTTTTTGTTTCATGATCAGCACGTCGTACAGTATATACCCTTTATTTTTTTGTGCTAAGTTGTGGAACAGCCTGTATATTATGAACCATAGAATCAGTTGAACCCAAAATTAAAGTTCAATTTAGAGGCAGAGATCAATATTTTTTTTATAAATCAAACATTTTTTAATCAAGTGAGGCACTATTTTAATTAAGTATTTGGTACTTACGTATAGACGACGTGTTACCAAAATGATATGTTAATGGAATAAAGGGTGAACAGAAGAACTTACCTGAAACAAAAAGAGACATTGTTAAAAAATTGAAATAATTTTCCAACAAAAGTTTAATAAAAGTTGCATACATTTTTGAAATATTCTTATTTAGGTCATTGAAAATTTTATATTTTATGCAAATAACAGAAAAATAAATCACTAATAAAGTATTATTCAAATGTATTCCTATTCAGGAAAAAAGGCAAATATAAATTAAAGAATAATATTGAACTTTGTGTCCATTAACATAAAAAATTATTTTTTCAGATTCGTTTTCCGAATGGTTTTGTTTAGAAAGCAAACTTTCAAGGTTTTTGTATCCCGGAAAAGCTTTCCTGCAAACGATAGGCTTTATTTTACCTTCGGAAAAACAAAGATAATTTATCAGGGAAGAAAATACTGATGATTTATCAGTTTGTCGCCATTACAATGATGAAAGATCAACATATCAGAATGTAAAACATTTTTTACAAACTTGTTTTCCGCCGGTGGCGCCAGTGCAGGGGCGGGAAAAAGCGGAAGCGTGATTGATGGGGAATTTAGCGGATGTTACGTCACTGATACACGGATCAACGTAGACTATGATCTGAATATCGTGTTCAGAAAGCCGTTTAAGTATTCATAAATTTTGTAGAGGGTTCTAACTTGTAATCTCGTGAAATCTGTAATTAAATTAGGTATATTAGATTGTCTTGAACTTTACTGGTGATCGTTATTTACGTAAATGCATTGACTAAAACATGCATAGTTATTGTTCATTTACTGCATACATTATTATTACTTCAATTACAATGCCAATTTAGCTGTTACTGCATTAGTTATGGCAAAATTGCATGTTCTGTTCTAAGCACGAATATTATTCAGGTTCGATTTTTTAATCCTTCATATAATAAAATTTCATTTACATACCTACTATAAATTTAAAAAATAAGCTATGTCTGGCTCAAATACTATTTCAATATGCAATTTGTTGTTTTAGAAGACATGATTTTTCGGACGAGTTCAAATTTAGTAAAATGAGCCCGAGGGCGAGTTTACTAAAGGACAAGTGCGCAAAATGTCTTATAAAATGAGTTCGATATGCTATTTTTTCTATTTGGTATGTTTTTAATATTAAAAATTAAATTAAACTGTCATAATATACACCAAGTTGAATTAGGGAATTTTATGTATATAATGTTTTGGTTAGTGACATTAATATTACCATTTATTTAACTGTCAGTGTCACTGTAACAGTATATAATTACTGAACTATTCTGGTTGATAAGGGAAGACATTATTATTATTTTCATTAATTTTATTGAATAAAAACTAATTAATTAAGCAAAACAGATTTGGAGGTTGTACGTTCTCAGGTTTGACAATTGAAGTAAATGTCATTTGATACTGCCAATACCAACCTTCTAAAAAATATGTTGCGTGTCACAAGTTGAACTCTGGCGATATTCAGTTGAGTTCCACAAAGTTAACTTTGTGAACGCCAATTAGACAAAAGGACTTTTTGAACAGTTTTGAAATATAATTTCATCACTTGTTAACACTACTGTCTAGAACTAAGGATTAATAGATTTTATTGTTTGGCTCAATGTAAACATGTTTTTTCACGACATGCGGAGAAAACACAATTTTCTTCTCGCGAAATAGTGAGGAAATTAGGTTTTCCCTCTCTAGAGAGGAAAGTAAGCAGTGTTACCACCAGTGTTATTTTACGATGATATATTTGAAAAATTGTAAGTAAATTTATTATTTTATTGAAAATTCTGATTTTATAGTGATATACTGTAAACTATTATTTTACAATTATTATGTTTTATACTTTCTTTTTCTACTATTTCACGATTTTACAACTTAAATTTAATTTGGCATATTGGCTGCATTTCGTTGTTTTCAAACGTCATTCTGACAGATGGCAGTCATAACCTAACTTCTAGTTATGTGTTTCTTCTACATTTACATTGTTTTTAAATATGTCGTGAAAAAAATGTTGTGTCTAACACGAGAGGAAAGCTCTTTTTCCACTCTTGCTCGATTGCCTCACTCGCTGCGCTCGTGACACAAACTTCGAGCTCGAGTGGGAAAAAGAAGCGCTTTCCTCTCTAGTTGGACAAATAACTATTGTTATTGTACAGACAAAATCAATGAAAGTCACTAAACTGGAATTATTTTTTTCATAACATGCTGAGAGCTGAGAGGCGAAGAATGCAGAGTAGATGAATAACTACGTCATCAGAAACTTTAACAATTTCAGAGTGTAAAATTGCCGTCTCCACGCGACTTTGCGCAGCGCAGACCTAAATCATCTACAACAAAACACAGATGTTTCCATAACTACGGATGAATTTATCGCTAAACTGAAAACTTAGCGCAAATGCCAAATTCTTATAATCAGAGGAAACTTTACAAGTTATTCCCTTCATTACGCCAAAACTTTAATTGGCTCGAATTATCAGATTCGACAAATTAGAGAATTATCTAATATCTGATTAGTTGCGAGCGAGTCTAATTTTGTGCGAACTACTAATTAGGAACTGCAAAATGTAAATTAATTTGAAAGACTAAGAAATTAAAAAACATCTTCAAAGATGTGAATAAATTAAGTTATAAAAGAGCTTTATATTTAATAATGATTCCTGCTAAAATTTGAAATAAGCTTGAAACTTGCAAAATTAAATTTTCCCCTCGAGATAACATGGTTAAAGTTTTCGAATTTAAATGTAATAAAAATATATACCAGGTACACCACTGTTCCAATATCATTTTAAAAAATTATCTGTAAAACTAAAAATATATATTTTTCATGAACACGGTTACTTGAAGATAGGTTGGGACCGTTGGGACACTTCCTAGTTCCTATAGTTACCATTATAAATACATGGTCAGATTTTTTCCTCCAAAAATATGTTCTATGGATGTCACTAGTGCATCACTACCCCCGATGTAAAATAACAACAAATGTACAAATTTTGTGCAAAATGAAGCTTAATATTTTTAAATTGTATAAAATATATAATTACCTACAATAAATTCATCTAATAAATAATAATGGTTCTAAAACATATATTTGAAAACTGACAGAATTCTGACATTTATTTGATTGGCGGGTAGAAAATTTAGTCAAATAAATTATACTTATTTTATTTCAGAGTTGGATAAAATTTGCGGAGAGTTGTAAAAGCGCATTTCAGGTCATCAAAACGTATGAAAAGCGCAGAAATTTAATCAGTAAATTTATGTACAATAAGCGCAGATCGTAACGTACAATAAGCGCATTTTTCTAAAATGAGATTTCTGACCATAACAAGTTAGTCCAGATTGTCTTCCAGTATGATGGGGTTAGTTTATGTCAAAAAAACGGAGATCTGTTGGACTCAATTAGGGTTTTGTTAGTATTGATTAGTTTATTTAAAAAAATCTGATGTGGCCAGCACACGACCTCCCGCCTTAACACTGTAATTTATGTGAATTTGGTTTTAGTTAGGCTTTCTTAAATTATAATTTTGCAATAAATTTACAAACTTTTTGAAAATAATTTTATAGTTCTTAGTTCTTTAAATTAGCTTTATTATTACCTTATTACATTATGTTCAGTTAATAATATTTACATTTCTTTTAAAATGGTGCCACAAACATTTCAGAAATTGTGTATACGTCTGTTCATCTGTCACATTGACATATTCATTTTTGTTTTTAATTTTTTTCCTATATTGTGATTTACAAATCGTGGTAGGTAAAATTATATATCTTTGAAAAATTATTTTCCTTTATTGGTAAGAGATATAGACAAGATGTTAAATAAATATTGTAAGATATAATTTGTTCTTTGAAATGTCGTATGACAAATTGTAATTATCGCCGAATTTTCTATATTTTTTGCAAAAAATGTTAAAATGCTTCAAGAAAATACCATTTCCGGTTGGCAGATTTTTACCAAAATCTAATCAGCTCTTCATTAACATGTACAAATATATAATGCAAAATATTAGAATTTTATGTTCAATAGAATTTGAGATAATGAATAAGAACGAAAGAGCATAGTAGGCACACATACAGACTTTCATACACACACACACACAAACACACACACAGACATCATCGTGAAAATAGTCAAAATAGGTTCTAAAGGTGCTAAAACGTGCTTAGTGACAAAAATGTCGACATCGAATTTTTTCACGATCCCTATACCTCTCTAGGCGAGAGGTAAAAACGGAGTTCTGTTGTACTCAATTAGGGTTTTGTTAGTATTTATTAGTTTATTTTAAAAAAAACGGAGTTCTGTTGGACTCAATTACGGTTTTGTTAGTATTGATTAGTTTATTTTAAAAAAAAACGGAGTTCTGTTGGACTCAATTAAGGTTCCCTTCTGCGCTTATATAACGTTTATTTCGGCGCTTTTATAACGTTTATTTCGGCGCTTTTCGTACGTCGATAAGAAAAACTGATAAAGGCCAAATGCGCTTATATAACGCACCCAAAATTTGAGTTTGTACTAAATTATGATAAGAAGAACCTTTAACAATGAATAAAGAACCATATTTTACAATATATCTTAAATTTTAGATATGTCAAATGATTCTAAAATGTACGATAGAGGTCTATACTGCATCATTCCACCCTCTCAAAGCACACTACTAAAAAAGGTAGAAAGGGATTTTTTTAAACCACGTTGATTGCTCAAGTGGCTCAACCTATCTTCTAATAATCTTTCATATTTTGTAGAGTTTTAGTTTATTGCTAAACCAATTACTGTTACCAATTGAAATATAAAATAATATGTCAAAATTAATATTTTGGTTGTGGTGTAAATCTTTGTAGAACAAGAATAGATAGGTAATAAATTGTAATAATAAGTTTGTCAATCAAACTTCGATATAATTCATTAGGCGCAGCAAAGCTTTGAAAGATATCAGAAGTTTCGTTTCAAATCATCTCCGTTCACTTCAAAACTCGTCTAATTAGTGCAGAATTTAATGTTCCATTTGAACCTTCGGTAACAACTTGCTTCTCAGCACGTGTTGCGTTCCGTGCCAGTAAAATATTTGGCACAATTTTAAACATGTGCTGTCGTTCATCATGTTTAATTGTTTAGTTTATGGGCATAAACCTAGAATTATTACTCTTATTATTAGATTCGACGGGCAAAGTCTCAAGAACTTAGATTGTTTCTAATCTCTGACCTGTCAATTAAAAGATTCATTAATATTGTAATTATTTTTTGATAAATTAGTTTCTGCACTATGCTTTAAAAGTTGGTTTCAACGCAAAATAAATTATATGGAACTATAAAAGATAATACTTGCTCGTGACGTGATTTAAAAATGTATGAGCTCAAAGATTTTAATATTTTTTGAATCTCGTTTCTTTATGCTCTATATTAAACTACACTTTACCAATTACCATGAATGTCAAGTTATCAATTTTAAATAAATAAATGTTAAGAGGTTTCATCTATCATCTTTGGTTGTATTTATTTATACATGTAAAAAATAATATAATGTTTAATTTTTAGCTAAATAAATATTGTTAAATATATTTTATTATTCCATATTATTAAATTTACAGATGGTATAATAGATATTTATACACCAAGTGAGATACTCGAAGAAATTATCCCACTCGCCCTTCGGGCTCGGGGGCTAAACTTTCTTCTCTTGAATAAACATTCGTATCTCACGTGGTTTATACAATATTTTATTCAATTTTGACGAAATTATTTTAAATATATGAATTATAAATTTATTTTGATATAACAAAAAAAACTAATCAAAGTAGTCGTTAGTGGTAAGTTGTCATTGTTTTTATCAGTGACCTCTATAACATAATGGACGTACGTCTTGGGTAATATATGTGTCTCCACCGAAAACGCAACCCGCATAACTGGTGGACTGAGGTTTTCTCTCAAATTTTTGTGTATAGATAGTCCAAGCAATGTTGTCCATTTTTTATTCACATATTTCATGCAAAAATAAATATTACAAAATATATGAAGATAAATACATGAAATACTGGTTTGACACTTACAGAGTAAAATAAAGTAATGAAACATAAAGTTACAAATATTGTCTTAGCCCTCTTGGCTGTGTCTAACTATATTCAGTTGACACGATGCGCACTTATCACTTTTAGAAAGAGAGGCCCAGTCCACCATGACAGATAACTGGAGACAGCCCCTTACATTGTATAGATATAGGAGACGCAGGTCCATTATGTATAGGTCACTGGTTTTTATGCATTTTTGACGTAATAATAACAGTTTAAAACGTCAGAATGATTTAAAAATATGTTGAGTGATTTAAAAAAAAAATAATTCACTTGTGAATAAACAGTTGTTTAAAGTTATTGCTATGGAGTTAATAATAGCTGTTTAAAACGTCAAAATTGAATAAAATTTATTATTTAGACCAGCGAACAATTTTACATACAAGAGTAATACAATTTTTTAAAATATTGCAAAATTATTCACCAAATTTTATAATTAATTTTTATATTCAATAACTTTATTCCACTATAGGTACCTATTTACTTCTTAAAAGATAATGTCAATTTATAACAACTCCAAAATGGCTACAGACTTCTGCATACTCAGCTGTTGTAACTGTAAAAATAAGAAATAATACAATGAAATAATTTGCATTTAAAGTTATAATTCAAAATTATTTAGTCGTACTTACGAAGATATTTTGCTACAACCATAGGATTTGTATTTTTTGATCCCTCAATTTCTTTTATCATACCTTGTAAATAGTCTCTGATATTAGACAAATTTACATCTGAATTTGCTTGTAAAAGATTATGATTCGCGTCCCAAAAATATGGAATATTTGACCTCTCGATATAGCTTGTGTAAGTTTTCAGCATCTAAATAAAAATATATTTATATAAATCGTATTACCACTGCATTTTTTATTTTTACAACTGACTTCTATAAACACGTTTCCTAAAGGTCCAGTCCAAAAATATCTTTCTTTGATTTCAATTTCCCAAAGAAATATGGTTTTAATGAAATAACTTGGTATATTATGACATCGTGTATCTCGCAATTTCTAAAATTCAGTGTATTTGTTGTTACTTATGAACAATTAAGTTAGTTATAATAATACTTTTATTAATCGAAGTGCTGGTTTGCAAAAATTAAATCCATACATGCGTTCCATTTCCTGTTCTGGGAACGACAATCGCCAGTATCTTTCCAAATTATTTTTCAGTTGTGCAGAATCTGGAAACTTAGGTGCTTTTGGAACCACTATGTAATTCGGCTACAAAACATATTTGTTAGTAGTATAATAGTATTTTTTCTACGAAAGTATGAAATATTTAAAATTTCAGAAAAAAATCACCTTCTTAACAGAAATATTTTGTCGTACAGGAGAGTTAGGCCACTTTTTACCGGGAATACGAAACACAGTAACTAAATCAATAGTCATTATGTCACTTACAATCAACGTAATTGCAGGACCACATATTTTATATGTTACCTAAAAATTTAAAACATATAAACGTTGATTTAATTTTTACAAAGCATAATATACTTTACTTCTAATTTGTCAAATGAAGATGTTTCTCTAATTCTATCGATTGCTTGGGTTACAATGCTTTGCATCCATTGCTTTATTTTTATATGTGATAAATAATTATTACTATCTTTTAACTTTTCCAGTTCCCTGTTATCATATACAAATTTAAATAGATATTCTATATTCTAATAGTAGGGGAGAGGTGGCATGAAAGGGACAATTTTTTAAAAATCATTATAGTTCAGTAATTGCAACTTATTTCTTTAAAAAAAGTACATATTATTAAAGCTATATGATTTAACTATCTTCTTGTCACATAAACAATTAAAACCAACCTGTCTTAAACTGAAAATTGATTTAAATAAAAAAATCAAAGGGACACTCCCGGTGTTAAAAGGGACACTTACATTATTGACGATAAATGGACGTCAATGACAAAAATTCTTGGACCTAAGCAGTATCAATGCTTTTAGCTGTCGCATAAAGTTTTAAAAATAATGTATTGTTTTTAATAGACCTTATATGCCGTATAAAGGTTGAACCAGAATATGTGAAAATAAAAGACAACCCGCTGCGGGATAGTTAACTTATTTTTAAATTTATACTTTCTTTTTATCAAGTCAAGGCTTATAGGGCGTAATTACCATCTAAATACACCCTTTATACATGTTTGATATTTTTTGGTATGAAATACATGTCCCTTTCATAAATTTTATAAAACAAAAATGAACGCTCCTTTTTAGAAATACTCAAGCTTAATTATTTATACCCTTAGAGTAGTTACTTAATAACAATAAAATATAATTAATATAACTAACTCATTATTAAAAAATTACTCAAAAGTCGACCACTTGGATTTTGATAATTTTTTATATGAAACACTAAATGCACATCTTTCTCCTGAAGTATAGTAGCTAATGTCTTTATATTTTATAATATTTTCTCATACAGTAGTAGCATCTTATGAAAAAATTTGCAGATTTACAATACGTACCATAATTAAAATATGCTCAGTGTCCCTTTCAATACCTGTCCCTTTCATGCCACCTCTCCCCTACATCACTTAAGAAATAATGACTTACTTGTATTTCAAATACAATTTTTTATCTTTAACGAGCCTGTCCCAATCTTTCAAACAAATACTCACAAAACCATGTTTATCGGTTGGAAGAACTTCTACATTAAGTATTTCTGGTAAGTATAATTTTAAGTCAATGTCGTATTCGTCAGGTTTTCCAATTTTTAATCCATCGTATGAACTTCCAGCATATAAATATGTTTCAAATAGTGCTTTAAATAATGGGCTCACAACTTTCATAGATTCAGTTACCTTATTTAGCTAAAATCAAATAAACATGTATTAACTACATTATCATAAGCATAGCAACAACAATAACTGTGCTTCGATTCATTTCAAGAAAATCTTAAAGTCTTTAAATTCGTTAGTCTTTAAATAAATACATATAATTTTATAATTATGAGAATAATGTAAATTTTCAATTCTATTGGCGTAATTGGCAAACAGTAATTTTTCCTTCATAAAAAATAGATAAATCATTGCAGCTTTGTAAAACAGTTTTAATTTAATACATTTATAGGAACAGGTTTTTACAAAAGAAATAAGCAGTCATAAACAAAAAAAATATTATTGAAAAGATACTTACAATTTGTTTTAATTTTGGATTAGTACTTAGTATTCTGCCCTTATCAACTGTAATATATTTTTTGCTAATGTAGTGTAGAATTTGTTCTAAACTTGGTTTTACTTTTTGCTTACGTTTACCCATCTTTTAAAAGGTACTACTGTACTAATAACAAAAGAGTAACCAATGAGTTTATCACCTACTACAAAAGCATCTGACTCTGCATGCTAAAATCTAATCATGCTTGCTATGCATTATTTTATCTAATCAATTCAGTGACGGATCCAGAAAGTATTTGCTTGGGAGGCGATTTAATAGGCGTAGCCAGGATTTTAGTTTGGGGCAAGAGGTTCTGCAAGGAAAAAGAAAAAAGCGCCGCAGACGAAAAATTTTTTGGGTTCAAGGTCAAAGGTTATTTCATTAAGAGTACCTAAAGTATTTTCATACAGGACAAATTACATACTAATTTACCATCTTTCACGTATACAAATTAAAATTATTGCTTCGTAAAAGGAGAATGATTTAAAATTAAATATGATTAATTTGTAGTGATTATTAATACTAATATGTGTGATGCTCAAAGAAGCTACCTTACAATAGTTAGTTGTTGACAATTGATTAAATAAATAAGCATTATTGACTGACTTCTATATTGTCTTTCATAATAATTACACAGTCCTGTAATTCTTTTCTAATAATTAAAATAATTCATCTCTTTGTCTTAAGTCATAATAAAATTTGCTGTGTAGTTTTGGGCTAATTTAAAATTTTCGTGAATGGCAATATGTGCGCTGTTTTTTAAATCATTTTTGTAAATCTTGTGGTAATTAGTAAGATTGATGTCAACAAAGAAAAATAATATGAGGTAAACAAGTGAAAATGAGAAAATTAAAAAAAAAACTAAAATAACTAACAGTTTTGTTGTTATTTTATTGGTATGAACAAAGCCAGGAATTTTACATTTGTTTGTTTTAATAATAATTAACTGAAACACTGCAACACACGCGTAATATTTAAATTTCAAATATGTATTGAAATGCATTATCAAAATGCCAGTTAATATTATATGTATACGATATTTAATAAACTAATTGTCAAAATTATTATTTCAAATTGCGTAACACAATTGTTTATAATCCAGCGTTTATATATTTCATATTTTGGTTGAAATGCTGAAAATGTGCAGCTTGAATTATACAAAACGAAGTGAAAACATAATCTATGCCAGGATTATGAACTTGGCAACTGTATTTTCTAAGCCATAAATTATTCATTTTTTTCCAAAAATTGTAAGATCCTAAAATTACCGTCATTTGGCATTAGGAAGAAACTTGTGTCGGTGTTTTTAAGTTATGACTTAATTCATTCCTTTATTTAAATTACACTTGAGTTTTTTCTTTCATTTTAAATCATTACCAACATTTGACGTTTTAAAAAATTGTTCTTGGCATTTAATACTTGGTTAGCATTCATCCATTCGTTTTATGAATATATTAAAATAAAGGAACATGACTGATATGATAAATGGAAAGTATTTTAACCTATGTACTACTACTATTTTAGTTCTACTAAAATTTAAGCGCAATACTAATTTAGTTTTGTAATTAATGGTATTTATGATTATGACTTGAAAACACTAAATACATTTAAAGGTAGGTATATCATAAATACAAACAAAAATACAACACTATAGGTAATATAACAACTTATGGTATAAAAATAGTATATTATCATTTTATGCCAAGTACCACAAATTAATAATTATGTAATATCGGTTCGTTGTAAACTTAGGTACGACATGCATCTTGCATGAATATAATTGGTAGGTACCTACCTATGTAATCCATATTTATACTATTACAGTTCATTATTATATTTTATTATCATATAACATAGCAATGCTCAATAAAATTTGTTTACCTATGTGCAATATTGGATTTAGATTCGAATTGAGATTAATTTTGAACTGCACTGTTAAAATTATAGAGATATTATAATCATATTTCCTGAACGTTTCGTGTAATATTAGAAATTAATGTTATTAAAATTAATTAGTCTAATTATCACACAATATCAGTGTAATTGTATCTTGCTTAATATTGTTCGAACAATACAAATGGGAATTAATTTAATAATACAGGACTCAGAAAGTCATTAAACTTCTATGTTAGTTATAATAATTTAATTAATTTGTAGTAAGTTTCAATTATCTGTATATATTCCTTGTACAATACAGGAAAACTTTATAGTTAAATAAATTAATTGAAAAATACCTGTGTTCTATAACAATTTTACCTCTTGTTGTAAAAGGTTACGAATTATGCAAAAAATTTAATAAGACATCGTATAGCACTAAATACAGCTATTAGGAGAACTATCATATAGTCATAATAAAATAATTTTTTTCATTTCCTTGCGATTTTGTTGAATATTTACAATTTTATAGATCTGTAGCTACTACAGATTTTCACAGAATCCCGCTATTAAATTTTTGTTTAATTTCGGAATTTTTTTGGTATCTTAGCAACAGTCTAAAAAATTTAGTATTTTTTTGCGATTTGAACAATTTGAACCAGAAAATTAAATTAATTAATTAATTAGAAAATATTCAACCTTGCATAAAGTTGGGTATGTACCACGGTCGTAACTTGCTTTTATGGCTTTAGCCTTCGGCCGACGCTCGGGCTCAAAATCACGTCTCAAGTCATACAAGCTTCCTTACACCCTTAATATATCAATAACTAATAGTTTCATAAGATTAATTGTATACCTTATACATACAATTGTAATAAAAGAAAACACTGCTATCTTTCTAACTTACTTATTGAACTTTCATGTTCAAAAAATATATAAACCTACACAAAAAAAACTCTGAGTATCGTTTGGAAAAGATTGGAGAAGTATCCATTTTTTTTATTGTAAATAACATTCTATTTAAAAGGCTCATTTCTTTCTTATCAGGCCAGATTAAATTTAATAGGTTTCGCTGTAATCGCCTATAATTTACTTTACACTTTCTGATAACATTAAATTGTTATACTTGAAGTAAACCTATAAATATACATAACAGAATGAAAGCTTTAACATTATAACATTAAACGATTAAGTTCCAAAGCGTTCAATAGAACGTAATAGCTCTTAGCTGTAAGGTTACAACTGTAAAAGATAATTCTCTGCAAAATGGACCATTTGCTGACTTGCAAATACAAAAGCAGTTTCATTAAACTGATAATTTAGCTTCAAAGTAAATTATTACTAAGCGCATTATAAAGATATTGTTGATCACTTACACTCGCGTTATTTTGATGTATAATTTGAAAGCTAATTTGAAATTAAAATAGTGTATTGTTGTAAATAATAAAAAGAAAGTAGTACTAGTAGAAGTAACAATAATTGTGTAGGAGCGTGTGGAAAGTGAGTAATTATATTTATTAAATGAAACAAATATAGAAAATATATTTATTGACACACAAATTAAATTAAGATAGAAAATAATAATAATATTTATTGAGAGATGGTTAACACAAATAATTAAGTGAATATAATAATGCTTGATGAACGTCGCGCGCGAGGTGACAAGTCGAAGGGCGTTGGATGAACTAGATGAACTAATGCAGATATTGGCTTGGGTTGAGAAGCGACTCTATCCGCGAGAACTCAAGTGTTTCCTAGAAAAGTGTACATGTAGTTCACACGTGTGGTTCTCGGAATAAAGCTGATATCGCTAGGCTGAAGGACTTGAGGGTGAAATATATTGTGAAGGTTTGAAGTGGATGTTAATGAAATATTACAGGAGTATTGGATAAATGGAACTGCTAAAGTTATGTATGTTGTGTCGCCACAATTGTATTAATGATTTAATTGTTTTATGTAATAATATCTCAAGATACCAAACAACACGTATAGTTAAAATAGTATTTTTAATAAAAGTTTGTGGAAGACTCAAAGTGTTTGAATTTTAAGGTCGCGCTTGAAACAGTTTCCAGATAGTCATTTTTATGCACTTTATCTGCAAATAGGAACAAGCAATAGGCATAAAAATATATCAATAGTATATCATTAGAGTTTCTAGATTACCTTGACCTTATGCTAGATGAGAATACCTGAAAATAAATATAATTTGCAGTAGAAATGGAAGAAGGAAGAGCAAAATTCATCAAATTGCAATTAATTTTATGCAAATTAAACTATTATTACATACATAATTTTTAGAATAAGGCCAATGAATGTATATATTTTCATTGTGCCACATAATTTTCATTGTACGTTACATCGTTTATCCGAAATTTATGCAGTAAGCATGTGCAATATGAGCCATGTAAAAGTTTTAAAGTGTCGCTGACGTAATAGTTACAGAAAAAACATTTAAAAAAAATCCTACTATGATCTAATAAGATTTAGAGAATAATCGGGTTAAAACATTACCATTACAGACTTTGTGTTACGGTTTTTTCACATTTAAGCGCGCCTTTGATAAATTATTTTCAAAGTGTAGGTCTAAAAATACTTACTACACATAAACATCCTTATTTTGATATGCGCTAACATCTTAAGCAGTTAAATAACATAATTGTTTAATGATTGACAATTGACATACTAGGCAGTCAAATGTTTATAAAACTTAATTCCTTGCCAAATTGACATACCTACTTATATACAAAATTAAAGCAAAATATTCAAAATATATACACGTATTTACTCGTTTACAACTCTGAATAACTTAAACTATCTACTAAAATTTAAGCACCGCATGGTAAAACTAGTAAACTTGCTTTCAAGTAGTATAAAATTTCAATGTAAGTATTTATATTTATGTTTACAAAAACATTCAGGAAATTAGTTTCTAAAAATTGTCGTGTTTCATATGTCAATACCAACCGAAACATTTATTGACGATTTTATGACGGCACTTCATAAAAATGCTTTCATCATCTAAAGATGAAAAAGCTGCCATTTTGTCAACTAACAAGGTTGCTAGATTGTCGAAATTGCCTCCGCTTAATCACACGCCCACTGAGATCAAAAGTAAACGACAAACTTTGAGAGTTAGAATCGTAAGGTGTAAGGTTACGTAGAACAGCTGCTGCTCATATTTTTATATAATGGATGTTATTATGGTGAAACGGAAAATTATACGGTTTTAAAAGTTTATAATATATTTTATTACCGAAGGTAATTTCTTAACCGCAGTCGTAGGACTTTGAGTTATTGAAAGATAAATATTTTGATTCTGTAGTTTCGCAGTAAATTTTATGATAAGTGTATTCAGGTTTTGCGTCGTTCTTGTCTAACATATGCAAAAAATCTCATCAATTCTTTAGTTGGGCCCTACTCTGTTAAATCAAATAAAATACTTTTAAATAAAAAAAACATTTTTATGGTTACAGATTTCCTGAAATTTATGTATTTTTATAATATTACATAATTAATTATAATAATTGTTTGTTTTGAAAATTTTATTCGCTTCAAAATGCAACTAAAATTATGTTGCTAATTAATTAATTTGTTATTACAATAAGAAAAATGTTCAAAAAAATTATTTGTTTACATATTTAGCTCGATATTTAGCCTTTCAAAACTTTTCAGGCTTTCATTATGTATATTAATCATTATAATAACATAAATATTCCCAACCTATTAAACCTATAAATCTAAAAAAAAACATATAAAGACAAATGCAGTAAAAAATAGCTACAATCGAATTATAATTAATTTAATTAGTTTAATAATTTAAAAAAAATAATGCTGAGAAAAACTCTTCGTAACTCCGACTGCATTCTAAATTAAAATGTTTGTATCGCATTATTATATTAAATTGAGTATTATCTAAACAAGAACGAAGCGAAACATAGCAATTAGATAAATAGAGTCAACATGTACTCATAGCACACAGGCTGTCAGCGCGAGTAAATGAAATGACGGGGATTTGTGAGCTAGCAGCGCTGAGCGATAGAACCTCCTTAAAGTTGGATAAAAGGCGTAATAAAAATACGTATGTATTAATTTTATATTCATATTTCACTTTAACTGCACGGTCATCTTTGCCTAACTTATAACGGTCTAAGAGGCTGTCACATCTACATATATTAGATAAAAGTCGAACAAATTGTAAGAAACTCAAGCACTTTGATCGCAGATAACACCAAATACACGTACTTTATAATGCTCTATTACTGACTCGTGTGACAACACCAAATATAATGACTACTTAACACTACAACCCCAATTAATATACCTACTAGTTCTAACAACAACATCTTATATAAACATAATTTATTCATAATATATTCTTTACATATCTTACAAAATGTTCATTCAAGTAGTTTATTATGAACAGTAAAATATTAAATAAATGTGAAATAAAAATTTATAAATTTATGACAGAAATGAATAGTTTGGGCGACAGCAGTGGTGTATCCGGAAATAAAAGGCCCCAATGCAAAATTTGATTTGAGGCTCCCTGCCTCCCACCAAAAAAGTCAAATAACAATTTTTTTCCGAGAATTTTTCTCTTATATCTTTTCAAAATTTTTCTGTGAACACATTATTTCATAGGTACTTCCTAAAATTTTTTTAGAAACATTTCATATAATTGTACATTTTGATGATTAATTTTAAATAAGCAATAATAATAGAAAACAAGTTATTCATAAAGGTTTTATATTTCTCATTATATCAGATATAATAATTATTGAATTTAATAAAAAATATTAACCTACTACCTCTACCTACTCATATTTTAGGTTCAGTAAATGCAAATCAAATAGGCCCTTTTGTAACGTGGGCCCCAATGCACCGCATTGGCTGGATTGGCATATTTACGCCACTAGACCACAGATGAGTTTAAATTTTTATTTATTTATTTCATAGCAGATGTTGACAGCATTCAAAACACTAAATATATGTGTTGATATATAAAATGTAAAACTTTGTGATTGATTAATACACGTACTATAATTTTGGTTATACTCATTTGGAGATAATTATCCTAAACACTATAAACTAAGTTTAGTGGCAGGAATAAAACGATCGTTTTACGAGAATAATTACCAGAGAGCAGGGACTAAAATTTAAAACCGGACATCGAGCTGTAGCGGCAGAGGGGAGGAAAACAAAGTGCATTGTAGGGCAATAAAACAAATGTCCTCTTGTTTTATGAGTGTACAGCGCCCTCTGCTGTGTGACAGTCCCGGGCCGCGGTAAAAACGCTGCAATTACACAACAAGCAAAAAATACAGCTTAATAACACTGTAAACCGGAAGCGGATCAAATAGCAGGATTGGTTTCAGAATTTTCAAAACCTTGCGCGGTTTTGGAATAGGCACTTCTATTAGAATTATTGAATGCTTATTATAAAAAATATTCTTAAGATGCGGTCAGAGGTACCAACTTTATTTCTTGAGTCTTTAAGATTTTAAGCTACATGCGTTTGTTCAGAAGATAAAAATTATATTAAACAGCTTTTACAGATGTCATACAAAAATGAAAATCTGATGTATTCATATTGAAGATCTTTCATTCCAGAAATTTTTTATTCTTTCTTATCAAACACCGTACCTATCTAGTCAAAACATAATGTTATGTAATGGGAGGAGTCGATACCTAAATACTGGATTTCACTGTGTGGCATGTTACAGATGAATAAACAAAGGATAAAATTACTAATTTATATCAATAAATACAACTCTTTATGAACTATTTAATTAAGAAAATTAAATTGAAAATGAAGAAAAACGATATTCAGTTTTTCCATTCAAACTGGCTTCAATATTAAAATTTTTTAAACAAATAAGATATTTTTAAATAGCTAGAGGTTGTCCTCAAGTGCGCCTAGTAGTGTCACTTTTAAAAAAATTTTCTTTTAAATGTGTGATAAAATACCCATAAAAACTCACAAAATAACAAAAATTGACCATGTTATAAAAAAATAGAGTACAAAAATGAAAAATGTGGTATTAGACGCATTTTTAAACAGCCTTTATCTATTCAAAAATGTATTCGTTACTCTAAAAATGTGAATTTTTACTTTAATTTTAAGGAAAAAACTAAACATACTTTTCACCATTTTTACACCGGTATAGTGACCTCCTTTAAAAAAAATTAAATATGTTAAAAGCACATAATTAAAAATTGCTTTTAACTGAATTCCGTTCCTAAATTGCGAATGATTTCGACCCCGAGTCTGAAGAATAAAGAGCTTCTATTCATTAAACGCACTTTCTTGATAATAAATTTTAAATATGTTTGATAACATATGAAATATCTCGTTTTACAAAATTTCTGTAAGTTAAAATTAAATTAAGTACATTTTGAGAACTTTAAATCCAGTTTAACTGTCTGGTTTGGCACTTTTGACAGGGGGAATAAAGTATTCAGTAAATCAATTTATTTAGTTAATTGAAATTGACAAGAACATAAATTAATGTATGATAAACATTTTATAGCAAAAAGTGCATTACGAAAATCACATTAACAGGCTCGGATTCGGATTAACCACTAGGTAAACTAGGCAATTGCCTAGGACCCGGAAATAACTAAAGCTATGCGAACGAATGAAAGTTTCCTACCGAACGTTCGTTCCTTCATCCCGTTCGTTCACTGAGTTGTCCACACTATTAGCGAATGTTTTCTTTCGTTGAAAATTGCTTTCTCTTGAATTATTACGAACAATGGCTGGTAAAGATGATATAATTGCTAGTGCAGAATTTATAATAATAATATTTACAGCTGCAGGTTATGGAATATTTAAAAAAAATGTTGAATGTCTACCGTTGATTTCGAGTTTATATTAATTCATTTATTATTGTAAAAGAAATATAATATTATATTTTATTAAAAGTAAGTAGGTACTACCTAATCCATTTGAGTCGTTTTGCGTCAATGTAAAAATGTATAAATTTCTCATTGTTTTTATTATACAATTTTTTAATTTTGAACTTTCATTAACTAATTTTAATAAAAGGTTTATATTGATTCTACCTACGAATAGATATATAATTTTCTGTTTGAAAATAAAAGTTAATATCGCTTCAGGCGAAATCGAATTTTTACATCAGAGAGTGATACCTATATTAATTTTTAGTTTATAACTTTGTTTTTAAACTGTGGTTCTGAAATTAGAAATTTAATTCTATTTTTGCAATCACTCCAGTAGATAAATATAGCATTAAGTTGGATGTATTTGACATTCAATTTTTTTTATTATATATACAATGCGTAACGAGTAATAATTTTATTGAAATATTAGTAAATATAAAATATTCTTAATATTTTTATTAGCAAACTAGATGAAATACAAGATAAAATTATTGTTATTGGTGCCAAAAAATAGTTTTTATAAAGTGGATTTCCTAAGTAAGCCTGGTAAATGATTCAAATACATGGAATAAAATTGGTTAAACCACCCCTGCAAAACAGCAGGAAAAAAATAACCCAGACGACCCACGCTATAAATTCTCAAAAGTGACGTGAAGATAATTAATTCCAGCCAATCTTAATAAACGGAAATGTTTGCCCAATGGAAACAAAAAGAGTTAAGAGTAAAGTTATTCCGTTTAATATACTCGAGTCTCGTCGCCCAGTGTAATAGCATTACCGGATAAATCAAATTTTATGCAGATAATACAAGATTACGACCATACGAGTTCATATTTGCATTTTTATAACTATATTTTTACTAGGATCAGCGCAGCATATTTGAAATTATACTTTGTAAAGATATGCGTTGTTTTAAATTTTTAATATCTCTATTTCTAGTTTAATTTCTGAAGCCTGCAAGTTTTATAACTTTATATTCGTTTAACGAAAGTTTTTAAAGTTATCTTGAATACAGAATCATAGTCATACGATATGCGGACAGAATTTGAATAACTTGTTACGATGGTTGAGTTGTTTCAAGTTTATATAGTTGTACAAGACATCCTGATTTTTAAAACCCATATCGTCGGGGGTAATATAACAAGTGCTATGATTATCATCGGTGATAGCATGAGTTAGTCGATGAAAATTGACCGAGTGCGCAGCACGAGTTCAATTTTCTGAAGACATAACGAATGCTACCACCTATGATTAATCATAGCCCGAGTTATATTTGGGGAGAATATATAATGAATGAAACCAAAATGTTTGGTTATATTTTTTCAATAGCTGTCAAGAACGTTTTAAATTCTGTTTCACTTTCTCAATTTTGTCTTCACTGGTATTACCCCACCGAATACAATCAGGTTCATTCAATTTAAGTCTGATTTTTGACAAACAGCAATATTTAAATATGAAACTGACAGTAGGAAATTAATTGACAGAAACAGTTGACATGTACCAGCGGTGATAAAAATATCATCGATTTGATAGCCTCTTACTGCTCTATTTTACCCAATCAAATTAGTCAAATATGTGTCACGTGACACATGAATTATATATTCCACAAAATACTAGACTGAAAATGCTATACAGGGTGATTCTATAGGTACTTGTAAAAAATTAAGGGCATATAATTACATGACGTGCTGCCCGTGGAACTGTAAAAGTGAAATGAAAGGATGGGTAACGGGGTTTGCAGGACTGCGCCAGTTAGTTTTATACAAAACTAACGAAACATATTTGAAAATATGACACAAACAATATGACACACAACACACGTAACTATATATATATATATATATATATATATATTTATTAATGAACATTGGCTAAAAATATAACTATACAAAGCGATATACACGAAAACCACTACTACTATATAAACGAAAAACACAAAACTACAATCTGTTCGATATATAGAGTCACACTGACTCGACAGATTACTAATTACGTAATTGTACCAAACTCATGAGAACGGCGCTCTCTCAGCAAAACCCGTCTCTGTACCGACTTGAGTCAGACGATCACTGACTCTTTACGTAATTAACCGAAACTTATACTTTACTCGAGCTCGAGAATACATTTTCTCGAGCGTCTGAACTTAACGAGGAGCACCTACTGACTTCACGACGAACACCTACTGACTTTACATGACAACTAATTTAAACTTTGCTCGAGAATACAATTTCTCGAGCGTCCGAACTTAACGACGATTACATACTAACTTTACATTTTCTCAAGACGTGCGAGCCAGACCACGATCACCCACTGACTGAACTTACTTAAATTTTTCTTATACTTCTAGATACAGCTGCGTATGGATCACCAATTGTAATAACACATTTATCTTCAAGCATAAACAATAATAACCGAACAGTATAATGCACTTATGCTTGAAGACAAAGGATCCATATACAAAACTAACTTAGTCATCTACACGTGGGAAAAGTAAATATAATAAATTTCGAAGATGTTGATTACTCATCAAAATTAGATCTAAATCATATTGCGCATTGTTACAGAACAATTTGTTTTTTATATAATTTGCAAAATTTTATTAAAACAGCATAATTGAAATGAATCAGTCATTTATTAGACGTTATGTAAAAAATTACTTGTAGTAAGATTCAAATAGAATATTTAGAATATTTATCTACTCGTGACACTAAAAGTGTGCACTTTACTTTAGATCAGTAAGTAGTTATTAAGCTCAGTAAGTCATGTAATATTATACCCTTAAATTTTCCTAAGTAAATACAGGATATAGTGATTGTTTATCACAAGAGTCAAAAATAAACGACGAAATTTGAATGAAAATCGCGTGATAACAAATAACAGCCAATGGAAGAATTGATTACAATAATATTAACCATGGTTATATAAAAATGTGGCGGAAATTTTGACTAGCAGCTTGTGGAACATAACTGAAATTTATAACTGGAAACTTTACTGTCATATGTCAGTTTGACATTAAATTAAAAATTGGTTAAATTGTCATTTTGAGTGTAAATAAACAATTAATAAGGTATAAGGTAAATAAAACATATTTATTAATGTTAATATAAATATTTCACATTTCTATTGTAAAAAGAATTCAAACATAGAGCGGCGGTGTCACGGCGATTTTCTTAACGAATATGCATGTCCAGGAAAATTTTTATCGTGCTTTCCAACAACGTAAAAAATTTTCCGGTAAGAATTAAAGCACATGTAATATTATAAGTGAAAATTTATTATTAATAGCTTCTAATTTCTCTTTTCTTCGCTCAGAATACTTTTTTCCGTTTGATAAGAGATCATAACTTAATTCAGCAGTATTAGAACAATATATTTTCAAATTTAAGTCCAAATTCGGTTAAATGTACCTCTCAAGAAAATTTGCAATTTACTTTATACATCAAACCAATTTTAAGCTTACGTAATACACAGTCAAGTCGTTTTACTCGAATTTAGTGAAATTCGTCCAAATAATACGTTTGTTTTCTCGTAGTAATAATAACATTACCTAAATAATTTGCCTTGGATTTTGCTTTGTTTTATAAGTAATGACCTTATGACACTAAAATAAGTAATATCGTATATTTTGGTACTATATTATTGTTGGTAAAGTCTTGATTTTAATATATCGATGATGCTTTGTCAAAACAGAAACATTATTTATAGGTCCCGGTATGTTGTTTACCGTGGCAAGGTTTCGCAGTTTCCCAGCATTGTTTCCACAGCTTGGTTCCATCATGACGTCACGACGTAGTGATTACGCAAGCCTAGTACGCGGCCACGGCTGGATACTCTCGCCACGGTACAAAGCTCCCAGATATAAATTCGCACGTAGTTGTCATTTTAATGAGAGCTGTCAAAATGTGGGTGACCGTGCACTTGTGCACTTATGCAATAACACTTTACATTTGCATTGCGTCGTGACATCGTGTGTTGATTTAACTGGTGTAGTGATGTGTGATGCTTCCCACACGTGCGAGTGTTCGTTTCTTGTTTAAGGGGGGTCGATACCAAATGCTGGATTTCACTGTGCGACATGTTACACATGAATAAACAAAGGATACAATTATTAATTTAAATAAATAAATCTTTATGAACTATTTCATTCATAATTTAAATGGTTCAAAAAAGACGTCAAAATGGCGAAAAACGATATTCAGTTTTTCCATTAAAACTGCTTTAAATATTAAGATTTTTTAAACAAATAAGACATTTTTAAATAAATAAAGGTTGTTCTCAAGTGCGTGCCACATTTTTTAATTTTTTGTTTTAAATATGTAATAAAATAAAAATAATAAAAAACTCATAAAATAGCTAAAATTGGCCATATTTAGCCATGAATATAAAAGAATAGAATACAAAATTGTTCAAAACGAACAAAACCAAAATAATGCAGGTATATTTTTTGCTCGATCGGTCATTTTTTAACGTTTACTGGCTCTAAGGTAGTAGGTTTTTTTTACGAATTAGAAAACGGTAAGCAATCTTAGAAGACAGTAAGAATTCATGAAGAAAACGGTAAGCACTAAACAACAACAGAAACCAACACAACAGCATCAAAGTGCAAATTAAACCTACTTACATAACGAAAAATAAACATTATTTTCAAATTAATTTTTATTGTACCGAGCGAGCAAATAATATTATAAGCATCACGGACGTTATGTGCATTTTGTACCGGTTTCGAATAATATTGGCAACTTCGACTACGTCTCGGTCTCCAACCGGTAAACTGCATATACCGCCCTTGGTACTTAATATACTATTTTACTCCTTATAACGTAATATACTATTTTTTTACTTCTAGTATAAAAACATCATTTTACGAACTGGCTTCTATTTTCCAAAGCGTTAAATAATATTTTAAACACACCTCGACAATCACATCCAAGTTTCTTAATCAGCCGGTAATCAATGTTATCAACTCAAAAATTTTAAACCGGAATTTTGACGTTTTGTTATTAATCCGAAATAATGGAAAATGTAAATAAAAAAAAACAATTAAATATGAAATTTAATATAGGTGCAATTACGAGTGCAATAATTATGTAGAAGTCAAGAACTCGAAGTCGCTTCTGGTTGTTGATTTTTGATGTCAATGTATGTACAGAAGGTTGGCAATGCAAAATGCGCGTTTACTAAGCAGATCTTGTATGGAACTTGGATGGAAATAGGACCGGAGCTATTTTTAAGTCGGAAAAAGACGTTTCTAGCATGAAACTTGGATGGAGATTTTCGGGTTTTATATTATCATATATTGCGTTCTAAAATCTAGTATGAAACTTCTCAAAGCCGAAAGATGTATAATGTACTCGTAAAACAGGCTTAAGACTTTTCAAACTCTGAAGTATATTTGTGCCTGTTGGCGTTAGCCCTGGTTATTTCAAATTGCTGTTCCAAACGCGATCGCACATACGACAGACACACGTAATATAATAATAGTAACGACAACAAAAAATGCTGTTCAATAATAAAAATTATTTATAATTTTATAATTCGAATAGGTATATTTATTTTATTTAATAATATCATAATAATAATGTAAGTAAATAATTTGTTATTTTAAATATTTCATTTATAATTACCTACTAAAATTTCTACAGTGGTTTAGGATAATTCATTAATCCCTGTTCGCACGAGGATTCTTTGAAGTTTCTACCAAGATTCTGAATCCTGGAAAAGAAGAAGTTTTCTTCTTTCTAGTGATAATTATCTGTTAATTTGCGGTGCCGCAAAATTGACTCTTCAATGAGCCTTGGAAAAGAAGAATTTATAATTTATTTATTGCTTCTAAATCATGAATTTATTTTTTTATCAAGATTCAGAATATTGAAACTTCTTCTTTTCCAGGATTCAGAATCTTAGTAGAATCAGAATCCCTGTGCGAACAGGGCTTTAGTGGCACCGACCCACTGTAAAAACTGCCAGACGCCGCCACTAATACTTTTGTTATTTTCCCCGTTGGAATTCTAAAAAATCAGTGCTTGCGAATACGTGATTATGTTCGTTAAAACCTTATTAAACTCGTTATTCCCATTAGTAGTTTAATCTATGCAATGTTGATCTGTTGATCTGTATCTGCAAATACTCTGCCCTCATGTGGGCAAATAATTTCGTGCATTAGCTTTGTAGGACAGTAATTAAATGCTACCAAAGCTGTCTCTATTGGTTACAGCTCAGGGGAGAAAGTTTTCGCATGATTGCCAGAGCAAACAAAGAGGTTTATCGTTTACCATGTAACCTCTCATCGCTATGTTACATAATATGTGATGTTATATCAAACTCCTATTTAAAATTTAAATATGAGAGGAAAGCGCTTATTTTTCCAACTTGAGCTTCAAGTTTGTGTCACGAGCGAAGCGACAGTGGAAATAAAGCTTTTACGCATATTATTCTTAAAAAGCGAGTACCGGTTATTGGTTGTTAATTATGCACAAGAAAACCTCCTTAACGGGCCCGTCTAGTACTTAGTTAAAATAAAACAAAACAGAGGACTGCACATTCCACAGTCATTTAATATTTAAAGATTTTTTCTTTATTTACAACATATGAACATGTTACCAAAAATGTTAGAAGGTCGCTTTGTTTTCATTTTACTTCTTTGTCTTATAATTTTGGAAAAAAAATGACTTTGAAAACAACTATTTTTCTAGATTTTTGTGGTGAAAAAAAAGCAATTTTTTATTTCTGAAACGAGAGGGACATAATTTGCACCATTCTTAACAAGAAGTTTTTTTTTTCATTCGTCTGAGTAATAAAATAAATAAGATGTAATGGGACAACGATGCTATGTTTTCGCTGTTGAAATTGTATATTCTCTAGTTACAGTACATTGCTATGCTTAGTTTCTTTGCCTACATTTTTTGTTTGACTAACTGCAAAAAGCAGGGGAGGCTAACCGTCACCTCGCCCCGGAAACTTTGGAAATGACGATTTACGTTTAACAGTTTGAAATGATCTCAACAGTAAATATGCACATTTCCTAAAAAATATACTGTATTCCTGTGATTTTGTAAACATCAAATTGTTTGTAATTTTTGTCACTCTTCTTCACTGGATATACCGTATACCGTAATGCACGATAAATTTATTATGTATTACCGAATCCATCCCTTGTACAAAGTATTTATTAGAAGAAAAATTAAATGACAATTTACGAATTTGACAGTTATAACCAAATTAATTCAAAATTCAGCTAGTATTGGATGGACGAGCCATCTTCAGGAAATGCACGTTCCCTTTACGCATGAAACTAGTGGTAATGTAAACTTCGTTTAGATTATTGTCGGATTATTGTATGTGTATGTTATGTACTGATTTCGGAATTTGATTTGGATACATTGATCATGAATCAAAAAGAATTTTTTTAGAAATTCGTAAAATTAACAGTAGTTTGCAAAACAATATCATTTTGGGTACCACTAGTTGTCACATTTAAATACAAAAAAAGTTAAACAATAGTTAGGTATGCAGTATTTATTAGCGTAAAATTACATTAATGTAATAATAATTTTACAAACAAGAAAAATTAAATTTGTGGGTACTTACAGAATGTCTCATTTTCTTGGATCCATTTTTTAATTTGCGAATTTCAACAAAATTCTTTTTGATTCATGATCAGTGCGTCCAATACTATACAACCTTAAATTTTGTTACACAGGTTGGGTTACCCTATATGCCACGTTGTTTACTTGACATACATGCGTGTTGCCAACCCGGTGCAAGCCCGTTGTTGCAGCCACAAGTCTGTGCCTGATCCTGATAGTATTGTGGTTGCCAAGTTAATTGTAAATTGGAATGGTGATTAGAAAAGATATCCAAGTCAGGATGTGAAAATTTCCAACCCACGACCTCTGTAACCCGAGTCTAGCACTCTACCACTATGCTACCCTGTCCTGTTTAGATTATTATTTACTACTTATTTTATCATAAATTGTAACGTGTAGTAGTGTAGATGTAGAATCTTTACAGCAGAAAAAAATTATAATTTTTTTATTAAAACACTACATAACATTTCCAGTGTAACTCTGCAAACCAAGAACGCTTAAGACGTTTTCGCCGCTTGCAAATCTAATTACATTTTCATCCGTATTATTTTCCGGCAAAATAAATAAAATGCGCTTGGCGGTGGCGTCGCCATTGCTGCCGGCGTTGACATCTGTACACAATTTCACAACAGCCAGCGTTTCCGTTTTCATTTGTTTTTAATCTCGTTAAATTCTGCGTCGCTTTATCTCTCACACTCACACGGCCATATTTTTACGCGTTTTGATTCTCATTCACGCCATTGGAACAAAAGCCTTTCGCTCTGGTACGCCACCTTTGATCTCAAGGCCGAGCCAAATTAAATTAGGCCCCGTATCGCTCTCACGTCTGTTCCTTTCTTTCCTTATTTGCTCCTCCTACTGTTCGGCGGCTCGAGTTGCTTTTCTTCTCTAGATTGCATTCTTAATAGTTTCATTCTTCCTCATCCTATTCCGTTTCACTCACTACATCATGGTTTGGCCTACTGTATTTCGTATATTCTGTCGTAATAGACTTTTCGCTGTCTTATTATTTAGTGCTTAACTGTTCTGATGAAGGTTTGTGGTTCTGAGAGACTCCAGAATTTAACGCTACATATAAGAAGAAAACCTTGTCAGCTAATTGAAAAATTATGTGATACTTTTCTACTTGGTTTAATGTGAATGTGAATTAGTGTTACAGAAAAGAACAATTGAATAGTAAACCAAGTATCCTTTCTAAAGCATTGACATAAAAGTCAATATTCTTAAAAATTCTGATAATTATTCTGGTTTCGGAGTATATACCGGTTGATATTTTTCAAGTATTAATTAATTGAAAGGGAAAAAAGTTGCAACTCAAGATAGATAGTACTCGTATTGTTTCAAACATAAATAATAATAATTATTATTTGTTTATACAAGACGATGAAATATTGTAATATCGCCATCGACGAAAATTATTGTTGGAGCTCCTGAAGAAGCCCGTCTACCTCCTAAATCCAGCACAAAACGTACCAACTTAGCAAGTGTATTTGGCCAGTACAAGAATGGTAAAATTGTATTTCAACAAGGATTATATACTTTAAGGATCAATTAAAATTATAACAAAAAAATGTAAATGATTGTAAAAATTTCCAATGTATGCAAACTTTACATGGTTATATCTCCTGATAGAAATTAATTTTTAAAGTTTAAAAAGGCACATCTGTAGATTCGTTCTTTCTCTATTAAATGTTTATAAAAACATTACCTTGACGTCAATAATAAACTAACAGTTTATTCGCAACGGAAACACTTTTACAGTATTTTTCAACTTCAAAATGACATTGCAATGTTAGGATGCGGTAATGTACGAGTTTCAGGCTGGTTTTAAGCAATCGTAGTAGTGGAATAGACGAAAAAGTAAAATCGAGAGTATTCTAGGAATTCAGAATAATTATCATACCTACTGACATCTGAGGAGTATGGTAATTATTAGTAGTTGCGATTTTACACATACCATGACGGTACAAAAGCTCTAGCAACAATTTATTGTTCAATAGAATCTGAAATAAATAAAACAATAAATTTAACAAAATATTTGTACCGACCAGAGTAAGTTCCTTGTTGATTAAGTAAGTTCAGTAGAAGTCAGATAGTAAAAATTTTGTTAATAAGAGAATCATAGGATTTTTAAGTACCTAGTAGATAAGAATAAATTTTTGAAAAGAAGTTCAAATTAAAGTTAAAAATTATGATTCTATTATTGATCTTGTTCAAATTCAAATAACAATTTAAGGAGGTACTGGTCCTATCTGCAAAATATGAGCAAAATTTAATATATTGTTCATTACATCTATATAAACGAGCATGTAAATTTTTATGCACACTTACTAGCTCGTTTAGGAGTTATCATCGTTTTAGTTACACATGATATACTGAGGTTTGTCTTATATGCGACATATGAGAATGATATAAATAAATTTAATATATTGTTCATTACATCTTTCTAAACGTGCATGTAATTTTTTTGTACATTTACTAGCTAGTTTAGGAGTTATCGTTGTTTTAGTTAGATGTTTTATTCAGCAGCCCACCATGAGTCAGTAAACACCGATAAAAGTTATGAAGGAGATATGACAGTTTCATGAGTATCTTTTAATATAATGCCCTATACTTGTAGAAACATCCATGCAAAATATCATTACGATTCACTACTTAGATTTAAAGATATAAAAGAAAATGTATCTATCTATCATCGTATCTAAATTTTCGTATTGACAATAACACTAAAGTCATACTGTACTTCCCTTTAAAGCTTTTTTTTATATCGTCCATACCAAATCATCAGACTTTAGGAAATATAATATTTCCTGGTTGGGTAAGTTTTTAGTTTCCTGCTGGTCTAGTGAAACTCTATGGTTATGTAGCGTGCAAGAAGCGAGATGCGTGCGTGATCACGAAGTAGGGAACGAATGAGGCTTAAGGGATATAATTGTTGCCACGTGTTACTCTCCGTCAGTGTTCATTATGTCTGAGTGGGTTGTTTTTCTCTCATTCTCTCCCGAGCTATTTAGTTTTATTTTATCCTGTTGTAATGTTACATGATTAATTAATTGAAATTGAACTTGCGTTGCGTGTTGAAACAGTAAAATAAAACCTGTGAATACTGAATAATCATTTTTTTTTAAACCATTTACTATTACTTACTAAAGGAGCAACAAAACAAAATAATTCATTTTGCATAGTACACGGCTATTGAGTTTATGTCTGGTTAGAGCTGGACGCGGGTTTTGTGAGTTTTCACGGATTTTTCTACGTAACTTAAAACGGGGTTACTTCGTTTTTCGTCGCGTAACTTAAGAGGGAAACCGGTTAAATGCGCTCGAATTACATTGTTGAATAATCTTGACAGGAACTGACATTTCATATATTTGCACAACGTTGTTAATTCTATTAAATTTTATCTTTTTAATGCACATTAATTATTATTATTAATTAATAAGTATTGCAAAATTACAATCTTAATATATTTTACAAAATTTCTTATTTTTGACGTAGGTATACTTAAAGTTATTTACCCAGTTTTTATTTTAAATGAAAGATAAAACGTAACTGTATTGAGCTACTGTCGTACATTTTTTAAACGTGTTATATTCAACTTTTTATAAAGGCATTGTACCGATGACGCTGAAGGATTAAGTCACTCTTATTACATATAATCTTGAAAAAAAATAGTTTCTAGGGTGTCAAAGTAGGCAGACTTTTGGAGGTACTTTGGCCGTGCATATAAATTAAATTTGTTCGAAATTAGGAGCTGTTTATGATCGTCTTTGGCATGGAAAAAATTCTGCAGTGTTAATTCTACATGCAGTTTTTTCCGATTATAGATAGGTAGGTATCATATTATTATAAGTGGTTCAAAATAAACGTTAAACTTCTAGCACGTTTTTTATTGATAACAAGCACAATTAATTTTAAAGTATAAAATAAAAAGTCTTCAGAATCGTGTTTTAATCATACAGATTTATTTTAAGGAAGTTTATTCAGGAATACTTCACCCATAATCAATTTAGTGTAATGTAAAACGGACTTAATTAAAAAAATCAATTAGGTGCCAAAGTAGGTTGTGTCAAAGTTACCCCGTTATTCCGTACCTAACGTAATAACGTTATCAAAATAATTGAAAACGAGCAATTTATGTATAACTTATAACAAATAAAAAAATAAAAAATCTGATATGAAACGTACCTACCTATGTACCCAAACTGCAAACGTAAAAAATTTGAAGCACATTTGAATAAATAAAACGATAATCTGTGTTAGAGAAAACAAAGAATAAAAATGTTTTATTCTGTCGAATGATTCCGGACGGTCAAATGAATAAAACATCATTTTATCTCAATTAAAATAAATTTCGCCAGAAGAGTGAAAATATGGGTTTTGTCTAATTGAAATTTAACTAGACCTTTGGACCTTTCCAGCACATTGGTCGGCGCGGCGAAGTAAATAATAGGCCTATTAAGAAGATTCTCGCCTCTAATTCCTCCAAAATTGTCACATTAAATTCAAGAAAAAGTATTCATTATGTCCTCGCGTTAATGAAATTTTAATGGGCACAGATTTGGCGATGGAACTATTATATCAATTAATAATCGTCAAGAGAACAACCGTCTACTGTCTTATAAATTTAAAAATAAAAATATTTAAGTGTTGCAGACGTATAGTTGCAATAAAAATGATCCAAAGACATAATTTAATTTATAAGAAAAGTATAATGAAAAATATATTCTTCCTGCAAACATACTTGGTTTTATTTTGAACTTCGTTAGTGTTTTGTTAAATTTTTGTTCTTTCGTTTCCACTGTGACAAAAACTAAAATAACTTCGTCTGTATTTCAATTAAATACTAAAAACAAAGAACGATAAATTAAGTTTTTTCTTCATTAGGAAATATTTCGCGGTAGTCTTTTATTATTTTACTGTGACGTGTATAGCCCGTAGTTCTGGGTTTATTTATTAATTCTAATTAACTTTTTAATTAAAAATTCAAATATTATTTTAAACCTGATAAGTAAAAAACACAAATCTGAATTCATTTAATATTTCTATTTTACTCGAAACAAAAGTATATGCCTCTATTTTAGATTAAAATTTTATAAGTATTTAAATTTTAAGTCAACAAATGCGTTTGTTTGAAACATAAAAAAGCTAAAATGTAGTTTGAAAATACATTTTAAAAATACATGTTTCAATATATAAAGTTAATCCTAAAAACATACGAGTATAATAATAATTATTATAATTAATACAATTAATAATTAAGCTTATAGCAGCGAAGAAAATTCTGAGTTAAATTTTGTAGTTCTACTATTATTTGTTATTTGCAAGGGTGCATAATTGAATCTTAATGTAACATAATTGACATAGGAAAATCAACGTAATTAAAAATACATGAGTAAATATAAGGAAGTTGAAAAAATTTCATAGGTGAATTTCTTTGAACAAAATTAAATTTAAAATAAGTGCTTATGCATCGGCATGTTTGTAATAAATGCTACAAAAATCCATTTTGTCTTTCAGAAAATTTGGAGTTGAAAATTAAGCTGAGAGTTAACACCCGAAAGAAACAAGAAAAGCAATTATGAAAAACTTAGAACAAGAAACATTGCAAAAGAAAACTTTTCACTTAAAGCTTAAACTTAAAAAGTTATGTCAATCTTTTTACAAAATACAACATTTTGACACACATAAAACCTTCACCTCAGAAACTTCAGTAACATCAAAGCAAAACACTCTTCATTTAATCACCAACAAAAATTCATTAACGCAGTTCGTATGTCTCTCCTAATTCTTGAAAGTCTTAGGGCCCTGCGACAAGCAGACAAGCCGACCGCTGACGCGACATAGCAGGAGACATAGGCGGACCGATTTCTGGAAATTTCACGTGGGACATTGAAAATAATTTAAATTTTAACTTATTATTTGGGATGTACGTATAATGAAAAAAACAATTACTGGATTTCAGTCAAAATATACACTCGACGTAAAAAAAACACTTGAAAATAATTTAAATTTTAACTTATTGTTGGGGATGTACGTGTAATAATGGTGTAATGATTAATGAATAAAAACAATTTGTGGATTTTAGTCAAAATATACACTTGGCAAAAAAAACGCACCACTTGAAAATGCACCAAAAATTCCGCATTTTTTAGACAGCCACAACTCGGTAGAATTTGGTCGAAAATGGATGAATCTGCGAGTTCTGACAAGATTAAAGTTTCCTCTTAAGCTCATGCAAGTTACACTCCCTGTCACCCTCCTAAAAAAAAAATAGTTCTTGGTGTCAAAAAATGTCAAACTTTAACAACTTGTACTGGGTGCAAAAAAATCGTGGACTCGATCCACTACCAAGCCGATAAAGTTTTCGGGGGAAAAAATTGAGTACTTGATTTGGCGTGAAGTTATCGGTCATAATTTTGCGCAGATATCGATGATTCTTTGATTTTTGACAAGATTGAAGTTTCCTCTTCAATGGTATGCCAATTAATATGACGCCAAATTCAATTTACCTCCAGGCTCCTCCCTAAGAAAAAAAAATGTTTTCGACTTAAAAATTTCAAACTTTGACAACAAGTATGGTGTACCAAAAAATGTTTTCGATCCAATTGATCAACATGGCGGTAAAACTTATTCATTTTTCGATAAACTTTTAAAAATTTCAATTAACTACGATGATTTTATTTGAAATTTACTCAGCATTTTGTGAGTTTTTCATAACTCTGCTTGATTTTTGATAAGTTTAAAGTATACGGAGATCACGAGGACATTAAACGAAAAAAGCACTTCAATTTAAGGTATGGTACACAATTTCGATAAATGTTCAAAGGTCTAAAAATGCAATTATTTTCAAAAATTCACAACTTCGCTCCAAATAACCACAGGTACTCAATTTTTTTCCCACGAAAGGAAGATGAATACACTTTATCGGCTAGGTAATAGATTGAGTCCACGAATTTTTTGCACCTGGTATAAGTTTTAAAAGTTTTCAGATTTTTAAACTTTTTTTCTCTCAGGTGACTGGCACCGGGGATAAAATGATCTTACCGTCAGATAAACTTGCATGATCTTAAAGACGAAACTTCAAACATCAAAATTTGAAGATTCATCCATTTTCGACCAAATTCAACCGAGTTATGCGATCTAAAAATTAGAAATTTTTGGTGTATTTTCAAGTGGTGCGTGTATGAACAGCAAGTAATACCTATACGTTCTTGTAATTACTATTTTTAATATACATAATATTGAAATAAACATTCAAACAATTAAATAATGAATTCTTTCATAATTTTAGGTGGGCTTAAGTAAATTTGCTTGCAGTCAGTTGACGCCTATGTCCACAGCAAAGCAACATAGCGGCAGAATGGCACAACCCTAGTTAATTATGCAACACTAACGATCTAAGGGGTAGTAAATCCCCTGACCTGTGAAAACGAAGTGGCGGTACTTTGCATTCAGGCCTCATTTCAGACGCAGCGCAGGAGAGAGAGCTGGAACAACGCGTTGGTATCTACAGCCCGAGGGCGAATATGAAAATGTGCAACGAGCTGACTTATGGTTTAATTCAGTTGTTGCTGGGAATCAAATTATTATGAAGAAAAGTTAGGAGGCTGCAACGAAGAGCAAATTAACGAAATGCAGGAGAATACAGCCATGCAAAGAATGAGAAGAAGAACATAATAATTCATTTAAAAACTTTGTTTCAGTTATTTGGTCGACAAAGACTCGAATAAGAAAATGATTTCCTCCTTATTTTCCCGCCAAGCTACCTAATAGTATCATGGGGAAAACGAAATTGGGTAGCCCTTTATATATCTTGGCTGTAGTTATTTGTAATATTGTTGTGAATTTTTAAAGCCTTTTTCACTGCAAATTCATCATATTGATAATTTGGTTGATTACTACTTAAATACCTACTAATGTTGTAATGTTTTATACTTTTATAAAAAAATGTATTATTAACAACAATTTTAGGTATTAATAAGTGTCTGATTTGTCATGGTACGGCTGTCTAAGTAAGTAGGTAATTCTTATGTTTTGCATAATGAAGATTACAGTAAGAGTAGGTAAAGCCCTGTTCACACATGGTCACAGAGAGGACACACCCACGCAACAGCAACAGAAAGAAATACTATGTGTGTTGTTTGTGAAATAGAGACGCCGCTATTTTGTGGCTTCTATGTAAGTAAAGAAAAAATACATTTCGAGGCCACAAACGTTCCACACGTTCTTCATTTTGCTTTTGTTGCCTGTGTGTTGCATGTGTGTGTCCATGTGTGAACAGGGCTTATGTAGATGTCGAACCATAGCTCAGTTTTAAAGTTTAAACTTATTTTTTTATCAATACTTGCGAATATATGAGTACAGATTTATAAACAGTGCAATCTAGCAAATTACCTAATTACCATTAAGAGGATATTATTCCTAACATGAATCCCGAATTTTCATTCGAACGAATTCAGTTTATCCCTCCCCCTTCCTGCCAAAACGGTCAAAAATTTACGTCAAAGATAAACACAAGTTGAAACCCCACCCTTTTGTGACACTATCATGAGTTACGCCGTAAAATAGGCAAATTTTGTTCAAAAAGTGATCATTTTCTTGAACAAAATACAGCCGCAAAAACAAACTTACAAGCTTGAAATTTTGTATACTTCTAAATAAAGGTTGTGTATAGTCCGCTATCTCAGTAATATATCAATATTTAGGTTTTTTATATACTTAATTTATTGTCAAAAATGGGTGTATTTTTTAATGCAATTAAACATTTAGCCAGCATTGAAAAATGAATAATTTGGAGTTAGCGGACTATTTTCATCTCTTATGCACATAATAGTAAAAAAATTAATACTAAATGTTGTACCATGCAGTCAGGATTTGTTCCAGAAAAATAGTCTAATTTTCGAGTGGAATTATGTCCTCTTAAAAGTAGGTTGCAAGTTCAAAGTGCGTTTCAAATTATTAATGAATAAGTGAGTTACATTGCTTATGCGTACCTTAGATAAAAATGGTTAATGGTAAATGCCATTTATATAAACTGCCTCTCCTTCCTTACATTTTTTCTTGAAGTAAAATAATGCTATTAGGTTTTTCTATGTTTAAACTTTAAAGTTTTTGATACAGTTGGAAATCCAGCGAAGATGAGAAATTAATATTGTTCAAGAAGGAATAAATAAGAGAAAGATACCAGTCTTAGTCTTCATTCTCTTTTATTTAACTTGCTGCTAGTACTAGTTCCGACAATTTAGATTGTCATCATCAGGCATAGAGAATTAATTAGGTACGGGAGACTACGTCGGTAAAATGTATTATAATTCAAAAACTTATCCATTCGACTCAACAACTAAACAACAATGAGCACAATACTGTTCTTAAAGAGTCTTTACTTGGGTAAATTTTGTTGTAAATTATTGTAATTGAATTTTTATCCGATTGTTTCAATCGGAAGTCTGTGCTAAAAAGCGAAAATATCATACTAACAAAAGCAAGAATATCAACGAAGGTTGGTCATGAGTACAGTGGAAGTAGAACTTTTCAATGTGAGTTCTATTTAAAACGAGAATATTTTTGTAATCCCCTTTTATGGGCATAATTTTAAATATTCATGTTTGAGGTAGTAGAATTACGAAATATTTTAAAACAAATCTAAATAATATTAAAAATATATAAAGTTGGATTTCAGTAAGTTGACTCAAAACATTTTTGACTTTTGTGTTCTGAACAATCTGGATAAAAATCCTACATTTAGTTCAACAAGTAGGAAGCGAGTATAGCCTACTCGAAAACAAACTACCTACATATAAAATTGTCTACTTGTACTCCTTTAAACATACACCGACATAAATCCACATAGAAAAAGTCAAGTTTAATATATCTTTATAAACTTCAACAAACACTTCATCCATCCAGATCCGTACTCAACAGCATTATCTCTCAGAATATATTACCCTACAAATCTTCCATGTTGGAGATAGCAACAATCCACCCCTGGTCGCCGCTGCTTCTTTCTATTATCTGCTCCGGCTTCGGTCCAACTCCAGAGCGTTCCGGGTTAGGATTCGAGTATTCCGGGAAGTGAAATATCGGGTGGAATTTCGCGCAATTTGTATCGCGTCTGCGTGACGTTGAGCATTAACAAGTGCAAGGCACACTGAGATGTTACTATTTGTATTTGTGGAAGGAGAAAAGAAAAGAGAACGGTGAATTGTCTGCACGAGGGGAATCTGTGTTCACTGGAGCAACCCGGAGTAGGATAGTGTAAGGATGCTATTATTGCACTCCGTTGACACGTTTTCACGTCGTTTTTTTTTTCAATTAGAAGAATGTTTTACATTTTGCATAACGCTACAGCTGCTTTTAGAAATATTTCAAGTGTTTTAAGAATTAAGGCTGGTTTATAATGGATGTAACGGGTGACTTCTTCTGTGTTCTGTTAACATGAGCTATAGGTTACAGTTCATATGACACTGGATTTGACATTTACCTATACTGTAACAATAAAGTTAGCCAACTTTTAAGAAAACTTCCTAGAGTATCACTATTATATAAAGAGTGTGGCCATAGGCGCTATATTGCAAACAAGTTGCCATGGTTTCATACTCTAAAAAAAGTGGAATTAATTAATTAACTGTACCTAATACCCTGTTCACACGAGGTGTTTTCACTAAAAAGTTTCTTGAAAGTAAAACAAGTGCTAGGAGCTGTCGTAAATAAAAGCTGTCAATACAGTTCATAGGGACATTTTTATTAAATATTTATCACTATCTTTAATAAATTTTAAAGAAATAATTAGTTTCCCCCACGGTTTCCCCGTATGACCGGTTTTGACAGATTTTTATAAGACAGCACCTAGCACTTGTTTTACTTTCAAGAAACTTTTTAGTAAAATATATTATTTTATTCAAATACAATTTTACTGAAGTCAGCCATACTCATAGTATAAAGCTACTCAGTTACATACTTCACTCTTCACTATTTTCCTAACAAATAGCAAGACAGTCCTATTTATTCTTTGTTGATCTTTGTTTACATTTTGATGAGTACCTATTTTATATTTCGATACAATATTGATTGTCAAACTATGTAAGTACCTATGTAACTTTCAACAAACGGATCCATTTCTGACAGTTTAGCAATAAAATATACATAAATGTATGAAATATAACATTGTATGACTTTGTTTGATATAAGTATATACCGTTATCTTCAAAAAGTCAAATATAAATATCGTGAAAAACTTGTTTCATTGCGAAAAACCTTTTACACATATCATTATTGCTCTTTGATGACCATTGAGTAGACCAGTTTTTGTTTTTTGTGAATTTGAGAGGATTCATCTTTCAAAATTAGTTTTGTTGGAATACCTCAAAATATAACTCGAGTAAAATTTCATCAAATTAGATTTATTTAATATCTTTTGTCTTAAAGATAAAATTTTTAGAAAAATAATATAACACAGATCAGTTTCCATTTTAAAAAGTTTGAAACTTATCCCTGAAATAAATATCTCAGCATTACAAAGTTATGGATTTTGTTTTTATTAAAAAACTTACAAATAATTTTAGTCAGAGTGATTAGAAGTCGGATCTATTTTTTTATTTAAAATTTTTATTTCACACTTTTTAGTGATTTGTCATTTTTAAAATAGATTAATTTAAGTAGGTTAATTATTACAGACATAATTTCAATTTTTTTGCAAATAGATCAAATAGTTCCAGAGATAGGTGCCCCCCATTTTGTTTTCAAATAGCCTAAAATTTACGAGGGATTTAGTTAATAAAAGATTCATCTCAATCGGCTCAGAAGTTTTGGTTAAGTAGTTTCTGAGATAGCTGGTCGCCATTTTTTTCAATATGGCTAACTAAAAGATATCTTATAAATCTTATGTATGTTTCATTCTAAGAACAGATATAACTAAATTTCAATTTTTTTTTTGCAAATTAATCAAATATTTTGTTTTAAAGATGGTGGGCTAAGATTTAAATAGCTTAAAACCTATGGAGAAATATACTTAGTTATTTAAAAAAATCATCTCAATCGAGTTCTGCGCGGCCAAACAAACATACAAGATAAACTTATCTACTTTTTCGTCGATTAAAAACAACCTATAATATGTTTTTCTTTGTGATTGCAAATATAGTTATACGACACGAGTATTTTCCAGTATTCCATTTCTAGTTTTATTCCTCTACAACTAAAAATAATGAATTGCTTCTTTATAAATTCATTTTCCCTTTAATAAAAACCCCGCAGAATAGTATTTCTTTCATCTCGCAATAAATCTTTCTTACTATAATTGCATCCCCTTTAGTCACCCGCACAAAAACAGAAAAAAATCAATTTAAACTTCCTCTTCCTCTTGCAAAATCTTGCCACAATCCAACATTCTGTTCACGACTGTCGCCCCCCCCCCTGAATGCGACCCTGGCCCCCTGGTGGCGCATAACGAGAGCACGACGAGCACAGCGTTGCCAGGCAACGCAGCAGCTCTGTTTTCTGCTAGTTGGGTCAGCAGATGAGTTCATCAGCATCAGCAACAGCCTGCAAGTGGAGCAGGGACCAGCCAACAGGTTGGCAGCAATGCCAGCGTCAGTGAGCGTGACAATGTTGCACGAATGCAGGGGTGCCAATATTCGCGCGGAACTACTAACGAGGTTATTTGACAGTTGGGATTTTGACTGGACGATGCTGATAGTGATGCTGGAGTTGTATCAGTGGTTTAGGTAAATTCGTGTAATTTGGAAAATGTTGCTGCGGTTGGATGTTGTGAAAGCCACTAATTTGGAGAATGCCTACCCATATTTTGATTATTTAATTATTTTGTATGCTGTACTGTTATCCATGGTTTCATAGAAACAGAAATGCAAAACTACTAATTTATCCTTATTTTATTACCCTATATTCTCAGTGGCGGATTTAGGGGCGTGGGGAAGGGGTTATAGACGGTGATTACTTCCATAAGATTTTTTTTTCTAAAATGGACAACTATTCAAATTTTTCTTTAATTATTATACTATTTTTTATAGGTAACGCAGAAGTAAAACTTATATTTTTATTATTTTTGCACATTTTGCAAACGACAATAATACCACTGGGTTCGAGTGGTTGGATTCCACTATAATAACATCTACCATTCTGTAATAGTGAGTTAATCCTGTAGGATGGTTACCAGCAAAAATGAAATAAATATACACTTCGCCTGCGGCTCTTCTTTACTTTTCATATAATTACCCCCACCCCCCCTAAAACATTACCTAGATCCGCCGTTGTATATTCTGTATGGATTGCTTAATTCAGGTGGTAAGAGAATAAGAGCAAAAATGTAACTTACTATGATTTAATTTTTTTTTGTGTACAAATACAGGGAGTAACCCAACCTGTGTAACATAATTTAACGGTGTACAGTATTGGACGCAGTGATCATGAATCAAAAAGAATTTTGTTGAAATTCGCAAATTATACAATGGGTCCAAGCAAATGAGACATTCCGTAATAGTCCGGGAGCTGGCGTCAAATTTTCATGGGTGATTGCAGCAAAGCTGATTTTTGTAATATAATTAGTTCTATAATAACTAATTAAGAATTGCAATGTTCGCTGGCACGACCGTGTGGCTTAAAATTCTAAGAGGCTGCGGAACTTGCAAAAAATAAAAGATTTTCAAGTGATACCAACAAAGCTAAAATTTTGTATGATGATAATTTATCAATTATATTTAACAAAAAAATGTTAGCTGGACCGAACGGGTGGCTAAACTTGTTAGCTGTCCAGGTGAACATGTCTGACGTTTGCAATTTGAAAACTGTCAGTAAAAATTATTAGTAGGCGATGTCACAGTGATGCATTTATATGCAACTCGCTATATACGTTGATAAATATATTGCATATAGGTATGTCATTTAGATTAGAGTACCTAAATAGACTAAGAGTACGAACATCGCACTGGTCATTTTCTATTGGTAGTCCAAATTGTGTTTGCACTTGTTTTTCAGCTTACTTAACTCTCAGATTTTAATATTTTTATGTCAATATTTAGTTACATTTTGTTTCCTAATGTTGCTCTTTAGTTACTATTTTATAAATTATTTAAGTGATTGACGTTGTCAAAAATGACGGTATAATATTTTACCTGTGGAACTAAATAATTGCGTTCTGGTAATCATAATTAATTATTTTCAACTATGTAGATATATTTTCTATGAATATTTGTAAGTTTAAACCGTCTAGAAATAAATTTTTAATTTTTTATGTCATCTTGACAGAGCTGTATATTTGTATACATCTGAAATACAGTTACAACTGAAAACAAAAGCTAAACCATTTTGGACTCCTTGTCCGTACTCTTAGTCTATTTAGGTACTCTAATTTAGATATTCTAAATAAATGTATCACCGTGGCATCGCCTACTAATAATTTTTACTGACAGTTTTCAAATTGCAAACGTCAGACATGTTCACCTGGACAGCTAACAAGTTTAGCCACCCGCTCGGTCCAGCTAACATATTTTTTTGTTAAATATAATTGATAAATTATCATTATACAAAATTTTTAGCTTTGTTGGTATCACTTGAAAATCTTTTATTTTTTGCAAGTTCTGCAGCCTCTTAAAATCTTAAGCCCCGCTTTCGGACCAGCTAACACTGCAATTCTTCATTAATTATTATAGAACTAATTATATTACAAAAATCAGCTTTCTTGAAATGGTCCGGTCAAATTTGACGCCAGCTCCCGGATAAGTAAGTACCTACAAATTTCATTTTTTATTGTTAGTAAAATTATTATTACATTAATGTAATTACGCTAATAAATACTGCATAACTATTGTTTAACTTTTTTTGTAATTAAATGTGACAACCAGTGGTATCTTAAATGATATTGATGTGCAAACTACTGTTATTTTTACGAATTTCAACAAAATCCTTTTTAATTCATAATCAGTGCGTCCTCAAATTTTGTTGCGCAGGAAATCGTAATACTCTAAACAAGTATTGCCGTTCAAATTTTGTTTCGGCGATACGCTTAAAATTGCAACGTACACGCCATGCGTATACACGCTTCAAATTCAAACCTATCTGCAATTATGTATGGGGCCGTAGTACGATAGAATTATAAAATTATGCATAGTAGTGTAATAAAATTAGAAATAAATCACATATAATCAGGGCCGGATCTACCATGAAGCGGGTGAAGCGTTCGCTCCATGGCCCCAATACACGGTTTCCCAAGAGTCCCGGACGGAGCTATAAGTTTTCAACGAGTGAAGAAAAAAATTGAAAATTTGGGGATCACTAAAGCGTTTAGTCATTGCGACAGCGAAAAAGGTCGACAATTTGAACATTTGTTATAAAAAACGTAATAAACGTGCAAAAACATTAATAGATATTTATACACCAAGTGAGATACATGAATGTTTATTCAAGAGAAGAAAGTTTAGCCCCCGAGCTCGAAGGGTGAGTGGGATAATTTGTTCGAGTGAATAAACATTCGTATCTCACAAGCTTTATAAAATATATTATTCAATTTGGACGAAATTTTTTCCAATATATGAATTATAAATTTATTTTGACATAACAAAAAAAATCAAAGTAGTCGTCAGTGGCAAGTTGTCATTGTTTTTATGCATTTTTGACGAAGTAATGACATCAGAGTGATTTAAAAAGTTTTAATTCACTTGTGAATAAACAGTTGTTTAAAGTTGTTGCTATGGAGTTAATAATAGCAATTTAAAATGTCAAAATTAAATAAAATTAAATTCTTGAAAGAATTTAGATATTGGGTTTTGGTTCATGGGGATGTGTTTCTTTTTTCATTACCTTTAAAATAAGGTAAAACTTAGCACGGGTTGCTATTTAAAAAATGTTGGGGTGATTATTCCATTCCCGAAAAAAAAAAACTCCACGTTGCATGGAAATTCTAAACTATCTAAGAATGTAGTTTTTATGTCTCTTTAGTGATCCCCAAACTCGTTCAAAACTTATAGCTTCGTCCGGGACTTTTGGGAAACCCTGTATAATGTGCTAATATTACTTTATTTTATAAAAGTCCACTCCCATGATTTTATTCTGGATCGTATTCATATTTTGAAAGCGTTAATTTAAAAATCAAAAATAAATACCAATAGTAAATTATAAACACGAGTAAATGAGACGATAATACCCTTTTGTAAATAACATTGAGCAGTGCAACTTATTGTATGGAAATGTTTTTAGGTAGGTACTGGAAAATATGTTATATTTGTACCAAATTTTTGATATTCACAAATCCACATTAATTTTTAATATGTGAAATATTTGAATTAAATTGTTTTGTAAATTCATTTGCTATGGCAGAAAACAAATTGAGAAAAGAATGTTTTGGACTGACCACAACAAGAATTAATATGTTTTTTTGTGTACCTACATACAGCAATTCTGCAATAAATACAAAATCATATAAATCAAAACAATGCTCAAAGTATTTTTGTAAATATCGCTGTTTCGTTAAATAAAAACTGTACTGTAAAGCACTGAAATATTTCAAATGATTCATTATTAAAGCATACAATTTCAAAGCTCAGTATTACTAAAACTCACGTTTCAATGGGCAGTAACATTAGCAGTAATACAAAGCACATTGATGTAATCGAATTTCTAGCCACTAGAAATTGGAAAATGAATAAAATTAACCGGTAGTGCTGTTGCACGAAAGCTACATATTTATTTTTAAAAAACTCGAAGCTCAATTTTTAAATTCCTGTATTTTGGTGGAAATCGCAATTTGCCTCAATTAAACGGTTTAAATGGAATAATTTTACAGTTAATTGATTTCGTAGTTGAATAGCTTTAGAATTGATATAAAATTGTGCAGATATTTGAAATATTTCGTCGGCCTACAATAAAATACAAATACGCACATAATAAAATCGGCCCTAAAATATATTTTTCTCACTCCGGATCAAATCCTTCGTATTTTATACCGACCAATAAAAAACTAAATCCGAAGTATTATATTTCAACACACATAAAAAAACGTATAAAACGGAGAAAATCAAATCCTGCTGTGTGTACCACCTACACTTATTTTATAATGAATAAGTCTATGTATTATTATAAGTTATATTGTCCTAATTTTTAATCCACAATCAAATAACTTCCTACTTTAGATACGAGTAACTTTAAGACGATCCTCTACCGCGCTAGAAAACATGGATTTCGCGCGCCACTCCAAGCGTTTATTGTTTTGTTAAATATAATAATCAAAAGATATTGTTGAAGATAAAAGTACAATCTACAAAATGGTCGATGCAGAATTTTAAAATTTTGCTTTAAAACCGAAATATGTTAATTTGAATTTTGACAATTTTGGTATTTTTTTCCATTTTCGATCGGTTATTTCGCAGATCCAAGCTTTGTTGATAAAATATTAAAATTTTAAGTTAATTCATTCACAAATAAAAGCTGTAATTACAGTGGCACGCGAAATCTCTCTTCTTTACAAATATTGCAGGTTTTTTTTACAAATATGGGTGCCAAATATATTTTTTCCCCTCAAACATAAATTATTTGTTACTTTTTTTGTTTCACAAAACAATAAACGCTATAGAATAGCGTTCGGAATTAATGTTTTTGACTGATTTAATTATTAATTTAATTTAATTAAATAACTATTTGCATACATAATTGATTCTATATTCGATAATAAAAAGAATATTAACACTTTTTTACTTACATTTCAGACGTTTCCGTAAATTTAGCATTAACGTTGTATGTACTTGAAACACACTTACCTGAAAAAAAGAAATAATAGATATTAGTACATTGATTTATATTTTTATCAATTCAAAAATGCAATTTTCTGGTGTGATGACAGTTGCGTTGAATAATGGACTCATAATACAATAGTGTTGAATTATGAATTCATAATTCAATAGTGTGTCTTATGGAGGGGTTAATCTTACTAATAATAAATATATTATTCAATGGTCGGTCGTAGATAAAAAAATAAATAAATGGTCCCAGTTGCTGCGAACGACCATGAATCGAAGTGCCTGGATTCTCACCAACACTAAAGCTGCGTTCACATAGAGCTTAGTGCCGTTGCCTTGTTAGAGCGGTTTTGCACTGGTATTGCATTGTTAAGGACAGCGTTCACATAAAAACTTAGTGACATTGTTGTAGGTCATACAGTATTCTGTTGTGTTGCATATTAATTGAAATTGCTGTCCTAAAAATATTTTAAGATTTAATTTGATAAAATTGTCAGAACAAGAAATAATTATTACCTGTAAATTTAAACTTTAATGCAAGAATTTTACTTTCTTTTTTATATTTTCTCAGTACAATGAGCATTTTTTGTTCAAAATTTCTGGATATTGTACCAACAATTCAGTAAATTTACTGTCTACACTCATATTTATCTATAAAAATAGGTAAATTCGAAGTCAATGACAATTCCAATGACAGTTTGTCATAACTCAAATTTTTTCTCCACCTTTTAAATTCCACATTAAATTTTGATTGGCGTTGTAAATGTAAATGCATTAAGTCATTGTGAAAGCTTCCATTGCTTTGCGTTAGCCAAACCCTGTGCAACTGCAAGACAATATTTTCAATGGACCGGCTTGACCGAGGGCGACTTAATGATACCTTATTCACAGCCGAGTTAGTTCGATCGAATTTGTCGATCATTTGCTAAACTGTCGACAAAATGTTTGAAAAGTTTTGACTATTAAAATCCGTTGTCGTTCGTGTAGCGTTCCATGAGTGAAAAATTAAATCTTTCCCTCATTTTGAAATATCCTATATAATTGTCTCTTCTGCTGTTCTGAAATTTTTATGTTTCAGCGTGAAAAAATGCAACAATTCATTGTCCAACCAGCTTAACGTGTAATTCATTTTGAACACAATTTTCTCGCCTCGATAAATAATTTAATTACTGACGTCAATTAAAATGTTATGCCTGTCTTACGTTAAAATGTGCGTTGATAATATGCTGGCAAAATATTCATAAAATAATGCCAAGATAATTTTTGCGAATTTAACATGACATTTTAATTTTCGCAAAATGTAGCAAAATGAAGATTATCCTTTGATCTAAAATAAAGGTGGAGTACTACAACGACTAAAACAAATGTTTATCAAGGAATCAAAAGAAATTCTAAAACATCCTTTATCTTGAGTATTACGTAGAACGTATTTTTCATCTGTTTTTGTAAAAGCTTTATTTGTTGCGAGTAATGAATTTCTATTACATTATTTGTAATACGAAACAACTGAAAACAAACACGTACAAGTAGTTCTTAATTAATTATTTATGTTGATTTGCATAAATGTAGTGAGCTTTCAGGAATTTATTTAGTAAAATGATACAGGGAGATGTTTCAAGTTTAGACAATAGTGTAAGATATTATGTATGATGTGACGTAGGTACCACCGAGTAAGTTAAACTTAATAAACTTAAATAAAATTTAAAAAATGGTAACATGTTACTGTTCTTACTCAGTTTAAAGGAAAAGAAAACTGAAACTCAAGAATAACAAATCGATATAAGATGAAACTAACATAATCTAACCAAAAATTTCATTTAAAAAAACAGTACCTACATAACCTAACCTGATTGACGTGATAAATAGTGGCGGATTTAGAGGGGTGGCACAAGAGGCGCTCCTCCCCTCGCCCGAAATAAATCTGAATGATTATTCACATCATCTCTCAAAAAAAGACCAATAAAATGCAGAATATTGAATATCACAGCCAATAAAAATGAGTCGACTTGATAATTTTGTACTAGTATAAGGTTGTGTGTCGACTATTCACTAGGTACTAGTACTTTTAGGTGACTATTTGACAAATGAACATTTTTATTGCACCATTTTTCTATCTCTGGGTTTTCTTCAAAGGTCTAGAACATTTTTCACTTGAAATTCACTATTTTATTTGTAACGAAACACCACAAAACACATAAAATACATTTTGAATAATCTCTTTAATACCATTCGTAGACATAGTTAAGTAGATTATTTTTCTGATTTTTCTCATGTACCTTGTGCTTGCAAATATTACTCGTGCTGCGCACTCGTAATATACATATCCAAGTACAAGGAACATTCGTAATACTGCCAGAAAAATAATCAACATAACTACGACTACATGGTATTATAAGTGATTATTTTTTCTATTTGCATCAGTAAAAAGGTAAAAACCAAGCGTAATCTTAGCGTAATGCTCTAAATTGAAGCTTAAAAACCATGAACAAGTAAAACAAAACTAATTTTCTATTATTCTGTATACTAAAGTGAACAACTCACGCACGTATATAAAGAGTGAGCAGGAGAACTTTCAATTACTGAGCATTTGATCTTCGATGAATAAAAAATTTCGCCTGTAGCGCATTTTATTACCAACACCAGTACAATCTTTGGGCTCCTCCCGTTAAAAAAATCCTAAATGCGCCCCTGGTGATAAAGTAATGTTATAAGAATAGGAATAATAATAATAAATTTAGTTGACGGTGAATAACATTTATAAATAATTAAGATAATATGATACCAAATAAATGATTAGTTCAGCAATTATTCAAAATATGTACTACAACTTGCGGATGGATTTACTAAAACTATACATACAAATGCAAATACCTAAATACAGTCAGTAAATTAAGTCAAACTGAGGATGTAAACTGTAACATCAGCATCAACATTAATTAATTTTATTTTGTTAACATGCTATGCACGAAATTATTATTAGGTAAATAATATGTCGCAGTTACTAGCTTTCGTGAACAGATTTCGTAGTTGTAGTTCATGACCCGGAGTCCGCAACTTGTGTATTTTGTTTTGTTGTTCAAAACCTTAATACTGGCTGACAACCTGACTGGATACCTGTACCCTTGTCATTTCCGCTTATCATTAATTAGTCTAGACTGAAAAAATAGTTCCTTCCAGGGGAAGGAGTAAAAATATATTTACGGCATTCTTCTGTAAGTATGAACGTATTTGTGTAATCGTTTTTCAGTTTCGTTTCGAATTAATGTAATTCATTCTCAAGAGCTCTTGATTCACAAAAACTCAACATCGTAAATTCAACAATATTGTATAATATACAATGTAGAATAATAATTGTGAGCAATACAGTACAATTAAAATTTCTAAGCATAATTAACTAAAATATAATATTAAATATCTTACAAACAAATAACAATACATGTCAATAACGTTGGCTTGAAATGTTTTAAAAATTGACATTGCAATAGTAATTGATTAAACAGTAAATAAAATTGCACAGTTGCAATGAGAACTAGAAAATCTCAAAATAATGCAGCAAATGAAGTTGTGAACAGTCAGAGGAGCAATTAATGACTGACAGAAAGTTGCACTAGGTTACAGTGCTGTTGCAACACAGTTACAAAATTGTCATATTGCAAAAACGAATAACCACTAAAAGAACAACGAGAAACTCAATGTCTAATGTTACTAATTTCACTGATTCCATAAGCAACCTCCAACTAATCCAACAAATGTACCCAAAAGACAAACTGACCCGAGACATGCATGTATAACTTGATATAGCGACAAGAGAAGGAACAACAATCATCTTCATATGGACACCCTCTCACGTGGGAATCCAGGAGAACGAAGAATCAGACCTTGCCGCAGAAACAACCGATACAGAAGGGATAATGAACATCCCAATACCACCAGGCGATGTAATCAGCACAATGAAAGGGAAAATAAAGAAACTATGGGGAACCAGATGGAAAGAAGAAACAAACAATAAATTAAGAGAAGTAAAAGAAGACACAAACAACTGGACAGCAAACCACACCAGAAGAGAACAATTCTACTCACTAGACTCAGAATCGGACACACATAAACACATACTAGATAAAACACCACCTCCCACTGTAACGTACCACTCACTGTCAAACATATTATTTTAGAATGTTAAAAATACGAATAATTAAGAACCAAACACCAAATACAACAAAAAAATGCACTAGAAAATAACCCAGACACAATAAAAAAACCGAATTTATTTCATAAAAGAAACAAATATATTTAATTTAGAATAATAAACTGTACACGAGGACAAATATAATAAGCATCAAATATAAAATGTACCTACAAATCTACCAATGTAAAACAAAATGTATCGGGGTTTTAATAGCCAAGTAGCTGAAAAGCCCCTAAAATAAAACCAAAATAAAAAAAGTTACTAAAAGGTTAGTAAATAATGTTTGCCAAAATCATTCTGAAATTTATTTTTGTTTGAAACTTATACTTTTTTGCAACGAAACTAGACAATTTGAAACGAAAAAAAACTATTCTGTTTTAATTTAATATCAATATTGATAACAACTATATCTAGCAAAGGTTGTAAAACTGTAAAAGAGAATAATAATTTAAAACACCTAACTTTTAAAGTTTTGAACGACCAATAAAATATTTGTCTTGCGTTCTAGTATAGGTTTCGAAAAGAAACAAACTTGCAAGTCCCACTATAAAACAGCGAGAGAATTTTAAACGAACTCTTGCAATTCATGAATTTTTCAATCAATGCCAGTCCGTTCTCCGAAACATACAACTAGCCAAACGGCGCCGCCGTTTCACTGCTCACAATATTCTCTCTATGCTCCAAAGTTTGTACTTCTGATGGTTGCTAGGTTGCTGCTGGTACTTTTCAGACTCAAGTGTTTTCCTCTTTTATGGCGAAGATTTTCTTAAATTATATCTAAGAGAAGTTTAAGAGCTCTATTTGAGGTTGATGAATTTTACAAACCTGTGGTAAATATGGTTTTGTCCGTTTTTTTTTTTTACAATTTACAATGAGTAGAGTACGTACTTATTATAAGTGAGGGTAAATAATGTTTAGGCTTAGATCATTCAAATTTGAATTTAATATAAAATAAGAAATTAATCATGGAATGGAGACAAAAACAAACAAATAAAAGTCAAATTCTCACGCACTAAAATACTTAATTTACTTCGCTAATACAAAAAAGTGGAATTTGCTAATGTAGATAAGTCCCAAATAAAATTTGGAAAAAGTTAATATCTCTTGTACACAAATGCATACCTATTTTGTGTGTACCTATATTAAAAATGTGTATTATTTCTTAAACAGGATACAAAATCAGGTTATTTCTGTCAATAATACAATAGCGTACGCAATGCACATTCTCAAAACTAATATTACATAAACGTTTTCTCTAGTGTTTCACGAAAATCAAGAAACACTTCTTGATCTTGTCTTGATCTTGATAAAAATCAAGACAAGATGTATAAAAAGCAGATATCTGAACTGTTAATCAAGACAAGAAGTTGCAATCAAGAATCAAGTATTCTTGTCAAGATATCTTGATTTCTTGATTTTAAATAAAAGTTAAGAAAATTGTTATTTTTAGTAATTATAAATTCTCATAGATAGTAATAAAACGATCTATTTTGTTTAAAATAAGTATACCTATAGTAGGTAAGAAAAATTTGTTTTTATTGACAGATTCTGAATCCGACGAATCGGATGAATTGTCACTATTTTTATATGAACTGCTACTGTCTTCCACATATTCACATTCGGAATCCATTATTACATCTAATAATTAATATCAACCGAACGAACACAAATACCTACTACAAACAAACTATTACTTTAAACCACGATTAAACTATTGTTCTAACTACTACTAAAGAACGATCCGGACAAGGCACCGTTCTTCTAACTAACATGTTCGTACTCGAAAATCAGGAAATATCAAGAATCTTGATTTCAAGTCAAGAAATGAATGTTCAAATTTTAATCAAGTCAAGATAAAAATACTTCTTGAATGAAAAAATATTTCAAGACAAGAAATATGTACCAAGACAAGATTTCTTGTCTTGGTGAAACACTAGTTTTCTCCTATAAAATTTAATAAAACCTTTATATAACTATTCTACTTTTAGCTTGCCGGATTTAAAGCGGCAAAGTAATTGATTTTTCGTAAAATGCCTCTCTTCCTTTGCCTTATTGGACATATAGGTCTCTGTTATGATGATGATTTTTAGTGAAACCGTTTATTAATACATACTCCAGCCAAAATGGACGAGATATGCTTTTGTAATACTTTGTTGGCTTGAATTCTGTCTGTGTACGAGCAAGGAATTAAATGGGTTTTAAATTGATTTCTGCTTGATACGACGGATTTTCCGCTGCATTTACGTTCAGCAGGACGTTGACATTTTATTTAACGGATTCCGGATGCTCGATGCCTTTTTAAATTTGTAATCCAATTTTCGTTTAACGCACATGTGCTTTATTAATATTTATTGCTGGTTTCACATTTAAGAAATTACTTTGTTTTTGTTTTGAATTTTTTAAATTTACTATTATTTTCTGCTGACCCGTGTATTTTGGAAATGATTTTTTTTCTTGCATTTGTGACAACTTGTCCGAACGCTGACCGGATATTAATTATTGTTTTATTCTTCTACTGTTTTCATTGATTTATTGCAGTTGTATTCGTTTCTTCCTTGTATTTATTTATTTTATCCACCTGGGAGTGGTGTATCTTTCATCATTTCTATTATTTATGTGCCTTCATTGACAGCGTAGCTTTACATTGATAGTATCAATGCATTTTTCTAGTGTTAAATCTCATTTGCTAAGGAATTTGTCCCGTATTTTATTTTATTCTGTCACAATAAGCATAAGCCGTATACTGAATTAATCATACCTAATAAATATAAATAATACTTATAAAATTACGCTGTGTTCAGAGAAAAGAAGATATTGTTTCCAAAGAGTAGGTATACAAGATGTTTCATAACTTCAGGTACATACCTACGTTAAGGGTGTTGTTTGATATGTTGATTACAAATAAAAAATAAAAAATTAATCGCAAAATTAATTTCTATGTTTCCCAGTCAAAAAATTTTCGTTGCAACTGCCACTGGATGAAATAATTATTGTTTAATTTAAAATAATTAAATTTTGTTTATTTTATTAGTGTAAGTTATACTGTTGATTACCTACTTCTATTGTTTCTGTTTAATAGGAAAACGAATCCAGTGTAGTATTACAAAAAATGCTGCAGGTAAACTACCCTTAATTTTTCGAAAAAATTATTTTTAATTCGTAATCAGCATATCAAACAACATAATATAGGGAACCTTAATGTATGTACTCGAAGTTATGAAACATTCTGTATGAAGAAAATCGAAAGGTGAAGACTGACGAATATCATTGATAGAGTGGGAATAATTGTGTTCAGTTAATTTGGGGTCTAAAAGGAATGTCGAATTAAAGTCCTGTAAAGCAAATAATATGTGAGTCAGATGGTGATTGATTGGGTGCATTGTCAGGTAAGTAAATTGATTGATGTGTTTGATGGTTTGTTGCGAGCGCGAATAATTCCGACGTGATAACCCTTGTTAGGTACGTAATATCATAATATCAACCGTTCTTCACTCAACACCAACAACATATAAATTCAATAATTGGCAAGTAAAGTAACAAATGTATTTTTTGGCTTTTACAGAATATACAGACAAACCATTTAAAAAATCTTTAATAGATCAAAATCGAAAATTAACCAACAATGGACAACTATACTTTTGAACTGTATGGTTAAAACTATTACTGGAATGCAGTCATTAATTTATTTGAGCTTCAAAAAAAGTTTACCGCATTTCAGTAATCAGTAGCTGTTTTTAAATTAAACAAATATGTTTGCGACAAATCCACGTGTTTTAATGTTTAAGCATGTGCTTTTTGTTTGCATTTTAAGATTGATTTCATCACTGGGTGTTAAATAAAAATTAGATTTCTGGAGAAACAGTTGTTTTAAAGAACAGTTGTTTTATACTTACAATTATTAATAATTTCACTATTTACGCATTAATACACCTAGACCGTTTTGTCCGATCCTCTTGAAATTTTGCATGCAGATCTATTTTGACCAGAATCAAATTTTACGTGTAAGAAACTCAGGCACACTGATCGCAGATAACATCAAATACACGAACGTACTTTATAATGCTCTTTTACTGACTCGTGTGACAACACCAGCTATACTGACTACTCCAGACTACTCAACACTACAACCCCAGTTACTTAATATAGTAGGTAGTTCTAACAACAATATCTTACATAAACATAACTAACTTATTTACAATACATTCTTTAAATATCTTACAGTTATAATTCAATGGAACAATTAGGGAAGAGGGTTAAAAATGTAGAATTTTATCCAGGCAACGCTTAGCCTACCAACCTCAGCTAGTTTAATATAACTAAGCATAATATAACTCTAATATAGCTAATAGACAGAGAGCTCATGACAGGTGATGGTCTCCGATTTCATACAGAATGCCTTTTGGAGGATAGAATATTGACCCTATGACAACAAAGAAAAGCGGGTATTAAACCCTTGCGCGCTTTCCGGTCATATGGAAAATTGCATTTTCCACCTGTCATGAGCTCCCGTTCTATAATAACAGTGTTGTGACTAAATAAATTAATCTAGAACACCGATCTAGATCAATTTATATGATCTTTGATCTGATTTAGATCATCTTATCTTTAAAAATCTTGATTTTGATCTATGATCTTAAAATAAGATCAGATTTTTAGATCTTTTTCTACGCTATGCACGTTAAAATTAAATAAGGCAGTACAATTAAGTAATCTTATATTATTATTATATTTTAAATTTGTTTTAGTTGAAAATTGTAGATTGCGTCGCTTGTGTACTATATTATATTATTTTCTCTTTTTACTGTAATGTAATTCAACAGTAAAATATTTTGTGTAGTATAATTGATCTTTTTCATGATCTAAAAAAGATCTGTAATTCCTGATCAGATCTGAAAAAAAGGTCCAATAATAAAAATTGATCTATAATCTGATCTAGAACATATTAAATGTGAAGATCTTGATCTTGGTCTAGATCCTTTTTAAAATGATCTGATAATAACTAGAAAAATATTTCCCGTATTGTTTCTTTGCAATGATCTTCGTGTTGTTCATTTGTGTTGTTGATAAATTAACAAGAGCAACATTTACATATATACTGAACTCCAGAGCATCTAAACCACAAATTTATTATACCTACTAACAAATTTCTCTCGTACCTTAACTGCACTGCTACACAACCACAACTTCTATATGGCTTGAATTATTAAACACAACTGTTTAGTTTTGTTAAATAAAAAACTAAAACTCTTTTCGTGAGAATTCTGTAGCAGTGAGATATTTATTAGTTATGGCCAAACGCATTTATCTTTGCTGTATTAGGATCACTATCACTCATAATTTAAATCTACCAATTAAATAATAGTCATGTTATTAGCACAATTAATTTAAGTAGATTTTAATGAATAAATACCTATCGCAATTATATCTGTGCTCTAAGCTCTAATTTAAACGTCAAATGGTATAAGTTTTGAATATAATTTAATCTTCTAACTACTAAATGTAATAAACAAAATGATCAGCAAATCATTATATGAAATAATTTAAGCTAACCAAATTTGACCATTGAACAGAGATATAGTTTAAAGTTTAATCACTAAGTTTTAATCTAAAAGGATTTATATACATTTTGGTAAATATCAATACCTATTAATGTTTCTATGATAATATTATTGCGGTCAGGAGTAAAAGTAGATTTTTTTTACCGGTACGCCAGTTTTTAGAAGATGTTAATATTGTCTCCTAGTGTTCTCAAAAAAATGAGATTTTCTCCAAGAACTGTAGAAAATAAATTAGAAGAAGTGGAAAAAGCAATAACACATCCAAGCAATAGCTTATTATTTTCCAATTTGTGACCACTAAAAAATTTTTCAGTTCCAAGTCATTTAGCCACTTTTATATTATTTTCTAAAACGATTCTCTTTTTTCATCAATAATTCTTGTTCTCTTCTGTAATATTACTAATTTTTTACTTTACTTTATCTACTTTAGGTTTCCAATTTCAATTACAATAAAATATTTCTCAATCGTCATTGAATTCATAAAAAAAACAAAACAGAAAAATAAGGTTAAGGAAGATTTGATTATTAGAAATATAATACAAAATTTCTGATTACGTACCTAACACTAACACTTTGAATTGTATTGATAAACGCAACAACATTTAAGTAATAATGAACTACTTCTTAAATATAACTAACAGTTAATGAACTACAAGTTGAACATCAAATTGAAATACCGAGCCTATTCTTAGACATATCTTTGAATAATGATTCATTCGTTACAAAGACTTATACAAATCATTGTGTACGAAGATATCATTTCCGCCAAAATAAGATAACTATTTAAAACAATACAGTGACAAATAACGAGTATTATAATGTCACCTCACGAAATAATAAATGAGTGTTTTTTCCTGATCTGAGATTGTGAGTTAGCGAATGTGAAAGAAAGGAATTAGGCGGCATTTTATCCTGAATCATTACGTATCTGTAGCTGTGTTTGTCCGGAAATGGCTATCGGAACCTCTATATCGCAACTGACCTGGCGCCATTTTATTTATTCAGTTATTTCCGCTCGCCGACGCAGACTAACAGTGCATGTAGGTCTTTCTCTTTTTAAAGCTTTGTGCTTTGAGCTTCTAGTATACCTGCGTGTCATTGGCGGCGGCAGGTAAAAGTTGCAATAAATTCTACATTTTGTTTACTTTTCATTTAAAAAGTAATACTACACTTGTATTCTAAAAACGATTCGTCTTAGAGCATACAATATCAATCCGTACGACGATCTTCGGTGACTATTATAACTAAAGCGGTTATATGAGGATAAAAAATCTGCTGTGGCCAGCACAGTACTTCCCCGACTATAAGTTTTAATAACTTTCTTTCAAACAAAAATATAATCCATCATTTGAAATAGAAAATTTTGTGATAAATTAATTATTTATCGAAATATTTTAGCAAAGTAGGTACTACGTCCGGTTTGGGGATTGCTAAAAAAAATAACTGGATTCTTAAGATTTGTATTAAAACCTTAAATGTAAAATTTGGTTGTTAAATGTTTGATATTTTTTGAGTTATCGTCCACAAAATATTGTAACACACACACAAACGCGCACAGACATCATCTCGAAAATACTTTATTCGTATTCTATGGATTGTAAAACGTACTTATTCACTAAAAACTCACACTCGAAAATTTTAACTCCTTACAATACCTCCCCTTATAGAATATAATGCGGGAGGTAAAACCAACTGACCATCGTTTAAATATTGTTATTGATTCTCCGACAAAAATTTTTCCCCCAGAGTACTTTTAATAATACACTTTGAATTTGAATAATTTTTTGAGAAAAAATTGAATATCGCATTAATGTCATTTTTTACATTTTTACTAAACTTATCTCCCCGAGGACTTTAAATTGACACCAAACTCGGTACAATTTGAATAATTTATTAAAAAAACAATTGACGATCGGTTAAATGTTATTTTTATTTTTCTACTAAAATTCTTTTTCCGAAAGCTTTAATTTGATACCACACACGATAGTATTTTAATAAAAATAAAATAAGTTATGTTTATAAAGTTGGTACCACTGGTTGAATTAAAAAAATTGAATAATTTTTTAAAAAACAATTGAAAATTACATAAATGTCATTTTTTACATTTTTACTAAACTTATCTCCCCGAGCGCTTTAAATTGACACCAAACTCGGTATAATTTGAATAATTTATAATAAAAAAAAACTATTGCCGATCGTTTATATGTAATTTTTGTTTTTCTACTACAATTCTTTTCCCGAGGGCTTCAATTTGATACCACACACGATAGTATTTTGATAAAAATAAAAAAAATTATGTTTATAAAGTTGGTACCACTGGTTGAATAAAGCTCATTAACGAACTTGAAGTCAGATTTTGGCTCAAGATCTTAAATATAAAATTTCAGTCCAAAATTCCAACGCGTTTTAAAGTTATGCAACATCCAGACAGAAATACAGACCGACAGACCGACTTTTTTTTAAATTATGTTTTTTGGGTTCAGTAGGGTCTAAAACGTGAAGATTCACCAAAATCTCGAACTGTCAAAAAATCACGATTACAATACTTCCCTCTATTACATATATCGGGGAAGTAAAAATTGGTTAGTTTTTAACTGACTTCCAAAAATGAGGAGCAGAGGAGGTTTTTGTCCTGTATGTTTGTTTGGCCGCGTAGAGCTCGAAAATTACTGAACCGATTGAGATTATTATTTTTTAAATAACTAAGTATCTTCCTCCGTAGTTTTTAGGCTATTTAAATCTTAGCCCGCCATCTTTAAAACAAAATGGCGGCTACCTATCTCCGGAACTATTTGATCAATTTGCAAAAAAAAATAGTTATATCATCTGTTATTAGAATGAAACATAAGATAACTTTTAGACAGCCAACTTTAAAAAAATGACGATCCGCTACCTCGGAAACTACTTAACCAAAACTACCGAACCGATTGAGATGAATCTTTTATTATATTATCCAACTTTTTAAAAAAATGGTGGCCACCTATCTCCGAAACTATTTGACCAATTTGCAAAAAAATTGAAATTGAATTATGTCTGTAATAATATACTTAAATTAATTTATTTCAAAAATGAAAAATCACTAAAAAGTTAATCTCTGCGTCGATTTCAAATTATTGGTACCTATATTTAATTATTACCCTACAAAGATTGGTGACAAAATATTATTTTATACACTTTTCAGAAGTGGGGATTTAGAAGCAGGGTTTTTATTTAAAAATTTTAAGTAGGTATCTGAATTAATAATATTTTATATAAATGAATATGTTTTTGACATTTTGAATGAATATAAATATATTTAGTTCAATAAAGTATGATTCTCACAAAAATATGAAATTGTGTAGGTATAGGTATTTAGACAAAAATTGCCATTAAAGATAGGTACAACTCACAAGTACGACTATTTTCATCTTCCATCATCGACTAAACGCCTCGGCCGTAAACAACTTGCTTGTACCTCAATGCTTTAATTTTTTTCTTAGATGCATAAATAACTATTTTTGTAAGTTAAGGGAAAAACATACATTTTATTGAAATTTAGCCCAAAACCAAACGTACCTTTCGACAAAAAGTGTGTCAACCAAATAAAATATATTTTGATATAAAACCACCAGCACCGTTCTCTATTTTCTAGTTTAGAAAAACAACAAAATTCGATAGTATAAACAATAATAAATACCTCAAAAATAAATGTTTACTTCCGCAGAGTTACAGCTGAAAAACGGTTTCTATTTGCAATGATTGTCTGGTGAAAAAATACGATTATTTCGGCGCCACTGAAAATTCACGATATTTTTCCGTGTTGTGAGAACATCTCAGTATGTGGTGGCCTGTTTACTGCTTCGCGGGATTTGGGATCACCTGATCTACATTTCTGAAAGATTTTCGTATTCCTTTGTAGCGTATCGTGTTTGCGGGACATGTTACTTTTGAATATTAGAATAGACCTTTTTGAAACGATACGATTCTAAAGAGATACCTGCGTATTTATACCTTTGGGAGTTTGCTAGACTGAATTTGTATTCCACTGATTTATTTAACGATATTTGGTTACATCAGTTTCTCGTTATACCTATGTTTCTTTATACACAAGTTTAAATTTAGATGTTAGATGATTGTGACTGTGATTTTTTATTTTGATAAAGTTGATAACATTAATATTATAATATTATATTTTATAACTCGTTACGTATACGTTACTTGTTTGATATTATATCGCAATTTTCATGTCCATTGCTATGATATAAATTTTATGATGATACGGTGTTGTCATACTGTTTTTACTCTTCGTATGAATATAGTATATTACATATTGAGCGAGGAAAGTTACTGATATCGTGTGAGTAAGAATGTTGACGCACGAGGCTTGCCGAGTTTGGAAACCTCACAAACATTTGATAGCCACTTTTCTAGTTGTGTACACTGTTTTTTCCAAAAAAAAAAATTAAATATTTTAAATGTATATTGATGTAAACTACCTACTGTCACTGTCATAATTTTAAGTTTACGAAAAAACATATACATATACTTACTACGGTCTTGGAATACATTATACAAGATTTTCAGACAAGAATATAAAGTTTATTTAAATTTTTAAATTATACCAGATACAGCAAAAGTACTAGGTACTTTAATTTATGTGGATAAATCACTTTTAATATCGCGTAAGTCCATTTAAATGAGATAATGCAATTTATCACGAAATACTTAATGACAGGAACAAATTTATCAAATGTCAGATAGACAACACACGCCTACCAAAAGATGAAACAAAATTTAAACTGTAGCGATAAGACCTGTTCGATAACATATTGAACGGGTTGAATGGATGTGTATAATATTGTTTATTTTCCTAGGTAACTGTATGGCAATTAATTGTTAGTTTCATATAATATGGTAGTGGGAAAATTATTTTAAATTACTTAGGTAACTATTATTTTCTAGTGCCTACTGGAAATTTTTTTAAATCTTTTGCAAATTCAGTATCTAATAGTAATAACATTCTTCTGTTTATTAGGCATTTAGGCATCATAGTTTGTTAAATAAATCTTTTAATAATTCAAATAATAAAAAAGTTACAATTTTCATCAACACAGTTTAATATTATTTATATACTGATTTAAAATTTCTTGTAAAGATATATTTGTATTGTGGTGTAGCTAGGATTTTCCAATGTGGCGGGTTTTACTAAAAAATCATTACTCACAAATTTTATTCGCACTTTTTATAAACTCATAACTACAAAATTACAATAATTATTTGGTTAGTTAGTATTAGTAGTTTAGTGCATTATAAATGTTATAGATCAAAACGAAATCCTTTGTAAATCAATTCCTTCTACACTTACTTCCTAGAAATTCCACTATCTCTGTAAAGCTAATCTGTTTATTTCTTTCAACCCGGAAACACCTCCCTTGGCTACGCCACTGCTGTTAGGTACTTTAAAATAATTTAAATAATAATAAATAAATATCGACAACTTTAAGTTTTGTATTTCTGCGACAAATTATTTACGAATCAGTTAATGCAAAACAGAATGAATGAATTGCGTTTTTCTGTGAAAGGTAATTTGCTCTTAGAAACAATTAAAATTTAATTGTTACAATTACTCATATTTGCTTTTTTCACATTCACAAAGAGCGAAGTAAACATTTTTATTTTCATTGTTTGTGCTTGCACGCATTTAAACTCTTTAAAAAAAACTAAAAATCTCGGTTCATTTTTCCGCAAACAAAAATGTTGATACTGCATTAATTACAGTTTTAATTAATTAACATTTTCCTCTTGGAAACAATACCACATTAAAGTTGCAACGATTCCATAATGTATTTAAAAATATTCTAACACATTTAAAATTCAATTTCAAACTAGTTTTGTTTACAGTTTACTCCCTACAGGGAGAAAGGTATCCAGTTGTATTTTTAAAACACACAAAAGTTTCGAAACTAGCACACTCTACTAGAATTTAATCCGTAAACAATTTATCGCATTTTTTCGTGCAAAACCACGAAACAATTACATTAGTAAAACCTATTAGTTCTCAAATTACTCCAAATTGCACAATTGTTGTTCGAAAACAGTGGTCGCCAAATCAACTACCGAGAACTCATTTTAAATTTCGCGCGCTTTTCATTAACCACCGGAAGCTGTGAACGCCAACCTAACCTATCTTTCAATTTCGTCTTTATGTGTCGCTGGCGTAAGGTTAAAATTCGATACGGTAGGACTGTACGTGTGCAACATACGAAGTTTAATCTGTGAGATGGTAAAACGAAATCGGTAAAGCAGTAAAGGTTTTTTCAGCAACGCAATTTTGACTGTGTAAATCATGTTTGTTTATCTGTAAGTGAATTGAATTCCAGCCTGGGATGAATTAATGATTTTTCTGGCGCGTAAAATGAAAACGATAAAAGTAAATGAAGCATTAAATTTATCAGTGCGGCGGATAAAATTCAAAAGTGGGACATGGTACGTTTATTCAATAACTAACAATACGCTGTAACTAGATATTAAAACATTTATTATTAGATATTAATTATAATATGTGTAGTTTTATTACTAAGTAATAATTTTTTTGTTAATAAACTGAGTTATTCTGCAATATGAAACTTTTATTGGGTAGTAAATTACTGCTATTAAATGTTAGTAGGTACCATATAATAAGATTAGTTACTCGTGTTAAATACCTAGTTGGTTTATATTATCCTGGATAATTATTCATGAAATATCAAAACTAGTACCTATTAAATATTAATAAAATACATACAGTATGGTGTTAAATGATTCACCAACGAAATTTAAAATATGGAACTATAATTTGTAATTACTACGTAGTAACTTGGATCTAATTTTATCAATTGTAATTACATATAAGCTTTTTATTTCGCCGGATAAATTTCTGTTTGTATTGGAACGTTATTGTTGCCTAGCAATTTGAAAAGAAAAATTGTTTAACTTTTTAGCAAATTTTAAATCAATTATTCGAGTCAAATTGCTGTCAGGTTACAAGGTTGAGATGTCAAACAGAAATTTATTCGGAGAAAATAAAATGCTCGAGTATAATTCAACGAGATAACTGATCGACTGGTTTGTATCTTCTTCCCAAATATTCCCAAAAATGTTTTGTTTTGTATTGTTGTTTTAAGAAAAAGGTACTTAAATAAGGTTTTATCACTTGCAAAAAGTTACCTTCCTTTTTATCCGCTGTCAAAGCGATAAAATTGTGTTTTGTTTATGGCTTACTTTATACAATATACAGGCAGTCGAGCGACAGTGAAAAAAGAGCTTTTTCCTGTCGTGTTAGACACAACATTTTTTTCACGCCATATTTAAAAACATTGTAATTGTAGAAGAAACACAAAACACGTAACTAGAAGTAAGGTTATAACTGCCATCTGACAGAATGACGTTTAAAAACATTGTTTCTCTGCAGCAAATATGCCAAATTAAATTTAAGTTGTAAAATTGTGTAATTGTAGAAAAATAAAGTATAAAACATAATAATAGTTTACAGATCACTATGAAATCAAAATTTTCAATGAAATAATAAATTTACTTGCAATTTAAAAAATATTTTATCGTTAAATAACACTGGTGGTCACTGCTTACTTTCCTCTCAAGAGAGGGAAAACTTACTTTCCTCACTATTTCGCGAGTAGAAAATTGTGTTTTCTTCGCATGTCGTGAAAAAAATGAATTAATATTCATAGTAAGTCGTAGAATTTGAATCTATCAATTAACAACATAGTCTTATAAGTATTTTGTAATGATTTTGCCATTTTAATAATTATGGAATTGATGATATTTGTCGGATAAACTAAAATAGTAATGTGTATTCTGAGTTTACATAGTAATCAATTTGTACCAGTTATATTTTAACAAATTTCAAACATTGAAAATTTATAAATTTTTTATTTGACATTGGTATTTATTTTCAAATTTGCATTTCCAATTTGAACATGTTAACAAACAGTCACACTCTCAAATAGAATACTTTGCTAAAGTTGAAAACATGAAGCAATTTCTATATGTTCCTGTCAAAATAACACGCAAAGTAATTACTCGAAGAATATTCCATTTGGCAGGCGTAGCGAATCTGAATCAATTCGACAGTTTACGTCAAGGTTCAGTCGTTCAGTGCAGTTCCGGGTTAGTATAAATTGCAGCATTTCGTACAGACGGTGGCAAAGCACGTTTCAACATTCGCAATAACTTTAATACACCACATTTCGCTGCACTCTTCCTGTTCACCATTCACGTTCGCGTTATCCTTTCCTGTTACAGATGCATGCAGAATGACCTACATTTGTTTCAAATTCACTCTAACACTACAGCGATCTCTCAAATGGCAATGGCCCACTACCATGATTGCTTTTATACTGTGAACATATCTCAAATATTTCAAGTTAAATGTAAGCAAGGATTTTTTATGTTTGTTTCCTATGTGATGCCACCGAGAGACCGAGACGAGAATTCAAAACTACGGGACGAGAAACTAAATTCTCGAAACTAAATCCCTTAAAAAAATTTGATATTTTTCTCTTCGAAATGTCTTTTTTTTAATTTTACTTTGTTCGTAGCATTTTTGGTTTTGATATAAATATTTTTATTGCTAAAACAAAAATTGAGTGCAAGTTGAACAGAAACGTACAAAAATGTTCTTAAATTTATTTTTTCGAGAAATTGAGACGAGACGAGAATCGAGTTCTTTGTGACCAGAATTGACCAGCCGGGAAATGACCGAGAAGAGAATACTTAAATTTCTCGTCTCGACAATTTGAGACGAGACGAGAATTGATTATTTCTCGTCTCGTCTCGTCTCGTCGGACGGCATCACTACACTAGTCTCCTATTTTTCAAGAATTAAACAACCATTTTTATTTTACAACGAGATTGATGAATAATTACTTACATTTTATTTTATTACAAATTTTAAACTTAATCATGTACACATTATACTCCTTATTTAATATATTTTTGAAACATGGAAACATTATTTCTACTTCAACCGTATATAAAGAATAAATTTTCTTACTTTACATGACGCATATCTATATAGTATTTTTTATATATTTTAAAACTATACGTCTAGTCTAATCTTAGACAATGAATTCAAAATGATATTTAGAATATTGCATTTTTTTATTAGTCGTCGTGTAGTGTTTGATAAAATTTAAACTAAAGATAAAAGAGCTTGTGTAAAAAATGTATGAATGTACATGTGTACCAAAACAATGTAACAATATAGTAAAATCTTTAAAAAAAATACGCGTTGATCTCCTGTTTGCTACATGTGCAAATACCTTTATATAAAAAAATATTGACACTTTAACTAGGTTTGACATAATTACATTTTAAACAATTATTCATTATTGAAACGCAGATAGATAGCTTTCTTATTGTTTATTTCATATCCGTATTTTCACTCAGTAATTATTTTTAAAAACATTATTTTAATTAAAAAAATAAATTGAAGGTAGTGATAGTATTAAATTTCAATTGAGATTTAATTGTCGTTCTGGTTTTGAAACCTGCGTTTCAAATCAGAATAATTAAATACATTGTGCAATTTAGTATTAATTAGTGAAATAAATTACAAACCGTCTATAGGTACTGAAATTTATAAAACTCTTTTATTTATTTAATCATAAATTTCTATTTAGTTTTGCATACAAACAATTTGCTTTATGAAATAAATTAATGAAATGCAAAGTAAAATACGTACGTGTTAAGTGAGCAATGTACATTATTATTAAATGGTCATGTTCTGCAAATTTGAATGCATGTAATTATAACACAAATCATGATATTCATCTGCGTATGTTTAATATGAGTTCAGAGTTCGCAATGTGTTTTATTTGCCAAGCTATGACCACAGGAAATTGTAGTAAATTACCGAGGCGTACCTAACAGTTGTCGCAGATATTCTAGCGCAGATATTACTAAAACTATGTACCTATACATTATATTTCTTGTAAGTTTTGGAAAGTTTTATTTGTTTATTTAATTAATGTTTAATAACGGTATAAAATTAAGCGTGATTAAGTACCTACATATTTTTTATGGTTATAGAACAAATATAATTCAACATTATGTTCGTCAAAAATTTTTAAATACTTAAAATTTTAATACAATACGTTACATTTTAAATGTTGAATATTTCCTGAGTAAATTGAAGGATGGGTTCTATTAAATAAGAAAATAAAGTTTATTCTGACAATCCTGCGTGACCGCATTAAATGAAAAATGACAAATAATAAGAAATTTATTATAATTTATTTAAGTCAAGAGTTTTGTAGAGTTGAAAATAAAAAATCTGACGTGGCCACCACAACACCTCACGCCATAACTGCTTTATTCTTTTTACTTATTATACAAAAAATATATAAATATATAAGTAGGTACTACTACTACTGCTACTACTCACAAATATATTTTAGTCATTTTATTGAAATTTTAATGTTTGATAAGTTTGAATCTCGGTTTGAATTATCGTGAACGAAAAAATTGTAACAAACAAACGAACGAACACACACACACACACACACACACACAGACATCATCTCAAAAATGATAAATTCTTACTCTATGGACTCTAAAACGTGCTTATCCACCAAAAACTCATACTCGAAAATTTTGATTCATCACAATAACTCCCTTATAGAATAGGGAGGTAATTTTAAAAAATTTGTGTTTCCTACATTCAATTCTACGAGAATATCTTTATTAGGTACAATACACTGAAAACTAATGAGGGCCTAAATTAAGCCAAAATTTTCACCGAAGGAAAATTCAGAAATTGTCAAACTTTTTCTGCTTATTGCGTTTGATGAGCTTTAACTGCTAGACGGATAAAAATGTCGACTCCCGGTTTCCTCCAATAAATTAAATTAAAATTAAAACTATAGACAAAATTCCAATAACTATTTATTTTTGTTTACCCTCATAACATTTTGTTTAAAACACTAGAACTTTTATACTAGGACATACAATATAAAGGTTTATTACCTCATTACTTATTCACATTTAAATAGGTAAATGTTGCGTACATGAGAAATATTTTTCTAATTTTGGTTGCGATTGTGATTAATTGTATTTGGCGATTAGTTTTGATATACGATGGCTGATTCATATTTAAATAGTTGTTATTAATATGATATAAATAATTACAATTCTGGTCATAATTATTATAATCAATAAGTCCATTTTTAGATTGATGTTAAGTTCCGGTATGTTATGGTTGATTCATATTTTAATAATTATTGTTGTTCCAATTTTGGTTGTTGTAATAACGTGGTCTCCTAATTCGGCCTCTAGTGTCAGTATTTGATGGTAGATTTGTACGATGAGTATGTGAAAAAGTATTAGTAAAATTGAAGTCAATTATTCCTTTTCTCCTTTTATTAGTTTTTTTATTCATAGCAGTATTCATTTCAGACAAATTTGGCAACACATTATTTTTATTTAAATATTTAATTACTGAGTTCATTAATTGCATAACTATTTCACATCCTTCGCCGTATTTTTTGTCCTTAGTAATTTTCGATTTAGTGACAATAATTGGCTTTATATTTTCATCATCTGCGATTTGGTCGTTAGATTTTACATCTGTGATCATATTTGGAACAGTTTCAAGTTCAACTGGCGCAACAGTCATTTCATTAAAATTTTGTTCCTCAGGATTTGCAGTAATGTCATTAACATTTTGTTCATCGTAATTGTTGTTTATATTTGTATTAACTTGTGATACAACCCTTGGATTCAGACTAAATGTTCTCATCCGACGATTTCGGTTGATATTAACATTTTTGTTTATGTTTGAATTCATGTGAGATACAACTGGCCCAACATTGTAATAACCATATTTGTAATTAGTATGATCCCTTAATCTTGTTCCATCGGGGTTGATCGGAACCTTGTATTTCATTCCTTTTATATAGACAGTTTTGGTGGGTAAATTCATTTCTATTTTTCTTGTTCTTGTTTTTGGGTGTGTAACATAAAATTTACTGAAATAAACAAAAAATTCAATTACCTAATACCGAAGGTACTCTCAGTTAGATATGTTTTTTCCTACGAAAATTTGAGGAATATAAATAAAAGAAAGCATTTGCTTTTGCCTCAGGTCAGTAAAAGATTTTATTACAAATTATTTATTTTTTCAATTAAAGGTATCACTGATTTAGAGAAACTTGTTATGTAAGTTTTTCTTCAAAGTAAGAGCAAATATGTTCCATAATTAAATGCCTCACTATTTGTATTTTTATCCCAATTTTATAAATTATTTATAATTTAAGGCTTGAGTCTTACATTAGACCACATAATTTGTGTTAAATTGTTCTTATTACCAGTATTGTTAATAATCTAGGTTACTTATGTTATGTACGAAGAATAAAATAATCTCGATAACATTACTTTTTCAGATCTTGATTTGATTTAATTAATATATGATAATTACATTTGATATATTTTTGTAACAAAATATATTTTTCATTTAAATAATGTATTTGGGATTAAAACACTTGTTTGCATGTACCTATCAAATATAACGTTTCAAATAAAATAATTTATCTGAAAATAACAAATTATGTAAAAAAACAACTCTTGGTCTGGTATAGAAAAACAGATCCGATCTCAATAATGAATTTAGAATTTGATAGAAAGCATTTTGATAAAAAATTATAAATAGTAGTACAAATCTGGATATCAGTTTAAATCATTTAAAACATAATATTTACAACACTGTTAATTATAATAACGAATAAAATCTTTTCCATAAAAAATACATATTATATTAATTTCTATTTTGGTTTACCTGTCTTTATAAGTAAGGAGTTGCGAATTTGCAACGCAGATAATACTCAGCACTACAACGAAATGCAACATTTTTAATTAAAGCCTCTTTTTTGTTTGAAAATAAACTTATAAATATTACACACATATTAATCCGGAGCTATTTATGTAGCAAAGCTATAAATATAAACCACGTGATTTCATTTTAATTTGTCAAGAAAAATGTAAAAGTAGGTAGCAACCTCATTATTTTTGTTATATGTTTCTGTAAACAATTACATGAATATGCAATTATTTATTTATTTATTATACTAAATAAACCATTTCATTATTTATATTTTATAAATGTAAACAATAATAGATTACAAATAATAAATTGGAAATATTATGTATTACAAAATTGTTTTTACATTTTCAAATAATATTTTAAATATCTGCATGAATCAGATCAGCCATTTCTTTTTTTTATGAAACTTCAAAACAATATTATATTATATTCTTATTATCAAGACAAATATGATTTTTTAAAAATTTCAGATTAATTTGTGACGTCATCTGTATTAAGTAGTGGCACCCAACCAGTGAATTTTATGCGTATTGTATTTACTTCTTGAATTAATGTCGGATAGCGGGAAAACAATGTTTAGCCAATGCGAAGCTTCATTTCAAAGCTAATACAGATGACGTCATGAATTTCATAAACTTTATATCTCTGAACTAAATAAATTTTTAAAAAATTTTCTAGTACTAATCATAATTATTTAATATGTAATTACTATTTTTAATACAAAATGACCATAATTTGATTATGGTTGGTGAGCCTATTGTGAAACGAGTTAAGTTAGCATAAATGTTGGAATGATATACATTATCCGTATATCAAGTAAATTGAATACATGTGCTAATAAAACAAAAATCCTACGTAAATAAAATAAAAAATAATTTTATTACATACATACATAACATACTATTGTTTAGAAATATTGGGATTGACACACAACTAACACAAAACTGAAATCAGAAATTTTATGTTTATGATGCAGGGTAATAAAGCCAAACAAAAAACAAATTTTTATTTCAATTGTATAGAAAATAAGTAGGTTTTAAAAAAGCAAGATTTATTTATTACAATGAAAATTAATTACTTGAGGCTATCCATTAATTAAAATATTTTCTTTTTGAAACTGTGTAGGTAGGACTTTACAATTAACGGTATTAAAACAAAATAAATTTTAAAAACTACTTAACCACACGTCGAAATTTGTAACAGGATCTTTATTATTGTTTATAAATTTAAAGTTTATACATGTTTTGTTCTATTATTTTTTAAATTGCTCTGGGCACTTTGCTATGTTATCAAAACAGTTAAAAAATTTGTCAATAACCAGATCATATCTCAAAGTCATCAATCAGTAAGTTGTTTATTCAATATACCCTATAACTGTAACAAACTGTTGAACCCTGTATTGTTTTATTATTATTATTTTATAAGGTTATGTTTATTTTGAACATATTTAATGCATTTATGAAGGACATACCTTTGTCTTCCTCGGTAGATAATTTAGTTTTATAATTTTGTATCATAAATACAATCTACATTCTATAGAAACAAGTTAAGAGCATTCTGTACAGGAAGAATATACACGTAAAAAGCACTTTACACGCATACACCTCATCGACACATGGTTGCACATTTTAACAAAAACAAATTTTTATATGGTAGATAAGGGATAAAACTTCGTTCTATTAGTGCCATTTTTTCTATTTTGTACCGAAGTTTTAGTTTATAAAATAAAGAAAACTACAAAAATTCACATTTTTTTACCTCTAATTTTCTCGAAATCAAAAAGTTTTTTCCAAAAAATAACACTACCCCAACGTAGATTAAACTTTAAACTACATGATTCAAGTTTAAAATATCATGTTCTGCGAAATATAAAGAAAAATCTGTAGGTGCTTCTAAACGCCTGCAAGCGGTTGAAAATAAGTAATTTCGACCGTTGAACGTGCTGAAAAATAAAAAATTGCACTAATAGAACGAAGTTTTATCCCTTATCTACCATATAAAAATTTGTTTTTGTTAAAATGTGCAACCATGTGTCGATGAGGTGTATGAGTGTAAAATGCTTTAACGTGTATATTCTTCCTGTACAGAATGCTCTTAACAACCTTCTTTGTGCTTACAACGAAAATAATTTGTTATATAAAATTTGTTTTCAGTCAATTTATTAAAATACAATAACACTTTTATTTTGTTGTTTACAAATTGACATGATGTCTTTAATTTTACCTGCTGTATGGTTATGATATAGGTAGTAAATGTATCGCGTAGAGTCACTATTAAGATTTTTAAAGGAATGAATGTGCTCTTTACCGATCTTTAAATTTACGTTCCGTTTGGCCGATGTAATTAAGGTTACAAGTTTTAGTTTGTATATACCGGTTTTATTATATTTGTTGTTAATTTCAATATTATTATTTATTTGATTTGAGTCAGTCAACCAGTAATAAACATCCAAATTAATAGCCAATCGAACGTAATCTTTCAATCGTCAAAATTACTAATATAAAACCTTACCCCCTATCTTTCAACTCCACTCACCTGATGGTGATCGAAAGATTGAAACGCGTCGTGATCAAGTGCCGAGTCTTGTATCCCAGTTAGTGTTGTCTGGTTTTTTGCATTGAATCATACATTATATCGATCTTTGTATCAAACCTTACACTATACAATAATCTGGATACATTATACTCATTGATGAGTTCATAAACGGAACGATTTTGTTTATTATTGTGCCAATGAACTTCGGAAATTAAGATATCATTAATTTTAGTAAAATTGAACTTCCAAATTTTAAGACAAGACGAGACAGTTGGTAAGATTGTCTCGCAGTAACACTAACACCCCTAAAAATCACTTTAAAAATCTTAACCTAAACGTATAACAGTTACAAACCAAAATCAGCTTAGTAGTACATTTTAACTGTTCTCTCGCTTCGGTTATTTTAAGTGAAAACAGAATTACGCTAGAATAAATACTCCGGTTCCCGTATCCTCACTTTAGGTTAAGACTGGTTTATAATGGATGTAACTGGTGACTTCTTCTGTATACTGTTAACATGAGCTATAGGTATTTCTATGTTACAGTTCATAATGACACTGGATTTTACGTTTACCTATACTGTAACAGTAAGGTTCGCCAACTTTTAAGAAAAATTCCTAGAGTACTACTATGTATAAAGAGTGTGGTCATATGTGCTATATTTCAAACAAGTAGCCATGGTTTAATACTCTAAAAAAGTGGAATTAATTAATTAACTGAAACAATATGATATCCAAAAATGTGTTCAGTATCTAACTTTTAAACTTTTCATGTATTACCAAACATATTATTTTATTCAAATACAATTTTACTGAAGTCAGCCATATTCAGTATAAAGCCACTCTGTTACAAACCTATTTTATATTTCGCTACAATATTCATTGTTATAAACATTGCAGATCCAACTATGTAACTTTCAAAAAACGGATCCATCTGACAGTTATAAGAAAGGTTGTGTCGTCAAATTAGCAGATTACTGAAATGATTATGAACCACAAACTTATCATTCACATCACACATCTTACAGCATACAGAAGAAGTATCCGATTACATCCATTATAAACCAGTCCTCGCACTCGTTCCTAACAAATATCAAGAAAGTCCTATTTGTTCTTTGTTGATCTTTGTTTACATTTTGATGAGTATTTTATATTTCGCTACAATATTCATTGTTATCAACATTCATTTTCAAGAAACGGATTCGTTTCCGACAGTTATAAGAAAGGTTATGTCGTCAAGTTAGCAGATAACTGAAATGATTATGAATCACACACTTCCCATTCACATCACACATCATACAGAATGTCCATCCATTATAAACCAGCCCTAACTTTCAACAAACGGATCTATTTCTGACAGTTATAAGAAAGGTTATTTTGTCCAGTTAGCAGATTACTGAAATGATTATGAACCACTGAATCACACATTTCTCATTCGCATCAAACACCTTACAGAATACAGAAGAAGTAACCGATTACATCCATTATAAACTAGCCCTAAGTTTCAACAAACGGATCAATTTCTGAGAGGTTATGTCGTCAAGTTAGCAGATTACTGAAACGATTATGAACCACACACTTCTCATTCACATCACACATCTTACAGGATACAGAAGAAGTAACCGATCACATCCATTATAAACCCTTACACTTTACAGGAATGAAATGCTGAATGTGAATCGTAGTTGAGTTACTCTGGCAGCTGCCACGTGGCATGCGCGTCTGCCCCGTGCGATACGATGTCGGATGTCTGTCGGCTGATACAAGATACTTCCATTAGCATCATTACGTTTGGCAGACTCGGTGCTTAGATTTTATTTTTACGTTACGTGCGTTCTGGCGGAGATTAACCGCAGGGAATTAGATAAATAGCTACGTTTTAAAGTGGGTTACATCAAACAAGTACTACGTACCAACAGATTTTTCTTGTAATGTTTAGTTCAAAGCCGAAGTCATTGTAGATGTTAGTTTCAGATTCTTATTTTACATGACATACCAAGAAACGAAAACTAAAGCCCTGTGCACACATGGAGACATAGAAGAAACAAACACACGCAACAGTAAGAAATACTGTGTGTGTTGCTTGAAATAGAGGCGCCGCTATTTTGTGGCTTCTATGTAAGTAAAGAAAAAATCAATTTTGAGGCCACAAACGTTCCACACGTTCTTCATTTAGGTTTGATGCCTTTGTGTCGCATGTGTGTCCATGTGTGAATAGGGATTAAGAGGAAAGCTTCATAAATATAATTTTATTTTGAAATATCAAAATTGCCTGTACGTTTAATACTTTTCAACTGTAAACATACATCGATGGATTCATAAATTGAGAAAATAAAATGCGCCGTTGCCGATTTTTTGAACATTTTCAATATTAAACGTTTTTTAATGTAAAGTTAGATGATATATAAAGTTCTTTACAATGAGGTAATTTTAACAATATGTTACAAAATTTAAATTAACGCGTGAATAAAACGCACGCTATTTGTTGTGAACTTAACAGGCGGAGCTAAGCGTATTTCTGCCACGCCAGTTGGCATACACGACTGACGAAAGAAAACATTTAAACTGCTAGTCATTAAAATGATGAAAATTATGATGTTTAGTTTTTCCCCTTAAAATTAAAGTAAAAATTTGAATTTTCAAAATAACTAAGACATATTTGAAAAATTAAATTTTTTTTTGTATAATGCCAGTTTGTTTTAGTTGTTTCTTCAATTTTTTACGTTCATGGCTAAACCGTTAAACATGGCCTAATGTGTAATACAATAATTTATAATATCTTTAAATTGTGGCATTAGAACAAAAAGAGGACAACTTCAAATTTTTCTAAAACGTGTTTTTCATTTTTCATTTACATCGTCATTATTAATTCATCTTGTTTTTGTGCGTATACGTTATTTATCTTATCTTATATTGTATTTTGCTCTGTAATTGGACTTCTGTTGGGCAATAAATTTATTATTATTATTATTATTTATTTAAAAAATCATATTATTTAAACTAATTTCATGCGGAAAACTGTATATTGTTTTACGTTCTTATCCAATCACAGTATACATAAATTTTAGGTTACAGGTTTGGAAAAATTTATTTAGATTTGTAACAAGTGATATAATCAAAACTAACAATATTCCGGCCCTTAGTTCGGTTCTTCCCCAGGAATAGATTACAATGTCAATTTGACAAGAAACTGATCAAAGTTACACTTGAGACAATCCTCTACCGTTTTGTTAAATATATTGTTGAAGATAAAAGTACAATCTACAAAATGATCTACGCAGAATTTTAAAATTTGGTTTAAAATCGAAATATGTTATTTTGAATATTGACATTTTTTGTTATTTTTTGAACACAAATATCTTCTATTTTAAAGTGAATTTTTAAAAATCGATCGGTTATTTCGCAGATCTAAACTTTGTTGGCAATATATTAAAATTTGAAGTTAATTTACTTATAAATAAAAGCTGTACAGGGGCGCGAAAAAACCCTCTTTTTACAAAAATTGCAGCTTTTTTTTACAAATATATGTCCCTAAATGACTGTCCCCCTCAAATATAAATTATTTGTTATTATTATGTTTAACGAAACAATAAACGCTATAGAATAGCGTGCTAAATCAATGTTTTTTTACCCTAACTGTGTAAGCAATCTTACTTTTATTTACAACTTTGCCACTTCTTCGATCGTTGGATAATCTTATAGATACCTATTACACACTTAGTTGAATCTAAATTCTCCCATTTAAATTTCCGTCTGTTAAGAATCAATTATTTTCCGTACGTCTAGAATAATGGCGACTGCTTGCAATTGCAGTAAGACAAGATGTTTAGAACGTCTCAGGATGTTTCAGGATGATTACTTCCTGTCTCAAGTATTCGCGAGGATTGCTTTAATCAAGTGACTTCTATGCAGTCAACTCACTCTCCGCGAATTCGTCTGTTTTATATTACATCCGGGAACCATATATGCACACTAGATCCAATGTGGTTAATAAGAGCGGGCATCGCATTAGCTTAATACATTCAAATATAATCAATATAGTTTTTATGAAGCAAAGATTATAGGAAAAAGAGCATTATGAAACGACGAGTTTTAAAATTTAATTTAGAGATTGAGAGCACTAAGCCGAAAAGTGATATTGTTGATTTTATATATAAAGTGAATGCTGAAGTCAATTCAATTTGAATATATCTAGGGTTTTAGTTTTTTATTTTCTATTTTCAAGGTAAATTTGAAATTCAAATTTTGTAATATGTCTCTCCTATCTTTGGAGAATGTCAGATTTTAAAAATTTGTGTAAATGTAACACAGTATGTGGTATTAAATTTGAGAAAATATACTCGAATTCACAGAAAATAATTTTGTTTTATCTAATCAAAAACATAAGAATAAATAACTATTTTAATTTTTCGGAATTTTAATCATGTAAATTAAAATTTTAAAAAGGCGCATCTGTAGATCCATTCTTTCTCTATTAAATATTTGTTGAAATAACATTTTACTATTCTTGTACTTGTAACAGGCAGCAGAACAATATTTATTTATTTATTTGGTTTTTGTAAATTTAGAATTTCAAAATTATGTTTAAAATTTATTATTTTTTATTACGCTTTCGGACCATCACTTTGAAATTATTTTATATTTTTATTACCGTAAAAACTTGAGGAATTTGCAGTTTCTATGGTCTTTTGAAAGCCTTAGTTTTGAAAATATAACACGTGCGACTGCAAGACATTTTATTACTTTTGAAAAAGGTTATTCTAAATTGCTTTATTACTTGTTGGAATGTGTCACAGTTAATTTTAGAAGATAGTTTTAGTAACATTTTCTACTGTCCTTGCAAGGTTCCTGTTATATCTCGAAAAACCAATCAAAGTTGACGATCTTTAAGAAACCACCCCTTATGGGCTATGTGGGTGGATGCATTTGCTAGAAGAGGGGATCTAGAAACTGACAATATTCCTCAAGATCAAAAAAGTAAAGAGTCGGTTTTTATCAGTCAAGACGATAAGTAGTCTTAACAGTCAAAATGTGAAGTTTAATAGTTTTGTGTTTGTAAATAGTTTTAGTTTAAGTTCGTTAATTTTAAGTGTTTAGTTATATGTGAAATTCAAGTAAGTTCCACTACTGTTGTATTGTTTTTTATGTATTTGCAATTTATAATTCCATTTTATTATTCTTGGTCAATTTGTATATTCCCAACTTTCTTCATTTATTTAATTGTAATTATATTTTTTCAAAATCGGCATGAAAATCGTCATTTCCAGACTAATTTGCGGCATGAAAGTAAGATTTTCATGACTAGGCATGAAAATTTTATTTTCATGCCTAGTCATTTTTACTTTCAACTTTGTTTACTTGTCATCAGTGTTGTAATAGATAATATTATTTATTATCTAGATAAAGATAAAGATAACGTATTTTTTATTTATCTAGATAAGATAATAGATAACCATTGAATAAATTATCTAGATAATAGATAATAGATAAATAATAATTATCTAGATAATTATTAGATAATTCATAGATCATAGATAATACAAAAAATGATATATTCTAAAGTATAAGCGGTACTAGCTAGCGAGCCGGCAGCGTTGCAAGCTTGTGCGTTGTATGCTTACATAGTTTGATTACATTTTAATTCGATTAAAACTACAAATGAAAAAAATTCTTCTAATTTTACAAAAAATATTATCTAGATGATATTTAAAAAATAGATAAAGATAATTTGTAATTTTATCTAGATAAGATAATAGATAAATAAGAAAAAAATTATCTAGATAAGATAATAGATAAAAATATATTATCTAGATGATTTATCTAGATAAAATTATCTAGATAAGTTACAACACTGCTTGTCATGACAACTTTTTCTAAAGTTTGTGACAGCTCTGATGATTTGTCACAGCTCTGATGATTTATGCAAACCTAATTTTTTTTATAATTTTAAGCTTAATTGCCGATTTAAAAAAAATAGAATACATCACGCGTCATAAAAATGTCTTTGCTTGACTAGGAGGCTTTGAAGAAATGCTCGGACGCTGCGCATCCTCGCATTCTTCAAACGCCTCCTCGTCTGCAATGAAACATTTTCATGACTTGTAATGTAATATACTATTAAATTTTAGTAATGTTTTCTTTCTTATTTTATAAATTCCTCTCCGTGCCCAAAGTTTTAATAAAGTAACCAACATCAGATTTCCACTGTTACATACTGGCCACAAAAGACTCGCTACTTTAGTACATTTTATGCTGCATTTTAGGAAGTAGACGGTCCTCTTAAATTAAAAATCTAAACTGAATATACCAGCAAAACAATTCACTAATTAAGCATTGTTTTAGTGAAATTTTATAAAACAACACAAATAATTATAAAGCACAATACAAACGTGCTTATCAACAGAATGCTGCAGTTTGTAATTATGTTTCCAAATTACAATACAAAACAAATAAAACAGTAAATAATTACAGCTCGTGTAAATATGGCCTAAAAGCGAACAAAAGTATAAATTTCTTAATTAAAAATAAAAGAGCATCAGTAATTTGACAAAAAACAAACACATTTTGCGGGTCTTAAACAATTTTAATCTAAGGATAACGACCGAAATTGTCCTTCCATAAATATTTAAAAATCTTCCCCTCATTTGTGAGCTTTTCTCTTACCCATTTAAAAATTAATACGCCACAAGTAGAATTAACGATAATCACCTTCACTAATTACAATTTAACCCGAAATGCCTCCCTTTTCCTCGCGTCTATCCACCTATAACTAAGTTACGCAAAAGTTGAACCACAAGATTAAATTATCTTTACCACGCTATCATGAAATTCCACTCACAACACGCTATTCCAGTGGTCAGGAAATGTACCTACATATAAAATAAATAAATATGTATCAACCATTTTCCGTTTCCCAGCTGTGGAGTTGATGGCTATGCATTTTTATAGCTATTTTAGAATGCTCTGTACTTGAATTTTATTACGGTATGTTGTTGCCAACAATATATTATGTACCGTAGTCTACAGAACAGATGAATAAAACTTGCGTTGTTCAATATTATACGTGATTATACTGAAAAAATAATATTTTGAATTATTGAATATAATTATGTAAAGTTATTTAATATGTATTGGAATTATTATTAACTGTATTCAATTATTTTGAATAAATATAACATGTTTATAATTGATATATTAATATACCCTCCAGGATTGCGTTGTTATCAAATACCTGTGAAATTAATATTTACATGAAACTGCAATAGTCATAGGCATCAAAATAATGTATAACCCTTTGGACAAAAGTTCATTACAAATCTACTTTAATGTGCATTTTGTTAATTGTTATTTATGCTATTAACTTTCTTTATTAACTTATAGTAACAACAATTTTCATCTAATATTTCAGCATACTTGCCCAGAATCAGGATTCATTTCATATTACTACTTAAATAATTAAGAAGAGCAAAGTTTAAATCAAAATAAATCTATTTTTTCTATGAAAGTGCGAATTCACATATTCTGATATTAAAATTGATGGTGAAAGTATAGACTTTTGAAACATTGAGTGCAGAAACAAATTTCCACACTCATTTTGCGCAATGAGTAAATTTTAACAATTATTTAAATGTACGATTTTAACTGAATTGGAGACATAAATAATATTTTGCTGAACTAGACATTGTGCTTCCACACTTATTATATACTTTATCTTATTTATTTATAATTTTGGGTTTATACTTTTTCCATTAAGAGCTACTAAAGAACTAAAATCTTGAAGGAATAGGATATAAGTATATACAGGGTTTCCCTATAAGTTTAAGTTTTGAACGAGTGAAGAAAAAAAAATTGAAAATTGAAAAAACTAAAGAGTCATAAAAACTGCATTCTAAGATAGTTTAGAAGACTTCCATGCAACATGGAATTTTTTTACAGGATGACCAGACCACCCCAACATTTTAAATAGCAACCCCTGTCGAGTTTCACTTTATTTTAAAGTTAATGAAAAAAGGAACACGTCCCCATAAACCAATACTCGATATCTTAATTCTTTCAATAATTTACCTTTAATTAATTTTAATGTTTTTTGCAAGATTATTATGATTTTTATAACAAATGTACACGTTATCGACCTTCTTCGGTCTCGCAAAGACCCAAAAGCTTTAGTGATCCCCAAATTTTCAATTTGTTTTCTTCACTCGTTCAGAACTTATAGCTCCGGCCCGGGACTTTTGGGAAACGTGTATAGTTTGGGGTGTTAGGTACTTAATAAACTGAAAGGCAAAGTGCTTATTGTATGTTATGCATCACAAACATAACTTGCTTTTTACACACCTCTTGGACAATATAAACATAAATGCCCCAGATACATTAATAACACTGTTCTACATATCATACGAAGGCTTTACAATAAAAATTATCATTTTAAGTCAATTACTTATACCTGCAAAATTATGCGATGATCTTAGTCATAAGATTATTCTTGAATAGTCAAATCAAAATTAAAATAAGTGTACAGTACCTGCTTATACACTCTAAATAATAAACAGTTTAATTTTATGATGTAATTGCATGTCCTGTTCTTGTCGTGCAAACTCGATGGTGGTCGGACATCTCCGCCGTGGGACATTTGCAGCTGTAGTTGTCCTGTGGAAAGGACAACAGACAAGAACCACGAACATGAACGTGCAAGCTCTTTGAAAAATGACACGTACGTAATGAGTTCGCGTTAATGTACTTGTCTTCTCACGAATTGTGTGTAGGAAAGTGTGAAGTAATTCAGGTTTATTTAAAATTTATCACAAGGGTGATATCAAATAAAGAACACAAGAACACGCTTATTCTGACAGACGGAAAAGTACGGGAATTATTTATGTCAAGAGTGGTTTTAAATTAAAAATATGCCGCTAAAATTAGCTAAATTATGAATGTAATTTTAGATGACTTATAAAGAGGGTGCAAAAATGTATACGAGTTAATCTGACAAATTTATCTATTTATTTATTTTCAGTTATGAAACTAAATACTACAAAAATATTTTGAAATAAAATTAATCTTTTGATATGTCATATTAACAGAAAATTATTATTTTTTGAAACAAGATCTTTGCGCAAAATTTGGGTGACCTACAAGTTGCTTAATAACAAACTAATAAATTCAGTGTTTTCTGAAGTGTTATCTAAGTTCTTCGAAATTTGGCTATGGACAAAATGCATAAGTTTTGTGGAATTATTTGTCTGGAAGTTAAAAGTATGTAAACTAAGATTTATGACGAGTTTTATTTCCTTAATCTCCCTTAATCTCTGGGTGCACATCAATTACTTTGCTTAGAAAGCGTTGTTCATTAATTTATAGTACGAGTCCACTTCTCTTAAATTAATTGCTCCCACTTAACAGCTCTAGTTTGAGATTTGAATTCGTCTCTATTTACTTCTTACATTCCAAGCAATGCACGGAATACAGAATATATTCTAACCCGCAAAATAAACATAACCTAAACTACTCGCGTAGGTATTACGCTTCACAAAACACGACAAAACTCAAAGTGTGATTTTAGGTTTTGTTGAAAAGATTTTATTCAAATATAATAAATAATGCAACCACACATGTTCTTGACTTTTCAACTCAATGTTGAACTTTAATACAGAAATAAAAATGTCAACATACTTGAATCTCAGCCTCAGCATAACATGTAAGTACCTACTACATACTTACATAACAAACTTTGTAAATACCTATATTTTAATTTTAACCTTATGCATTTAATAATAGAAATCAGATTTTCTCGGCTTGGGCAATTAAGAGGCTCCTAAAATCCAGCATAAAATGTACCTACTACCGTAGCGAGTGTTTTGTGGCCAGTAAAAGAATGGTAAAATTTTATTTCAATAAGGATTTAATAAAGAAAGAATGGATCTACAGATGTGCCTTTTTAAAATTTTGATTTACATGAGTATAAAGAAAATTAAAAAAAATCCAATTTATGCAAATTTTACAGTTATAATATCTCATGATAGAAATTAATTTTTAGAATTTTAAAAAGGCACATCTTCTGTAGATCTATTCTTTAGTTATTAAATGTTCATAAAAACATTTTCCTGAAGTCAATAATATTCTGGCAGTTTACTCGCAACGAAAACACTATTACAGTATTTTTCAACTTCAAATTGACATTGCATAGCTAAGATGCGGCAAAGTATGAGTTTCGGGTTGGTTTCAGACAGCCGTAGTAGTGGGGAAAAGAGTGGAATAGAAAAAAAAAGTAAAATCGAGAGTATTTTAGGAATTCGGTAAAAAAAACCTAGACGAGCCGCTTAAGGAGATTACTCCAGGACAGGCATGAAAATGGTGAAAATTATGAATAAAAACAATTTTTGGATTTCAGTCAAACTATATTATATATTTTAACTTTGTATTATCAAATTTTGTTCTTGTTTTAGTTGTGTGAAATAAGTTTTCATATTACAGGGCTCTGAGAATCCTTCATAGAAAATTCTGTACTTGCAAATATTTGAGTTTTGAAGAATTCGAAAGAAATAATATTTGCTTAGTAGCATGGTGCTCCTTGAAACGTTTATTCTGTATAAATCTGTCGGTAAGTTAAACAAAACAAGCTAGGCATACTCGATATTTTAGGTGTGACGCCGTAAAGATATCATGCGCTGTTTGAATTAAATGGCTGTTTGTGTTTGAGACCTGGCCGCAGGAATTTTAACACTTCATTCAAACAAAAATATGCTCTAGTGCACGATAATTTGCAAAACTTTATTCCAACATTAAACTCACATTTGTTTAGATAATAATACCGCGACTTCCAAATTACCTTGCATATTTCATTAAGTTATGTGAAATATAATCTCATATTTATTTTGTGTGAAACAAATGCCAACGAACAAATAACAAAATTATTTCTGTTAATTGTCAGAGTGGCCTTAAAACCAGGATTCGATTTCAAAGTGAGTACAGCTTAAAATAAACCCCATTAATTATGTATGATATATCGTATATTTCCCGCAGCCCTTTTAGTATAGGTACAGGTAGGTAATACATCAATTACGACGACATGTTTGCTAATTATAGCATTGAAAACAAAAGGAAAACAAAATAGATGCAAATAAAACAGACTATTAAATTTCACAAAAACCTAACTATGCAATTTGATAAGTAAGATAATTGTAACAAATAACTACTTTAAATTCAAGCAAATACTATAACTACTTATAAATAAAGAATCTGTAACATTATTTGATTGCATTTTGCATGATTTTTTAAATATTCCTTCTCATTATGTCACATTATCGAGATACAATACAAATGTAATTTTATTTAGTTTATTTCTGTAAATGAATAAATTACAAAATTTGTACCTATCATAAAAAACAAACTAAAAAACAATTGAAACTATTGAAAATAAAATATACCGAACCAGTTAGTAGGTATTGTCCATTATTATAATAATATTCATTTTGCCAGTTTATATCAATAAAAATTTGATTTTTACTCGGAACAAAGTTTTATTATAATGGTTTGCAGGTGCGTAAAGCATTAAATTTAAAATTAAAATAGAAAATTTTTAGAATAGTGTGCGTTACAATATAACTTTGGATAAAATATATTACAAAAACGTATTATTATTCCTTTTTTCCAAACTTTGTATATAACGGATTTGATTTTCACATCAAAATGACATACTCTTATGCAAGAAACTCTTCCCGAACTATTCTAGTACAATATTCTCATTTCCTGTCACTTCTTTGTTGGAAACTAAAACAACGAAAACTAAATTGAAAAAGAAAAAGCTACTTAAAACTTGTGCTACACTTTCTTCTCTCATTATCTGTCACTCATCATCCAATCAACTCACAGCGTCGACCACTTCCATCAGACACATCTGACGTCCCGACGTTCGTTCCGTTCAAATGATCATAAGTCGTCAATGTCTTGCTCTCTCTCTCGGATAACTCTTATGAAACAGTGATTTTAGAACATTTTTAACAATGATTTTTGAATATATCGCGATAGCAAACAGTAAAATTTAACCATTACAGGTTTTGTTATAATTATATAAAATTTTGATATTACACAATTACACATTATACTCACTATTTATGAGATAAATTTGAATTTCTGTGTGACAATATTAAAATTTAGTTTGTTTCAGATGCTCATCTACTATTGTTAACTATCACGTGCAAGTAAGTTCTTTATTTATATTGATTTAATTTCGTTGCACGAATAAGAATAATAATTTAATATCAAACTACGAAATTAACATATTTATTTCTTTCAGATTTAGGATAAATCGTTGGTAAGTACCTACTGCAGATACAAGGGCGGGGCTGGGGTCAAATACAAAATATCCAAATTGTGTTTGCGATTGTAATAAAATGCGCCGCATGCGATTTTTTTTTTCATTCAGGTCAAGTACCTTATAATAATTGAGAGTTCCCCTTTCAGCCTTCTGAATTAGCCACTTTAACATAATAAAATAATAGAAAATGATGTTTGTTTTACTTGCTCAAGATTTTAAAGCTTCAAATACAGCAATCCTCTTGGTTTTTACTTTTTACCACGGTTAAAGAATAATTAGATATAGTGCTTCACGTAATATCACTGACGATTTGCTGATTTTATTAAAATCAGCTCTTTATAGAATAGAAATATTATTTTATTATCACCTTATTACACAATTTCCAGTTAATAATATAAGTATTTCTTTGAAATAGTGCCACTAACAAGGCCACTATAATTTCAACACCTATATACACGTCTATGCATCTGTCACATTAACGAAAGGCGGGAGATAAAAAATTTTAAGATTGAATTTAGGTTAGTTGATTGTCAATTATTTTATATGTAACTTATCAATTATAATCCAATTAGTTTGACAACTAGATTAATAGGTAACCTCTTAAAATTTATATCAATCTCTGGAAAAAAATGTGTCTGGCCTCAAAATAAAAATTCTACCGACGCCACTGTGCGCAATTACGTCTTAAAAATGGAGATGTTGTATATACCTTGCTCGATTCTTATAAGATCCTGACTCCAACTTATTCTTCAAGTACTCTGTCCCATTTATAGTTTACCACGAATAACACACACTATTTCACAAATTAATAACATTGTTGCACTTTGAATAACACTTTTTACCACAGAAAAGTAATTAAAAAGTCAATAAAAATTGATGCACAGAAAATCTACTGTCACTTGTTAAACAATTGAACTGCACATGCGCTTTCCAGCATTTGTTTCAAGTAAGGACTACGTTAGTCAAATGAGCTAAAAATGAAACATTTCATAGCTCTAATAAATTCATATACCTACCTACTTATAATATTAAATAAAAAAACTCCAAATGTAAGCTTAATATATAGTTAAAAAATCTGATGTGGCCAGCACAAGACCTCCCGCCATACTTACTTTATTCTTTTTACTTATTATACAAATATATTAATATATAGGTAGGTTCTACTACTACTACTTACAAATTATTTTATCATTTATCATTTTATTTAAATTGCAGAATAAGATATAAACGATATTTTACTATATCATTGTCACTGTTTTAAATTTAACGTAGGCAGTAACAAATAATGTTAAACGATCATGGACTACAAGATACCGAAATACTAAATTATAAGTAATATACTTTAATTAAATGATACCAGATACAGAAACATTTTTATAAAATACCGATTGTAGATAATATCACATAATCTTTCATTTAAAATTAAAAAATTGTATTACTTATATCAATTATTTATCGAAATATTTAAAAAAGTACTGTACTACTTTTGGTTTGTAGATTGAAACCAAAATTATATTGGGTTATTAAGATTCGTATTAAAACCTTAAATATAAAATTTGAATTCTAATGTTTTATATTTTTTGAGTTATCGTTTCCGAAAAAATTGTAACAAACGGCTTAACGAACGAACAAACGCACATACACACAGACATCATTTCGAAAATGTTCTTACTCTAGGGACCTTAAAACGTGCTTACCCACCAAAAATTCACACTTGAAAATTTTTACCCATCACAATACCTCCCTTATAGAATATAAGGCGGAAGGTAATTATTATAAAAATTCATTTAAATTTTTGTATTTTTGTAAATTAATGTAAAAATAATAGAATTTAAACGAAAATTTAAAAAAAGTATAGTTAGGTAGGTATTTATTTAGAAAAAATGTTTATTTTTAACAAATAAGATTACATAAAACTAGGTACTTGTTCTTATAATTTTAATAGAAAAAACAAAATCGATAAAATCAGAAAATCACCTTCTGACATAAATTCAAATTTCGTGGCCGATTGCCACACTCCACATTTTGAGAAACGCTGGTGCCGAGCGATGCTGTCCGGTGTGTCAAGTAAGCATACGGATCTAATAAATTATTTATAGATATTTAAATGTTGGCGGGAAGCAAGAACGTTACGTTAGATGTCAGGAGTTGGAACGACGCCAGCGATGATCGCTCGACGCTAGACGCGCGGACGACGGCGTCGGCGTCGGTTGATGGAGACGCGAGGCGTCCAAGGAGCGGAAAAGAGGCGGAAACTAGATTTATGCTCCGCAGACGAAATGCGAGATTCATAGTTGATGTGATGGAGATGTCTGAATCCGTGCTAATGTTTCATGGTCTTTGATTCTCTAGTTTGTTGCTCATTATTAATGTTAACAGATAGTTGAAACTTTAATTAATTTTCTAGCATGACATCAATAGGATTACATTTTTTTTATATGAAAGAAATTTATGGGAATTTTTTTCAGTAAAAGTATAAAATAATATTTTGTTACCTTCGTTTGTAGGGAAATAAATATATACCTATCAATTTAAAGTCAGCACAGAATTACCAATACTACTTTGGCGCTGACTTCAAATTGATAGGTATATTTAATTATTGCCCTACAAAAATAGGATACAATAGCTATTTGTACAACGAGTTCGGAAAAGTGAAATTTTTCCGCATTCTAGACATTCAGAATGGGGAAACACTTTTCCTGACGAGTTGTGCACAAGATTTTGTAAAATTCAGTAATAGATTCCTTATTATTTTAATTGAATATATTTATTTTCATATTTTTATGTCAAATACTCAAATAATCAAGTTAGTTTTGATTCAGTGACATATTTTTTATTGTCATTTAAATTTTTATTTAAACTCATTTGAGTTTGGAAAAGTACATTTTTTTCCTAACTAGAATGGAAAAAGAGTTTGGAAAAGTTGTACTTTTCCAAACTCAAATGAGTATTGAAAAGTTAAACAATTCCATACTGAATTTTACAAAATATTATTTTATACTTTTCAGAGGTGGATTTAGAAATCGGTTTTATTTTTTGTTTTAGCCAAACAAACATACATATACAAACATACAAGATAAACTTATAATCTCCTTCTTTTTGGAAGTCGGTTGAAAAGATGTAGGTGCAATTTACAAATAAAATAAAAAAAGATTTATAATGAATTGTCTTTCATTTAACACAATATATACATCCAAAAATAAATACCTTATTTTTATAGATGTAACGTCACAAAAAAGAGCCTGAATCAAGAAATAATACTAATTTCGTGTAAGTACTGTATAATAGCGGTCACGGCCCAAAAAAATTTGTTTGTTTGTTTCAGCACATTATTTTATGTCAAGCTCAATATTTCGGTCGTCAGTTGCGACCTTCCTCAATCCGCAGAAGATTAAAGATACAAAAAACTACGATACAATTGAAAACATAGTGAAAACAACAAAATTACTTACAAAAATTAAATAGGTACCTATGTCTTACAAGATGCACATAGTAGCATTTAAATGTGGATTTATAACTGCGCGCAGCGCACAGAACATAATTTAGCACAACATTTTCGTTACGAGGGTTTTATAAACAGTACACAAACACAGATTGCAATACAAAGTAAAAGAAGAAGGCACGTTCTGAAATTGTATTACAGTGTTGTCTCATGACGTTATGACAGCTGTTTTGTTGGTTATGAAAACATTACGAGTATGATTAAGATCTTTATGTAGGTACTATCTTATTGGTAAATTTATATATTTGTTTTAAAGATCTCTAATTTGAAATCTATTACTTTTCCGCTCTTCGCTTTTATAAACTTTGCTGTGGAATTTTAACTTTACACTTAAAACGTCGAACTTTTAGATTTAGAATTCTAGTTCTAAACTAACATAAACTATCCTTAACCATATTTGATCCATCCATGTTACCCTAAGTAAAGTTTAACAACATACTTATAGTTGAGTTTGAATGTAAGTACATAGAATAAAGCAAACGGAAGTGTGCGGTATACTCGTACATCGTAAACTTCCAACAGAATTTTTTACTAACTAGTTTCGAAGAGTTCTTCCCATTTCAATCCAAAATTTACATAAAATTATTTGCACAAAATTTAATATCCTCCTAAATATGTTAGGTATATTTTTGTTGAACTGAAGGAAAGTGCCTACTAAATAAATCAATTACTTACGTCATCCGTTACAGAATATCATTACTCAATTTGACATTTTTTCGGAGAGCACACATAAAATTTCATTTTTATAAAATTAATCTACTCAAAAAAAGAAAAGTACCTACGTAAAATTTAAAATTAATTTAGTGCGATTATAATTTTCTTTGGCGATTTAAATTTTGTTAGTTGTTACAAAATTTCGTATTTTTTATATATATATATATATATACCATAATCGTAAACTAAGTACAAAAATTTAATTCCCAATCACATCATGTTAATACGTACTTATACTTGCATGTAAAATTAAATAGGGGAGACCGGGATTGGTTGTTACAGGGCACATTACAGATAATGCAAAATACTTAGAGATGTACTATACTATAACGACACAAACGATCATGGCAACGTTTGCTATCGCCTCCTGTACTCTAGTGGCGTCTACGTAGTCATTCAGTACATCTGCGTACTTGCTGACCAAAAACAGAATGTTTGTAACTTTTATTCTTTTTCAAAATTTTGGTCTCATGTTGTAGATTTTTGAGATAATTTATTGGATTTATGTTATTTTATTTATTTAATGTTTATTTAAAAATAATTGCGTAGGTAGTTTTTGTTTATTTCACCTCAAATGTTTCATTTTGTCTTGGGGCAGAAAGTTACATACAAATGGGGTAGGTTGTTACACGTGTACTACCCTGTTCAAAAATTTTGAGTTATTTTTTTGAAATTTTTATTATTTTCAGGATAAGAACTTACTTACCAATGATAAAGCAACTTTTTCTCCTAAAATAATTATACAGGTTGGTGGAGGTGAAATGCGAACATAGGGAACATACATGACAATCGAACTTTCAAGCCAGGTATCTTGATATGTTTTGTAGTAGTGTCACAAAACGAAGTAATGTGAATTTGTGTGGCCAAAAGAGTAATCAATAACAAAAATAATAATAAAATCTAAAAGTGCATGTAAACTTTCTCGTTCTGCTCGTACACATACATTATTATGCAAAGAAAATATTTTAATGAAAATAAAAATTTCAATAATATGACAGCTACTTTGACATTGACAGTACTTATTCCACGTATATCAAGATGCCTAGCATGATAACTCCATTGTCATAAATTTGCCTATGTTCGCATTTCACCTCCACCAACCTGTATAATGTTATCCAAAAGCTGCGCCAAAAGTTAAGAAGATTACATACAGGTTGGTGGAGGTGAAATGCGAACATAGGGAAATATATGACAATGGAGTTATCATGCTAGGCATCTTGATATACGTGGAATAAGTACTGTCAATGTCAAAGTAGCTGTCATATTATTGAAATTTTTATTTTCATTAAAATATTTTCTTTGCATAATAATGTATGTGTACGAGCAGAACGAGAAAGTTTACATGCACTTTTAGATTTTATTATTATTTTTGTTATTGATTACTCTTTTGGCCACACAAATTCACATTACTTCGTTTTGTGACACTACTACAAAACATATCAAGATACCTGGCTTGAAAGTTCGATTGTCATGTATGTTCCCTATGTTCGCATTTCACCTCCACCAACCTGGTATAAGACAAGAACATAAGCAGTTTTGACAGACACACCAGAAAAAATGTTCACTGTTCATCAGAAAGAAATCAACATTGAAGACGGCTCGGGTAGGTTGTGACACCTATACCAAATTTTGAAATACAACAATTTTCATCTACTTTCAATAATAATTACGAAGCATATCCAGAAAGTAAGGTGACAAGTGCTCTGAAGGGTGCAGGGAATTTTTTTCTTTAAATGTTGGCACACCTGCGTGTGGGGGCGTGGGGGGCTTCGTAACGGTCAAACCGAGCCCTGGCTCAATTCAATCCGTTGAGCAATGTCGTCACAGGAGGAGCTTTCGTCAATCTCCGCAGAGGCCGTTCGCTCCACCTCCTCGGTCATCAATTTCCTCACTTTGCGTCAAGAATCTATCGTCAACTTATGGAAACCTATGATCATGAGGTAATGTCATGTCAGCACGTTTACAAGTGAATTAGGTTGTTTAAAGAAGGTCCCACTAACACTCATGACGAAGAAATAGTGAGGAACCGCGGCCGACGGCCTCACTCGTTTCTTCGTTATGAGTGTTAGTGGGACCTTCTTTAAACAACCTAACCTACTTGTAAACGTGCTGACATGACATTACCTCAGGCACATAGGTTTCCATAAATTGACAATAGATTTCGGACGCGGATTCTTGACGCAAAGTGAAGAAATTGATGACCGAGGAGGTGGAGCGAACGGCCTCTGCGGGGGTTGACGAAAGCTCCTCCTGTGACGAAATTTCTCAACGGATTGAATTGAGCCAGGGCTCGGTTTGACCGTTACGAAGCCCCCTACACGCAGGTGTGCCAAACTTTGAAGAAAAAAAATTCCCTGCACCCTTCAGAGCACTTGTCACCTTACTTTCTGGATATGCCTCGTATATTAGGGAAATCTTCATTCGTTCCAAGCAGATGAAGTCTACTCTATTTGTAATCTGCTGGAAAACGACACCTTGAAACATTTCTTTTTCAGGTGTCCTATGTACAACCCTCTGATACACTTAATTCTGCCCCTGGCGGACCACGATTCTAACAACTCGCTACCAAACCTCCTTGCTAGGGTCCCAGACAGAGAAACGATGTACGCAATATATGTATAAATATGTCACAATGGCAAGAGATTTTATATTAAACGAATAATCATGTAAAGCATTATTAATACATAACTACTGAACTTGTAAATTGCACTCTCAACAATAATTATTACTACATATGCTGCCTATTCTTTGTATAATAAGTGTATCACTTGCATTGCAAATAAATTATTATTATATATTAGCCTCCAAATAAATATCATATTGTTTGTCCAACAAAATACTTTTTAAATTCTAACAATTTCATTTGAAACGTTCTACCCAGTAAAACGTTAGGATAAATTTTCTAAAAAGTGTCACAACCAACCCTATAGTCTCCCTTATTACAGTATACATTTTTAACTGCTAAATAAATATTAAAATTTAACAACCGCGTGTATGAAAAGAAAATATAATTTTATTTTCTAACATTTGCATTTATTTTTTGCAATTTTAATGCGACAAATTTAGTTTTATTAGCATGTTCGAAGCAATTAAAAAGAACATAAAAGTATTATAACAATGTTTATTCGTTTTGACATAGATTCAATAAACAAAACTATTTCAAGCTAAACGTACCTACTTAATTTTACAACATACTTAAAAACCAGAATCTCATTAAAATAATGACATGTTATATTTAAATTTATTGCTCACATAGATGTTCACTCAATTATTTTAGTGAGCAACATATTCACAACAAAATTTTATTATTTGGTCTTAAACAGTTTGTGATTTTAAAAATAGATAAAAGCTCTAACTTCCGGGAAGGAAGAAATGCCGAAAGCTTTTGGTTCGCGGCTCGCGTTTTACAGTGCAATAAAAACTGCGATTGTGCTTGAACACCGCGACACTATTACCGATGTTGAAGCGATGTTTTCAGTTAATGCATTATCTGTTCGCCATTAAATCTTCAAGATGCATTTGAAAAACAATTTGTAAAATACGATGCATTTGGGGATGTTGTAAAGATGTTATTATTCTTACATAATATATAGTCGTCATAATGCTAGACGTTATGTAACATTTCAATGTCATTGTTTTTATTACCAAATGTAGCATATTTATGGCAAAGAAATGTATTGAGTTTTATGATTTATCAAATGTTCTAAAGTATGACTTCTTCGCTACTTTAATACAGTGTACTTAATTGAATATGCCGAGTGAACTAAATCCTTTTTTATATGTTAATTTAACATCTGTAGATTGCAACTAATAATATTTTTTCAAAGTTAATCTTAATTCCTTTGTTTAATTTAATAACTTTGGATTTGAGTATAAGAAAAAAATTAATCCAGACGATCCGTACTACAGAACTACTAGATTTTTTAAATTCATTGCGCTCTTAAATTGAATAACTACGATACAAAAACACCCACTTACGCATATATTTTTTCAAAACAATAATTCTGAATTCATAAAAACATTGTTATTAACGATACAATTTTCGTATCAACTTTTATCGGAACATTTTTCGGCCCACTAATCAATTAGTAAAGTAAATATTGTTCTAATTATTTGCCATAGTATAATTATTTTAGTGTTTTTTTAATGTAAATTATTTAAATTGCTATGTGAGACCTATAATATTAATTGGTTTTTATTTTGACGTGTGAAACAAAGGCATCCCGAGGGACAAATATCTATTTCTGAACAACTGAACATCCTTCTTAACAGCGTTCTACTCGAAATTATATACAGGGTGTTTTTATTTCTCTGCACGAAACTTTTGAGATATATAATTTGACAATCTAATAATTGTATTAATAACATAATAACTAAATAGTTAAGAGTACTTTTAAATCAGTGAGTGCCACTAAAAATTTTACCAAACCTATTTTTGTATTTAAAAAAAAATTCATTTTTAAAACATTATAAAAAATTACCTATATAACCTTAATTAAAGTTTCGTGCAGAGGTATACAAACATTATGTGTGTAATATAATAATATACTAAAAAATGCTTATTCTACGTACACACACTACTACACTAATTATTTTGCGTCTAAATTAAAGTTAATCGTAAAAACAAATTACAAAACAATGGTATACCTTCGGTATACCTACTAATAAATAATTTGGCTTCAAATATAAATACGTGCTATCGATCAGCTATTCTAACAAATAATGTTTGTTTCACGCTTGTGTGAAAATAATAATTCATAAAAAAAAATTAAAATAATGTGTTTGGCAGCTTACTCAAGCGAATATGAAACTGTGACAGAATTGTATTAGCCCACAAAAATACTACAATATATTTCAAAATTTCCGAAACATTCAGAATACACATAGCTACATATTTTAGAAATTTTGTTATTTTGTATTAAAATAATCAAGTTAGGATTTTACAAAAATAAGAAAAATATATAGTGAGTAACAAGTTTTCCTGAATAAGTACTGTCCTGAACATTATTTGTAAGTCCTGTATAGTGTTGTAATAGATAACAACATTTTTTATCTACATAAGATAATAGATATCCATTGAAAAAATTATCTATATAATAAATAAAAGATAAATAATTATTATCTACATAATTATTTGATAATATATAGATAATATAAAGAAATATAAAGGACAATGTTATAAAGTATAAGCGGTACCAGTATTTGCAGTTTGATTAAATTTGAATTCGATAAAAATTTCAATTGAAAAAAGTTGGTAAAATTATTATCTAGATGCTAATTACAAAATAATTGTAATTTTATCTAGATAAAATAATAGATAAATAAGAAGAACATTTTCTAGATAAGATAATAGATAAAACTATATTATCTAGATGATTTATCTAGTTAAATTATCTGGATAAGTTACAATACTGCTCCTGTACGATGTCCTTGTCAATGAATGTTGGTTGGCATGGTCACTAGTTATTTTTATTTTCTAATCATTGAAAAAATGGTTGTTTTCGATACCCCCATTTACTTCTTCATCAACGCCAAAACGTATTTGACGTAGGATAGAACTGTACACGTTTGATTTATTATGCAAACATTTACAAAAAAAATAGATCAACAGAGATAACTATTTATATCTGATGGGTTGAATCACTTATTAAGTAATGAGTCAACATCCGTCAATATAAAATTTATTATTGAGATATTTATTACTGCATGGACCAAGTAATCATCCAAAAAATTATCTAATGATTTTGGTAAATACCAAGAATATAAGACAAGGATGTCCAGTTTAAAAAAATGTCATGACGGTAAATTTTAATTCTTTTTAAAGATTTACGTTCAAAATACAATGAAACTGAAATCATAGCATAATGTTAAACAGGTTGGTGGAGGTGAAATGCGAACATAGGGAAATATATGACAATTGATTTATCATGCTAGGCATCTTGATATACGTGGAATAAGTACTGCCAATGTCAAAGTAGCTGTCATATTACTGAAATTTGTATTTTATCCGTGGAAAAATTCCTTGATCAGATAGGTCTGCGGAATTAGCTCCGCAGGATTTTTTCTTGTAGTGTTATATTAAATCTAAAATTTATAGTTGTCAAGAAGAAAGAGCGACACTCCTTGGATGAACTGCAAATTTTTGATACATTTGCAACAATTACACCACAAATGTTAAATTATGTTATAACTGGATTTTACAATTGCTTAGGCTACAGTTTGACAGAGGGAGGAAATTTATTTGAATATTTATTGTAAATTCTAGCTTTATAATTTATTTAACAATTAAAATAAATATGTTCCTGATTTCTTTTCATAATAATTACTTTTAATATATTAACATTCAACATGCACTTTTAGATTTGATTTTTAAAAATTTATTACTCTTTTTGTCAGACAAATTCACATTATTTCGTTTTGTGACACTACTACAAAATATATCAAGATACCTGGCATGAAAGTTCGATTGTCATGTATGTTCCCTATGTTCGCATTTCATCTCCACCAACCTGTATATTTTTTTGTTTTCAAATCCAATAGTACCTACTGAAATATACAAAGATTCAAAATACCGTTGAAGAAACAGGTTCAGAGGTATGAGTCTCTACGAGCTCAATAAGGAATTTTATTTTTCCTCGTATAAACTTTATAGCATTGTTAAAATACGGAGTGATATAACCTGTTTCCAATCAAATCCTCTTTACAAATTTAAAGTTGTCGATGTATTTCAGCGTAAAAAATTGACTCTTCTAAAACTCGTCGATGCATTGACGACCGGGGAAGTGAACACAAAAGTAGTCATTGTAATAGAAATCGAATTCTATTGTTAAAGAAAACTCCCTTTTCACTGCCATCGAATTCGATAAAATAATGTCGTCTAATAAATTTTAACTTCTTTCGACACATCCATTTCATTTAAAAAGTTTTTTCTTTTCCGATAACAAAAAACCCTCGAACTGAAACGCGGTATAAAATTATTCGTTGAATATGACAATGATTTCGCAAATTGCTCGCAGGAACGGTAGTATTAAGCTGCAAATTGCTCCGTTTCACCACGCCTCCTGCGATGCCACCGGATTATTTGATACCGCTCTCCGAATATTTTACTCCGCCTTTTTTGCTGTGGATAAAATTCGCATAAAAAGGACGTCCTTGCTATAAAAGTGTCACTTTTAAAAAATAACCATACAATGCTTGTGTGTAGTTTAATTTTCGGGTGGACAAAAACCCGTGTTTGAATTCTGTAATTGGGGTATAAATTTTATTCTCTTTTTATTTTAGAATTGTTCGGAATAAAATTCGCCTAATTGCAAGAATAACTAGACCTGCAATATAATCGCAGGTTTAATAAAACTTATTTAGCACCTTATAGGTTATATACGTTTATACAATGGACAATTATGTTTTTGGTAGTGCTTTGGCTGAATGTAATTGATTTTCATTTCCTATTACTCCAATTACACACAATACACACACGCAAACAATCATTAGAGAAAGGCCATTTCTAGACTTACAAAAAATATCTAAATACAGCAGAACTCATATCATGTCTAGGCCTGTTCGATTTTCCGATTTGAATGTCGATATTCGATACAAAATTAATATCGATATATCAATATTATATCGATGTATTGATGAAACGATTTATTATCTATATAAGAGAATCAGATTAGTTTTTAAATTAACTTAACTTTTCTGTAACTTCATACGCTATACGCACAAGCGCATATTATTTGCAATATGTCTAAAGAAACGAATAATAAATAAATAGTAGTTTCTACTTTTGTAGTGCACAAAATAAGATAGGTACCTAGTCAAAAATATAACAACATAATTAAAATTACTAATTCTGGGACGAAGAACCACACAGAGACAGAATATAACTGTATATCAAACATTGATATCTAAAAAATCGATATATTTTTGTTACGGCACTGATATAAACTAAATTTGGCAAGTAATACAATTGACAATAAACCAGTGAACTCTATACCTACTACGTACCTGGAAGGCAGTCGTAGCGCATTACATAACAGCAGCAGTGAGGCATGTTAAAGGTGTGTTTTCGTTGACGCGGTTAGCGGCAACGTCTCTTGCCGAATTGCAGTTAGTAGCATAATGGCAGCTATTAAAAAGTCAATTGTAGCTTGTAGCATTGATAGCGCTTGAAGATGAGGAACGACAAGAAACTAGCAATTTTAAAAAGTTTATGCTTCACAACATAGGTATTTTATTTTCACTTATTATAATATCATACACGGAGTATTTCGAAGATAGTTGTTTTTGAATTATTAAATATAGCTATACAAAATTTTAATGTAATAAGTACCTAGTTCCTACTTACCACTTTTGTTTTAATGTTTGTACCTACCTATTTTTTCATCGTTGATTTGAATATCTTTATAATATTTTGATTCAAAATCATACAAAGCACGATATTTTCTGACATTTTCCATTAGAAGCTCATCCAATTCCAGTGAAAATTGTTTAAAAGGCATTTGAATGTCTAATTTGTGGAGCTCCTAGTACCAACAGACGATTTGACTGCTCACAGAGCAGTCTGTTCGCAGCCGCTGGGCGTTCGTTTTTCAGACGCAGCCGCTGTACGTCGCATCGTCGCAACCAAAATGGTTCTATAGAATTCCATTGAAGCAGTGCTTGCCACCAGACGCAGCCGCTAAACGCCGCCGCTAGACGCGCCAACGAAAACACACCTTAAGAGAGAAACAGGTTTATGGCGAATAGCATTTGGGGAGTATCCCCATCACTGTCTAACTCAGGTAGAACATTTGCAAAATACTTTAGTTTTTAAATACAAACTTGCCTCAGCGACACGTCCCTTCCAGGTACGTAGTAACGTAGTATAGAGTTCACTGCAATGTTACATGATACTTGATTTTTTTTCTAAAATAAATGTAGCGATTTAATTTGACGATATTAAAGACCTCTTGCACCTAAACGAAAGACTGTAGAAATGAAACAACAGTAAATTAATGGTTTTTTTTTGCACTTTTGTCTCATTTGTTAATCGTTGGCGGTACACTTACATAGTTACATAGCACCCTGTATGAAAGCCATCATATGTCAATAAGCACTTTACGCTAATACATAACGTGTGACGTTCCATTATTGACTTCTCAACTATGTTGTCAGATCAAATAAATGTAATTTTTACGTAAAATTTTAGCACTCTTTTTATAATTGACAATCTGACTGGTAATTGAATAATGCTGTTTTTGTTTGGCAATATAAAAATGATCCTAATGACATCAACAAAGAACAAGAACAAGAAAATAATGTCGGAAAAATTGAAGATTGCAATCATATCAGCATTAAGTGCGAGTTTCGTCTCTGAGAAAAGCAAAAATTGTTCTTCTCTGTTCTCCCTAATGTCATTTGTTAATTCCGTCTTCTTTTAGTCCTTCAGAGGTTGCTTTGTTTTCTTGAGTTGTTTTATTATGCGGAACTTGCACGCTTGATGATTCTGTATTACACGCATTTTGTAGTCTTTGTTTTAGAAATTTGTAATTCCTGCATGAATTATATTTCTAAATAATCGCGATTCCTTTTGTCTTTGAATTAACATACTTCTGATCTTAAGCTTTCGTATAGATCTTGAACACAAAATAGGTTTCTATTTTTGAGTTTTATTCTGTTTCAAAAAATAATAATTTAAATTTACCTAGTTAGTAAGCAGTATAAATACGCACATGATATGAATCGTCCATGGAATGTTTAAAAATATCTTATTCCTGTACTTTACGTGATATTACGTAAGTCTATCCGAGTCACATCCTTAGTACGATCAAAAATTACATACTCAGTACCCAGTACAAGCACCGAAGAGAATTTTTACCAAATTACTAACATTGGGATAATACAAATAATGTTACTAAGGGCGGATATTAGCAATTGCTAATAATTAGGATGTTAAGGCGGTTGCGCAGTCAAATTATAGGTTTTGCTGAACGCTCTGTATTACTTTAATAAACAAAGATTTAAATTATATATCTGAATAAATAAATTAAACACTTTTTGAATTTTGTATTCCAGAAAATTAAATTTAAAATGGATCAACACCAGCCGTCAAAATAGCGAAAAACAACATGCAGTTTTCCCCATAAAATTGGTTTAAACAATAAGATTTTTTAAACAAATAAGACATTTTCGAAAAGCTGAAAGTTGCCTTCTTGTTGCTCTAATGCCACTTTTTTGAATGTTTGTGTAAGATTGTATTAAACACACATGAAATATTCACAAAATTGCACATGTTTAGCCATGCACATAAAAAAATTGAAGAAAAAACTAAAAAAACTGGCATTAGAGCAAAGAGGGAGCAACCTTAAATTTTCCAAAAATATCTTAGTTAATTCGAAAATTTCAATTCTTACTTCAATTTTAATGGGAAAACTAAACATACTTTTCCCCATTTTAACGCCTAGAAGCCAACCACCTTAATAGGCAAATATAGCAAGTAACAATCAGGGAAGTTCACATTCTTGAAATGTTCTGGAGATTTTATTTTGTCTAGTTGGTAGTAAGTAGTACCTATGTACCGACGTAGCAACTCTGCCCTAATTTAATATTAATTTTGATTATGTAAGTATTATTATGCGTATTGCTTTATTCTTGTTGTTTACAGTAGTTGCAAAAAGATAAAATCTGCTGTGTCCACCACAGTACTTCCCCGACTATAAGTTTTAATAACTTATTTCGTAACGCCTTTAATTTTATGCTTTATTCAGCAAAATTTAAATAAATTTATCTTTCTTCAGAAACTATTTAAGTTGATACCAACTTGATTAAATATCGCATAAATGTCATTTTTTACATTATACTAAACTCGTCTCCCCGAGAGCTTTAAATTGACACTAAACTCGGTATAATTTGAATAATGTAGGTATTAAAAAAAATTGACGATCTGTTAAATGTTATTTTTATCTGTCTAATAGAATTATTTTCCCGAGAGCTTTAATTTGATACCACACACGATAATATTTTAATAAAAATAAAATAAGTTGTATTTATAAAGTTGGTACCACTGGATGAATAAAAAAAATGTAATAATTTTTTTAGAAACAATTGACAATCGCATAAATGTTATTTTTTACATTTTTACTAAACTTATCTCCCCAAGCGCTTTAAATTGACACAAAACTCGATATAATTTGAATAATTTATAATAAAAAAACAATTGACGATCGTTTAATGTTATTTTTGATTTTCTACTAGAATTCTTTTCCCGAGAGCTTTAATTTGATACCACACACGATAGTATTATGATAAAAATAAAAAAGTTATGTTTATAAAGTTGGTACCACTGGTTGAATAAAGCTCATTAACGAACTTGAAGTCAGATTTTGGCTCAAGATCTTAAATATAAAATTTCAGTCCAAAATTCCAACGCGTTTTTAAGTTATCCAACATCCAGACAGACTAACAGACTAACAGACTAACAGACCGACAGACCGACTTTTTTTAAAATTATGTTTTTTTGGTTCAGTAGGGTCTAAAACGTGAAGATTCACCAAAATCTCGAACTGTCAAAAAATCACGATTACAATACTTCCCTCTATTACATAGGTCGGGGAAGTAAAAACACTATTCACTCACATTTTTGTCTCTTCTTAATTTATTCTGTAATTCTAATAATGAAGGGAACAATTTGTAACCAGAAAATAATGATCATTCAGACTTCCAACATTAATAACAAAAACATATTGACTGTTCGCGTGGATGATCATTTTGAGAGTAAAGTAAGTAAAGACAGTATATTTGTCTTTAATTTAATTTAATAATCAAACAAAAATTTAATTGAATTCTCATATTTGTATTAATAACAAACAAGTACCTACATGATAATTCATATTAGTACGGAATAAATAAATGTTTTTTGAATGATATTGCTAGATCCAGATTTGGAAGATTTAAAGGCAAGAGTTGAAAGATTGATGCTGCTCGACGGAGCACGGGTTAACTTAAATTTTCCATCGACTGAAACCCGCTGTAAAAGATTTTATTACTCTCATGACACCAGACAGAAAATTGTTTTACATTCGCATTGCCCGTTCAAGGATTAATTGAAATCCTGAAATCTTGTTACACAGACATAAACCTCGTAAAACAACTAAATGAATCGTTTTATTATCTTACTATATTCCTATGAAAATTCATTTATATTTATTAAAGCTTTTATGGATGTAATATTCAAATGTTGTATGTTAACACTCGTCATAAAAGGCATAAAAAGTTATTATTTTATACAAAACGAAATAATTAAAATATATAGCATACTACGGCAACATAAATACGAAATAATAAATAAAAATTGTGCATTGCACTTGACACATTAATGGGTAATATTTATATAGGTACCTATATTTAATAGTACATTTTTGTACTTATATTTATAGTATTTTTAGTTAAAAAATTCAAACTTTCTTTACAGAAAATGTATATAGGTATTTTGTAATTTACATATATAAAAATATATCCTTATCCAGGTTTATGATTGGATGTTGGAATAATTATAGGCAAAAGATAAAATATTTACTTGTTACTCACTTGTAAACGTTCTTTAATCAATCCCTATATTACCTTTGGAACTGAATCTTTACAAGTTACTAACTTGTATAATAATTATTGACAGCTGACTTGTTAAAACTTAACAAGTTAGTAGCTAGATTTGTTCATAATAAACGGTTCACGTTGCCACAGTACTACTTCCAATTTAACAAGTTGGTAGCTAGGTATGTTTATAATAATAAGTTCGTGTTGCCACAGTAATACTTCCAAGGCTTATAAGAAATCATTCAAGACAATTTTTGACAAAGCAGTTGTGTGTGCATGACAGAATTTGGTTATGATTTTTTAATTTTTATTTTGATTTACAAATGAGTAACAAGTAAAATGTTGCATAATACACGCAAAATAAATGTTTTACTAATCGGCTCGCCGGTTATTTCCTCCTTTTAACAATAAATACTGTTTTACCTTGCTAGTAATGTAATATACAATAGGACAGTTGTGTCTATATAGTGCTGTATCTTATATGTTTTGCAGATATTAAATGGCCCTTTCAGATATGATGTGCTTACTACATTTATGTACATCATTGCATTGAAGCAGGATATTTATTATAAAGAGACACAATTTATACAGTTTAAAAAATGTGCCTTAGGGGAGTTATGATTTTATTTAACGTATTTGTATTTGACCATGAAAGGAATATTTTTAAAAAAATACATGAATATGTTTTCCTCTCAGTAATAAAAACTTTATACATTTTATTTACCTATTGATTCTTGTAATTTTTACGCGGAAAGCAAAAACTAAATTTTTGCTGTTGAATCTCATTTTCTCGATTTTGGCTTTTAATTTTTAACGTTTCGAAAGTAGTACGCAACAATATATAAATAGATAAAAAGTTTTATTTTTATTCATAAGAGTGAAATTTTAAGACGCTTCAAATCTTGCTAAACAACCAACATAAACAAATATTGAGCACTACATAATTTATTTCTAAATTCCTAGCCAAATTGATTGGACCTTGTGTAGTAGGTAAATAAACATAGTTGATTAAACTATAATTGCAACAGTTTGAAATTGAAATTTACAGCGTTGTTTGTATACCTGGCAACAAACTACACTACAGCATAGTTTATACTTGGGCAAGCCATGCACTGATAGGAACTAGTAACCACTTTGAACCAGAGGTAATTCAAACGTTACCGGTTTACTATCTAATCAGATCTGCTCGCTGCAATTATTAGGTAACTTCCTTGGTTACCGTAACTAACCACAATAAACGGTTCGTACTTAGAGAATTAACTAACTTACTGGTGGACATGTAATGTGTAATCTAATTTATTAGTAGAGAAAATTTGTAGGTCAAAATCAATTACTAGGATATTCTGTAATTACCTACTTTTTGAAAACCGAGATAAATACCTAGCTATTGATTAAGGAGGTTGGTGGTGACGTGGTGACCATGTAATAAAATTATGATGAGGCTGGAATTTATACAGTGCCTTTATTACACTATTGAGATCCAAAAAAATTCTTTTATATGCCTCCGGTCGGCATCGCTAGTTTTCCATATCTCAAAATCCGCCAGAAACTCTTTGTTGCCAGCCTAGGCCGGCAAACAACCGGAAGTTATAGGTTGGCATCTTGACATTACTACAGTTGTCAAGCAGATGTCAATTTTATGCGTTGAATATTTTTTATACAAAAATTAACAAGATTTTGACAAATTTTAGACGTAAATCGTTAATAGAAACTGAAATAAATATATTTTAAGCTCAAATGCAAGTATTCAGTGCACAATTTTTTAGGTTATGTATAATTATTTTATATTTTTGTAATGAAATCGGCACATAAAATATTGTGTATTACACGTCCAGAAACTGTTATGCTAGTGCTCGTAATTTGCAAGCCTCGCCTGTGGCTCGACGTGTCAAAAATATTCGCTCTTGCAAAAGGTCAGTTTCTGGCCTTGTGATACAGATAACTATTAATTTTCGTCTATCCGGTTTTTAAGTAAACTCGCCACATTTCATTCCATCCCTAGTAACGAAATGAATCCATTCCGTAACAAGTGATAGAATGTATCCATTCCATAATTGAAAATGACGTAAAAATGATAAAATTCTATAACAGTCGTATGGAAAACTTTTTTTGCAATACTTTTGTAATGGACGATTTGCAGTGCCGATTATGCGAATACTCGTACTTGCTGAATCAGAGTGCGACATTTACTATGTTTATCGTGAAGTTGAAGTTAGTAAGTAATCCAACTTTATAGTCGTTAATGTTGTTAGCTGTCATTTATTGTCTTGGATTTTCATTGTGTAAAAAGCCATAGTTTAACTAAGTTCAACTTACATCTTTTTAGAATTCATATTTACGAGTATAAACATATAACGCAATCACAGTTTTTAAAATACCTTCTTCTAACTCTCACCATGTCAGTTGAGAAACATACAGCTATGAACTTAGCTGAAAGACAAAACAAAAAAATTCAATAGATGGCTCATTTTTCCTGATAATGGTCTATTAGAAAACTCTTTATTAATTATGTTAATGGGCATGTTTTGAATCCAATATATTAAAACATTTGAATAATAATAAGTAGAATAAAAGAATGATTCCATTTTTAACTCCAGAACAAAAAGAAACAAGTATTTTTATGTGTGATTTTAATATTACGATAAAATTACAAAACTTTACCGAACAAAGTATTTCTTTATCTCATGTTTATATTCAAATTTTGAAGGAGTTACCTACTTTATACTTTAGAATATTTCTCAATATTTTAAAATGCGGGTGATACGCTTTGTACATGAAGACTGTTTTTGAATGAGTTAGCAGTAGGTATTTTGCTAGCTACCAACTCTACACAAGAAGTATGTATTATGTCTAGTGCACATGCACAATATATGAGAAAATTTTTGATAAAATGTCAATGTCAAAGTGTTTAATGTGTGTTTTTGGTACATTATTTTATTTATTATTTAAACTGGAAATTTAAGGAAGGCAGAAATTGTGCACTAAAAATTGATACTAATTAGTTTATTGTTATGCCCAGTTCACCCGAGGAAAATTTTTCCGTATAAGTTTCTTGACAGTAAAAAAAATGCTAGGAAACTGTCATTAAAAAAACTGTCAATACCATTCGAACGGGGAAACTAATAATTATGTCTATAATAAAAAAAAATTATATATAAGCTATTAAGAAGTGATTTTAACGTCGCTAGTGCTTTGTTATTTTATTACAACTGCATCCTAATTTGAATAATAGAGCTGAAAACAGCATTCTAATTTTGATTTATTTTATAAAGTAGTTTGTGTGATGTACCAAAATATCGTTACCTGGGATTTTTTACAATTTTCATTGTTATTACTTAGCAATTTTTAAAACACGTGTTTTAGTCTTGTGATTTTGTACGCATTTGCGTGTTTTAAACATCGATTATGATGCATGTGTAATAAAATAGATATTTGTGTATTAAGATCGAAAAGTGACTTTTATCTCCGACTGAAATTATTTGTTATTAAAAATAATGGTATTCAGTTAGTTCAATAAAGTGTGTTTAGCTTGGTCCTGAGTAATAATCAACTTTACGTTGATTGACAATAATTGAAAACATAAATATAAACTTTTCATAATATTAGTAGTAGTCGTATAGGTAAATTATTTTCAATTGTTTCGTAATTAAGAATCTTGCATTTTTTGTGTCTATAGATGACAATGAACTAAATAGTCATAAGGTAATATGAAATGCGTTTCCGGCAATTTTCTTAATATCATGTTACATTGAGAAGAATAAAATTGCGTAATAAAAAAAATGTAAACAATATTTATTCAGAGGCTTCAACTCAAATCAAATTATTTAAATCTAGCATCTGTCTTAACCGTAAAGTAAATATTTCTCTCATAAGTAATACAAACAGTAAGTAAAAGTAAATAAAAGCAACAGCATGACTTACCGGCACTAGAAACCGCCTGACTTCAGCCAAGGCGTACGCGATCCTGGCGTGCGCCTCCGCGGGGGTGGCGAAGGCGGAGATCTCCACGTGGAGCTCCTCGCTCAGGTGCTGGAACTTGGGGTCGCCCGATGCGCGCAGTTCCTCTTCCTGCAACAACAACAACGATGTACTACGCTACGCACGTAGCAGGAGGTGTGTAAACAAGCAGGGGCGTAACTAACTCAATATTTTACTTGTTACTCACTTGCAGTGTTGTAATTTATCTAAATCTAGATAAATCATCTAGATAATATATTTTTATCTATTATCTTATCTAGATAATTTCTTTCTTATTTATCTATTATTAAATACAAATTATCTTTATCTGTTTTTAAAATATCATCTAGATAATAATTTTAGTAAAATTATAACCGCAACTTTTTTCATTTGTAATTTTAATCGAATTCAAATTTAATCAAACTGTGCAAGCGTACAAGCTTGCAACGCTGCCGGTTCACCAGTTGGTATATTTTATAAAATATCATTTTTCATATTATCTATAAATTATCTAGATAATAATAATAATAATTTATCTTTTATCTATTGTCTAGATAATTTTTCCAATGTTTATTTATTATCTTATCTAGATAAGTAAAAAGAAAGTTCTTTATCTTTATCTAAATAAAAATATTATCTATTACAACACTGCTCAGTTGTAAACGTCATTTAATCAATCACTATATTACCTTTGAAAATGAATCTTTACAAATTACCTCAGTTTTACTAATTTGTAAAATAGACAGCTGTAAAAATTTAACAAGTTAGTAGCTAGTCAAATGTTCATAATAAACGGTTCACATTGCCACAGTAATACTTCCAACTCCAAGCATTATGAGAAATCATATGACAATTTTTGACAGAACAGTTATGTGTGAATGACAGAATTAGGTTATAATTTTTTTAAAAATTATTTTGATATACAAATGAGTAACAAGTAAAATGTTGTACAATACACGTAAAGGTAAAAGTTTTACCTTGTTAGTAATGTAATATTACAGGGCTCAGTTTTGTCTTACCAGACAAATGATGTTTGTTAATTATTCATGTAACAAGTACGCAAAATAGAGTTTTAGAGGACAAATCTATTTAAAGACGAGGCTCAAGCCGTATCTTTAAATTAGGTGAGTTCTCTAAAACTCAATTTGTGTACGTGTTACATACAAATTTTTTCAGTTATAATAATCCTAAAAAATGTCTATTATTTTAATTTAGCTATATTATGTTTTCTAGATCTAAGCCTAATTATTTTTTTATCGGGAGGTACTCAAATTTGTTTGAATCCCTGCCCTGCCACTTCTACTTGGTTACGGACCTGTATAGTTATACTTCGCACGTTGGAGCAGGCGGTGAGTAAAATGAAGGGCAAGAGGAGCAGTGAGCAGGGGTTGTAAGTAAGAGAATTGCGGCATTCAGAGAGAAGAGAATGTGAGAAAAGAGAAAATAAAATAGGAGAAGTTTTGCTGAGGTTTCGCTTTTTCTTGTTTAATACTGCGCTTGAAGTGAGAGACGAAAATTATTTACGTATATTATATGAATTTAAAAAAAAATGTATTTTCTGAGAATTGAAATAACGAAGATTACAGCAGCCAAATTTATAGTTTGCATAATTTTGTTCTTGGATATACTGATCCTTGACTTTTTATTTTTTATGTGATGTAATAAAAATATAATGTACTTTTGTAAATTTCTCAAATAAAGAAAAAAGTATGTTAAGTGCAAAGTGTTTAGGGTTAAATATTTATGGTTTAAGGTGTTCGTCTACCCTACAATTTTAGAAGGTTACAAAGGTGTACGCCTCCCACGTTTACTTTAATAATAATTGAAATATTTGATGCTTTTACATATGAGGATGTCTTAATGCTTCTATATTTTTATTTTTTGTCTTTGGCGTAGGACTTTGAAGTAAACAAAATTTTTAAATTACTTTTTTGCGGTTTTTTGTCATTATTTGCATGCAGCTAAGCTTTCTTTTTCGAATAATTTTTGTTTTACTTAACTTCTTTAAAAAATATAGAGTTATTATGGGAATCTGGAGCCGTAGTAATGTTGAAGAGAGTGAAATAGAAAAAAAAGTAATATCGAGAGTATTCTAGGAATTCGAAAAAAAGGTAGACGAGCCTCTTAATGGTTTCTGACAACATTTTCACTTGTTCAGTGTCCTGTCGCCATATTACCCTTTTTAAATATGGCTAAGTAGGTATTTATTTATATACCGTTTCACACCATACACCATGCTAAAAGCCTCAATTCATTGCGGTTGTAAATAAGTTAGTAGATACCTACCCTAATTATAAAGTGCATTAAGCATAATTATTGCCCATGAATATTAAATAATAATTATTTATCTTCTGGACATAAAATTTAAATTTTATTTTTTAATATAAAATAATGCTATTGTGACATCATAAGAAAAATTTGGAATAATGAGTAGGTATTACTAGTTTTTGAATTTTATGTAAGTTAAGTAATGTATGTTTATGCATTATAAATAACATTAATTGTGCAATTTTAGTAACTGTGAAATACGTAAACAGCTAAAAAGTTAAAACAAATAAACGATGCATTTAAATTTATAGAGAGAATATTTTGCAACGGATTAAAATTTGGTGAAATTAGTTACCTACTGCGTAATAAACGTTATGTAGACAATGTATAATTGGTTGTCATGTTTTATTTTGTTTGGTTTGTAGTTTGGTTTAAATTTTAATTGCTATAGGGATGGTTTTTGTTCTCTATTTATAATAATAATTAAACAGTTCGACAGGTAAAGTTTTAAATTAATATTATTGTGCGTTGTAAATATGTAAATATTATCCTTTTACAATACAAACGAACTAAAAGCGAATTTTAGATTTGAAGTTGTATTATTACATAATATTCGTTTTTAAAAATATATTTTTCTATGAAAGTGCGAATTCACATGTTTTCAGATATATAAATTGATGGTGAAAGTAGGCTTTTGAAACATTGAGTGTACAAAATAATTTCCACATTTTGCGCACTAAGTGCGAATTTTCAAAAAGTACATTTTTTAACTTAAACACTTCATTTGTAGTGATTTTTGTAAAAGTTTTCAAATGGTTGATTTACACTGAATTTCAGACACAAACATATTTGCTGAACTAGAAATTGTGCTACTGGAAGGCCAAAGCTGTGAGAATATTTTTGACTTCTGAGAGACAAAATTTCAGATTCACAATTGCCGTAAAATGTCCGGCGGAGTACAAAAAATCGACTCACTTTCACTACCACTACTACTTTCTGCAAGAAATTCCATTATTTTTATTATAAATCACATAAATACAAAATTACAAAAATGAACTGTCAGTTTTTATGTATTGGTATTGTTTTCGCTATGCTGTGAAAGCAAGCCTACCTGATTTAGTTTTTTATAATTATATATTTTTTAAATTCATTATTTTCAATATTTCACTTCGTAGAAAAAATAGTATGTAACACACTTGCGGAAAGGGTCATTGGAAAACTCGTATTATAGGAGAATTCGTGCTCCAACTGTCATACTAGTTTTGCAATGAAACCCATTCCACACTTGTATTACAATATATTATTTTAATAATAAGTTTCAAAGAATTTAGAATGTGTTGCCTACATCAAGATGCTTCGAAAACGCAAAAACATTATATTTGCAAAAGAGTTTAAAAAACAAATTAATTTAATAATAATAAAGGTACCTAATAGAATAAATATCCTATATTAGATTTTTATTCAGATTTATTTTTGTTAAATATAATGAAAAATAGAGATAAAAGACGTTAGAACATTACTTTAGTTAATACATAAAACTCTCATTCATTCTTCCGAATGGAAAATGTGTATTTCCGGGGTCATAAATAAATAATTTGAAGGAAAAATCTAAAACGTTTTATATTCAGTGAAACGTGCCATAGGCGAAACCCAACACCCAACAGGTCAAGCGGAATTTTGCTATCACGTCACGTACCTTATGCCTGTCCTTCATGGACCCCCGTCCCAAAACCGCCATTTTGCACATGGTGTCTTCCTGTAGTCTCTTGAGAGAGTTGCCTTTCGGGCCCAGTAGCTTCCCGACAAAATTGAACTGAAAACAGACAAAACGTAAGTCACACACAGTTATCATTCAAAAAACACATGCTGCTATAGACACTCAGAGTCCCATTTATCATTTAGCTGTTTTATTTTTACAATAGCAGAACTGATTAATAAGTAGCAAATTTATTGCTAATGGTCATCGAATGATGACGTACTCGTACGAAATAAAATAACTTTTAACACATAATATATCATACAATATTTTATTTACGAACTACGTAGTGTAATTGCAAAAATTAAAAATCTGCTGTGTCCGCCACAGTACTTCCCCGATTATAAGTTTTAATAACTTACTTTCGTAACGCCGTTAATTTTATGCTTTATTCTGCAAAATTTAAATAAATTTATAATTTTTCTCCAAACTATTTAAGTTGATACCAACTTCGGCATAATTTAAATACCATAAAAAATCTGATACTTATTCACTAAAAACTCACACTCGAAAATTTTAACCCGTCATAATATCTTATAGCCTTATAGAATATAATGCGGAAAGTAAAAACAACTGACCATTGTTTAAATGTTGTTATTGATTCTTCGACTAATATTTTTTTCCAGAAAACTTTAATTTGATAATACACTTGAACAAATTTGATTAATTTTTTGAGAAACAATAATTGATTATCGCATAAATGTCATTTTTTACATTTTTATTAAACTTATCTCCCCGAGAGCTTTAAATTGACACCAAACTCGGTATAATTTGAATAATGTATGATAAAAAAATTGACGATCAGTTAAAGCTTAAATTTGATACCACACACGATAGTATTTTAATAAAAATAAAATAAGATATGTTTATAAAGTTGGTACCACTGGTTGAATAAAAAAATTTGAGTAATTTTTTGAGAAACAATTGAAAATCGTATTAATGTCATTTTTTACATTTTTTAAAAACTTATCTCCCTGAGCGATTCAAATTGACACCAAACTCGGTATAATTTGAATAATTTATAAAAAAAAACAATTGACGATCATTTAAATGTTTTTTTTTTGTTTTTCTACTAGAATTATTTTCCCAAGACCTTTAATTTGATACCACACACGATAGTATTTTGATAAAAATAAAAAAGTTTTGTTTATAAAGTTGGTACCACTGGTTGAATAAAGCTCATTAACGAACTTGAAGTCAGATTTTGGCTCAAGATCTTAAATATAAAATTTCAGTCCAAAATTCCAACGCGTTTTTAAGTTATCCAACATCCAGACAGACTAACAGACTAACAGACTAACAGACCGACAGACCGACAGACCGACAGACCGACAGACCGACTTTTTTTAAAATTATGTTTTTTGGGTTCAGTAGGGTCTGAAACGTGAAGATTCACCAAAATCTCGAACTGTCAAAAAATCACGATTACAATACTTCCCTCTATTACATAGATCGGGGAAGTAAAAATTGAGGAATCAAATATAAAATCGTTAGCAATGTGTTAAAAGTATAAATAATAAAATAACTTTTAACACGTTGCTATGTTCTTTTAGGCGCTACACTTGTAAATTCAGAAGATTAACAATTTGAATGATTTTGGCTGTATTATAAAAAATTTCAAATTAAAATTTAACATGAAGAATCATTATAACTCATTAGTGAATCAATAAATGCAAATTATTAATTGCTGTGACATCAATTAGCAAAACTTGGAGCTAATTTTTATCATTTAATAATCCATATTATACGTTGATTAATACACAAAAATAAAAAATTTCTTTTAAAATCGATAACATACATAATTAGTCGGAAGCCGGGTATAGAGAGATTTTTTTAAACGGTTAACCCATTAACTGTAATAATTTATGTAAAACTCGAATTTTAGTAATTTTTAGAAATTACTTAACAAAATACGGCAAGGTTTTTTGTAAATTCCATTTTATAGCAATGTAATCAAAATCTATAAGTACACCATTGTAAAATATGAGGTCATCGATTTCAAAACCAAAGTCACAAAACTATTTATTGTAACATGCTTTTTGCTTTGCATTTGATAGCAAGAGATGGACATTAACACTGTGCCATAAACTGAAACTTGTAACTAGCTAAGCAATCGTTAAAAGGTTCATTTTTAACAAAAGCCGTAGATAAAATTATTTATATAAATATTTAAAAAAATTAATATATCAAATTAAGCCAATCGCGTTTTTTTCATTTATATTACATAAACTAAAATATAAATAATATATTTTAGTTTCAATATATAGTTTCTATAGAAACTAGCTTTAATAAAAATCTGCTGTGTCCACCACAGTACTTCCCCGACTATAAGTTTTAATAACTTATTTCGTAACGCCTTTAATTTTATGCTTTATTCAGCAAAATTTAAATAAATTTATCTTTCTTCAGAAACTATTTAAGTTGATACCAACTTGATTAAATATCGCATAAATGTCATTTTTTACATTTTACTAAACTCGTCTCCCCGAGAGCTTTAAATTGACACTAAACTCGGTATAATTTGAATAATGTAGGTATTAAAAAAAATTGACGATCTGTTAAATGTTATTTTTATCTTTCTAATAGAATTATTTTCCCGAGAGCTTTAATTTGATACCACACACGATAATATTTTAATAAAAATAAAATAAGTTGTATTTATAAAGTTGGTACCACTGGATGAATTAAAAAAATGTAATAATTTTTTTAGAAACAATTGACAATCGCATAAATGTTATTTTTTACATTTTTACTAAACTTATCTCCCCAAGCGCTTTAAATTGACACAAAACTCGATATAATTTGAATAATTTATAATAAAAAAACAATTGACGATCGTTTAATGTTATTTTTGATTTTCTACTAGAATTCTTTTCCCGAGAGCTTTAATTTGATACCACACACGATAGTATTATGATAAAAATAAAAAAGTTATGTTTATAAAGTTGGTACCACTGGTTGAATAAAGCTCATTAACGAACTTGAAGTCAGATTTTGGCTCAAGATTTTAAATATAAAATTTCAGTCCAAAATTCCAACGCGTTTTTAAGTTATCCAACATCCAGACAGACTAACAGACTAACAGACCGACAGACCGACAGACCGACAGACCGACTTTTTTTAAAATTATGTTTTTTGGGTTCAGTAGGGTCTAAAACGTGAAGATTCACCAAAATCTCGAACTGTCAAAAAATCACGATTACAATACTTCCCTCTATTACATAGATCGGGGAAGTAAAAAAGGATAATGAAGCAAGGACTTTAATCACACTTTTAACTAGGTAGTTAAAACTTAAATTAAGTTTTTAAAATTGTATCGCCATAAATTTTAAGGAAATCTGGCTGCTTCTTTAGAAACAGTAAGACACAAATTCAGACTTATAGGTGTACGAAAGTCAATAAATTGCAATAGCGATGGCTAAATTGTTGCGATGCCAATCGCGATACAAGTGAAGCGAGAATTGTGAATGCAGCGCTGCATTTGTCAATGTCACTCCTTTTCCTGAAGGCATATTTCATACCAACACATCCACGAACCCTTATGTGCGAACACAGAACACGTTGTAGTGTGCCATGCCATGTCCTGGAAAACATTTGTAGGGCAGAGATATTTGAGCGCGGAGTTATGCAGGACTTGCACAGTCGAGGCGTGCAAAAATGTCAACTATCTAGCTTTATTAATTCTTTCTCTTAATTTTCTGCGCCTGTTGGAGCAAATTATGTGATGTCACGCGTGAAGCAGATTCGTGAGATTAAAATTTGTGTTGATGGCTTTTTTACAAATAACACGGCGCACCAGCCCAGCCGCTGGGCAGGAGAAAAAATTTCACAGGAATTCATACATTTTGTAGATTCATTTCTTAGATTGAAGCAGGGATATTTTCGAAATGGTTAAACACTAGACACATTTTACATTGAGATTTTCATTTGGGCAATCGTATGCAATCAGCTAATTACGAGAATATTATTTTTTAAAGTAATTTATTAGAAGTTAAACATTTTAGCAAAAGTGTTTTCCTATCCATAGTCGTTTGATTTTGATTTATACATAAAAATTAAAGATTCCTTCAGACTTCCGAAATCACAATCTTGAAATTATAAATCCAATCTTGTGCAATGCCTTCGTGCAACAAAGTCAATAGTTCCGAAATCACAACTGTAAAAATTTTGTTTGTGCTTCTGTCAAACCTGTCAAATATTTTTACATGGAATTTATGAATACTGACTAACGTGGGTATGATTCTGTAAGAGTAATTGCATTTATTTTTCATGAATGAATTTTCTTTTTAATAGATGAGTGAAGAAAATCTATTAAATTTACCGAAATGTTAGGGGATCTAGCTCCTTTAAATATTATCTTCGTTGTTTAATTAACTATTATTATTCACTGCACAATACTTTTTAATGTGAAAACACAATTTTTATACCTACTACCTAGCAAACATAGCTCAAAAATACAAAATACAAGTCAGATATTCTACGCATACTACAGTGTACTTTATGTCCATAAAAATAGAACATGTTCTAATTTGTGATTTTATGAGGTCATTTAGAAACTTTTCAGTGCACAACTTTATTATAAATGGGACATCTTAATCTTAAGCCAAGATGTTGTATTAGATAAATTTATTGAAATACGATACTTATGTTTAATTCATATTTGCGTTTTCCTAGGTACTTGTGATTGGCAAAATATTCATATTGCAGTTAACCCTAATTTGTTTGTAATCTTCTGTTGAATATACATAATTTCTGCATAAATAATCCTATATAAGCGATATTACCACGGTACATTTTTAAATAAGTGATCTATTTTTGTTTTATAAATGATCTTTCTGAGTTATTTCATAAAAGTCCGTTGGCAAGAAAATGTCGAAGATATACTATACATTTTTCAACTCCTTTGTCTAGTAGCTAATATTGCAATATAGTTTAGAAGTGTTCTCTTGTAATATAACTCGACGAAGGCAAATATCAGAACATTAATATTCCTTAATAATGAAACTATTTCTAAATAACTAGAGATTGACGTGCGTGAGTAACCTTTGTCAACTTCAACGTCCCTGAGTAGTAGAACTAGTACCTACGTAAATACAAGTTTAACAGAGTTAGAGCGCAATTTCTTAACTGCTCCTAGTGACAAACTTCTACAAGTTATATTGCCATGAAATAAAATTTTCCTGGAAAATATAAGTTTTGTTAGATTGAAAAAAGAGGTTTTTCGAAAATGTTATACTTGAAACTGAAATTATCTTTGCAAGTTTGTCCTATATGTATGAATTTTAAAATGTTTATAAAACACCTCTGCGCTCTAGGCAAAAATGTATTAGGAAGATGAAACATGGTGAGGCCCTACGTGTCTGTTGTAAGCACTTTACGTGTAAGTAACAATTCGTGTTCCAAAAGAAGAAAAATATGACATCGGTTTATTAAAAACTTTGCAATTTTTAAGCTTGCAATACCGTTCTTGCAGTAAAATAATTATTTATTTAAAGCATTAACCTTATGCTAACACGATAAGATTATACAAAAGTTCTACGTCAGTATTATAATATCTTATTTACCTACAAACTAATTTAACTGCCTGAAGCAAATAACGTTGCTACGTTCATGTTCTTAGTAATTGTAAGGTTCTGAACTTCAAAGTACTGAATGTTGGTCTTTAACTTGAAGCTGAATGAAGCATGAGGAACCTATAGTGTATAAAGTGCACATCTTAGGGCACGGATCTAGACAAACCTGTGTTCTTAAAAAAATCACGGGCTACGACTACTTACTATTTTCTAGGGATGTAGTTAAGAACATACAGAAACAAAAAAAAATTCGCTCCACCTCAGTATGCCCCGCTTCCCACAAAAATTTTCAGTTGAAACTCAAATTTTTCTTGTAACGCATTTTCCTCGAAAACTATCAAAGATTTTGGAAAATGGTTTTAACAGGATGAAAGCTGAGGAAATTTGCTATTAAAATGGTATTTGAAAATTTTTCATAAGTAGCACCGTGTAGGCATCAGCCGTTTAATAATCGAATGACTTGACAATTTTCTGTATAGTAGGCGCTACATTGCGAATGACGTAATAAATTCGCCGTTACAGTATGAATGTGGTATAACTTCGTTAAAGAACATCATTTTGTAAAGATAAAAATTGCATTTTATTCGTCGAGACTTCCACTTTGCACTAATAACATTTGAATTTCCAACCCCGTTTATAGCGAGAAAATTGCTTTCTAAAGAATCATAACTCAGTATTAGAAGATGTTTAAAGAATTCTCAATATTTTCAATATCTATGAATGAAACTGTAAACTCGTAGAGGATTATCTTTACCAAATCATCCCCAATCACATGCAACTATTTGGAGGGTTGGGTATTGTATGTCCGAAAAGAAAATTGGTTTTAATTTTTGAACACCATTTTGATAGCAAATTTTCTCTGCTTTCATCCTGTCAAAACCGTTTTCCAAAATTTTTGATAGTTTTCGAGGAAAATGCGTTACAAGAAAATTTTTGTGAGAAGCGGTGCATACCGATGTGGAGCTAATTTTTTTTTTCTGTATGTTCTTAACTACTCACATGCCAAATTTCACTTGGTTATGTATTAGTCTTGGGTTTCAATCAATTTTTGACTCTCCTGACTGGACTAATGGCAAGCCAGAATACATGTTTTAAGGGCTATTATTTACAGGATAATTCAATAGGTTAGTGCTTGCATATAGTATGATGCTAATGATTTAAGAATCCTCGGTTTTAATCGGGACAAGAAACCGGTTTGTTTAACCGGTAAACCGCAATTTTTTGTGCCAGATGGTGATTTCTAACCGAAAGATAACTATTGTTGACACTGTTGGCAGTAAACAGTAAAGTGACAGAGCTGATATCGACTATTAAAATTTTTAAAATATATTAAGAGAAACAAACACACATATTTTCTACTTGGCAATTTATTGAAGAAGAAATTTAAGGTCAACTTTATCAATTTATTGGTGAATAAATTGGATCTTGTAAAACAGGCATAACAAAACCCACCACCGTTTTAAAATTGAATGTTAAACAAATATAATATGTTTTAATTTCAAATTGTACTGAAAAATAATGTTGTTTGCTTATATTGGGCAAACATAACATTTAAACAGTAAAAAAATACAACTCATTTCAAAAAATAAATATTAATCAACAATTTGTGGAGTAGGTACTAGTAGGAACATGATACTGCCAAACAAACAGTGTCAAAACCGAAATTTAACTTGTCCTGTTTGTATACATGCCTAACAATAGGATTTTATCGGGTTTTAATATGCGAATGCAAATTATAATGGCGCATTTAACGAACAGTATCTACTTATATACTGTAAACCCATTTCCCTTTACAAATTATTCCTATAAATTGAATTGTAATGAATATTAAAATAAACATTATTGTAATTAGCACGATACTCCCAAGTGCTGGTGGTATATCAGCAATGATAATTTGGGGCCAAAAGGTTCACCAAATCGGAAACTGAAGCAATTTATGCATCTCTCGTTTCAATCTAAATCTAAGGATTTCCGGATAGAGGTTAACCATTAAGGCTTCCTGAATTAAGCCGCGTAAATATTAACGCTGAAATTCGATGTTTGGTTACCGCTGGTGGTGTTAGCATCTTCAGCACACTCGCCTTGAAGGGAAGAAGCTAAGAGGTCACATGAAGGTGAAAAGTGAAAACGAAGTGCTCTTAATACGTATCGATTCACAGATTGGTCTCGAGCTTAAGCTTTAGGAGCAGATGCGCTACGGGAAGTTCACTTTAATCTTTTAGGACAAGTAATATGTTTGCTTAAAAGGAAAATAAATAAGACTAGCGAAGTCATTTATTTTTTATACTCTGTGTACTGTAGAATTTTTCTACTTGAATAATGGTGCAAGCAAGTAGTTCATACTTTAAATAATTATTCGGGTAAAATTTGCGTGTAAGTAAACAAATTTTATAAGTAAGAGTACATTTTATACAAAAGTAGATAGATAAAAGTAATTAACTATTGTAATTACAATAGAGGTATATTATTGGATAAACATTCTATATCAACAAAAACTTGGTTGGCTAGTAGTTTTACGAAACATACTATCAACGTTAACTACACAAGAGCTTTTTATTTTGCCGGATAAATTTATTTTTGTATTGAAATCTCGTTGCCTAGCAATTTGGAAAGAAAAATTGTTTAATAAAATCACGACACCGTAGGTGGAGTGATTGTATTTTAAAACAATTTTTCGAGTCAAATTGCTGTCACACACACACACACACACACACACACACACACACACACACACACACAAGCGCGCGCACGCACTCATATACAATACATATCATCTAAAAAATGATAAATTCTTACTCTAGGGACCCTAAATTGTGCTTATCCACCAAAAACTCACACTTGGAAATTTTGATCTATCACAATACCTACCTCGCTCATAGAATATGAGGCGAGAGGTAAAAACTACGACTACGATCGTTTATATTTAAAAAGTATCCATGCCAATAGAAAGCTCTGTCCAAAATCTGTAAGATAGCGTTGTTAGTAATATTTTCCTGTACTCTTTTTATGTTATTGATATTTTGAGCTACTGGGGTGCAATTGTTACTTGACGTTGCAAACAATAATAAAAGCAGTCTTTGAATGATATTTTTATCTTGCACATAACTTTATAGACTAAGAGCTAGCGGTCAAATTAGTGTGGACATTTTATTAGTCGTTAGTCGTGAAATTGAAGGGTTTGGGTCTTGCATATCTACTGAAGATGGAATGTCCACCCAGTCTTCCAGTCCTAAGTGGTTGGATTAGGCTTCCTCAAGTATAAAAAGTTGAGTTACAAAAATGTTAATTATATAAATTAAGAGTTCTGGCGTATGTAGAGGAGGAAATAAACAATATTTCTTATTTATAAAACATATTGCCAAAATGTTTCTCCTCCTCCAATCTTAAATATACAAAATAAAAATAATAAAAGACATTTAAAATTTTTTGAAATATCAAAAATTTGTTTGTTATAAAAAAAAAATTTAATCATAAGTGCTGATAACCCGAAAACAAGCAAATTTTTGACAGTTATGAAAATATAAAATGTAATTTATTATTATTTGATTTGAGCAAGCCTAATCCGGCCACTTAGGACTGGCAGACCGAGCATTCCATTTTCAGCAGATATGAAAGCCCCAAACCCTTCAATTTCACGACTAATAAAATGTCCACACTAATTTGACCGCTAGCTCTTGGACTATTACAATGGTAAATTAAACTTTAAAATAGTCCCAAAGGTTGTACATTTTAACTGTAAAACACTTTTCAGTAATCGCACCAAAAGTAAACAGAAAAGAGCGCCAGAGACCAGCCGTCATCAAAATCAAATGAAACCAAAAACCATTTATTTTATCGCCGCGTTGGGAAGACAGTGAGACGTACGCCACACGCCGCATCCTTATCGCAGCCGCCTAATCCAGTTATGTTGAAGGAGCCTCAGCTCAGCGCTCAGCCTGTTGCGGCGAAAGCTCCAATGAAAGCTCCCGCCCGGAGAAATGGATGCTGAAAGCTTTAAAACTGCGCCAGAGCTTTAGCGGGGGCTGTGGCTGTGCCCAAGTCGTACGATAGCGATACTAACTGACGTATGTTTGCGGTTTTGTCTGCATGTGTAAACAGAACGTTCATTATTTTTTATGGCTGAGATAAACAGAACAGTGGAACTAAAATTGAATATTCTCGAGATAATTTTTATCTTTACCATAAAGCGAAAGATAATAAATATGGAATAGATTTTTCCATTCAATTTATGAATATGATTTATTACAGGGTTTCATTATTATTTGCAGAATGCAAGTAAAGACTATATAGTCGCCCAAATAGAACACACAGTTTTAACTGGGAAGGCGCGCACATGCGACTAACAAATAGCAGCGATTAAAAAGATGCAACCAACTCTATTTTTCTAGCGAAACGACTGTCGCGATTGAGTTACAAAGAATGGAATGAATCTACGCACACTTGCTTCTGCTGCTGTTTTGTCGCATTCTGTATTTGGTGAGAAACCGACCGATTTGAATATATTTTTACGTCTATTTGAATTTCTAGGTGCAATTATTTGATATAATTCACCAGGTTTCTTAATATTCATTCTGTAGAATTGAACAAATATCTAGGTGTTATTTATGAAATCTAAATGAAGGTTATAAAATTTCCTCTTTAAAAGCCTGTGACTATTAATGGAATGTACTCAATATTGTTAACGTATTTGTTACTTTTTAAACAAAACAACAGGGCTACAACACAACATGTTTCTTGAAAATCAATTTTAAAACTGACAGTGTTGCAATAGTTTAATCGCAAGTGCGTGAATCATAACATTTTTTTGCGACTCCGATGTTTCGATCGCAACGACTATTATATAATTTTATGGAGTGACAGTTCATATTATTACCAATCTAAATCAATGTATTTATTCATATTCTCTTATTTAACTTAGCAAAATAAACAGCTTTACAGCTTACATATTGTTTTTGATTTGAAGAATTGTATAGATTATCGTAAAACATAAATTTGGGTATTATTTTTACGTTTATCTCTTCACGACATTCTTCTGTTATTTATGATTTATCAAGGATTTTAGTTTAAATTTTATTTACTTCGTTGGTAATCATTCAGCAAGATAACTCTCAAAGCAAAATGGTATTGTTTTCCTACCATTCGGTTATCAATTGCTCGTTTCGTCTCGAAACCACGCTTCTTTCGTCTCACGGCAATCACAACTTCTTTAATAAGAACCTTCTATAGTTCTATAAATACTTATGAACGTAATAAAAATATTTCTAACATGTACCCAGTTGGCTGTTGTTGTGACAGTGACAATAATAAAATATCGTTTTTCTACTCCTGGTATTAAAACATCATTTAACTAACTGGTTTCCATGGTGCTAAATAACATTTTAAACACACCTCGACAAGCCGTGGCTTTGGCCGTTTTTAGTCACGGGCTGAACAGCAACTGACATATTAAGCAAGGGGTGAAATTGGCTCCTATATTTGACATTTAATTTTTGTGAATAACTGAGTGAAATTAATCAATCAGTGTCAATTTTTTTTCAATATAACAGTTAGATACACTTGCCTAAGTAGAATTTTGTAACTATGTATTCCTAACAACATTATGATTTAACCTAAATGTTCAAATTATTTTAAATGAAATTTTACATATTTATATTGTATAATTTGTGGTCGTAGAAAAAGTATAGTATGTGACTCGTTTATAAACTTTATAAATACTCGCTGCGCTCGTTCCTAAAAAACTCGTGACTAAAATGACGTTTATAAAACTTAATACATAATATACTATTGTATCTTCTTTTGCAGTTTAAATATGACCAAAATATATTTATGAATAGTAGTACCTACCTATATATTAATATATTATGTAAGTAAAAAGAATAGAGTAAGAATGGCCGGCGATCTTGTGCTGGCCACATCAGATTTTTTAATTTAATGTTTTATTTGGGAATTATTATGAGTTCTGAAAACTTCATTCATTTTTTTTTTTAACAATAATTAATTTTAAATAGGTACCATAAACTAGAGAGTCCCAAACTTATACTGAGCAGAGTTTATAAACCATTAATCATTTATTCAGTTCAGGTCGGAGGTGTCAGAATTGGTAACGAAAGAACTTCAAAATACAATTATTATCAAAGCCAACAGTATGTATTATACAAGTTATACACATCGATATTTCAATATGAAGTTACAAGCGCTGAACTACATGAACTGAAATTAGGTATATGAACTAAACCTATTTTCAAACTACGAGTAAATCCATAAGCAAAATACATTGTAAGGCACAGTTATAAACACAAAATATTATAAGTATCTTACCTAGGTATTATATGTATATTGCATTATAATAATTAATAAAAATATCGTTATTCATAGAGATTGTAAACAGATTATCCATTTGTGACTGCTCAAAACTAAAATTACCCATTATGGGCAATTAATCTGTTACTTTGCTTATTAAAAATCGACATAGTAACGATATTTCAGTATATTATAATATGTTTTTAATAAATTTGCATTTATAAAGAAGTGTTGGATGAAGCGATAAAATTTTCAAAAGTGGTCAAAGGAAGTGACCCACTCAGGAAAGATAAAAATTTCTCCGCACTCATTTATTTATAATTTTTTATTTTAAAATCAATGCAGATTTCATAAATTCCAAAGAGACATGATAAAGAATAATATCTAACTGTCTCGTCTTGTCTAATCGCAATATATCGAGATAAGAGCTTGTAGAGGCTAGAGGAAACAAGAGCCGACACGAGATGATATGCCCTTTTATCTCGTCTCGCCTCGACTTCGGCTCGTTCTATATAAAATTTCCTTGTAGCTGCGTATAGGTACAGATGTTCTACAACTTTGGGCAAAAAATTAAAGAATATATTATACTGTACGACGTGCTGATCATGAAAAAAAAATTAAATTCGCAAAATTAGGGGAAGATAATTTGACATTTATTAGTATTAGATATTATATAAACAATTACTTCCATTGTAGAAGATTTGAAAAAAATTAAACTACCGACCAATGGCAAAAAATTTTTTTCTTGAAATACGCAATTTTTGAGAATTTAAAAAAATTCTTTTTGTTTCGTGATCAGCACGTTGTACAGTACCTATATACCCTTTAATTTTTTGTGATGAGTTGTGAAATACCCTGTATAAAAATATGTTTTATAGGTAAACATAGCATTTTTACAATTATTCCATATTTTTCAATTATTATAGTCAACTAAAAATAGTAAAACTATTTAATATAATAGCTCAATCCTAATAATATCACTAGAGTGCGGCTTATATACATTTTCATATATTGTATGATTGTGTATTAGTGCACCTAGATTTTCACCGTCCATTGAGGTAACTTCGGGATTATATCATTAATATTCGCTCAAATTTTTTGATACCACTTAATACTTTATGTTACGTTACGGTATGTAAACAGTGGCTCAAGTAATGCATTCTGAAAAATTATGTGTTCATTTACACTTAATCGTATTCCAGAAGTTGTTTTGTTGTTTGTTGTTCTGTTTACTTTATGTAATATTATTGTGCAAGATGACAAAATCTAGTTCATTTTGCTGGTTTAAATTACATGCATATTTCAGTCACATTTGCCTGCATATAATCCACACTCTAAATATCACTATCAATAATTTAATTAAAATAAAATTTATAAAGAATGCTTGCGTAACCCAAACAATTAATAAATTCAGTGCGATTATATTAATTACCACAACAAGCGGTATTATATTGGTATTCACACGCACTATGAACAGCAATCAATTAATTAGCCTTTCATGTCAAAAATTTTAAACGGTGGAAAATATTTTACGCATGATTTGATCTGCTTTATCCCTGTATGCAGTAACACAATTTCACTGTGCGCTAACTAAAAAAAATCAGAGCCTATTGAAATGATTTGTTGATATAAATCTGTCTAGCGCAGCCCAGTTTCGTTCAAATTAATTTTCTTCCACGGCCAACCATCCGTGCAATATTGTAATGCGGGTTGACATATAAAAGCTTTCAGGGGAGCTTTTTTATTCGCCCAAAAGCTCCGTTCATATTTAGCGTGTACGCGGTATTTGTCATTCTGACGGGTAATGTAGTACAATAAACGGGTGCATCCAAGTCTTACTAATTTTTATATTAACGCGAAATTAAAATAAATTACTTATAATGGACCCAACGGGTAATTTATTACAAGCTTTTCTGTCTACCTAATTATTTTTGCTAAAAATTTTAATTAAGTGTGTACTCATTATTTTTTACTGAGTTGAGAAATTTTATTGCCTGTTTTATGTTGTATGTAGGTACATTATAATGAATTCAAGGAAAATGCTATTTTAATTTTTTTGCATATACGACTTAGGTAAATATTTATTTTAACCAATATATATATATATATATATATATATATATATATATATATATATATATATATATATATATATATATACCTTAAACCACAATAATTATATTGTTTTCTCCATGCATTTTTGAGAATAAACACTATAATCCAATCAAATGGTAAAAAATACTAAGTTTATCATAAAGAATGTACTCTGAGAAAACTACCTGACTACAAGAAGTGTTATTAAACTTTTTAAGCTTAATTATATTATTATTGGTAATAAATATTAAATAATTATAATAATTAAAACATTCAACTAACAATATAATTACAAAATTAGAGTTGCAACGAATTGCAGGCAACTATTTGGAATTATGCCTATCCGGCATGTTTTTCATTATTCGGCCGAACATCGAATATTAGTTTACTATTCGGCCGAATACCGAATAGTTTGACGTCATTTATAACATACAATACTTGGACTGCGACAATCTAGCAGGACTTTATTCAGATATTTCATTGACAGGCAAAAATAGATGTTTATTCTCGAGTTGTTATTAATTTATTATTACTAAAAAAGAAAAACAATGTCAAAAACATGATTTTGTAATTTTGATAAAAATAAAAAAGAATTATTCGTTATAAAAATTTAAACGCTGCAAATTATTAAGCAAAAATGTAAGTTTATCTGCATTTAAAGTAGCTTCGTCAGTCCTTGTTGTAGTATATCATTTGGCGCCAAAAGGGTGCAGAATATTCGCCGAATATTCGGTTATTCCGCAGACAGTCCTGCATAATATTCGATATTCGGCACATTTACTATTCGTTGCATTTTTATTAAAAATTCATATAGTACTAATTATTAGTAAACATTCATTACATTTTCTAAATCAAAACTTATATCTAAAAAATTTGATATTTTGGCTTAATGAACGCCCTAAAAAGTTTTTAAAATAACGGATTTTATAGAGAAATGTTCGTAAAATTTAATGAAAGAAACTGGAAGACAATGTTTTTATTCATTCAAAAGTTACAGTTAATTAAACACAAAAATAACGAAAAAATCTACTTTTATTTTTTTGGAATAAATTGCTAATTTTAGTGCCATATCTCGGAAACTATTTGGTCTACAGAGATAGTTCTAGAATCATATTGTAGCAAATTTAGTCTACTTTAAAAACGTCCTAAGAAAGTTTTTTCAAAAACTTGTCCTTTAGGGTTATAATCGCCAAAATTTGAAAAAAAACGATTTTTTCGATTTTTGACAAAGTTGCGTTCGGCGCTCGAGGTCACAAACTTGGATTATTCATTAGGCTAACATCATAAACAAGTCTGCAAAAAATCAGAACTACCGGATTTGACGCATACTACCCCATACTTTCAGGCGACAAATTTACTGGACTAAAAAGCAAAATAAAAATGTTTTTAAATCAAGCTTCCAGTTTGTTTTGATTATGAACCAATTTTTAGATTCATTTCTACGAATAACTTCTCAAGGAACAGATCTAAAGTCCGTCTTTTAAAGTAAACATCAATTATTTTTGTGCCTTAATAACACACAGTTCCGTTAAATTCTAGTTTTGCTAATAAATTTCTGAACTCATAGTTACTAGTTACATCTCACGCTCCGACAAACAAGTCTAAAATTTCTTATTCTTATGTGTGGTAATGCGTATAAGAAAATATACTTTTCCAGATCTTGATTGTCGGAATCAGAAGCCTTTCAGTTTATATTACGATCTAATCTTTATTCATTTTCATATTAACAAACTCGAGAAGAAACTTGTATTACATCTTCCACTTTCTAACAATAATAATCATTTTAACAATTGATGTTAGGTATGACAATGAAGTCAAAGATCCTAATTGTACAATAAATAAGTGAAAGTGCTTATAGCTTGTGCTTAGTTACGCATATTTTAATGCAGCTTTTTATCGTGGAAAGTTGTTTGATTACTTTTAATTACTTTTGTTTACATGAAGTTTATAATCTGTTTTGTCAATTTGATTTCAAACTGAATAAAACATGAAGCTATATTTCTAGACGTCATCTGGGACGTTTTTGTTGTTTACAACTTGGATATAATGTAATATAACTTATAACTCCTATATATCATATCTGAATTACATGATTAGATAGAAACCTAGAATCCACGAATGACAAAACTAATTTTAAACTATGAGAGAAGTTATTTCATTCCTCAACATGAATACAAAAATAGATAGTAGGTACTGTGTGAATACATTGTACCATTAAAATCCAGCTCATGATTATTACCTAATAGCAAAGTTTACTACTCTGAATATTTAGTAACATTCATACCTCGAACAGAACTCGATCGGCATTCCATTGTTCTAGTCACAACAACTTAAAACACAAATTTAAACTTCAAGAATAAAGTTAAAGTTGTTTCAACTTTCAAGGCTATCTATGAGCCATAGGGAAATTTAAGTGCAAATGTCAAATGCATATTTAATATTTATATAATAAATTGGCAACATAAGCTCGCGTAAAACAATCTGAAAATTTTGCTAAGACAAAATTTAACCACGAATGATATTCGGATGACTATTTCACGAATGGAAAAGTCAATTTTGACAGTAATTAAATAACATATTGTTAAGGAAGTTACTTAAACGTCAAAAAATTTTCACTTATCAAAACTAACATAGTTACGAAACTACAGCAATCTATTGGCTAGAAGGGTGCGAAAAAATTGTGTGAGTTTTTTTTGGTCAAAATAAAACAAGGTAACTAGCTAAAATCATGAATTTTTGTTGGTATGACTGGAATAGTCTGTTAAATACGAATACTTAATTTTAAAATCTTATAGTGGTAGGTCATATTATCTAATTCTGCAAATGAACCAAGAATTTATAAGCTCGATATCGTAGGAGAGTTTTATCTTAGTTTTTAGGCTTCCAAAATAAAATAAATAAAAGGAAATTATAATGTAAAATGTAGGTACATAACCTTACTAGCTAATTAATATTAATAAAAACCTTTAATGAAACTTTCAAACTCAATTAAGATTTTCAAATATTTACTTTCCCGTTTTTCAATAAAACTTACTCGCCAATAAAAACTAACGAGAAGATATATTATTTATCACTGTTTAAATATTCCATGTATAGGAAGAAGGCCGGAGCAAACTACGTGTGTGCCATTTACTCAGCAAATAATTGAGTTATCGGGTCCGTGGGTCGATTTAACATACAGTTCAAACAAGCAATCCTAGAGGGCTGCGTCCGAGCGCTGTTTGTTTTCCTGCCAACGACGTTGGGGAATCCCCGGGTAATGGATAACAGAACTTTTAATCTCTTATCAGATGTCCCGGCTGTAACGGCGCGCAGTGTGCTGTGTTGTGTTTTCGAGAAGACTTTCTCACTCTGTTCGCGATTTGGTTTGTTCGTTCTGCGTGTTTTGTTTTCTACAGTTCGGGGATTAGGTGATTTGTGAATGTGATGTGAAATGAAATTGCGATGTATTTTTTGAGGTTATGTTTACAGAAGAACTTTGTTCAACATGTTGGACAAATTTTATTCTGGAGTTTTGTGCATTTATACACACGTACAGATATATCAACTCTTTTTAACCAACTTTGTGTATAATACCTTTACATACTCTGGCGCTGTGAACCATCTGTGAAGATATCTTTAATTTTTTTTCTTGTTGTGTGTAGGTACTGTGTGTGATTACCAGCTGACAACACAGATGTACACTAGAAGCACGGAAGCAGACGCGGACGTCATCAAAATAAATGGGTATAACACTATAACTATGACCAGTGGTTAGCTCGGCGGTAGAGGACCGCCTATCATGTTAGCGGTTCCCAGTTCGATTCTTAGCACAACTGACAATGATACCACTGGGTTCGAGTGGTTGAATTCCACTATAATAACATCTGGAATTGGAAGTTAATCCTGTAGATTGGTTACCATCTAAATAAAATTAAAATAAACTATGATCTATGTCGTCATAAACAAAAAAATTTTCACTTATAATATCACATGTGCATTAATTCTTTCTGGAATTTTTTTTTCAGTGCTTTCCAACAACGTCTTAATTAGCTCTCGTGTACCACTTGAGCTAATTAAGACGTTGTTGGAATGCACGATAAAAAATATCCTGGACATGACTGAATGCACGAGTGCATATTCGGTAAGAAAATCGCAATGACACCGCCGCTCTATTTTTGAAGTCTTTTTACAATAGAAACTTGAAATATTTACCTACTAAATTTGTATTTAACATTAATAAATATGTATTATTTACCTTATTAATTGCTTATTTATACTCAAAATAACAATTTAACCATTTTTTAATTTAATGTCAAAGTGACAGATGACGCTAAAGTTTCCGCTTGTTAATTTCAGTTAAGTTACTCAAGGTAGGTACTAGTAAAAAATTTCCGAGAAAATTTTTAAATAACCATGGTTACTATTATTGTAATCAATTCATCAATTGGCTGTTATTTGTGTCATGCGATTTTCATCTAAAAATATTCGTTGATGACGACATAGATCATAGTCATAGCCTTTTATAGGCCATTTCTTTTGATGACGTACCTCGTCTGATCCGTGCCTCTACTATACTTAATGTTGTTGGCCAGAAGTACGTCATAAAGAAGATTTTAGTGCAATAAAAATAAAATGGGTAGAAACCAGCTGAATTCAATACAAAATTTTTAGAACTTGTATTTATAGCGATATGGCTATCCGCTCCAAAAACCTTAATCTAATCTAACTAAATTATTACAAAATTTGAAATTCAAACATTATTTCAGTCAGTATTTCACGGTATTTCAGTAATTATAACGACGCTCTTTACACTCAATATAGTATAATGTGACCATGGAAATTAAGACATTTATCATTTATATTTTTATGCATTGTTTTTATGGGTGTTTCAACTATTACTAGTTACCTAGATCCCTAAAATAATATGCAGAAACGAAAAAATATTCTAACTTTTATAAACTAACATTTATTTAAGTACGTTACACGTTACAGTAAACGTTTGTATATTTTGAAGAATTATTTGCAAATAAGATATACTGTGGCAAAAGCACAAAAGTTGACGTTACTATCGTGCTCTTGTCAGAATATACCTACATGAAATATATTGACATTTTTCAATTGTTAAACTTATAAACTGAGGTTATCTAGTCTGTAGTGTCCTAGTCTCAAGTGTGACATATCCAAATAGCAATAAAAGTAGTCACGGCTACTTGAATTGTTGAGTTGAACCGTTGAACATGTTCAATTCTACTCGTCGGAAGTGTGTTCTACTTCATTGATCATGTGACCTAACGTCGTGTCACAGTCCAATCGCGTCCATAATGCTATGATGCCACTATTGAACAATATTAACTATTATGGACGTCTCATTTTTTGATTATTTACCTATTTAATATATTTTAAAAAATACAGTTGAATTTCTATCTCAACCATTTAAATTATCAAAACTTCGCCTAAACCAATAAGGTACACTATAGATTTATGTGCAGTCGTAAACGATTTGTTTGAGATATTTCTGACAGTTTAAAAAGGTTATGTTATGTCGTCAAGTTAGCAGATTACTGAAATGATTATGAACCACACACTTCTCATTCACAACATCTTACAGAATAAGGAAGAAGTAACCGACTACATCCATTATAAACCAGCCCAAAGACCTCCAAACACATTACAGAAATGTAACCTTTACATTACCCCAACAATAACTAACAATGGACATAATCAGCTTATTTCTACGGGTTTCTAGTTTCGGATTTGGCATTTTCGGTCGAAATATTTTCGAAATTTCCTACATTCATATGAACTTCTTTTAGATAACAATATATTTTCTTCCAAAGTTATCATGAAGAGTTTAACTTTTTGTTGCCAAGCACAATACCATTTTTATATTTATTTTGAATCGTTTTTTTAGCAAAAGAATTATATGAATCAATTATCTTCCAAATTTAGCTATTCTGATCCAAAGGTAATTAGAAAAGTTAAACAACACATTCTTTTTTATCTTCACATGAAAATACCTCAATAAGACGGAAATATTTTGACCTAGATAATAATTTTTTTGGGCAAGTAAGAAGTATGGTATGAGTAAACCGGCTCTTGTCATACTTTAGGTCCAAACCCCAAACGTTGACGACGTAGAAAATGTACTACAAACAAGTATATAAATGTGCAGTTGTTCGTGTGGAATAATGTAATACAAATGCCAAAACTAGGATACTAGAATCAGTATACTTTAAACAATTAATACATGTTCCACACTGGACACATCATGTACAGTAATGCGGTTTGTGTACAAATGTTCAAGCTTTGTTCAACTTTAGTTTAAAACTATACTTTACCATTATTTGTCGTCTACGGTTCGGCTTCAACTAAACGTATCAGGAACAGGAACGTAACTTACATTGATTTCAACTTTACGATTTACGTTTTTCTTACTGCGTCTTACGTCCACATCTGAACGAGTTTCGTCAATTTATATTATTTTTACAAAATTCATGCGTCCTGCTATTGTGAATAAGTTCATATTTATTTTAAAATAACACACAGAATACATTTAATATTGCTGTACAAGTAAATTTAGTACTTCGAACTGTTATAAAATTTTTATAGATATCATTTTAAAATTTGTCACGTAATAGTAGCTAAGTTTACTGCTAACTATAAATTCGAAATGATAATACAAAATTTAACAATATTGATTAAAGTACATAACATTAATAATATTATACTACTATACTTAATAATTCAATAGCATTTTTCTAAAACATCCTGTCAACGTATATGTTGTGGATTCGTGTGTAACCGATTTCCGAGTCATAAACTTCTGCGCTTCCAAACTTATTTCGAAATACGAAGCAAAGTTAGATAATCATTGAATCTGACAATATTATATCGTGTTTACCAAACTTACTGAAATTTAATTTGCTGTAACTTTTGAGCTAACATAAGATTAACAGAAGACACATTCCTACTCACACACATAAATTATAACTAGGCAGAATTTATCTTCTTAGATTAACGTTTAAATTTTTATTATCACTGAAGCTTGTAAATGTCAGGAATCAATTTATTGGTGTAAATTTAAATTAATAAAAATGTAACAAAACCTATCTTTTATTAGTTTTTCTCTAGAATTTTAAATAAATTTTATTTTATGGATTTAAAAAAGCTACTTCTGATTTATGGAAAAAAATGCTGCCAGAATAAGAAGTGTAAACAAATAATGAAATACACTAAAATACTATATTCAAAGTAATATATTTTCATGTTCAACCAAAAGAAGCAAATAATATTTTATGAAATGGGAAAGTTTCGTGCGTTAGTGCTGGTAGATGGAAAACAAAACAATGAAAATATTTTACTACGTGAGGTTTTTCCGAAACGATTCGCTATTTTTCAGGTAACATTACCTGTTTTACGGAAGTTATAATAGCTATGTTTTTACCAAACAGAAAACTATGAACAGGAAATGCACATATTTATACATTGCAACTCAGGAACAAAATTGCATTTACTCGTAGCACTAATAATTATTTTGACGGTAACAGTTATTTATCCACGCCAGTGATATAATAATCATATTATTTTCATCATTTGAATGAGATAATTTGTTATATTAGGTACCTCACCTCACTAGTGAAGCCATATGATGTGCTTTTGTCATATTACCTTTCATCTTTACTCTACTTCAGTCGTTCGTAGCCCGTAGCCATGGATAATACTAATAAAAATAATATTTTTGTCAATATTTGACAGCAATAAATCATTTTTTTTACAAAATACTACCGCATAATAAATAATTTATAAACGAATAATAAATATCACGTATAAAATTACAAATAAAGAATTTGTTTGTAAAAAAACTAACAGGATGTCCTGCTTTCGAACAAATTGTATACCTACGTACCCTGTTGCTTTGATTTTAAATCAAAATTATTAGAAGTATAAAAATAATCATACAACTTTTAATTTAATTAGTAGAAAATACAGGTTGGTGGAGGTGAAATGCGAACATAGGGAAATATATGACAATGGAGTTATCATGCTAGGCATCTTGATATACGTGGAATAAGTACTGTCAATGTCAAAGTAGCTGTCATATTATTGAAATTTTTATTTTCTTTAAAATATTTTCTTTGCATAATAATGTATGTATACGAGCAGAACGAGAAAGTTTACATGCACTTTTGGATTTTATTATTATTTCTGTTATTGATTACTCTGTTTGCCACACAAATTCATATTACTTCGTTTTGTGACGCTACTACAAAATATATCAAAGATACCTGGCATGAAAGTTCAATTGTCATGTATGTTCCCTATGTTCGCGTTTCACCTCCACCAACCTGTATATCTTCTACAATCATATTGAATTTAAGTTGGAAAAAATCACTCTTGAAAATTACATGTAGTAGAACACAGACGGAAATTACTGTTTTCTACGAATTTCAGTTTTGCCGTTCATGAATGTATAAATTTCTATTTGTTTACTTTTTCATACTTCTCTGTTAATTAAACGTTATTGCCACAACTTCGCAAATATACTCTGCTTCTCGTTACGTCGGTTATATTAAAATTATATTTGTGTATAAAACTTTTTAGCATGTAAAAGTTGTTTGTACAATTGTAAACTGCTACCGGACATACACAGTATAATATTTTGTGTTCAGTTTATCGTAATACTTTTTTGAAATTCGTTTTAGATCGGCCGAAGTTTTCATTTTATCATTTTGTGTTTTTATTTTGTTTGCCAACATTCTGCAAAATAAAAGAAATAGTGAAAAAGGACTTTATAGACTACGAGTGTTTATGACAGGAACAATTTATCAGAGAGAACTATTACTAAAATTATTTTACAAATTAAACCAAACGTGTATGAATGCACAGATGCACACTAAAGTTTTAAACATTTTAATAGAGATAGAATATGGAAAGTATCTATATTTAAAGGATTTTTACTATGTATTTATTTTATTGCCAGTTTATCCAGGAAGAAATAAATGCGGTGACTAATGTTTAAAAGAAAAATTATATTTATTTCAGATGACAAAAGCATAGATAAGCTAATATTATTTTAGATTTATTAAAAATTAATTAGATTTTTTAAAATATTATTTTAGAGGTTTAATTGAAAAGCGTAATAAAATTTATATTTATAATTCTGATGTTCAATTTGTATCTTGTTAAAATTACAATTACATAATAGTATGTGGGCGTTATCTTTAATTAAATTCTGCGAATATTTTTTCTCCATAAGATACATATTTTTAAAACGTTTAAGGATGTTAATTAGGCCAAAATATCAAATGTTATTCCGAGAGAAAGATGATAAATTTTCAATTGCCCCCTCCCTTCAGACTACAACACTCACGATTATTTAAATAAATATAGAGTCTCAAATTCGGCAATTGGACAGTTCATTATATTAGCCTTTAAATTTCAATATAAGTAAGTACCTACCTAGTTTGAAAAGTGATTCTGCCCAATGGGTCCTGCTAGCTTATAATAAAAATAAAAATGCTAACCTTTGGTGTGCTCTGACCTCTGACGATGGTGTATCCTGTATAAATAGGTGTCCCAGGTCTTTAAATTGTTTATGGCAATACACTTTAAATTTAAAATAGTCGTTATCATTTTACGCAATAAAAAGTTTAATGTATGCACATTTCTACATTTAAAGATATAAAAATATATACATAAAATTTTTAATTTTACCTTATAAACATTGATACATGAACTACGACAATCCACTGTATACTGAACTTGCAAACATCGGTTCCTAGTTCGGCGCAATTAAGGTTTGGACAGGTTTAGTTTAGTTAGTTTAGTTAATTCCTCTATAAGAATATTAACATTAAAATTTACAATTGGTATTATACCACTTAAGAATAAAGTTTCAACGAAGAGAAAAATGGGTAGCATATTCAAAGTGGCAAATTATTTCCGCTTTTTTCCAAATACAGCATCGACATTAAAAATTCTTCCAATTATTAAATAATTTAATCTGCTACTTCCAGCTTAACGAAATCCTACGTAATTGAAGTGCTAATAGATTGCGGATTCTATCGCAAGCTCTGATTATTAGGTTATGTTTGAATTGGGTTATTTGATTAAGGATAATTTGATCTTTGAATAATTAATAACCTAGGTACCTACATAAAGCGATCAAAGTACAAAAGAAATCATTTCTACATTGTTATTCAATTATTATACTTTATTCAATACTTCACACTTCCGACTAAAGGATACATACATTTTTAAAAGAATTTTTCAAAATTTTCATATATAATACCACTAGTGTTCCAAGTTATGTCGACAATTTTTGTTGCTGTATCACGAATGGTTATTACGCTTGTTTGAAAATTGCACGAGTGCTATTTTCTCAAGCGTAATAATCATGAGTGATGCAGCCACAAAAATTGTCTACATAACTTGGAACACGAATGGTATTCGGAGGACAATTCACCGAATAAAAATGTATTATTTCTTTATGAAAATGATTTATAAATAGCTTCACTTCCATTACAACAGTTATAACAATAGGATTTTGATTAATAAAGATATATTCAATTGTTTAAAATTGTCGATTGGATCACTAGTGAAAATTGTCGAAAAATTATGTCGCTGCGAACACTAGTGATAAATTGTCGAAAAAATTCGTTTCAATTGGTGGAAAATTTATAAATCCTCAAAATTGATTGGTCCATTTTTGACAGATGACACATGAGTTGAATTGTCTTTTTAATATTAAAATTTAAAACAAACTGTCATAATATACCTACACCAAGTTGATCTAGGGAAATTTATGTGTGTAACAATTAAAAGATATTACAGAAAATATTGAACCTTTATGTTTTCAATTACTATCATTAATTTTATTTAATAAAAACAAATTAATTAAATAAGCAAAACAGATTTTGAGGTTATACTGAAATTTATACGTTCTCAGATTTGACGTTTGACTATTATTATTGAAGTAAATGTCATCGGATACTGTCAATACCAACCTTCTAAAAAATATGTTGCGTGTCACAAAATGGACTCTGGCGACATTCAGTTGCGTTTCACAAAGTAAACTTTGTGAACGCCAAATAGAAAGACGGTATTTAATGTAAAATTGTTATAGGATACTGCATAAGGCAATATTGATAGATAGGATTATTAATTACTAGTAGCAACGTATAGATTTATGGTTTTGTTTACCTCCTGTGATATACCCACATATACATAGACATAGCCCAGTTCATAATTCGTCAAGAGCCAACTTTGATACAAATGATGTTTGCTTTGTGGTCACATATCTCGAAATGCCTAGTTAATTAAACACGGACACACTAGACACTACTGTGTATCGGAATTAGATGCACACATAGTGTTTAGTGTACGTTAATTACGCCATTGATATGTGGTTTCATGAGGCTCAAAGTACACAAAGCGAATTTGTAATCTACCTTTATCCAACTGTTGCATTATTACTACCTGTCTTGCTTAGTACAGATTCTGATGGCAACTGTCGGTATAGTCCACGCATACATCAAGTACCTAATAATCGTTAAATGCTTATTGCAGTCACACAATGTCCAAACCGCAATCGTTTAAGATTAGCCCGCAGATAAGAAATATAGTCGAACAGTTCAGTATTTGCCATATTTATTAACCCGAGTATATATTTTACCCCCAGTGTTCCACTGGTAGAGTAAGAGTTTTTCGAAGCTTATTACCAGGGTTGTATTGTATGCTCTGGCGCATCTCAGGGTTGTATTGTATGCTCTGGCGCATCTCAGGGTTGTGGTTTTGACCATTGTGTGACTGCAATAACCCCCTAATAAACGCTAATGATTATTATGTAGATGAAATGTATTTGTACTATAACATTAGTGTTAGTTTCCAAACTGACCAACGACACACCACTAATAATGGCGCCAAATTTATGTGCTGACCTCTGAGGATTATAACTACCAATGAAAATGTAACATTAATTCAATACACTCGTATTGGTTCAGTTTAAATCTGCATAGTTGTAATATTATAAGCCTTTAATTAGTCATCGCAGGGATGTGGTACTATGCATGTTGGGATGGAACCACTAATTAATTAAATGAAGCATAATTATTTCAAGTATATATAAGCTTCTTTGCTGTGGTATATTACAGGAATATTGTAAATTATTGCACGAGAGGAATAATTTTGTAGGTAATAACCCAAATATCATTGAAGCAAAATAATAAATTATTCAAATAGCATAACATGTTACGCTATTGGGATATTTCCATAAGAATGCGAAACTAGTGGTGAAATTTTGTACTTAACAACAGTGCACTTGCGAGTGACTTGTACTTATGTTGTACATTAAGTGAATAAAAGTGATTTTGTTTAATATTTGAAAATATTTCGAAAAGTATTGGGTTTAAATATTATACTATTGCATAATATTTATTGCATACTTTATATGATAAGATAGTCATTGTAGTTATTTTATACACAACTAAAGTAGAAAGATAAAATAATTAATTAATTAAATATAAACTAAAATGAATATAAATGTTCATTATATAAGTATTAATTAATACTACACTAAGCAAGATCTAAACTATGTAGATAACATAACAACCACTTGCTGAATAATGTGCTTAAATGCGAAATAAAAACAAATTTACTACCAAAACTACTACTTACAATACAAAACATCACACAATATTCTATCGAAATTAGTAGCATACACTTAATGAAAACTCCATATAGAAGAAAAAACAACAAAATAATACACACTGCAATGCTATGCTTACGGAAGCCAAAGTAAAGTGCACCGTTGTTCAAAATTTCACATAAGTGAACAGCGCCATCTCTTAGTAGTGCAATATCACAATAAAACTAGTTTGAAACTGGAAAAGTGTTAACAGCATCTTAGACGGAAGTATATTTTTGCACTTGCTGCAAACTACACTTTTTTTAGACCCTTAACTTGTACATTTTTATTAATTAACATAACATCAAAATAGTTATTTACATTACAAGTGCGGCACAATGCGAGGTTCTATAAGTACGACACGAAGTATTTGTATTTCTATTTGTATTATTCCACGTTCTATAGTGAAATGCACCCATTTTGTTTTGTAATTATCTGTATAGGTTTAGTAATGGTCTGCCCATCCCATACATTGAATTTTAGTTTTTATGTAATGAGTAAATTTCATTTTGATTAGAGGAGATTACCAGGCTACTCTACTAATGAAAATTGTGCAACAGGAATTTGATTATCAAATGATACCATGTAGTACGAACTATTATTAAAGCAAATTTACCTGCACTTTGTGCTGCTTTACGGAAGTTCCAACTTTTGCATACAAAACACAGTATCCAAACAATCTAAAAACACAACACGAGTTTTCAAAATCAACATGTGAATAATTAGACAGATAACATGCAAAAAGGTAGTTTCGCATATAGAGCTGTATTCAGGATAGTCATAAATAAACCAGTTTACCAATAGCGTAATAGCACATAAGGACCATGAAGTATAATAGGAATACCTTCGTATTTAGACAGATAAGTGTTTTTACCTTGTTTTGTTAGAGAGAGAGAGAGAGAGAGAAAGAGAGAACGAGAAAGAGAGAGAAAGAGAAAGAAAGAGAAAGAGAGAGAGAGAAAAAGAAAGAAAGAGAAAGAGAGAAAGAGAGAGAGATAGATAGATAAGGTAAACATAAATGCTAGTCCATTTGAGAATGACTGACAGTAATAAATCATTATTTGCAAGAGTAGTATTGGATTTTTGCCAGCAATGCGGCAAATAAAACTACCAGAAAAATCAGTTGTAACTACACTAGGATGGTCAAAATAAGCCGCGCGCTTTGTATCTGGAACGAAACTTACTTCTCGAACAATAGAAATCCCGTCATAAACGCTCTGATAATCCCCGTCGGACTGTGTCATAGACGTAGATAGGAGTGATCTGTTTATTACATTTACTAAAAATAAAAGTTTTTAATTTTTAAATATAACTTTATCACTCATTATTATTAAAATAAATCTTTTCCCTGAAAAACAACTTAGACCTAAAACGATAGTTTTCTACCGAATTTAGTCATTTTGACTATCCCTGTGCAAACAATTATTGACGCGCCACTGGAATGTCTTTGAAAGAATGATTTATTAGTGCCAGTCATTCTCAAATATAGTATAATCTATAGTATTGCTACACTACGAAGTACACTCCTTTCTATATTATTTAAGTTCACGTTCACGATATTTACTTACTTACTAAAATAGAAGAACAATTATTTTGATTAAAAAATAATACATAAAAATGCCGTAGCTATTGCATAATTCCGATCTGTTTCCACTTCGGCAATGGCTTAAGTTTGAATATCAAGTAAATATCTACTAAATCTTCTTTAGTAAATAATTTATTTGAACCTTTGAAATAAAGCAAAAACTAATTAGAAATATGTTATTTCGTATTTAAAAGCGATATTCTTTTAAAACTAAGTATTTTTCAGAGAATAAAGAAAGCAATACAATAAGAATAGAGAAATTGATAACTTTACATTTCAAGTAACAATACCATACAAAGAAAAGTTTCTTAAGACGTTATGCCTTTGATACTTGAAAAATGTTTAAATGAATGGAAACGTCAAAACTTAATACACAGCAGTCAGTATTACGACTAGCTCGCATAACCCAAATCAAAACTTAAATCGACTTCACTCACACACCACAATATGTAACCTCAATTCTATAACAAACTAAAAACTTTCAACTACACATAAACATTTCTCAACCGCTGCCCTTAATAATAAAAACTTTACAAAAAGCAAAACAAAGAACTATCAACATAACACAAAACAGTTCGCAACTCTAACGGGCCGTCGCTTTTCTCTTATTTGTCTCTAGGCAACAAGTAAACTGTAACATTAACAAGAGAGAGCTTTATTGCTTAGCAACCACATAAATTGTTGTAGTCCTTCTCTTGCCACAGCTTTGCATAGTGCAGTGTTTCCTAAACTGGAGATTCGCGTGGTCTTTCTTAAGAAGAAATGTTCACGAGTATTTACGTACGTATTCATGAAATACATAAATTAATTTAATAAAACATGGTAATCTTGAAAAGCTCTTTTACTCATACACTTCTACTCCAATCAAAATTCAAGGCTGACGGGGAACGTCGTCAATAGCCGAACGCTCAAAAAGAGAATAGTATTTTTCGAAAAAAAAATTTCAATTACCGAATATTCGTTAAGCGAAAGCGCATTACCAGACTATGCCATTTCCAGAATCATTCAGTAACCGAATACTCAAAATTCGAATATTCATCCACAGAATATTCATTTCCAGAATCATTGTGGAAACGAATATTCAAAAACATAATACATATTTACAGAATACGAAATTTACAGAATCATTCTACACCTGAATATTCAGAACCATAATATATAATACGCAGAATTTGCATATTTAGAATAATTCAGCAACAGAATATTCAAAAAAGCGTGTTCAGTGAACGTGTACTCAGATTCTGCATATTCTGTTGCAGAATAATTCCGAGAATAAATATTCGGTGAATGAGTATTTCAATTTGGGTGCGTTATATAAGCGCATTTGGCCTTTATCAGTTTTTCTTATAGACGTACGAAAAGCGCCGAAATAAACGTTATAAAAGCGCCGAAATAAACGTTATATAAGCGCAGAAGGGAATCCTAATTGAGTCCAACAGAACTCCGTTTTTTTTAAAATAAACTAATCAATACTAACAAAACCCTAATTGAGTCCAACAGAACTTTTTTTTAAATAAACTAATCAATACTAACAAAACCCTAATTGAGTCCAACAGAACTCCGTTTTTTTGACATAAACTAATCAATACTAACCTGAACTTAACCCCATCATATTGGAAGACGATCTGGACTAACTTGTTATGGTCAGAAATCTAATTTTCGAAAAATGCGCTTATTGTACGTTACGATCTGCGCTTATTGTACATAAATTTACTGCGCTTTTCATACGTTTTGATGACCTGAAATGCGCTTTTACAACTCTCCGTTTCAATTTAAACTTTAAAGTATTCGGTTGATTAACGATTCTGAAAATGGCGTAATCTGATGATACGCTTTCGCTTGATGAATATTCGGTAACTGAAAAGATTATTCTGGAACGTGTATTCTGTTTTTGAATTATTCTGTGAATGTCACATTCTGTAAAAGATTATTCGTAATATGAATATTCTCGAATTGACTAATTCTGAAAATTAACATTCTGCCTATATGTATTCTTCTGCTTCTGAATATTCGGGTGTTAAATTATTCAAAAAATGAATATTCTGTCGAAGAGTATTCTACTTTTGAATATTCGGCTATTGAGTAGGTATTTATACTTTATTCGACTAAACACCCTCACAAAAATTCTATCGCACTCTTTTATACCTCATTTTTACGAACACATAGACGCATTGATTTGAAATGCATTGACGTAAACAAAAAATATAATTTTATTAACTGAATTAAATGAATGACGGAAACAAATTTAAATGTCAGCGGTTATTAAGGGGTAAATAATGTGATTAAAAGTACGGTCTTCTTAAAAAGAATAAAACATAGTCTAGTCTCAGACTAATATAGACCGATTTATGTATTTTCATAACTAAGGTAATCAGTGTTGATAAGAGAAGTAGTTTTGTTGTTTCAACAATTTATAATTAACATTGTGGAAATTATCATCCGTGCTGCGTGATTAAATATTGTTGTAAAAAACTCAACTCATTTTACTGTTAATCGATGTTCTAGTGAAATCTTAGTATTTTGCTTTTGGTAACAACGATTATCATCTCTAAATAAAGATTATCCATTATCAGTTGTGACTAAGAAATAAATTTAGTTTCATTATTATACGATTACGGGAACCTAGCGGAAAGTGATAGTGAGGTACTAAATGAAAAATGTTTTTTCCAAAAGGTTCTAAATTTCCTAGAAAACAGAAATAATAAAACTTTTCAAAAATAGAATCACTATGACCAATTGCTAGAATATATAATTCATGTATCACGTGATACATTATTTGACTAATTTAATTGGCTGAAATAGGGTAGAAATGAGCAAAAATTCAGTGAAAATCGATCTGGTGAATTGATTCGAATAGAAAAATTTAAATCGATCTACTTTAAAATTCAATTTAAAGTTGACACTAAAACGCGCTAAAATGCATTGCGTATATGGAGGTTAGTCGTAGATTTACTAAACGATTAGAAAATATTATATCATAACAATCCAACACACGTTTGGAAAACGAATATGTTATTCTTTGATATTTGAGATATTTATTTAAAAAATAAAAATTATGAGCCACCGCAATAATTGTTCAGAAATCGCACGTAAACGGTTCAAGTCTCAAGAAAAATTATTTTTTTGACGTCATACTTTAATTTCAATTATCTTTTTTATTTCAATGAATACCTATGATTTGTAATTTATATCCAAATTTACGATTTTTAATGATTTATTTCTGATTATTTGACTGCTTTGGCCGCACCTCACACCGAAATCACGCACGCTTATGACCGACGGATTTTCTACCTTAAATTTTTATTTCAATTTGATAATATCAATTTATTTTTTAGTCAATTGAAGCCGTACAAACATGTGGAGATTAATTAAGTTGTTGCTCAGAGGGAAGAGTTTATTATGATTTCAAATGCTTTCAAATGGTATAAATTTATCAAAGTGACACAAGTAGCTTAATTTTAGTGTCGTCTTAAAATTATAGTTACAAACAATTGGAAAGTTAGTAGTAACTTTTCTTCGAGAAAAGATTTTACAGTTTGGGAAACGTTGCATCGTTGCAACCAGCGTAGTATGAGTTATGATCAGACGTCTAGAAATGTATAAATGTTCGGTGTTCAGCTGATTTAACTTGCTAAATGATTTAGATGGTTGAGTTTGATTGTGGTTTTGCTTGCGAAGGATCAATGCTTCTGGACGGGTACGCGGTGCATTTCTAATAAGTTCAAACACGGTTTAATTTGAATTTATACTATGAATTGCTTGTGGAATACTAACTTTTGATGTTTAGACGTTGATGTGATATCTACATTCTGACCTAAATAGAATAATGAATATTATTAATTTTGATTGCTCATGTTCCTAAAATGGTTTGAATTTCTGTCTAGACTGGATGTTTCCTGACAAGTTGTTTTGCTACAATAATTATTATTTGTCCAGTTTACAAGAATCCAAGAATGATGATTCAAATTCTTAATGAGCAACAAAGTGTGAGTATATTGTCAAATATTGTCTAAAGCTATAGGCGATAGGTTTTAATTTATGTAATTTACATTGTATACACAAGGAAAAGAATTTAAGATAAAAGTTTCGCAAAGTTTTTAATTTTTCGTCGTTTAATCTTTTTCTGACAGAATTTTAATAAAACGGTAGCGAGGTTGCGGTATCGTATTTCTTAAACGACAGGTTAAAATAATGGGTTAACCCTTTGGGCGCATCTGTGACAACATGAAATTAAATTTTCTTTGTAAAAGTTTCCAGCTACTTGAAGATTCAGAAGTGGGCGAACATATTCGATAATCATCCCAAAACTTTAGCTGAGAAAAATATTTTCTTTTCTATAATATATCATCCAGATGAAAACATACATTATTTGTGCAAATTTTATCGCTCACTCTTCCAAAACTTTCAAAAACTGCCGAAAGGAATTCTCAAGTATTTCAGAAAGGACCCTCTTCCTTTAAGGGCTCGTAGACTATTATCGTTCAGGAAATCGAAAAATTTTATAGTTCAAATAATATTTGACTACGAAATTGAATTGAGGAAATTATATTGTCAGTTCGAAATAATTTTACATGACATCAGCATCATAAAATTTTCCTTGAAATAATAAAACCAGGAGTCGGTAGTTAGTAAATAATTTAAAATGAGTAATGAAACTAAGTAATTGTAAATAAAAACCTGAACTTTTTGAGCTTGAGAAGTTCTGTTAGGTTCAAATTGTAACTTAATATAAAATATTAAACATAAAACTGTACAAAATACTGTTGTAATAAATTAGGCAACCATTCAATTCAATTCATTTAGTTCGTCACCATATACTTTGATATAATATTAGTTTTTGCATAGAATTATTAAGATATTCTTTTATATTTCACAAATAATTTTTCAGTGTCAAAAGTATTGTATTTCATTAGTTTCACAGATAAGTCATGTTAATGTTAATTAAGTTAGGGTAGAGTGTGAAACAACAGAATATTCAGAGCACTTACGGCACTTGGACGTTGGACACAAGAAACATCACAGTGTTTCCTGTTTACTACCAATGGTATTATATTTTACCATTAATTAAATAATATAGGTATTCCACGGTTAAAGAATAATTAGGTTTACCGACTGGCCACGTTTTTCATTGACAACCCCGGTCAGATATTGTAATTAGTTCATAGGTATTTCTAGGGTTTCTAGGTGTCTCTGCTGATCATTAGTTGCTTGACTAGTTGTACAAATTCATTCTGTCACTTGCTGTCACTGAATAGTACCTACTTTTGAAATGTAGTCATATAGAAATATATGTAAAATATAAAGAACACAAGCTTATTATTACATTATAAAGTAACAGGTAAATATTGTTGTGCAAAAATGAAGTGTTTCAGAAAAACTGTCAATGTAGATATAGGTTATTTTATTTTAGGAGAACTGAGTAAAAATCGACATGTTTTATAAACTGAGTAATGAAGATGCATAGATGCAATATATTGTGAAATTATTTATTTATAACGACGATCTCCCTCGTAGAACATGGAGGATTTTCAAACACGTTTTGTCATAATATTTTCGATCTAAAAGTAAATTATGGAACATAGCCGCTTCGATATATTTAAATTACAATTTTAGTTACTATTTATAGTATTAAAGTGTATTTTTACATTTAAATCAGAGTCTACATAGTATGACCTGTTACAGCCAGAAACATCTAGATCTATTAAGTATTCTGACCGCTAGAAAAGATCATGTTGGCAAACCTACTTATTCTTTAACCGTGAGGTAATAATTCTATAGGCCTAGATTAAATATTCTTTAGTATCGCAATTTTACGTGTAAACAATATAAATTATATTGTTCTACGCAAATTATAAGATACAAAATTTAAAAATGCAAGTAATTGTAGTTATCAAGAGTGTACTGACATAGACAAAGAGTAAAAATAAAAACAATCAAAGTATGAGAAAACAAATGAGGGTATTTTTCCAAGAGCTCGGCAATTTGTACATCATACTAAGCCATATGGATTTAAAATTTAACCGGTGCTTTACGTTGAAGCATTTTTATTTCCAACAATTTATTAAGCGACGTTCCCGTGAATCGTAAAGTTCTCGCAAGGAAGAACACGAACAAGCGTCAAGTGAACGCCAACGCAGAGGGCGACTTGACTACAATTGGGAAAAGACGAGTAGTACAAACTTAAGCTGTAACTTTTACGAGCCAAAGTTTAGGAGAATCAAGCAACTTTAGTTTCCAGTTCGTTTATAGATTATAAACGAAACATTCGACCCTTGTTAAAATTCTGGAATTATTGAAAATGTGACACTTTGTTAAAAGGAGACATTGTACGTTCAGATGTTTTATGTCACAGTATAACTTACTTTGTTGCTTTAAAATTGAAGACGTATTTTTCATCACAAATAAGTAAAGTAATAATTTTGCAGCTATGCGATTGGTTCGATAGAATTTGTTAAAAGAAGTGTACAATTCGAAGATTCAAACTCATAATTAACTTTATATTTGATTTAAATTTAGAAAGTTAGTATTATGTAAATATGTAAATAGACATGTTTACTCTACTATTTAAAAAGATCTGATGTGGCCAGCACATGACCTCTCGCCTAATTCTGCTTATTCTACTAATCTAATAAACAATTTTAGTTACATTTTAATAGTTTCACTACCTACTATTTTCGAGACGAGAAATTTAAGTATTCTCGTCACGGCTATTCGATTCTCGTATCGTCTCAATTAATCTCAAAAATTTTGCTGCCGTATATTTGAAACGCTAGAAGTCAATTTATTTTTTTTTTGTACGTTTCTATTAAATTTGCACTCAATTCTTGTTTTAGCTATAAAAATATTTATATCAAAACCAAAAATGCAACGAAGAAAGTAAAATAAAAAAGTTGACATTTCCAAAGAAGAAAAAAGTTTACTTTCGAGAATTCTCGATTTCTCGAGAACTTTTTCTAGTCTTGTAGTTTTAAATTCTCGTCTCATCTCGAAAATCCAAACGAGAAATTTATCGGTTCTCGTCTCGTAATTTCGGTGGCATCATTAATCAATACCAAAATATATTGTCTTTATTCTGATAATTTTGTTTTATCTCTTATTTAATATTAAGTGTTAAGGTGGGTAAATTAGCAAAAATCCGTATTACCCTTCAAACAGAAAATAAAATTTTGGCAACAAATAATTTTTAAAAGGGTAAATATGCTCATTTACTTCTCTAATGCCATTTTTTTTTAAATATCTATTTTTATATGCCTGGATACACATGACCTATTCTTGAAATTTTTGGGAATTTTTTACCACAAATTTAAAAAAAATATTAGACGAGTACGGGTATTTGCTTAAAATATTCGCCAGTCTATTATGTTTACCGAAAAAGTCAATTTTCCAATTAATTTTAATAGGAATACTGAATATCGTTTTTCTTTGATTTGACGGTTAAAATTTTAATTTGGTTTATTGGGTTAAAACGTTATAAAAAAAATTATTTATTGATTAAGATATAGGTATAATTTGAGTCTCTGTTTATTTATAACGATATTTCTATTACCAGAAATCCCGGAAGACCCGGGGTTGACGCAGATTGGACCGCCTTAACATCTATAGGTACTTTTAAATTTTATACAGTTTCTAATGCATTAGATCAAGGATTTGTATAAGTTAAAATAAGTTTGGCAAGTATTATAACAATAACAGTAATTTTTCATAATATTATTTTTGTTTCATACCTTACATATACGAGTATATAATCGTTAACTTTTTGTCTCATACATAAAAACACCCGCGACACCTTATATTGTGGAAGCTTTTTATTGAAACCCCCTCGAGTGCGTACAATTTAGCGTGGGTTTGCCATTAGTCAAAGAAATAAACGGTTTGTACGATTGTACGCAACGTATTCGGGTGTTCTATAACTCTAGAATACAAATTGTCGGTTTCGAACCTACCTTGGGGTGGTCTCTCACTGGAACCACAACTCGCACGGCCACCTTGATTGGTTTGTCCCTTGTGATATCCACCATGCGTCTGTCTGAATTGCTTTTGCTCTCTGAAACATTCAAAACAAACACATTAATAATCCTGAATTCAGAACTCCTATGATATAGTACTAGTTATTAGTTATAGATCAGCAATAGCGATAGGGAGACATATTTTACTAGCTGAAATATGAATTTGAATTTAAGAGGGAAATCGGTGGTTAAATGCGCTCGAATTACATTGTTGAATTAAACAAGAACTGAAATTTCATATATTTGCACAACGTCGTTAGTTCTATTAAATTTGATCTTGTTAATTCACATTTGATTATCAATTAGCTATTTAATATGAATTGGAAAATCACAATCTTAATGTATTTTACAAAATTCCTTATTTTTTACATATACCTACTTAAAGGTATTTACCGAGTTTATTTTAAATGAAAGATAAAACGTAATTGTATTGAGCTGCTGTAGTATATTATTTAAAATTTTGCTACGAGTGATAAGGAGCAACAACCAATTTGAAAAAAAATTCTTCGTAATTAAATGCAAGTTACAGAATAATTGTTACTTGACGTGTGTGACGATAAAAAAGAATTTTATAAAATCTGATAGTTATTGTAATTTTCTGCCTTAATTCGAATACCTAGTTAACTAATAAAGTAGGGCACATTTGAACGATGATTTCAAATGGAATTTAATGCCGAAGTGAAAAATATCAAATTTCAATTCTTGTTAGAATTTTTCTACAATGTAATTCGAACGCTTTTGGTCACCGGTTTCTCCCTTATTTATTATTAGAGAACTTTATTCTCATTTCACTAATGTTATTTGTTATGGCTTAGATTTATGTATGAATCTATCAAAACTCATAATTAATAACATATTGCTTATGTTGATTAATTTATGTAGGTGTTATATTGGCATACATAAATGAACTGAATTATAGCAATTTACGTTTCTAGCATGATAATCGGAGCAATAAATTTATATTTACGGTATCTATTTATACAAGCAAAGTGGTAAGTTATTTTCGGTCAAGGAATTTAACAGTAGGTACTTTAATAATTAATGGCGAGTAGCTGAAAGTCACACTTTTCCTTTAATGTACCAACACCAACACAACTAATAGATATTTATACATCAAGAAATTATCCCATCCGCCCTTCGAGCTCGTGGGCTAAACTTTTTTCTCTTGAATAAACATTCGTATCTCACGTGGTTTATACAAATTATTATATACACTAAATTTGAGTTGACAAAAGCATGGTGATATAAATTATTTTTTCTACTTTCGTTAGGTTATAGACACTTTATTTCACTAATTTGCGTAATGTTATGAACTTCATTATTTCACGCAATTGTCTTTATATCACACCTTTTATTTAATAAAATATAGACATATAAAACTACATTTATTTGAAAAATGATAGACCACTTAAATATAACTTGCAATTGCATATTTTATGCAGTTTAAATTAAGAAAAACTCGAATAAAAATGTAATTTGTAGGTAACCTAATTTAATAGGCAAAGATCGGTATATTGTAAACCGTTTTTTTTTTGTTTAACTACATGAATTTAGCTTTTTAGTCTTGCGGTTTTTGATAAAGAATGCGGCAGGTAAAAATTTATAGTCACTTTGCCGGATAATTTTCAAGTGATGAGGGTCTAAAAAATGTCGTGTATAAATTACACCTTGAAGCTTTTACCTCCAACGAGCGCTAAAACCGAGTTTAGTTATAAAAAAGTGTAATTTGTTGTACTTTTAATACTTTGCAAATTGTAACTCAAGCAAGCTAAGCTAAACTTATACCTACTTAATAATAATTAAACTTTTCTATACAGAGAACAGAATAATAATGTAACCATGTCTATCATTTTATCATCCACAGTTTTCTAATTGAATAGTATAAGTATTGCAAGTAATAACATTTTAATGAATTAATTATTTTTACCGAAGTATATCTACTTCAATTAGTTTAAAATGTGAAATGAAATTTCAATTCAAAGAACTTTACCTATTTAATTATAGTAATTAATTTCCTAAACGTGTCCTTCACCCTAGTCCCACAAAATAAAAAATCTAAATAATAATTACATTAAAATAAAGGAAAACACTCTTACTGCGTAGATATTCTATCATGTAATATGTAATTGGTTATTCCCATGTACATTTTCAAATATCGCTGTATGAACGAAATTCCTAAATTTCCTTTTTTCAGCCGGGTGGCCAGGATTAGGTTAGAGTCAAGCTTTCATAGCTCATGAACTTTCCCGTCACGAAGAGAACTCATTTCCGAAATACTTTCCAATCACAAATCGATTAAGTTTACATTTTGGCGATGGTTTGATTGAATATCTGCACGAGATCAAAGCAAATACCCTCCAGCTCCAGATAGTTTTCGATAAGAGAAAGTTTATTATCACTATCGCTGATACGCTTCCGCTAGTGTTTAGTGAAAGTGAAACTATGAGCTAAGATTAAATCTGGTTTATAGGTACAGCTCTTATCAAAACTAAGGGCTGGTTTATAATTAATCTAATCGGTTACTTCTTCTGTATTCTGTAAGATCTGTAATGTGAATGAGAAGTGTGTGGTTCATAATCATTTCAGTAATCTGCTAACTTGACGACATAACCTTTCTTATAACTGTCAGAAATAGATCCGTTTGATGAAAGATACATAGTTGGATCTGCAATGTTTATAACAATAAATATTGTAGCGAAATATAAAATACTCATCATAAGGTAAACAAAGATCAACAAATAACAAATACTTAGAACATGCTTGCTTGGGAACGAATGAGGGCTGGTTTATAATGGATGTAATCGGTTACTTCTTTTGTATTCTGTAAGATGTATGATGTGAATGAGAAGTGTGTGGTTCATAATCATTTCAGTAATCTGCTAACTTGACGACATAACATTTCTTATAACTCTCAGAAATAAACCCGTTTGTTGAAATTTACATAGTTGGATCTACAATGTTTATAACAATAAATATTGTAGCGAAATATAAAATACTCATCATAATGTTAAAAAAGATCAACAAAGAACAAATAGGACTTGCTTGCTATTTGTTGGGAAAGAGTGAAGTATGTAACAGAGAGTGGCTTTATTCTGAGTATGGATGACTTCAGTAAAATTGTATTTTATTAAAATAATATATTTGGTAATACATGACAAGTTTAAAAGTTAAATATTGAACTAATTTTGGGATATCATATTCTTACAATTAAACATTAATTAATTCCACATTTTTTAGAGTATTAAACCTTGCTACTTGTTTAAAATATAGCGCCTATGACCACTCTCTTTATATAACGATACTCTAGGAAGTTTTTTAAAAGTTGGCGAACCTTACTGTTAAGTGTAAACGTCAAATTCAGTGTCATTATGAACCGTAACATAGAAATACCTATAGCTCATGTTAACAGAACACAAAAGAAGTAACCAGACATCCATCATAAAACCAGCCTTAAATTAACATTGGCAAACCAGTAAAAAGAAGCATTTGACCTCTGTGCAAATTTTTTTTTACAGATACCTACTACCCTGATTCGTAATTTTTTAAAGCAAGATTAATTAAAACAAATATGTTTATACATTTCATTTGAAATGTGTAGCAAATGTGTTGTTGAAGAAAAACAAAAGCAATGGAACTAAGAATTAAACTTAGAAATAAAACCTGGTTATAATTATCTTTTCAGTTTAGCTGTTTACTTATTTTCAAACATGAACCTTTACTTTTTCTAATTTTTTTAAGTGAGTTTTTAATTTAAATGTTGTTTAATTTCTGTTGTATAAGCTCGCTTCTAGTTTCAGGCGGAAAATGTTGGTACGTTGGTATGTAAATGAAAACTATTCTTGGAACTTGTAAGAGATAAATTAAAATCTTATTGGTTTGTTTTGTTATGTAGAGCGGTTAGACTTGTTGAATGAATACTGAATGAGGTTTAATTTGGGAAAGATTGCATGGTAGGAGTTAATGGCATACAAATAAAATAATACATCGCCAAGTCTGGTTCGTTTAAATATATATCTACTTGACGTTTTTACGGAGTTTTCTTGGAAAACTTTTATGATAATTCGGAAATTAAAGAAATAAATTTGTTCTGAAATAACAGAAATACATCTAAAAATAAGTTGATGAACCGAGTAGTTAAGCAGATGATTTCAATTACAATCACAAACGAATGTGGAATAACATTTTTGTAGCACATTATTTCATTTCCAACTGTTAAAAACTAAATAGTAGGTACCTACACAGTTTAAGAATTTTTGACATCTGGGAATAGCAAACTAAACTCCATTTTTTTGAACATATAGCTTGTATAAAATCGAAAGTACCTACTGATTTATAATATACTCTTTAGAATACTAAAGCTTGAAAAGAAGGAAACTATAATACCTATTTTTGTACTTAAATTAAATTAAGAAATATATTATTATAATAATTGTTACTTAACTATTTAAATAGGTAATATGAATTAAAGTTCTGGCCTGTAGTTAGTTTTGTAGTATGATATTATGTTTAAGTGAGAATAAGAATACTACATAATATTAAATCTACAGTGTCGTTATCAATAATATAATATATATTTAGTTGAATAATACAGAAAGTAGGTATATTAACTAAGTCAAGATAACAATAATTATACATATACAGAAAGTACTAAAATATATATTCCAAAAATTCTTAAACACTATAAAGAGTAGTTTTCTGTAACAATCTTTTTATACAGTCCTTAAAACTATTATTCGGTAACATTCGAATTTCAGATATAACACTCTTTTGTTGAGGTAGAAGTACGAGTATATCATCACTTTTCCAATGACATGAAATGTCAGGCAGATACATCCATCAAAATTAATTTAAATACCGAAATCACAAATCGTCTTGGTGTTTAAGGTGCAAAAAGTAAAATATATAAGTACTTAATGATCTTACGAACGCGATTTAAAAATTATGATAAATGATATTTTCAGTAAGATTTTTTTCACGATTTGAAGCTACATTAAAAACAAGTGTATAAGAATATCTGAGGTAATTTATTATATTTTTGAGAGATCTAAATATATAGATCTCATAAACGTCTGCTATTAAGATATAAATCTAAAATAAACCTAAAGTTTTTTACGTATATTTCATATACAACGAGCTATTTTAGATATTTTTAAGTTCAAATAACTGAGTTAAAATTAAACGTACAAAATCTATGTTTTAAAATCTTCTTCTTGGTAACTACCGATATGTTCGATGTTTAGATTATTTCTTATTTTTAGACAATAGACAGAAATTAAAATTTGATTTCAGTGCTTTGGAGATATTTTTATATGCCAACGAATTTGTTATAAAAGTTGTAATTCATATGTAACTGTCATTATACTGGAACCTGACCAAAGGTCAACCAAATATAATTCAAATATCATAAAAAGTTGACAATGAGTTTATTTTAGATCTGTTAATTTATATCATGAAGCAACACTCTAATTTGTATTCAATACTACAGTTTTCGTTTCAAAAATTATTATGTAACAATTTATAAAAATAAGAATAAATTTACCACATAATTGATGTTCAGAAAAATGAGCTAGATAATTAATTTACTTTTTATGTTATGAAATACAAGAGTAATATGTTAAGGAAAATTTGAGTAAATGATATTGTAGGATATTAAAATAATGACTTACACACCAAATAGTTTATTCACACCCGCAAGTAGTAACATACGAACAAGAAAGAGATTTACAAAGAGCGGGGTTTTTATTCCCCTTACCATTGGAGTAGGAGGTGCGCAAAACTACACATTTATTACCATACGTCACACTCCCCTCCTACATGACAATTTGAACTACATTATTAATTAATCATTTATTTACAATATTACTTATTTTTATTTACAATGGTATCCTAAACGGTTAGGAGGTTTAACCTTCCTTTTAGGTCTATTTACATTAGTAGGACTATTTACAACAGATTCAGTTTGTAACTGCGTTGAGCTGTTTTCTGATGGTACATTATTTGCCTCTTCAGCATTCTGTGAGGTGTCAGAATCAACATTATGTGGCAGATCACTAATTGAATATTTTCGCAACTGGTTTATGTGTCTTTTCCACGTTTCGTTCGATTCTGGAACCTTTACAATGTATACAGTGTTACTTAACTTTTGGACAATTTTAGCTCTTTTCCAAATCGGTTTTGAAGCTATTTTATAATCTCTAGCTAACACCACCTCGCCTTCAACAAAGCGAACTTTACGTCGACCTCTAAAGTATCGTTTCTGTCTAGCTTGGGCTTTTTCTACATTGATCTCAATTTGTTTATTTTTATTTGGTAATACCAAGGAAAATCTGTTCCTCAAGTTCCTTCCGAACACCAACTGTGCCGGAGGGACCCCGATAGTACTATGTACTGAATTGCGATAGTCAAATAGAAAATTGTTTAGGGCAAGATTTAAATTATTGTTATCTTTGTTATATAATGCTTTTTTCAGGGCAGATTTAACTATTTTTACTGAATTTTCAGCTGCGCCGTTCGATTGTGCATGGTATGGTGGGCTAGTTGTATGAATTATATTATTTTTAGCCAAAAATTGTTTAAATTCACTGGATTCAAATTGCGGTGCGTTGTCTGAGACTAAAGTGATCGGTAATCCGAAACGTGCAAATGTTTCCCGCAATTTGTCTATTGTCATTATTGATGTCATTGTAGAAGTTACGAAAACTTCTACCCATTTTGAGTGTGCATCCATAATAATTAAAAAATATTTATTTCTTAATTCCATGTAGTCAATATGAATACGTTCAAAAGGTAAATCAGGCCATTTCCAGGGTTGTAACGTAGCTTTTGGTGGTGTACAAAAATTTGAACTACAAGCTTTACAAGATTTTGTTAATGTTTCAATATCCGCATTTAATTTTAAACCACAATTTAACAACTTTTGAAAAACTAATTTAAGATTATTTAAGTGATCAAATTTATTTTTACCAGTTACCAGTATGTCGTCCAAGAAACAAATTGTCCCCGGTATTCCTTGCAACACGGCCTCGATAGTTTTTTGGAATTTTGTTGGAGCAGTATTCACACCATACGCCAAACGGTTGTATTTAAAAAGTCCTTTATGGGTTGAAATGGTCAACAATTCTCTAGAGGCCTCGTCCAGTTCGATCTGCTGATACGCTTGGGCTAGGTCGATTTTTGAAAAGCATTCTCCTCCCTCTTTTGCATGATTCGATTTGCCACAAACTTCACACTTGTGAGTCTGCGGAGTTGAGTTCGCTGTACCTCTTGGCTGAGGGGGGCGGTGGTAGTTCGCTCGGCCTCGATTGTGTCGCATGTGGTTGAGTCCGGAATCGGCGGGTTCCTGTTTGATTCCGCTTATTCCCGACGATGACCCTGAGTTGAATCTCCTCGTAGACTCTTTGGCTGCCGCGATCTCCACTGCTTTCGCCAGAGTGGTGTCCTTGGCTTCTTCCAGCAGTCTGTCCAAGATGTGGCCTTTCTCGAAGCCCGTGATGAATTTATCTCGTAGCATGACCGGTAGTTCCACGCCGAATTCGCAGTCTGCAGCCAAATTTCGAATTCTTGCTAACCACTCGTGGCTTGATTCTGATTTATTTTTTATAGCTTGATAAAAACTATATCTGTACGCGAATACTGATTTACGTGGCGCAAAATGTTCATTTAAGGTTTTAATTAGATTTGCGTACGTTACTGCTTCCGGTTTCGTTGGTAAACACAAATTATATATTAGTTTGTACGCACCTTCATTTAATATATTTAATAGCACTGCTCGTTTTTTATTTTCATCGGTTATTTCATTTGCTGTGAAATAATTTTCAACACGTGCTTGAAAAATCGTCCAATTATCAATGTCCGGATTGAATTCTCTTAGATGACCAGCTGAGTTTATCACGACGGTCTCCGACATTGTAGAATTTATTTTAATTTATTTACTTTTATATTATTTAGATTTAAATTTAGATATTTAGTTTTAATCCTCGTCGCCAGGTTTATGTAGGATATTAAAATAATGACTTACACACCAAATAGTTTATTCACACCCGCAAGTAGTAACATACGAACAAGAAAGAGATTTACAAAGAGCGGGGTTTTTATTCCCCTTACCATTGGAGTAGGAGGTGCGCAAAACTACACATTTATTACCATACGTCACAGATATATTACAGTAAAAATATAAATAAATTTGTAAATTCCGAGTAAAATATATGCGTCATTAGTCAATTTAACAACACAAACACTTCATTCATACGCTGCTCTTACGACATCGAAAACTAACACGTCTAAAAATACATTACCTACTCTACGCTGAAAAATGAAAAAAGTTCAAGAACTCCAATCTTTCAACAACAAAACTTTGATCCCACCAAGATCTTTACTAAAGAATTTGTCTCACACGAATAGTTCACATCCTTTAACTTATCTTCAGCACTTTTTAAATAATCGACGATCCTTCAATTTTCGCGTCGTAGGTTTAGAAGTGGTGGGAGCGGTATTTGATTTTTGTTTTGTAATTTTGTTTGTTCTTGTACTACCAGTGCCGGATACAGGATTTCCCAAAAGTTTCGGGACGGAACTATAAGTTTTGAACGAGTGGAGAAAAAAAATTTAAAATTTGGGGATCACTAAAGTCATAAATGGTGGAGAACACTTTTGTCCCGACATGCACACGATAGTTTTTTCAATACCTGAACCGAAAATCAATTAGAAGTTGAGGAAATGGATGAAGCGGATTATGATAACATTAGAAAAATGTATAATAATTTCATAAAATAAATAAAAATGATCAAAATAATCAATTTTCCGCATAAAGCAGGAGGAAAAATACTTTTCTTCCCTGGGGAGGAAAAAATCTAGTGGATTCCCGCTTAAAGCGGGTGGAAAGGTACTTTTTCTCCCTAGGGAGGAAAGTACGGATCGATTAGAAATATCTCCCTTTCGTCCCTAATAATAGGGACAAAAGGTGGCGTTTTCGATGCAGGTATTGAAACAAACTACATTCTTAGATAGTTTAGAACTTCCATACAACGTGAAGTTTTTTTAGGGGATGACCACTCCAACATTTTTAAATAGCAACCCCTGCCGGGTTTCACCTTATTTTAAAGGTAATAAAAAAAGAAACACATTCCCATAAACCAAAACCCGATATATTAATTCTTTCAAGAATTTAAATTTAATTAAATTTAATGTTTTTTGCACGTTTATTTACGATTTTTATAACAAATGTTCAAATTGTCGACCTTCTCAAAACTTACAGCTACGTCCCGGGACTTTTGGGAAACCGTGTATATTGGAGATATAGCGCATCTTCTATATCTCTACACCAGTTTGCGTTTTGTGAATTTATTCTATTTTTGCACGTTTATTTCGATGTTTATAACAATGTTCAAATTTTTAATTTTGTTTTTTCCCTTTGTATCTAAAATTCAGTAAGCATTGCACTAGGTAGATGTAGACATTTATTTTACAAAAATTGGTAAGGCCGCAAAATGACGCAATCAGTTTTAAAGGTACCACCAACAGATTACTCGTTCAGTGTCAACAAACCAAAGATTAAAAATTCGTGTTCGACGCTTGGATGAAATCCTCTTTCATACTTAAGATTAATACCACATAAATATCCATTAACTTTTTTTAATGAGTCAACTTCCAGAAATAAACCCAGTGCAACGGAGCGCGGAGCAAATCGTTAGCCTCTTGCAGGGCTTTAACCGCTTCTCGCGTTTATTTTTGTAAACAGCGATTGACGGTCCAACTCGAGAGTTTTTTAAGTAGTCTCCGGTACGGTGGGGCTTTAAAGCAGTGCACGCGAGTGTACACAGCATTCACAGTTAATTAGAAAAGTCTATTTTAGGCGGAAACCGCTGCTGAGGTTCTACAACGATTCACTTCTCAGAAAATGCTGTAATGCAGCCTGTAACTGCGCTGGAATTTCATTTCATACGGTTAAGTGCCTATGTGATGCACGAGGTAGCTACTAGGTTTGATTTATATTGCGAGGGTATTAAATGTTGCTTACTTGGAATTTTATTGTTCTTTTTAAACGGAGATTCTTAAATTGTGTAATGTAAGTTGTTTCTTCAATTGTGGATAAAAACATGTTTATCTACGACTAATATATAACATGAACATTAAATGTGTGATGTTTGCTACACAATGTCATATATTAATCCCGCAGGGAATAATCATATAATTATTATTCTCTCATCTGCACCAATCAGAAAATTGCTTTGCCTGAATCAATTTCGCTGTGCAAATTATTTACACAAATAACAGCCAATGGAAGAATTACAATAATAGTAACCATATGGTTATATAAAAATGTAGCGGAATTTTTTTACTAGTAGCTTGAGGAACTTAACTGTAATTTATAAGCGGAAACTTTACTGTCATTTGTCAGTTCGACATTAAATTACAAATTGGTTACATTGTCATTTTGAGTGTTAATAAGGTAAATTATACATATTATTTATTCATGTTAAATACAAATTTGGTGAATATTTCAAGTATCTATTGTAAAAAAAAATCACAAATAGAGCGTCGGTGTCATTACGATTTTCTTACCGAATATGCACTCGTAGAATAATTCATGTACAGGAAATTTTTTATCGTGCATTCCAACAACGTTATTAGGTAAGGTGTTGTTGGAATGCACTCAAAAAATTTTCCGGAAAGAATTAATGCACATGTGATTTTATAAGTGAAAAGATTGGCAATGTTTTATGATATAATTATAGTGATAGAGAAATGACATTTGGAAATGTCAAAATTTTTGCATTTATATTAAAACTCGCTGTAATCGGTTGGTTCGCTCATCTTCGGGAATAATAGCATCTATTATAATGTAATTGCTTAATATACTATTGTTGTGTATTGTGTTTTATAATTTGGATCTGAACTACAGAAACTTTGGATAACATTTATTAAATTTATCGTTAATTTATTTGTTTCAACAACATAATTTATGTGAATGAAAATGTATTTGTCAATAATTTAGCGGTTTTCAACCTACAAATTAAATTTATTTAATCTCAAACTAACCGTAGTTTATTGCCAATTTATTGTTGAACATAATTTAATTTATAATACTAAAATACCATTTAGTATAATTTGTTAGACCTGGTGACATGGTATTAACCTTCGTAACTTTGATTAAATTCAAAATGTATTATTATTTTATCTGTCACCCTGTTTACCTTTTGGTGCAATATTTAAATAATGTTACAATTTATTACAATCATTGTATTAGTGTAGCAGAATTATAAGAACGTAGAACGTGATTGGAGTTTGGTCATGCCATGAATCATTTAGATACCTACTATAAATTCAAAATTATTATTTAATATTATGAAGTCAGATATCCAACGGTCCTTTTAGTATATTCATTAATAATGTAATATTAAGTAGTATTTCCTTACAAGCATCCAAAATAAAATTGACACAACCATCCCAACTCTACATACTTCCATTTGAACAAATGATGAATGAATTTTAAAATTATGTTTTTAAAAATAGTACAAATAATGCTTAATAATTATATGTCATATTTTGCAAAAACAAAATCTTTGCTACACAAAATGTGCATATAAGTATAACTACCTATTTAATCTATAGTTATATAACTTTTTTCAAAGAATTTACAAAAATCTTCAACATTAAACAACCTAAAAAATTTAGTCAATTAATCTCATGTAGTCCTTTTAAATACGAGAAGTGTAAATTTGTATCTCAAAGTAAAAGAATTTTGTAATTTACTAACAATGTCCTTAATGATTTATATTTTTCTGAGGCGAAGGAATACTTTCATTGTTTCATTAGAGTGCGAATCAGAACATCAGAAGGGTGCAAAAAAGGATTCGTCTTTTATTCTCATCCGCACTCGACAACCGAAGCCGAGAAAGGAGCGCTTACTGGTCTCCGGCGTACACTTCTGATCATATCTTCGTATCGTGTCTAATGTATTTGGAGTTTAAGGGCCAGATCCGTTGATTTTGACGTCGTCGTGTCGGGACAGCGACGGAATTCCTTTCCTGGCTGTAAATGGCACCTTATTATGTGGCCGTGACAAGATATTAATAAAATCTTCTGGTTTTAATCACGTTCCATTAGACGAGATGTCATCGCTCTTTTTGCAGAAAATAGAGGAAATTAGCTAGAAGCTTCTTCGCCACGTTTTTCACTTAAGACTTTGGGTGGAATCATAAGCGGGAAACAAATGATTTGACGTTTTTGACAATGGCTTTTATCTTGTTCTTCAACGTCTTTAGAGAGGCTAATGAATTTTATGCATTTGAAGTTTTATTCATGCTATTCTCTTTGACATATTGTTCAAAACAAAAACCGGGAAGGAATGTTTTAAATATTATTTAATCCACCTACACAGAAATACTCGCTGCGCGTACATTTCTACTAACTTTTGATTAAAAGTTTTCAAGACTTATTTAGATTTAATTCCACTTAATGTTCTTATTAATTTGCTTAGAAGAAAGTATTCATAACAACTTAATTTAATTAAAATACGTAAATTCGTGTTTTTCGGTAAGAATATTTTATTATATTTATTTTATCGTATACCAAGATTTGCATTCTAACTACAGAATGATGGAAGTTATTTAAGTAGAGTATCTGTTGAATACTAATTATTTGAAGCCAGAGGTGCTTTTGCCGATTACTGGGATCTAACGCAGAACCCCTTGTATTCCAAGGTAATTGAATATCGGGGCAAATATTATACCATTCTGCCACTAAAGTCCCCGTCAGTTTGAGTATATCTGTGTAATAAATTTTTTATTGTCTATTTGATTGAAGCTTGGAAGTAAAAAAAATATACCATAGACAAAGAATAGATAAAAATTGTGTTATTGTTTTTGGCAATATGAAGAACAAACTTCAAATTGTAAAATAAACTATCGTGAAAGTGTGTACTACATATTGGTTGAGTTAAGCCATGGAATATGAAAATTCAACAAATAAGTGGAATCCTGTGTTTAATTCATAGTATGACAACTAGGGTTGCTAACTCTGAATTTTCCCAAAAGCGAACATACGTCGAGGATTCAACAATTGAAAAAACCAAATGCGCCGTAGGCGTTTTTTGAAAGCCAAACGTGTTTTAATGCAAAATTAAATAACTCTTTTACAATGAAGTAAATTTAACAAATTGTTAAAAAATTAAATCAACGCGTTAATAAAACGCACACAAAGTTGTTGTTGTGCACTTAGAAAGGCGGCGCTAAGTTTATTCCTGCCAAGACATAATAATAACATAAAACATTTAAGCTAAATTCAGACCTATCCAATTATAAGTATAAATGGCTAATTTAACCACTTAGCGCTCAACGTTTTCACTTATAATTGAAATGAGAATTTTGTAGATGTGCTGGTTGGTTAATTTAGCACTTATACTTATAATTGGATGTCTGAATCCAGCCTAAAAATCAAACTTACTGCTCGGAGCACCGCCTTAGATGATTCTCCGTATCACTTGGCGCAAACGTATTACAAAGCAGTTTGTTATAAATCTCTCACGTTCTGTGAAATACTGCATAAATTACATAATTTCTTTAAAAGTATGCGAATAGCGTACACATTAATATTCTGTTACGAAAACGCGTATGCACGCTCCAAAAGCGTACAGTTGACAGCTCACAGAACAACTGAAATAGGGAGTTTCCGAAAACTCCCGGGACGGAGCTTTGAACGAGGGATGAAAAAAAATAGAAAATTTGGGGATCACTAAAGAGTCTAATAACTATATTCTTGGATAGTTAGAACTTCCATGCAACGTGGAGTTTCTTTAAGGGATGGCCAGACCACATCAACATTTTTAAATAGCAACCCCTGTCGAGTTTCACCTTATTTTAAAGGTAATGAAAAAAGAAACACATCTCCATAACCCAATACCCGATATCTTAATTTAGGAATTTTTTTTTGCACGTTTTTATAATCCCCAAATTTTCAATTTTCTTTTCTTCACTCTTTCACATCTCTAGGCTAGTTGCGTTTTGTGAATTTATTATAGACCTTGATCAAGTTTTCAATAACAAAAAATACAAAAATGAGAGAAATATTTAAAATTTTATTTGGTATACGATACTTTAAAATAATATACAATTGACAGAATTTTCAAGACAATGGTGAAAGTAGAATTTCCTTCTATTTTGTAATTTAACAGTTAAGTTTTAACAACGTGTTAGAGATTAATATTATTAACCTATAACGAAAGCTAAATAAATTTAGTAGAAGCAAGAACAAATTATAGCTATTAATATAACAAGAATATTATGCGATTTATAATACCGAGCGACGAGGTGAAACCGAGCCTCTTTGAACATCCAAGAGGGCTTAAATCGCATATATTCGCGTTATATTCAAAGCTTAATCGTATCATCAACGATAGTGATGAAACAAATAAACAATTTTATCAGTCAGTTAGTTGACAGTTCCCATATTATGGAATGTTTTGATGTTATTATGGTTGTATCTAACGTATTAACTCTGTAACTAATGAATTATAAGTATCTAAGGTATTATAAGTAACTAATGTATTATGTTGTTTATAATTATCAATAAATGTTGCATATTAAAAGGTAATAACGGTTGATGATACGATTAAAATTATAACATATTTCATAATTACCTATCCAAAATTTTAAAACGTCAAAAATAAAATCCGTTTACTTCATAATAAGTAAAGGAGATAAAGGCTTACACACCCGTATTTATTTATTAATTAAATCGTCGTCGTTATTGCCGTTAACACGTACGCGTTTAATTAGTTAGGTAAGATTTTTATACCTTTTTCGGAAGTTTGGCAATTAACCTTGCCGTGAATCCCTGGTTTGGGTACAGTTTGTAGTTAAGGCGACGCGAAGTTCGTTTAGTGAACGTCGTCAGTGTCTTGTTCCGCGTGAATGCCACTTAACGCAGCGATAATAATTGCGTTTAAACTTAGCGTTCACATATTTATCTTGTTGGCGTAGCGTCGTTGCGTTCGCGGGTCAAAAGGTAACACAATTTCGTTAAGGAAACCTTTGCAGCTCCCCTCGCATTTGCGCGCGTGAGTCTCAGCCAAGGAACGTAATTACAGTTAAGAAGAAAGTTCCCCGGTTCTGAGGAATGGCGCTTATGGCGGACATAACTTTTCCTTTGCGGGTTGTGATGTACGTTACGGCCGAAGCTTAAATGCACACCGTTTTTTCCAGGAACCCGCAGTTCCGGACTAAACTAGCGACACTCTAACGGTTTTGTCTTAACTACGGTTTGTTTTCTTCTGAAACTAGGGTTGCCGGTTGCTATTTATTCCTGACACAATAACGATTGCTTTTTTCGGTCAAATGAAACTGGCCCATTTGTAATTCGTGTAGATCAGATTTGATTGTTATTGAAATTTAACAATAGGTACTTATTTCCTATTATCAAAATAAATTTATAACTTTCATACCTATACGAGTACCTATGTCTAAAATTTTTAAAGCTAGTTGTTTCAAAATATTTTTTCAAACAAATTTAAAAATTTAAATGAATAGTTTATCTGGTCTCTAATTATAATTTTAAGTTCACTCCTGTAGTACACTTATTAGAATAAAGGATTGTTGTAATTACTAGTTGATCAATAGTTATTTATCCAACTAGAGAGGAAAGCGCTTTTTTCTCATTCGAGCTCGAAGTTTGTGTCACGAGCGAAGCGAGTGTAGCAATCGACCGAGAATGGAAAAAGAGATTTCCTCTCATGTTAGACATAACATATTTTTCACGACATATCTATTTAAAAACATTGTAAATGTAGAAGAAACGTACCTAACTAAGTTAGGTTGTAACTGTCAGAATGACGTTCAATACAATGAAATATTTCATTGCAGCCAATATGCCAAATTAAATTTAAGTCGTAAAATTGTGAAATTGTAGTAAGTGTAAAACATAATTGTAAAATAATAGTTTACAGTATATCCTTATAAAATTAGAATTTTCAATAAAATAATAAATTTACTTACAATTTTTAAAATATTTAATCGTACAATAATACTGGTGGTAACAGTGCTTACTTTCCTCTCTAGAGTGGGAAAACTTACTTTCGTCACTATTTCGTGCGAAGAAAATTGTATTTTCTTCGTATGTCGTGATAAAAATGTATTTATCTACTACTAATTTTTGAAATTGAAAGAAAAAACATAAAAAGTTCGTCTACTCTCAGTGTTTCAATGCTTTAGTAGTAGGTACTTAGTAGTAGTAGTAATAGTAGCAGTAGTAGTACGTAGTAGTAGTAGTAGTAGTACTGTACCTAATTATTTATTACTGTCGGCGATTTTTTATAACTTTATGAGACAAATTTTGGACACAGTACTTAATTTAAATGAAATATCTTTACCTTTTTATCTATGTTGATATGGAAAAAGCCTTTTTATTTGTTTCAAAAACAACTCAATCTGTCAAACGAATGACTTGCTTTGAATATTGTGCTAAGTCAACACCTACTTCCCAAACAATGTTAATATCTTACCATTTGCAACTTTATATAAAATGTAAAAATATCCGTGTGAGTTTTTCAAACAAACGGTGCAGTCGATTAAGCTGCTTTTGAAAGAGCTACAAAAACAGAAAGCACTGCAAAAGGCAGACGCACTTTTTGTAGCGTTATAATTAATTCATCCCAATCCTTTGATGTAGTGAATTCTAAATTAGCCCCGGCATTTTTCTGTGCCATTGACTTAATTATTTATTCATTAATATTAACTCTCTAGGGAACCTTTCCATCTAGTCTCTCTACTCTACCTATGTTTAAAGTGTCGTAATTGTGAATAATTCAAGATACGTACCTACTTTATTTATCAGCAAGTTCAGCGAATCGTTCAAGGAAATAAAATTATCCAACATAGGTACTCGCAATTTACGTAATTTGGTTATGTTCTAATACAATTAGAGTTTCATTTCATTCCAGAGTTCAGAGATTATATTTAAATGCGAAAGACAATTTACTTTGAAATTAATTTTAAGTGCTTTGTTCAAACACATTTAAAACGTTTTAAGGCTTTCTATTTACCGCTTATTCTAAAATATGGGTGGAAATATAGCAGAAAAAAAATTACAGGCTTTTGTATGAATTTTAATATAAATTGTCTGTAAAATATCCTTTTTATATAAAGCATGCATTTTCAATTACGTATTTATATAGATATTAATTTATCCATATTGTCATTGTACTCTGTTGAAAAGTGCTAAGGGAAAACTTTATGAAATTTTATAACGACTTTGACTTTGTAATTAAATTAAATCGTTTACCAACAAGAATTACTTTCCGAGTTGAAAGCCTAATTTATTCTAGATATCGACTAAATATTAATTTTGCCGTCGCTAAATGTATTTCAAGATATTCTTTGTGTAACTTTATCACTGGAAAGATATATTTTAGAAGATAAATTACTTTCTGAAATATAAATTATTAAAACCAAGGTTTGCGTAATAAAATGCTGTAAGAAAAGATACATATTTTGAAATAAAATATTAGTATTTAAATATTCAAAGATTTGGGTAAACAATTAAATTACAAATTCTTATACTAATATTTGATAAAACGTTAAAATCTTATAATCCATGATCGGTTGATTTTTGTTTCTGCGTAAAAAATATTGACAGGTAACACGGGTGACACGTGGTGAGAATCAAGAATAGTTCTGGGTTGATAATTTAGTTCATTCGACCTTATTTTGCACCTTCCCCCTTCCCATACCCATATGTTTAAATATTTCTGCGTTTGCTATATCCTGTGTTTGCATCTTGTATTTACAGGGTGGTTTTGAAGTTAATTTCATAAATTTAAGGGTAAATAGTATAACATGTGTAGATTACGAAACAGAAAGAATTTTTTTTAATCGCAAAAATAATTTCCATGTTTCCCAGTAGGTTATTATTGTTTCATTAAAAATAATTAAATTTTGTTTGTTTATTTTACTAGTATTATATGTAATTTAAGATTTTGATTACCTACTTCTATTGTTTGTGTTTAATAGGAAAACGAATCCAGTGCAGTACCTACTAAAAAAATGGTGCAGGTAAACTACTAACTCTTAATTTTTGGAATTCTTTCTGTTTCGTAATTTACGCAGATCTTACTACTTTTAGCCTTAAAATTATGATATTAACTTCAAAACTACCTGTATACTGAATCTAAAATTCTTGATTTGAATTTTTCAGTGAATCTTTTAATTCAGGTGATGCAGATTTCTGTGTTTGAATATTTAAGATTTTCATTTGTATGTATTAAATGGGCACCACATTTTCCGTATACATTTATGCGCATTTATGTTTATAATTCAGTTTTCTAGATACGGCGGGAGGTTTTTAAATAAACATAATCTGCAGGATAAACCTGTCCTCTACTACAATTGGCACTTTTTTGACTTATGTAAATCAAGTTATAATGGTAATTTTTTTAAATTAATTGTCTTGTCGTCCTCATAATTTATTGTAACTATTATAGTTGATGGGTACGGTAACTTTCACTAAACGTCCAAAATATAAACTGCATCCTGAGACCTTTTTAACTCTAATAAACCAAACCATGTAAGTAAACATTCGAAGCCATCCACAGCACCCAAATTCACTTCTATCACAAATTAGGCCACCAAAAAACCTTCCTCATCGAAGCAACAGCTCCAGCCTACAACCTCTGCAGATGTCCTCTTTCTCGTTAACCACTTCCTGTCGCTAGGCACTTCCGCTCCGCGTTCAGCCAATCTCGTCTCTCTGACTCTCGACATCAGAACATCACAATGCCCGATCACTCATGTCGTTCGGGGCTCGAGGGCTTCGTCAGATGCCCGTGACGTGTGACTGTTGACGTGCCAGTCAAACCACGTAATATGAGTGCGTGTGTATGTGTGTTTCTCAATGTATAAAGGCTGTTAGTGGAGGAAAGGTAGGTAGTTCAATGAGAAAAGAAAAGACGGTGGATGGACCCCATTAGAGAAAAAATATTTGACAATGATTTCGCTTTTGAAAAACTAATAAATTTGAGGAAATTTATAAAATATGGCGAGAAATGCATCACTGGAGAATTTATGAAACCGTTATTTTAAATATACGATCTTATAAGTGTATTAGAAACTGTAAGTAATTGCTACCCATACGGTTAAGCGGACCGTCTAAGTTTTTCCGAATACCTAGAATACTCCCGATTTTGCTTTTTTTCTATTCCACTCTTTTCCTCACTACTACGACTGCCTGAAACCAGTATAGTAGGTAGAACGCATCTTTAGGTTATAAGTAAAATAGGTTATACTCGTAATTCGCTTAATTTGATTTTAGATTTAATTCATAATCGAATAACTCGTTTTTAGGTTATATTCATCTTTAGATAAAACTCATGTTTAAAATAAATTGGTTTTTAAATAATATATGTGTTTAGATAAAACTTGTTTAAATACAACTCATCTTTTAATAGAAATCGTCTTTACATAAAACTTGACTATAGATAGAACACGTCTTTAGAATAAACTCGTCTTATGATTTAACTTGTCTCTAATTTAAACTTGTTTTTAATTAAATCCGTCTTTAGATTAAACTCGTCTTTAGATAAAACATTCGTCTTTAGGATAAACTCGTCTTTAGATAGATCTAAGTTTTCCATCCAAAGCTTGTATGGATATCCCATTTAAAGCCTGTGGGAGTATTCCCATCCAAAGCCTATAGAGATGTCCCATCCAAAGCCTATAGAGATGTCCCATCCAAAGCCTGTGGAGGTGTTCCATTTTAATACTGTTAACACGCCCCATCCAAAGCCTGTAGAGGTGATCCATCAAAAGCATGTGGAGATGTTCCTTCTAAAGCCTCCCACACACACAGACAAACATAAACACAAACACATACACACCAACACACGCACACACAAACATACGCACACACCAACACAAACTCAAACACACACCAACACAAACACAAACACATACACACAAACACATAGGTACACACAAACACATACACACAAACATATACACACCAATACACGCACACACAAACATACGCTCACACCAACACAAACTCAAACACAAACACATACACACAAACACGTACACACAAACACATACACACAAACACATACACACAAACACATACACACAAACACATACACACAAACACGTACACACAAACACGTACACACAAACACATACACACAAACACACTAACACATACAGACAAACACACGCACACACAAACATACGCACACACAAACACATACACACAAACACATACAGACAAACACACGCACACACAAACATACGCACACACCAACACAAATACATACACACAAACACATACACACAAACATACGCACACACCAACACAAATACAAACACATACACACAAACACATACACACAAACACATACAGACAAACACACGCACACACAGACATACGCACACACCAACACAAACACATACACACAAACACATACACACAAACACGTACATACAAACACATACACACAAACACGTACCTACACACAAACACATACACACAAACACGTACACACAAACACATACACGCAAACAGATACACACCAACGCACGCACACACAAACACACGCACACACCAACACAAACTCAAACACATACACACAAACACACAAACATGTACACACAAACACATACACACAAACACATACACATATACACAAACACATACACACAAACATGTAGGTACACACAAACACATACACACAAACAAATACACACAAACACATACACACAAACACGTACACACAAACACATACACACAAACACATGCACACAAACAAATACACACAAACAAATGCACACAAACACATACACACAAACACGTACACACAAACACGTACACACAAACACGTACACACAAACACAAACACGTACACACAAACACATACACACAAACATATACACACAAACACGTACACACAAACGCGTACACACAAACACATACACACACACTAATTTTTAACATTAGATTTTAACTGAGATTATTTGCAAGTAACGAAAGGAGTGTAAACCATCTTTATTAAGCCCATTTTACATTGAGCAATATTGCAGATGCAAGTGCAACTTTTGACAAGTTGCTTCAATATTGCATGAGTGTAATACAGAAATTATAAAATTATTATTCTAATATATCTGTTCGTGTTCATATATAATATAATATTGATTAGAATTTGTTTAGATCCTACCGAACTAAACAGGAACATTCTCAGACGACAATACCCAATATCAGTCTACATGTTTAATTTAAAATTATTTTGTAAATTGCTGAAAAAGAAAATTGGTTATTAGTTAAGAATTGCAAGTAACGAAATGAGTTGATATTAATTTATGACCACATTTTGTAAACTTCTTTATTACAGAAATAGTAACAATAATACAACAAATTATATAATTAAAAATAAAATGATTTTTAGCTATATTTAGCGCCGCACTTAGCTCTATAATTTCTTTTTATATTTGGATCATCTGGCGGATGTTTATGTTAATTGATATTGGATTTTGTACTCATTGACAATCAATACATTTTGTGTAAAGGTTTATTTATTACTATAAAGAAAAATACAGCGATATTAAATTAAGTTTAAGATCCTTAAATATCTCTGCAAAAAATTATTTCATTGTATAATATTATAATATATACATAGGTACCTATGAACAACTTTTATTTATGTTATGCGTAAAGTTTATAAATAATAATATTGTTGTTTGATATTATTACTAATAATGATAATAAGTTATAATAATGTATAAATAAGATCTTGTACGACGTACTTATAATAACCTAAAAATGTCTGACGTTTGTGAAATCAGTCATCATCATTTTTATGCTGCCTACCTCAACTATATTTGTATTAATCAATCCCAGCTATAATATCCCATTAAAATTGTATTATTTACCTGAAACAAAATAATATTAATGTATTTTACGTGTTAATGTACCTTTTAAAATAATACAAATGTCAAACCTAAATCCATAACTATTGACACCACCACCAACAAAACAGTCATAAGACTGCTGGATGAATAAACTAATATTATTGAAACACACTTTGTACAGAACATGTCAATATTATTGACATTTATATTATTAAATATGAGATTTAGATATTTCATCATAAATATAGAAAACGCGAAATGATTTGATGGTTTAATTAGGTTACTGAAGAAAAGAAATAAGAACAACCCAATATCATTATCTCTGTCAAAAGCCGGCGCTACACAATAATGCTACAAACACCTCTTCCAACGTTTGCTAATTCGTCGCATCGTGAATCTGTTTTACAAACAAATAATGTCAAGATCTTCTTCTAAGGGTTTTCTCGTCTGAGATTCAGATCTGTCAGCAAATATATTTGAGCCACTCTATAGGTATATTATATCTAAAAGCAGGTCAATAAGAGTATAAGAATTACCTAGTCTCTGATACAAAATACTTAATAAATTTTATTATCAATACGAAAATCAAGAAAGTGTTGTCAAAGAGTAACAAAAAAATGTTGTCATTCGTCTTGCATTTTACCACCAATGTTTAGATAGACACGACAACAACTTACATTTCTAAACTATTTTGTACAGATACAAAACACATATTTACAACTTAATCTGATCTTCTTTTTCCGTAATATCTCTGCAAAATAATAATTATTTCATTATACTATAATATGTTTCATACCTACATACAACTTTTATATATTATGTCATGCGCGTTACGTTTATAAATAATAATATTGTTATTAGATATTATTACTAATAATAATAATAAAGTACAATAATGTATAAATAAGAACTTGTACTAATATAAGTCAATAACCTAAAAAAAATATCTGACGTTTAGTAAGAGATCAGTGTTACAGTGTTGCCAACCTAGTGGAAAAAAATAATCATATATGACACACAAAATAATCATATTTAAGACATAATTAACGTATAAATAATAATTATAATAATCTAAATATATAAATAAGTTAATTATTTATCAATTATATATAATATAAACATGAAATAATAGAAATTAAAAAATTATATTTCTAAAATTATTATACAGTTGGTAACACTGACTGCGTGTTTTTCGGTTACTAAGTAACAGTAATGACGTGTTTTTCGGTTGCTAGGTAACAGTAATGACGTATATATGTAATACCAACATAAATTTAGTAATTTTATTAGTAACATAACAAATTAATGTGTATTTTAATGAATTATAAGGAACTAAAGACATAGAGAGAAAAACGCGTTTTAAACGGGTTCTTAGAATTTTTTTCTCTTTAAATTGATATATGTCACATATAGATACGATCTGTTCACCGTAAGGTTTGCAAGTAGAATACTAATAATAATGGTTGTTTAACTAGCCCGAAACTTGTACTTTGCCGCATCCTAGCTATGCAATGTCATTTTAAATTTCGGAATTTGTATAATTATGTACAATTTTTTAAACAAAACTTTAAGAAGACACATCTATAGATCCATTCTTCCTCTATTAAATCCTTGTTGAAATAAAATTTTACCATTCTTGTACTGGCCACAAAACACCCGCTACCTACGTTAGTACATTTTATGCTGGATTTTAGGAGGTAGACGGGCCTCTTAATATAAAATATCCATAATATTGCTAAAAATGACATAAATATTTAAAAAGAATCAACTTATATAAGGGAAAGGGTGAAATATAATTAACTATTCATTTCATGTGTCATCTGTCAAAAGTAGACCAATAAAAATGAAAGATTCTTAATTACATAACAATTACCTACTCAACACTATAACCCCAGTTAATATAGTAGTTCTAACAACCACATCTTACATAAACATAACTTATTCATAATAAATACATTCTTTAAATATCTTACAGTGTATAATATAAGTTTGTGGTTTCTTCCTAAAACCCTGAGGAAGGTAGAATTGCTAACTAAACGTCATTGATGATTATCATCCTTTATATTAAATTGACGGTTGAAGACAGACTCTGATATTTTATTTTCCATTACAGAATGGTGAAATATTACTTCCAAAATTTCCTTAAAAAAATCTGACGTGGACACCACATGACTTCCTTGTACGCCTTGTGTGTTCATACTTTTCTTAATAACTAAAATGTAGAATAATATAAAAAATTCTTTTAACTTATTATACTAGTATACTCACAAATATATTTTTGTCATTTTATTTAAACTGCAGAAGAAGATATAAAGCATATTTTACTATTGTCACTGTCATGTCATAATCATTTAAATTTTACGTAGTAACAAATGTTAATCGATCATGGACTACAAGATAAAGAAATACTAAATTAAAATTATATACTTTAATTATTCCTAAATGATACCAGATACAAAAATATTTATAAAATACCGATTTTAGGTAATAATCACATAATCTTTCATTTAAAATAAAAAAATTTGTGTTAAATTAAATATTTATCGAAATATTTTTAAAAAGTACTACTTCCGGTTTATACATTGAAACCAAAAATAGGAGGTGCACAACTAGATGCTATAACAGTCCTAAATACAAAATTTCAACTTTCTACGTCTAACCGTATTTGAGTTATGCGACACACATACGTCCGTACATACGTACATACGTACGTACAGACGTCACGACGAAACTAGTCATAATGGATTAAGAAAAGGTCAAAACGGATATTTCCATCAAAATCTGAAAACCGAAATTTTTCGGGATTACAATACTTCCTTATTACTCCGTACAAGGAAGTAAAAAGGTGGGTAGATTTCTACTCCAGCAACCCCCTTCCTGGATGCGAGCCTGCTTTGAGGACTTATGTGGTAAAAGGATCTATCAAAAAAGATAAGCACTTAAAAATGTGTAAATCATACAATTTCCAAATTTGGTCGTATACACGTATTTGAATGATGGAAATGTTTCAGAATTTTAATTTTACCCCCTTTTTGCTGATTCAACTTTGATACGAGCTATGCTGGTAATCATGGTATAAGGGTGGTTTTTAAGTTAATGTCATAAATTAAAGGGTAAGTAGTATGACATGTGTAGATTATTAAACAGAAAGGATTTTTCTTAAATAACAAAATTAATTTCCATTTTTCTCATTCAAAAATTTTTCGTTGTCACGGCCATTAGGTGAAGTAAGTATTGTTTCATTAAAAATAATTAAATTTTGTTTCTTTTACTAGTATTATGTAATTTAAGATGTTGATTACCTACTTCTATTGTTTATGTTTAATAAGAAAACGAATCCAGTGCAGTTCTACAAAAAGTGCAGCAGGTAAACTACCCTTCATTTTTCGAATTAAAGAAAAATTATTTCTGCTTCGTAATGAGTACATATCAGAGTGTCGACAAGTCATAGTTCCGACACGCCACAGCATCTAAAAGTCATAGCGTATAAATGTCATAGCATCGACAATTACCCCCACTCCTGAGTTCATAGCGTTTAACTGTTAAACAGTCATAGCGTATAAATGTCATAGTGCCGACACTTACCCCCACTCCTAAGTTCATAGCGTATAACAGTTTTAAAAGTCATAGCGTATAAAAACCATACCGCCTAATAACCACACGTCCGAAAAACCACAGCGTATAAAAGTTCCCCCACCACAATGTCCAGCTACCCATATACCAATTTTCACACTTTGATTTGCACATTTGTACCCAAACTAATCAATACTAACAAAACCCTAATTGAGTCCAACAGATCTCCGTTTTTTTAAAATAAACTAATCAATACTAACAAAACCCTAATTGAGTCCAACAGAACTCCGTTTTTTTTTAAATAAACTAATCAATACTAACAAAACCCTAACCCAGCAAACACAGTGTTGACATATACGTAACTATTATGTAATATTTAGAGAACATCGTTGACGAACCTAAATATTGCATAAATGATGCATAAAATTGCCATATGGATGACACATTTTGAAACCATATCTCCATAACATAACACTATAGACATAAAACCAATATATATGTGGCAGGTACGTAACAGATACGGATCAGTTATCGCATGGCATATTTTACATACTCGCCACATGGCACTGCCATATGAATGTAACATTTTGTAACCACATCTACATGACATAACTTTACAGACATGAAACCAACATTTATATGGCAGGCACGTAATAGTTAATGGATCAGAAGTCACATGGCATTAGAACTTATATCTTACATACTTGCCACATGGCACTGCCATCTGATTATAACTTTTTGTAGCCATATCTCCATGACATCACTTTACAGACATGAATAATAATTTGAAAAATGAGAGAAATTATAATAAATAATCTCATATTTACTGACAGTGCATAGTAAGATGGAAATGGAAACGAATCACCTATTCAATGTACATCCAATCCAACATTCAATGAATACTTTCATCTCATTGGTCAACATACTAAGATTTCTTTAGATTCATTTTTGCCTTCATTTAAACAAATTTTATTTTGAAGCAAATTATTTACAAACCACAAATAACAACTGACACCTGAGAAAATATACCATTTTACAAAATTTTAAAATAATAATTTGTATTTAAATAAAATAAGCTCAAATGGTCTGTTCACACTAGGAAATATTTACGTAAAAAGTTTCATGCAAGTAAAACAAGTGCTAGGAGCATTATAAAAGAAACTGTTAATACCGGTTATATTTTATAGAAACTAATTATTTCTATAAAATATATTAAAGGTAGTGATCTTTAATATAATAAATAGAAAAAAGAAACATATTAAGAAAAACTTTCCTCGTGTGAACTAGGCTTAAGAAATCTATTTTATCGATCAAGAGATAACCTCACTTTGCCACTTTCATGTTGACAGGAGCTTGGCATGTCTGCGTATTTTGTACTTAAAGCATTCGATTTTAGTTTATTTGTTTTACTGGATGCACTAAATTAACCATTAATATTATGCAAGCTGAGAAATGTAGATTTCTTTAAATGGATTGTAGTACTTATGTTAATATTTGTGTATTCAGATTCGTTATAAAATGATATATTACTCCGCCTAATTGTTCATTATTATTTTTTTTTAGGTATGAATCACATTTTAAGAGATAACTAGTTTATTGAAAATATAATCAACTTTAATTCAGTAGCTGTGAATATGAAACTAGATTATTATATACACATCCAAAATATGTATGAGTTTGACACCAACAAACAACTAAGTAATTCGATTCTATGAAATATCAAAATACCTTCACATCCATAGCCATTAGCCACTACAACAAAAAAGAATGTATTTAAATAGCAGGTTTTGTTCGCATAAGCATTTGTCTTTTTGAAATGTATACTTCTTGTGCTATGGATTTTGTTGCAGCACTCTGGGCTTGTTAAAATCATATTATTCACAATATTATTAAAAGTATTAGTTTTAAATTATTAAGTATTATTTACACTACTATACTGTACACTTTAAATTGATATTTCATATAAACTATACGATATGTCAGATTAGCCGAGCGGTTTGAAGCGTATAGGAACATCGTCCCGAAGGTCCAGGTCCATGGTTCAAATCCAACACGATCCAGCAAATATCAAATTTGTATCTCTCTCCGGTTCTATGGATTCTCGATGGATTCAACTTTTAGTTATAAAATGTTGCTTAAACATGTGTTTTTTTAATATAAATAAAATAATTTTGCTACATTTTATATAGTACGTAATACAGAAATGTATCTGCCATTTCTATATGCCATATGGCGGTAACCTGCCGTGGCCATATAGCAGTACGGTTGTCTTTCAAACGTAACTCCCATGTGGCATACATGGTGAGAATGGCTGACATAGGAAAGCGCATGCAAGCTCCATATATGTTGCATGCCATATGGCAGTAGACATGAATGGTGTACGTGTTTTATGTATGCCACATCATAGTTATCTAACTGTGTTTGCTGGGAATTGAGTCCAACAGAACTCCGTGGTGTGGCATTTACTCGATTGTATGACATTTATACGCTATGACTTTTAAAACTGTTATACGCTATGAACTCAATAGTGGGGGTAAGTGTCGGCACTATGACATTTATACGCTATGACTGTTTAACAGTTAAACGCTATGAACTCAGGAGTGGGGGTAATTGTCGATGCTATGACATTTATACGCTATGACTTTTAGATGCTGTGGCTTGTCGGAACTATGACTTGTCGACACTGTGGCATGTTCCCTTCGTAATCTACACATGTCATACTACTTACCCTTAAATTTATGACATCAACTTCAAAACCATCCTGTATGCCTGTGTGCCAGTGGTTAGCTCAGCAGTAAGGGGTGCGCCAAGCATGCTAGCGGTTCCCGGTTCGATTCGCAACACAACCGACAATCATATCACTGGGTCCGAATGGTTGGATTCCACTATAATAACATCTATCATCCTGTAATAATTGGGAGTTAATCCTGCAGATTGTTTACTATCAAAACAAAATATACGGAAATGGGCATTGTTGTATTTATTGATTTTCAAATACATACATTAATAAAATGTATTCCATCCTGCAGCTATATAAACTAACCAAACCATGTCATTCTTCATTATTTCCAGCAGTTTAACGTTTTAGCCTTCACTGCGAAGAGACCAAAAATAAATAAAGGATTATTGCTTTCGAACTTGACAGCTGAGACCGTTAGATTTTATTTACTTTTTTATAGTCAAATTTTTTCGGATAATGGTTTTGTTATGTTTCGGGAAAGCCACTAAAATGAAATAATAATATCAAGTGAGACACTTCAATTCAAGGGCGGATATTCAAAGTGTAAATTCTAAAGCAGTTTGCAAAATGTGATATTTATTTTTATCGGACATAAAATAAAAACATTCAAAAGTGCAGTTTAAAGGTATCGTGGAAACTTTAGAATTTATGGGGTTTTAAAATTGAAACTTGAACAAAGCTCATGGGAGGACTCTGTTAGGAAATAAAATGTTTGTACTTCTGTAAACAGAGCTTTTAATAAAATTGTATCATCCATCCACTGTGCAAATCCTGTAAAATATGACATAACAACACACGCAAACATTTACGGATTGAATTTTTTCTGCAATCCTTTCAAATATTCGTTGTGCCAACAGCAGTAGTTTTTGTTATTACAAGCTAAAGTACTGTTTGGCAATTTTGTTCAGACCTTGTGTACAACACGCTGTACACTCGAACAGACGCAGCAAAAAAACACAACAGATTTGTATGCTTTTTGCAGCGCGCAGTAATCTTGTAACACTTTTTTCAGCCGTAGATGAAACGTGAATGCAATAATTTACGCCATGAAATGGTTCGCGATGTCAAAGATCTCTTTTGTCCGAAACAAGTGCCCATCGCGGTTAAGTGAGGAAGAGACAAGCGGTAGTATTTTGTTTCTTTTATGTTTTATTCTTTCGTTGTATCAATAGCCCATTTTCCGAACACAGAAACATTTATCATTGCGAAATGTTCTACGCGTCTGTCGCGTATTGAAAAAGCGATTTTTAATTTAAAATGAATTTCAGTTCTATTGTAAAAGTTTATACTTTCTGCAGTTTTGTTGTATAATGAAATTTGGATTTAACACTGAGAAGTTAAATTAACTTTCTGTCTAAAAGAATTGTATTGATTTTTAGAAAGTTTTTTAGAAATTCGTTAATACTAATTTAAAGTTATATTTTTATACTTTAATACGCAACTCCTAAATACTTTTCTTTCTGTTTCTTGTCAGAAGATTTAAAATACACAAAAGAAACGAACAATCATATGTCAAAACAATGTTACCAAACCTTATTTGTAAATGTTTTCAAAATCATAAAATCTAATATTTACCTAATTTGAGTTTGACTTTAATAGGTGATTATACCGTGTATGCGGTTACAAGTTATCAATTTATGGTTACTATATAGTAAAAATCTATGCGATTCATGAAAAGAAACTACAAAAAAATTATGACACTACAAGGAACATCCAGGCCATCCAGTCCAGTGGCTACCCAAAAATTTTACAATATTTTTAAGGAAGATATACCTAGGTATAGTTAAAATATTTAATAATGCCTTACATAATACTAGGGCAGAGATATAGATTTATACTTAATTGAAGTAAAATAAATGTTACTGAGTATGAATAGCGGATAGATATACTTAGATATATTGCTGGTAAATGTTATATTTTTGAATTATTAATGTATTAACTTGTCAGACTAAGTGCCCGAGCAATCTTTATCTATGCATACATATTTGATATCATATTATTAACTGGGTACTGTGTTTCTACGAAATTAATTTCAGAAGGAACTAGGTCAAATTCCGTCAAATTCCTTCAGCAGTGAAAATTTTTCAACAAAAATTTTACTATGAAAAGTGTAGACCACTTAAATTTTTTACTGGCCCACCTAAAAAAAATTCTAGTTACGTCCCTGATCATACTTCCTACTAATAAACTGTTTTGCATGTTCGTATTCACAAATAAATCAACCGAATTCAATTTGACAAACGCGTGTGTCAAATTGTCATTATATGCGAACTGCGCAGAAACACAAACTAAATATTGAATATAAAATTGTCTCACTATAAAATATAAAACGGCCTTAGCATAAAACGTAATAAGGAAGTGATCAGGATTACTTCTACAAATATGTATGTATTTTAAATATCAACATCTATTCTAGGCTCATTTAGTTGACCTGAAGATGGTCATAATTATGACCGAAACGTTGTCATAACTTAATATCAATTAATAAAACTAGAGCCATGTTATCCAAAAACGTGAATTAAATAAATAGTTATTTACGATACAAGTACGTAAAGCAAATATTTAGTCACGAGTCACGAGTGACTAAATATGCTTTACGTATTGTGTATCGTATAAGATTTTATCTACGATAGAATTTAAAAAACTCGAAAAATATAAAAAAAGCCTTTTAAATTTGGATTAGGATCAAAACAAGTTTGCTTTTCACGTTAGTTACCGGATTGTTGTGCGGATGTTTGTTTCAAACATGTCAAATAATTAAGTTTTGCGTTGAATGAGGTTTGTCCTTGGTGCAAAAGGATTTAAAAAAATCAAGAATATTATTAGTATTGTTACTTTCTTACTACTAGTTTTTGTATATGTTAATTTGTAATAAATGTGTTACGAATATTATGCTTATGAATTACTATTATTGCAAGTAATTAAAAATTTTGCGTGTTTTAAAACTTTAACCACTCGTTGCTGCGCAACCCGTGACTAATGAAATCTTGCTTTTAAACTATTGTTTTAAAAACTAAAAACTGACAACTAATTGTCAATTTTACACACTATCGTAGATAAAATTCTTTATCTACAACAATAGAATAATGTATTCATTATATACGTGAAAGTAGTATAATAAACCCCTCCATAAGGACACATTATGAAATAATGAATTCATTATTTCACACTGTTAAATAATGAGTACTTTATTCTCTCGAACTGTCAAACTGCCATCACATCTGTTTTAATATTAGTGTTACATCAAGTTATCATTTTATGACGTTGTAAGCAGAAACAGTAAAAATAATAAAAATTTGTAAAACGCTGTATATGATTAGCCCATAATAGTTCTAAATTACTCGGATAAATTGTCATCACACCAAAGTTTGAGGTTAAGTTAATATCAATACAAATTTGTAGTAAGAAAATGTTGTTTTATTTAAAAAGTTGTAGATAAAACGTCGTATTTGACTCGAAAATAATGGCTATAATTAACTCGGATGATTTATACACTCGTGAACAAACTTTCATCCTCATTAATTATAGCCTACATTATTTACTCGTTAAATAATATACTATTATCTTACAGTAGTGGCTATTGATGTACATTATGCATTTGTTTTTAGTGACTAAAAATAACTCTTATTCACAAGTGACTAAAATGATTCATTATACACAGTACTGTCAGTTTTAAAATTAATTTTATTTATTTTAATATAATATACTATTATAATGCATAGGTTAGGTTGTTAGGTACATACTTTTATCAACAAAAAGGCATCCGATGTTTTATCTAGAAATATATTTATTTTGTCTCTTGAAAAAACCGACGATTTCTAGTTTCATATAATAAGCTGCTACTGTAAGATAAAACGTCGTATATCACACGTGAGTGAAATGTCATTATACATTCGTGAAAATTATCACACTCATGTATAATGACTTATTTCACTCACTTATAATATAATGTACTATTAATTCTTTCCTTAAAATCCATTTCGGCACAATAATAACTTATTCTAAAACGTAATAACTTCATTATTATTTGATGAAGCAGCTCTTTTATGGGTAATCAAAAATCAAATGATACAAAATGGAAAACATCACTAAAAATGTATAAAGGTACCCTTGGGCTTAGAAAAAGACAGCAGGATATAGGAATGTAATTAATCGACTCCCTCTCTCTCTGCTGCTCTAATATTCACCCTCGTGTGCAAAACACTGCAACACTTGTCGGAAGCGGAAACAAACATCTGTAAATATTTACTGTTTTTGACCTTTGGTCGACGTAGGTTTTTGTTTTTGATTTGCTGTTTCCATGGATTTTGTGTTTTATTTACGTTTGATCACTCCAGATGATTTGTTGCTGAATTTGTAAATAAGCTTTGATGAGAAACTGAATTTGCAAAACTGGAAATTGTAAATAAAGCAGTTTGATTTGTACGATATTCTGAAAGTTATTGAAGGACTAAAATGTTTCCTGAATTGTTCGAAAACTTTTGAAAAGTATTTTTAAAACTTGTGCTTTCGGTAAAAATAATATTTTATACAGTTATAGTCCATATAATTGTATGTCTCCTGAGCATTAATCCACTACAAATATAATTTTTCTACTCCTGGTATTATTTAACGAACTGGTTTCCATGGCGCTAAATAACATTTTAACAGACCGTTTTTAGTCATGGGCTGAACATAGCAACTGACATATTAAGGGTGAAGTTGGCATCTATATTTGACATTTATTTCGCGAAAAACTGAGTGAAATTAATCATTTCTTTTAATTATTATCAATTTTATAACAGTTAAATACATTTGTCATAGTTGATTTTTGTAGCTATATGTATAATATCATTTTGATTTAACATAAATTTTTAATTATTTAAAATGAAATTTCCTAATTATGTTGTTTAACCAGTGGTCGTAGAAAAAGTATGTTATGTGAGTCGTTTATAAACTCTCTAGATACCTACTAGTTTTTTACACACTTGATACATAATGTACCTACTATTATAGTTGTTATTATAAAATTTGTTAAATAGAATAAATGTGACTAATAAAATTCATTTATACAAAGCGTATCGTTTAAAAAGTTTTCTTTATAATATAGTATTTATTTATACGCACGGTACAGTTTTTTCAGAATTGCATTAGATATTGTTGATATTATTATTTTAATGTCCGATTTTATATAAACTTTCAACTTTATGATTTTTATTCAAAAATATTAGCCAAACTTAAACCGTATAATACTTATTAGTGTTATTACTAAATTAATGTTTCATGTTGCAAACTTTTATTTTCATCACGTTTCTTGAAACACAATAGCTATATCCTTAATAACGGTTATCGAATAATGTAGGTACCTACTATATTTGAGTGTAGGATATACTATTTAGGTATTCAAATATAGCTATTTCAAATTTATATATTCATTGAAAACTACTGTATTTCCAAAAATATATTTATTTTTATAGGAAAAAGAATAGGTATAAAAAATAAAATGTATGAATTCCGTTTCTGAAGCAAAGGAGCTGTCAGTGCAGATGAAGAAGGTGTCCAGTGGAATCAGCAAAAGGTCAGTGTTTCCAGTTTATATTTGTGCTGACACATTCCATCCTAAAATACACATTCTACACAATTTACTGCTGCGCTTTGCTTGTTACTTTTGATATAGTTATGGATTCTTAGAATATTCTACTAATTTGTGATTTTGTTAATTAATATCGGAAATCTGTCTTAGCGTTTGAATGTATTTTGATAATAAACAAAAATATACTTACACATAATGATGATGTTAATTATTTAAATAAATATGTGTAACATTCCTTGCACTACTTTTCAAACAACGTCAGAAGGTATAATCTGAAACTATGGATTAGAATTCGTAAAAATGTGATAACGCAAAATTTGAGGTTAAGTATTTTAAAAACTTTTTCATTACGATATAAGTAGATAATTTCAATGAATTCATTTCTTTCAAATCGACATTTTTGTAATAGTAATAGCTTTAAAATTTAAAATAAGCATTATTATATTTACATTTGTGATTATGGCACAATGTATAGAACCATTAGCTAGATACCTGCGTTATGAAACTTTTATTATTCATTTATGATCTATGTGTTGTAAATGTTTCAATTTCTGTAGGAAATGATGAACTGTATATAAATATAACTTCGTTACTACGTGACGTATAGCAAAGTAAAACACACGGAACTCTACAGACCACTGGTCACGTCAACATCTCTTGAAACAAATAAATAAATAATATCATGTATACATTAGTTATTGGTATGTCAACACTTGTACAGCAATTTGTTCGTTTTATAATATATATATATATATATATATATATATATATATATATATATATATATATATATATATATATATATATAATGTATTTATAATATTAAAATCTACTAAATGCAATATGAAATAAATTTTAATTTGATTTACAAAACATCATCAGTACTGGTTGTTGCAATAACATAAAATCTTTCACAATTATTATTATTCATATTGTATAATCTTAAATTGAATCTTTACATTTAAATTATTTAATCAATACATATGTACATACAAATCACGCCTTCCCTAACTTAGGTAAAACTGTTTTCGTTGCGAGTAAACTGTTGTAACCTTCTAGTAGGAGAAATTAGAAAATTTTGTTTTTAAAAACTCACCATAATGATCGGAAAACGAGTAAAAAGGCCAAAGAACAACAGCATTCAGAACGAAAATAAAAGTTCACTTTACTATTATACACACTATACATTTGGTAATAGGTATTTATACACCAAGTGAGATACATGAATGTTTATACAAGAGAAGAAAGTTTAGCCCCCGAGCCCGAAGGGCGAGTGGGATAATTTCTTCGAGTGAATAAACATTCGTATCTCACGTGGTTTATACAATATTTTATTCATTTTTCACGAAATTATTTCAAATAATGAATTATAAATTTATTTTGACATGACAAAAAAAATCAATGTAGTCGTCAGTGGTAAGTTGTCATTGTTTTTATGCATTTTTGACGAAATATAATGACATAAAAGTGATTTAAAAATGTGTTGAGTGATTTAAAAAGTTTAATTCACTTGTGAATAAACAGTTGTTTAAAGTTGTTGCTATGGAGCGCTATGGAGTTAATAATAGCAGTTTAAAACGTCAAAATTGAATAAAAAAATTACATTTTCGAAGAGAAAAATATCAAAATTTCGATTTCTCGAGAACTATTTATCGTCTCGTAGTTTTGAATTCTCGTCTCATCTCGAAAATCTGAAACGAAAAATTTACTGGTTCTCGTCTCGTAATTTCACTATTTGCGACATGAAACGACGGTTTCTCATAATTTAAACAGTGTTTTAACTGTTCCCCATTCATTAAAACTTTTGTTATGTAAACTTATAAACATAATTCTTGCTAGAGTCGTATTGGCAGGCAAGACGGTTTTACTCGTATATGATGAATAACGCAATAAGTTAGCGTAAGTTAACGTCGATGCGCGTCGCCTATAAATATTCCCGCGGCCGCAGTTTGATTGCGCGTCTCATGTCGAGCGTCGCTTTTGTGCACTTCCGCCATTCGGTCGCAAAATGGCTCCTGCGCCGCGCAGTCAACTATTTGTTCTATTTTGGGATTACTGGCGGCACGTAAACATATAGTGAGCTGGATTTCCGTGATTTAATACATTTTGTACTCAGAGCGCAATCGACTGCTACTTCATTAGCATAACATTATTGTTACATTGGTTCGGTTAATTGCGAATCATGGTTAAGGATACAATACTAAATATTTTGATTTTGGTTCAAGCTCATATGTTTGTATTTGATAATGAGATTCAGATAATTAACAGCAAATTTAATTGATGGATAATGAAATAATATGCGACAGATATCATAAAAGCAATTAGATACTGGTTTATTTCCGATTTCTGAATTAAATGATTAGGGTTGTAGCAAGGTTATGTTGTGTGCATGTTTAATTTTATAAATTAATCAATATATTTAAATTTTACACTATAAATGTTTTATCATAATTTGGTTACCAACCAATAAATATAGTAAATCTTTCCGGAAAAAGTAAAAATGAGCAAAGCAAAATAATAAATATTATATTAAGAAATTTAGTTTGCTTGTACTTTTAAAAATACACCTTATTCAATAAAGAATCCCTTAAATATTTCATTCTATACAAATGTAACAAAATATGTCACCAAGACCAAACTTTAGCCTCTTAAACAGAAGTCACAAAAAGTAACGCAAGCAAAGCAAAATACATATTAAGTAGATACAGTATGAATGTTCAAACTCCAAAACTTTTACAGTAAATATTTTCAAACTTGAAATTGAATCAACAAACTTATTTCTTTTGTTTAAATTTTGTCTTTACTACCTAAAAGTAAATGTATTCCGAAAAGTATAAAGACAGTCACATTATTTGATAAAAATGTAACTTTAACTAAATATATATTGTGAAATTTTGTATACAATTAAACCGATTGAGACACACTTTTGCATTACCAAGTATTATTTGGCAATAAAATGTTTCTAAAAATTGAGACAAGACGAGAATCGAGTTTTTTAGACGAGAATTGAACAGCCGGCAAATGACCGAGTCGAGAATACTTAAATTTCTTGTCATGAAAATTTTAGACGAGAAGAGTATTGACCAATTATTCTCATCTCGTCTCGTCTCACGACGTCACTATTTTATTGTTACACCTATCTATGTAATAGTATATTACATTACTAGCAGGGTAAAACAGTTTTTACTGCTGAAAGGAGGAAATGACCGGCGAGCCGATTAGGCGAGCCTGTCACCTCCTTGAACATGTGAGTAACAAGTAAATACTTTTTTCTACTCCCTACTGGATATTGGCAACATACCTTCATACTATCATGTGTGGATAGGGATGTCATATCCACACCAGGTGTGGATATGAAATTCAAAGTCAAATACGTCAAAAAATTGTTAATGCGTGCAAATTATGTTTTTATTATGACAAATAATTACTAAAAACATTAAATCAACTGTTATTTAATAATTAATTATGTTTAAAAGCATTATTTTATTGCTAAAAAAGCAAATAAAATTTTGAGATTTTACGTTGGCAACAATTATTCAAATGTCATGTCACAAAATAATTGATGTAACCCTACTTTTAAATAATTTTTGCCATCACATTGAGTGCATTTTATTGCAAAAACCATATTTCGTAGAAAAAATAGGCTGTACAACTCGAGTGGATTGCCTATATCGCACGCGAACGTTTGCAGACACTCCCCCTGGGGTCGTGACTGCAAACTCGTTCTCGTGCGATATAGGCATCACATCCACTATTGTTGTACAATATACTATTTATGGATACTTTAGAGTCAGGTCTATTTTTTGGAAAAAAATATTAATAAAACTGTTTGATTTTTATGAAGTTAGATGTTAATTATGACTGGAAATATTATTTTTCTGAACAAAATATTTTTAATTGCAATTTTAGTTATGATCTACTACATAGCACCAATTTTTTTGTCACGGATTACAGTTTCACTGATGTAAATAATAAGTATGACTCCATTTTATTCTGGTCTGGTAGCAACATATCTGAAATATATTTCGGTTCGGTGTGTCACAGAATTTCTGACAATATTCTCTAAAATTTTATACAGTTCACGTACATCGACATATTGCTGTTGCGATTTCATAAAATGTTGTTTTATTTTGCAGCGAGGTGATGAAGAAAACGACGTGCTGAGATTTTTATTTTTGTGCAATTGATTTCTACTTGAGATACGAGGTATTTTGTAAAATCCTATATATTTTAAATTTACGTAACCCTGTTATCTGTCATAATCTCATGTCTTGTCACGTTCTGACAATTCTTACTGAACTAAAAATATTATACCTAGTTATACTACTATTAGGATAGGTACGAAAAAAGCTGGTAGGTACTTATTTCATGGAACTATATTTTAGGCATGATTTTTTCGGTACATAGATAGATTCGTATTTGCCGCAGATAATCCAGATGTATAGAATTTTATTTTTTTTATTTCACACCTCCATGAGGGGTCATAAACAAAAATATTTTTTATTTGGCATGCTACATTTCAAAGATTCTAAAAATATATATATTTTTTTTAATTTATAAAAAGAGTATTTCCGCCTCCCTTATCACCGAAAGTACTAAGTATAAAATTTTGAAAAAATAGGTATTTTTAGAGAATGCTAAAGATTACAGAAAAACTATTTTTGATTTTGCTTAGTTTTCTAGGTTCTAGGTTATTCGTACTTCCCTTACAAGTTATTGTTAAAATTAATAAAATTTTGTTTATTCAATATCAGTTTCGAGAATTCCCGAGAAATATCTCTAGTCTCTCGTTACGCCGGCGTTACTACCTATTGCAGAAGTTAAAATTTGAGATCCAAATGCACAATTTTGCTTCTTGTTTATTCATATAAATACCATGATTAAAAACTAACTTTTAAGCATAGATATTAAGTAATTGTTTGGTAAATAAATATATCATTAGATTTCAATCCACATTTTTTTTTTGTTCAATGGACATGTTTTGCAATTTATTTAAAATTTTTGTTTATTGATTTCAATAAATTCGTAGGTACCTAATTCATTATTAGTGTTGTAATAGATGTAATTTTTTATTGAATCCAATTAAAATTGGTTATAATTTTACTAAAATTATTATTTAGATGATATTTTAAAAATAAATAAAGATAATTTTAAATTTTATCTAGATAAGATAATAAATAGAGAAGAAAACATATATCTAGATAAGATAATAGATAAAATTATATTATATAGATGATTTATCTAGATAAAATTATCAGGGGTAATACCATAAGAGATGATAATTTTTTGAGAATTGTTTTGTCGTTTCCACGGCAACTTATTTCTAACAATTTCACGACACAAAACATCATCCATCAATTTCCCGAAACGAAGTTGAGGGGAATTGTCAGATGATGTTTTGTGGAGTGAAATTGCAATTAGTTGCCGTGGAATAGACAAAAATTCTCTCAAAAAATTATTATCTCGAATGTTATTTAGGAAGAATATTTTTCTTGTTAAAATACTACCAAAACGACACATTTTGCTAAACATTTTTGACGTTTCATGTGACAAATTAATTAATTTTTGTTACTGACGTAACTAAATAAAACCTAATCTACAAAATTATGTTGTCAGATACATCATTTTACATTTTCAATTCTATTGGTTGCATTACGTCATTTGATGTCATCATTACGCAATATGATTGGTTAAACCATCTGTCAAAAAATATTCTGGATAAGTTACAACACTGTTCATAAAATAGTAAAACCCATCAAAAATAATTTGGGTCAACTTCAAATCGAACATGCAATCATTACTTACGTTCAGAAATATGATGTATTTGAACAAAAAAGTCACACAATATGATCTAAAAACAAGCCACGCTATTATATATTTTGATATAAAAACCATAGAATGTAATATTTATTTCAATCAACTCCATCCAATGTTCTACATATCGACATAATTTACATTCATATGTCAGTTGTATAAGAACAGGAGACCGGATATTAAAAAAAGCGAAACAACAAGCTTCATCCCGCCGTCCTGATCCAATATGAAACATTTCAATACAACCGCACGTCATGCCAACTGCGATGATAAATAAGCTTTGAGTTGGTGAGTGTTCTCCTCTCGTGCTGATATTTGTGACACACGTGTTTAGCTCAAAATTGAATTTTCGTGGCGTGCAGAGATTTTTGACTCCGGATATTAAGTACGAAGCACTCTCATCCTGGATTTGTGTTTTATTGAAAAGCGAGGCTCGCGATTTGCGCGACGCATGGGCAGATGAAGACGCTGATGTATCACGAGGAAGGTAGGGAGATGTAAGGTAGAATCAATCAATTTTGGTTTTGGTTTTGTTTGTCTAGGGAAATCCTTTACGTTACTTCAATAAAACTATATTTGAACGTTGCTGAACTAAATAACAACTGGAAAACGGATGAAGATGAATACAAGAAAACTGGTCAAGGTCAAGAGTGGAAATATTTTGTTATACGAAACGAAATTATGTTTATCTACGACTAATGTATAACATGAACAATAAATGTGTGATGTTTGCTATATAATGCAATATATGTTAATCCCGCTGGGAATATAATAGTCATGATTCTCTCCGCGGCAATCAGAAAATTATTTTGCCTGAATCAATTTCTCTGTGCAAAATTATTTTTAGAAAACATTGCAATATTTTATAATGTAATTGGTGATAGAAAAATGACATTTGGAAATGTCAATATTTTTTCAAATTACGTAGGTATTTATTTTATTAAAATCTTGTATATCATAAATCATTCGTAAATAACGTACAGTATACAACTCGCTATAATGATTAAAATGATGATGATGATGATTAAAACCCTCGCTCGCATTGCTCGCTCGTGTTTTAAACTTCGTCTTCGGAAATGATAGCATCCATTATAGCGTCATTGTATAATATAATATTTAGATAAGGTTTTTCTGTAATACTAGTTTTAACATCGTTTTTCTTACTGTAAAATTGAAATTTTCTAGAAAATGCTATTATTCCCGCATCCTAGCTATGCAATGTATGGCTTAGTATTCCTATAATAACTTCTGTATTTTTAAAAGAAATTAAGTAAAACAAAAATTATTCGAAAAAGAAAGCTTAGCTACATATGCTTCTTGCTTTTTAAAATTTTCTTGCCATTTATAGTGACCGAAAAAAATTATATCAAATAATGACAAAAAACCGCAAAAAACGTAATTTTTACATTTTTTTACTACAAATTCCTAGGCCAAAGACAAAAAATAAAAATATAGAAGCATTAAGACATCATATGTAAAAGCATCATATATTTCAATTATATAATTAAAGTAACGCTATAAAATTTTAGGGTAGACGTACACCTTAATATTACCAGTAGTCGATTGAAGTAAGTAAGTAATGAGTTAAAATGAAGCTATACCTAGTCATAAAACAAACGTTAGTTTTTTAGTGATCAAACACAGCCAGTGGCGTACCGATCGATGGTAAGGGGTGGCAGCCCCTCTCCCTTAGAAGAGAAAAAGTCTATGATCTTTGCAAACCGAGTTCGCAACCCACCCCGCTACACAGGCAGATGTATCAATTTAGTATCAGTTAGAATGGCCTTGCACAGCATTGTTTATATCAGAGTTGCTGACGTGGTTAACCTAAAACATCTTTGAAATTTTATTACGTCCTGAAAATAAAGTAAATAACATTGACAGCACTAGCATTCAATAGCACAAATACGAATCAAATTCGAACGAGGGTATACAAATGTCTCTTTTGTGAAACAATGCAATACAGAAAAATACTCCAAAAGGGGGGTTTGTCCTTACGAATAGGTACTTGTCCTATTTCAGATAAACGACTCACGAATCTGTGGCATTGGTACCATTCCCGCATCCATTTGTATTTACTCAAGAGGCGAAAAAGAGTATCAAACCGGCTTTCTATTGTTTATTCGCATCTCTTTGCTACGTCGTTTTACATGGGAACCCTACAAGAGTGTTGATTTTCAATGAGAGAAAATAAAAGAGAATCTCGTGAGTTATTCTTGTTTCCACAGCACCCACAGATCCCCAAATGCTTGAATTAGGACTCCTTTCAAGTAGTTTTTTGTTTTTTCATGGCCTACTGAAAAATTTTAATGAATAGAATTAAAAAGTAGATTTATAACGTGACGCAATAAACGAAGTGTTTTATAGGTTCTTGTGAGAATTATTGTAAAGGAACAATAAGGTTAATGGCATAGTAGCGTTTGAAATTTATAGCAATTGTTAGAAAGGTGGAAATATAGAGCTATTATTTTTGGTTTTATGAATTTAATAAATGTGTGACTCAGTTCAAGAACGACGTAAAGCAAGTTTTTTATATTTTATGAATTACATAAAGAACTCGAAAACGTGTTAAAATATTATTGTTCGTAAAATGGCAAAATACTCGTATAACTTTAGTGCACAGAAATGCTTATACTTTTATTTTGTATAATCCTGTCGGAGCTTCAACAATAATTTTGCATGCTTTTGTTTTAAATAGGCCAAGTATACGTAGGTATTATTATTTATTACTACTTTTAAGGCCGCGCTTAAAAGTGAAAAAACCGTAACACGAAGTCTGTATCTGTAATGGTAATGTTTTTAACTCCATAATAGTCAAAATCTTATTATACGTCATAATTTGATTTAAAAAAGGTGCCACGTCTGCGGCACTGTAACCTTTTACATGGTTCATTTAGCGCATGCTTTCTGCATGAATTTCGGATAAACGATGTAACCTACAATAAAAATTATGTTACACAATGAAAATATATTTATTCATAATTGCCTTACTCTAAAAATTATGTCTGTAATAATAGTTCATGTTGACGCCTAAGCCCATGCAACATATACAAATAATAATTTATGACCTGTGGCACTTGAAACTAAGACAGCCTACAACCACCCTCAACCTTAACACTAAACAGATGTGAAACCACACATGAGGATCAGGGGCGAGGTTTTTACTTTCAAGTGACCACAGAACCAGTCAATAACAAACAGTTGTAGAGGATAGACGTGTAAATAAATTAATATAGTTAAACATTTTCCTATCTATAATTTCATACCTACAACCCTTGACTCTGGTCCTTCGAAACAACAACAAAGTACATACTAAAGTCAATAAAATTATCATTTTTTAAACCCTAAACACAACAGTTCATTTTGCATAAAATTCATTGCAATTTGATGAATTTCATTTCTACTGCAAATTATATTTATTTTCAGGTATTCTTATTTAGCATAAGGCAATCTTGAAACTCTAATGATTCTATTGATATATTTTTATGCCTATTAATTATGCAGAAATGTATGCAGATAAAGTTTATAAAAATGACTGTCTGAAAACGGTTTCGAGCGAGACTTTAATAAAAGCATTTGCTTACTAGGTATAACAAAGAATATATAAAATTGATATGTGAAATTAATAAAGTAATACATTTTTAACAAGAAGTAACGTAAAATTGTTTCAAGATTAAAAGTTACATTTTTTGATTGAACTGTTTCATGTTTTAGTGTCTGTCTAAGCATCACAAAACTAAATTAGGTAATAACTTGCGATAGCAGAAAGTTAGGATAGGCGATAGAAACAGTTCGCAGCAATCAGAAACATCTGGCCAACCTCACAGTAGTTTAGTTTTTCAGTTTATAAGTATTTATTGATATATTGATTGATCAAATTTTATTATTTCAGACAGCTAGAGCTTGACAACCGCATGCCATGTAGGTTAGTTGCTCAAGACTCGACAAATACTGTAGACTGACACACTAATTCACATGAGCTTATTTGTAAATAAAATAAAATAATCATCTACATATTTTAATTTCAGTAATTACCTACTACTATTTATCGGTATTTATATAACCAAAAATCCAACTACCAGTAGGTACAAACTATAAAAAAGCGCGCAGTACTCGTGTTAAAAATTACATTTGATTGCGTGAATGTTTTTTCAATATGCAAATTGTTTGAATGGCCGAAAGGCATTATTAAATTGAAACAAAATGTGCCCCGATGTACCTACGCATTAAACAATTCAATTTATTTTTTGTAGGTACATGGTACATTTAGTGATGCCGCGAGACGAGACGAGACGAGAATTAGTGTACTCTCGTCTCGACACGGTTACTCTCGATCTCGTCTCGAAAATTTAATTACGTCATCATTATGTAAAATATTAGCTTTATTCTATACTCTAGCGCAATTGGTATGACTTAATTACGTAAGTATCAAATAGTTAATATAATTGACAAAAGGGGTGATTATAAATAACGTAATTCGAAATGAATGAAATTTTTTTAAGTTCTAATTCTAAATCAGATAACTTCATATTATGTATGTATGCACCTAAATACACCGCTGACATACACAGCGAGACATCCTTGTGAAAATAGTTGGAATATTAGATTCTAAGGTGGGAGGTAAGAACATACACCTCCTAGATGGAAAGCCATCGGAAAAGTCATTATTCTTCCAGCTCATCAAAATGCCTGAATTTATGATTTTTCAAATACTTATTTGTTTAAAAAATGCATTACCTATTACCTATGTTCATTGTTTAAGAATCTACCATTTTTATATTATTTAGAATTAAGTTATTTTAATTTATTTTTGTAAATACATTTTATTGCCAAATAACATAGAATAATAAACGCAAAAATTATGTTAAAACTTATTAATTTAAATCAGATTTAAGCATATTTTATGTATATTTTAAAAAGCATTTTGTATAGGTAAATCTTTTATCTCGTATGTACTCGTATATATTGTAACTAAGTAGATCTTACGTTACGTAAAAAAATTCGAGATTTATCGAGATCTCGAATTATATTCTCGTCTCGTCTCGAAAAATCGAGACGAGAATGATGCTACTCTCGTCTCGTCTCGAAAAATCGAGACGAGAATAAAGCTACTCTCGTCTCGAAATTTCGAGAATCTCGAGTCAAGATCTCGTTTTGACGAGATCTCGCGGCATCACTAGGTACATTTATATATCTGGCCGCTTGCCACAAATAAGCTTATAGTGTGATATGTTCGAATTAGTTATCTGTAATATGTGTATAGGTACAGGATGTATCTATACCTCTGGACAAAATTTAATAAGTTATATAATTTGATATTACTGATTACAATAAATTTTAATATAAATACTAATGAAGTACTCGTATAAATAGAATATTATACAAAAATTAACAAATGTGTATTTTACGAGTATACCCCATGGCTAGATGCTAGTCCCTGCCTATAATGTAATCAAAATAATATTACAACAGTATCATAAATACGTGCGAGGAATAATAATTTTCAATTAGACAAGTTTATATGTATATTTGTAGTATTATTATTCATCCCTCAAAATAACATCTTCACCACTGTGCTAAATTATCATTCACAGCATAATCTACCCTTCTGACCTCAAATTTCCTCAACAATCTCTCAAAAATGACAGAACATCTGTCAAGATGACCGAAACGCAAGTCTATTCATGGCACCTTCACCCACCTTGAAATTAAATTAATTGTCGTCACTTCTCAGTTGGCGACGCATGCGTGACGTCACTGACACTATGATCCTCATTTATCTGTGACTTTACCACTCGCAGAAATCGAAATGTTACTAAAATAGAAATTAATGCTATTCGAGCAAATGCCAAAATATCACGTCGTTCATCATAGAGGAGTTTGTTTATTTGGCTGATGTTTTGTGTGAATTTTGGGGTGGTTAATTACATTAAAATAGCGCTGTTTTGTGGCTTGTGTGGCGTTGGAACTAGAGTAATTGTGTGTTGGAGTTGGCTCAGTTTTGTTCATTTATCATTGGGGTAACATTTGGTTTATTTTTTACTTAAGTATGTATCCATGTTGTATTTTTTTACAGAAAGCTTGATTAAATTCTGGACTCTCTGCTGCTGATAAGTAAAAAAAAACGTAAATTGTTTGAAACTACTTCTATAGGCAACTGATATTCCGAAGTATAAGTAGGTAGTAACGTGTTTTTTAAAAATGAGACGATCATTTTAGATTAATATTGAATTTTTCTACGCCTGCTTCTGAAAGTTCATGTTTCTACTTTGTTTTTAATGGTTTGTCGTAAGTGTGTTGCAAAGTACCTAAGTGTGCGGCAAAGTACACTTTTGGGCACTTTCCAACACAGTTTTGCTTTTTTTGTCCATTGTTTTCGCAACAACATTGATATTGCACAAAAATTTTAACAATTTGAAAGTAAATAAATGGTTAGTTTTGTATTTTTTAACTTCCTTGTTTTGTATAGGAGTATAAAAAATAGTGTGTATAACACGTATTGAAAATATTTTGTCGAACTTAAACGATTGCAACTCTCCCTTCGCTCGGGCTGCAATTCAAAACTTGTTATACAAATAACTATTTTGTGTTCTTTATAAAAAAAATGTTGGCTTTAATATTGAATTAAGGCGATCCTCTGCCGCGCAAGAAAACTGCCAAAAACATGGATTTCGCGCGCCACTCCAAAGCGTTTATTATTTTGTGAAATATATTAATCTAAAGATACTGTTGAAAATAAATGTACAATCTACAAGATGGTCGATGCAGAATTTGCTTTAAAATCTAAATATGTTCATTTGAATTTTGACAATATTTATGTTATTTTTTTAACACAAATATATTCTATTTTAAACCGAATTTTTAAAAATCTATCGGTTATTTCGCAGATCCAAGCTTTGTTGACAGCATATTAAAATTCGAAGTTAATTCACTTATGAATAAAAGCTGTACATGCTTCACTATTTAAAACATAAAACAAAAATTTAAATTTTAAATCTAAATTTTACGTAGGTAGGTATTTATCCAACCTAGTTTTGTTCCAATGTTCTATACATTTTATCTTTCGAATATCAAATAACATACGAGTATAACTATATTTTTTAATTTTAAATAAATTAAAAATACATAGTAGGTACCTACAAGTTAATATAAAATATAGAAATAAATCTGTTTTATGTTATTAAAACGTTAACGTACTAGAAATTTTATTAAAATTAAATATCAACTAAATAAACGAATGTGTATTTTATTTGAATATAAAATTTTCTAGGTACGAGAATATTATATTCGTTATTCATTTTATGTTCCACCACTATATCACATTTACCGGACTTTGGAGTATAAATCTCTGTATTATTTAAAGCTTTGGTTTATTATTTCGCATATTTCACTCCAAAGCCACCTATTAAATTTCAAATTACACGAAACGTAACATACTTCTCCTTACATTTAATATATCATAATTCTCCACATAACCAAAGCATGAAAAACATCAAGTAGAGGACGAGGAATCTGCGTAACGCAATTATTTTTGAAAGCAAATCTCATATAATTTTTTATGGCCATTATCTCTTATAAAATTTACGCGATAGTTGAAATTAACGAGGCGTGGAAGAATATCTTACGTTATGGAAGGAAAACGGCGGTGCGAGAGGGGAACTTTCACGGAATTTTCCCTTTTGTTTGACGGTTTGTTGCGCGAAAACGGTCACATAAATATAAAATACAGAGACAGTAATGTCCACAGTTTACACAACTCAAGCGCTGCAAGATTTACACAGCGAAAAAAAGAAACTAAAATGGCGACGGAAAAACTTGTGCAAACAATTATACTTTCATAAATCATCCAGAGGAAAAACATATTTCAAAGCGACAAATTATGGATTTGTTTTCTTTTAAACCAACCCTCCTGCTCTCCTCGCGTTTTAGTTGCACTTGTCTTCGGGTCAACAGAACATGACCCGAGCGTCTTTTAGGCAGCGGTCTCACTGATCGAGTCGTGTCTTGTCGTTTAAAAATCGATGGTCCGGTCTCACTAGTCGAGTTGTATAAACCGTTTGGTATCATTTGACGTAAAACATAAATTAGTTTCTGTGCACTTTTGGAACATCTAAAATGGATATTTTTGTTTTTTATGTTATTACTATTATTATGTAGATAATAACGTATTTGTACTAAATATATTATTTGGAATGACAGATATAAGCTAAATTTTAAGGTTATGATCATAGGTATACGCATGCGTGAAGGGGTGAAGGCATCGAGCGTCGAGTAAAAATCAAGCCAATTTGAAAAAAACTACACGATCGCACTCGATAAAAAACGATGCTTCAATGCGACGTACGCCATTACTTACAATATCATATGTGTTTGAATTTTACTCAACAGCAAACGATTGATATTACTCAATCAGTGACAAAAATGTGGTATCTAAATAATATGTGATATAAAGTGACATTTTTTGACCGCAAATAGTTTTAAATGCGTAGGCAGCAAAATATAATTTTGCGGTTTTTAAAAATGCCATTGCTGGGTAACCTCATTACTGACATTAAAATATTCCTGTCGTTTGGCAGATTTATTTAATACAATGATTAAATGAAGCACAGCACTCTAAAAGAAATGAACGAAATAAAATTTTGTATATTTCTAACAAAAAGTGTCACAAGTAATTCCGACCTCGGTTAGACGCATCGGCCGTAAAAAAACTTACTTTTTCCTTGTTTCACTTTTTGTCCTAAATAAATACATAAATAGCTATATTGTGTCCCTAAGCTGATGGTATCAACAGCAAAAAAGGATAAACAACTTGCAAAAGGAATTTCAATAGTGTGGAGATGGATCCGTTAACTTATTATTTAGTTTGGAAAAGAAGGTCATCAGGATCCGTTTGATAATATCTTTATTAGTTAAATTTTACAATAGAAGGACATTTTGTGCAACAACATCCACACATCATCAGCTTGTATTTATTGCTGGTTCAACATAAGAAGTAGTGATAGTAAAGATTACACAAAATTGTTACAATAAATTAGTGAAAAACATAATGACATAACCTCCAAATTTTAAGGCAAAACACTTCGTTGTGAACTCCAGTCTCTCCCCGACTACTTTGGAGTACAAACATATTTATTTGGTACCTCTGACCTATTAAACTAATGACTGACTTCGCATATACTTAATTGTGATGACTTGGACTTGTTACATCTCAATATTAACCGGAAGTACCTACTCCGAACTATTTATTATTTTTAGCGATAATAAGACAGCTTAAAACATAATACATATACTATATTTTGGAGTTAATACCATATTAATCATTAATTAAAATTGCATTGCAATGTAGATATGTAAAGTCAATAGTACAATGAAAAATTATTATTGCCACTTGGCACAGGATAAATTGTCTGCTCTCGGTATCAAGAAATCTCGAATTTATTTTTCGTATTGTTTTCTGAAGTTTTAGTATTACTTTTTCTAATTTCTTAAAAGTTTTTCTTACAAGTGTACAGTAGACTTTATCACGAAAAGGTTCATTTCCATCTTAAGTTTGTGCCAGCAAATGAGCTAAAAGCACAATAGATAACATCTAAATTATATGAACGAAAATAATTTGGTTGCTTTCCAACATCTGTTCCAGTGAACTGTAATTATTTATAAATTTTCAAACTTCAAACAGACGGAAGTTTAAATTATACGGTAATAGTTATGATTTTCAAATACTTGTGAAATATTCTTGACAAATTTATTATAAATTGAGGTATATTTCCTTCATAATTACAAATTAAGCACAGAAGATACAAATTGAATCTTGATCTACATAAATTGATAATTTCCTTTCGAAATTTTAATGTGTTTTTGACATGTTATGAAATTAAATTTTAAATTTAACAATCTTTTAATCTTAACAAACTACTAACTTAAATCAAATATCTTAATTCTATAAATATCTAATCGCCAGAAAGAATCTAATTCAAGAACGATCATGCTAAACAAAATTATTATAAGGTAGGTAGATAAAATTTATGAAGATTTATATAATTTATTATTCAATTAGGTAACTATTATAATTATTTTTCTTTCAAGAAATGCTAACCCGTAACTCAAAAAACAAGTACAGAGTTCGCCAGTCAAATGGAAATATTTGATGTGGGGCTTAGAGCTCGTAGGGAGGCGGTGGGGAAGAAAATAACCGACTCAACATTATCAGCGTGGTTTACCATTTAGTTTATAATAGATAGTTAAACGGGTGAACATCGTGGCTACGCAGTTAAAGCGTACTTTCTCAGTGGCGAAAGTTTGGTGCAAACGCGGCGAGATATTAGACATCATTTCAACGTCATATAACAGGCGATATTGAAGCTGCGATGTTTTCGGGGATTCGAACAGTTTTTGCACACCTTTTTTACACGTCGAGCCACTTTGCTCAAGATTGTTTATCCACGTTCGAATCGCCGCGTTTGCACCAAACTATTATAAAGTAAATGGTAGACCACGCTGATAATGTTGAGTCAGTTATTTTCTTCCCCACCACCTCCCTACGAGCTCTAAGCTCCACATCAAATATTTCCATTTGACTGGCGAACCCTGTACTTAGTATATTTAAAAAGCGATGAATTGTTATTTGGAATAAAAACACAAAATGAAAATAGAACCTAAAATATAAATATCTAACAATATTTCTCCCTTTAAAGATGTCTGGTTAATAGCTAACTTTCGAAAGAAAGAAATAATCCAGATTTATGTATATTAGATTGTTGGTAAAATCATTCAACTGCTAATACTTATATTACTATTATTGAAATGCAAGGAAATATTTTATTTTTGGAATAATTGACGAAAAAATTAAAATTAAAACTAAAGCTTACTAGTGTGGATGCGTAGGTTGAGAATAATTTTTAAAAACTACAATCCTTTTTTCCATTATTGAAAGCTTTCAAGGAAATTGACGTTTTGTAAAATTCAAAGCCAAAGTGACTTAAAACTCTAATCCAAAGTTCATCGGATAAACAGTTTTGCAATGACGCGTAATGAAGTAATAATTGGATCATAGTTATAAAACCCCAGAGAAAATTTCCTCTTCCACGAAAGCAATTACCGCTAACGCATTAACACATAAAACGGCAATTTATGGCACGCACACTTCATAGTGTTAGTGTTAGTATGTATGTGGTTCTCGTCAAACTTATACACATACACACGCACACACTGACGTACGTCAGTGAAATATTATGTGCGCCATATCAGCCACAAGTAGTGTAGTTGCGGTCCACGGAAATGATGCGGCCTCATAAAATTTGTAACTTGTCAAATGGATCTCCGTATCTCCAACCAGAAATCTAATTTGTGAATTTTGAGTAGAGTAAAATTCAGATATCTAGGACCCTGAGCTGCGCGAGAAGGCGGAGCTTGTCATGTACTGTCCGATTTACAAAAGTGGAGCTAACGAGTATATGCTGCACTTCACTTAATTTTCAAAGAAAACTAAAATATATCTCAATCACAATCAATTACAAAATTCACAGCGTTACACGAAGCCAGTGGTTAGCTCAGCGGTAGAGAATCCGCCTAGTACGACCTAGCATGCTAGCGGTCCCCAGTTCGATTCCCAGCGCAACAGACAATAATAACACTGGGTCCGAGTGGTTGGATTCCACTATAATAACATATACCATTCTGTAATTGGGAATTAATGCTGTAGATTGGTTTCAGCAAAAAAGAAATAGAACAGAAAGAAGCGTAGTTTCCTCTTGTTTACCATCTATGCCTCTCTTTCTAAGACGAGAATTCGTACTTCGCGCAGGGTTCTACTGAACTGAATTTACCTCTAGCATTGATATAGGTTGTAGGTTTTCTGCAGTTTGCAAAAAATTGCAAATAAATGCTAAATCTAATACTTCAATTTATTATCTTATTATTATTATCTTATTTTTAATTCAGGCACAATACAAAATACAATACATCTCAAACAACAACAACATCGAAACAATAACAATCGGCCAGTATTCAGTCTATCAAATAAGGAGAATGAAACGGAGACTAGAGACAGCTATCAAAGCCACAAAAGGTTAGTAGACGATAGAATACCACTGTACCACAGTAAAGAGATTTAAATTGGTATTAAATTAAATTAGAAAAATAAGTACCAGTTAATATTTTTAGATAAGTAATCAAATAACAAACGCGACTAAAATTTGGATTGAATATGTTTATTAATATTGGTTTAATTTAATATGTATCCTATTCCTGTTTATTTCGGTTTATTTTAAAATTTCTCATAAACATGCGTTAATTTTTTAAATAGCATATTTACATATTTTCTAATCAGCTTTATTAAAATAATTTAATTTCTTTCTCGCATGAAATGCATGTAATTTAAAATTCAAGTTGAAAATGTGTTTTTAAACGAATAAATTTTAATGAACAAAAATATGTGATTCGAAGATTGTAAAAAGTAATACGATAAGCTTAAGAATAAAATTTCAGTCTATTTTAAAATTTATTATAAACGTGTGAAAAAAAATTAAATAGCATATTTATTTCCATATTTTCGAATCTGCTTTATTAAAATATCTCTATTTTTCATGGCATGATATAATGTAATTTAATACTCAAGTTAAAAATGTGTTTTTAACGAATGAAGTTTTAATGAACAAAAATATGTGCTTGGAAGATTATAAAAAGTAATACGATAAGCTTCAAAATCCTGTAAAAATGACTGCCTATTAATATTTCATTTTTAAATATTTTCAAATATCCGGTTTGCTGCTTTAAGCCTCTTGAATATAAATTAAAAGTGAAATCCTGTAGAATTTGTATTATCTTTTTGTCATGCATGAATTCGTATTCCTGAACAAAATACCTTACCGTACATTATAGTTATTTCCATTTTGAAAGCATTTACTTTTTACTTTATTCGTACCAACTGTAGTGAAATACGTGAAATATGGTAGACGTTATTAAAAATTAATACGATGCAGAATTATTCTGCGGATCATCAGTCATCTTCTTACGAAGTAGAATTAATGCTCATTTTTCTTCAAGACACGTAGTATTGTGTAATGTTGCGAAAAAGCGAATTAAAAACTGTTTTATGGTGAAGCTACAAGACAAATACTTGGATAGTATTTAGATATAAATCATTTTCTTGTATAGTTTTTTACTTGTTTGTTTTAAAGAACAAACACTGCTTTTATAATGCTGTAATTAATTTCCCATCTTTTAAAAACATTACAAAAAGACAATTTTTAAATACAGCTTAAATTATTATTCCATTAGTATCAGCTATCTTACAATATGCAGATTATTACTTTGCATTAATGAATAAATTAATAACGCAAAAGTTGTTTTAGTAATAATTTATAAACTAGAATCTTCAAAAATTGACGCTTTCAATGGAAGTATAACTATATGACATATCCGGTACAAGAACAAGTTCCAGGGTCGTGGCTAGGGGTGACTTAGTGAGATGACCTTAGGCAGCTCATTCCTTAAGGTGTAGGTACGTCTACCTTAAAATTGTACAGCCTTACAGAGGTGTACGCCTTCCACGTTTACGTTAATTATAATTTAAATATATGATACTTTTACATATGATGCCTTAATGCTTCTATATTTTTATTTTTTTGTCTTTGGCATACGAATTTGAAATAAAAAAATTTAAAATGACGTTTTTTACCTTCCGCTTACCTGTAAAGGAAGGTATTGGAATCATGCAAAAAATCGGGTGGTGAATTTTTAGTGGATGAGCACGAATTAGGGTCCTTACAACTCATTTTTGATAGTTTCACGATGATGTCTGTGTGTATGTGTGTGTGTATGTGTGTGTGTGTGTGTGTGTGTGTGTGTGTGTGTGTGGTCAAGGGGTGTTAGTCGCATAACTCAAATACGAATTACCCGAAAATTTTGATATTTGGTATGTAACATTTGTATATAAGTTGGAAGAGCTCCCTAGATTTTGGTACAAATATCTTCATCAGAAGTGATATTTTTTGAAGATTGAAAAGGTTAATTGTCAAAATTGTATATAAATTTGGAAAAATATAGTATTTATTTGTAATGAGAATAAGAGGAAAAGTTATTTGCAACTTACGTTATAAAAAAATTGTCTTTATCTGGTAGCATTAAAGAACTGCAGTAAAATTTAAAAAATAAATTTATCAAATAAAACGTTGATATCTTGTAATCCATGATCGGTTGATTTTTGTTTCTGCGTAAAAAATATTGACAGGTGAGACGGGTGACAAGTTGGCATACTAGCGCTATATAAGTCCTAAGTAAGATATTAAATGTAGTAATTGAACGGAGGATGGCTTCAACACAGCACAGTTTTCCTGTGAATGAATCTTTTTATTCAGGTGATGCAAATTTCTGTGTTTGAATATTTGAGATTTTTATTTGTATATTTTAAATGGGCACCGGATTGTACGTATACATTTCTGTTTAAATTCTAGATATGGCGGAAGGTTGTGTGATGGCCACGTCAGATTTTTTGTCATTATTAGATATTATTTTTTTGGGTTACTATAAATGGCAAGAACAATTAAAAAAGCAAGAGGCATGCAGCTAAGCTTCCTTTTTCGAATAATATTTGTTTTACTTAATTTCTTTAAAAATACAGAAGTTATTATAGAAATACTGGAGCTATGTTTACAGTATTTTTGAACTTCGATTTGACATTGCATAGCTAGGGTATGGGAAAGTACGTGTTTCGGGTTGGTTTAGGGCAGCCGTAGTAGTAGCGAAGAGAGTGAAATAGAAAATAAAGTAATATCGAGAGTATTCTACAAATTCTAAAAACAGGTAGACGAGTCCCTTAAGCCGACATAAAAAATTATTCTTAGATTTGTAAGAAACTCAGGCACACTGACCGCAGATAACACCAAATACACGAACGTACTTTCTTTATAATGCTTTATTACTGACAAGTGCGACAACACCATATTATACTGACTACTCAACACTACAACCCCAGTTAATATAATTTCAATTTAAAGGCATTTGACCTTGAAGCAAAAAAATTCGCCAGCGTCGCATACTAATACATTTGCAAAATTAGCGGGGCGGCAAAATAGTTTCGCTTCAGGCGGCAAAATTATATGCCACGGCCCTGACAAAATCATACACATGTACTACATTTTTAAAATTATAAATAAGTATTTGGAACCCAGGGAAGCACGTTAGAAAAGTGAATACATATTAAAAATTGATTCGTAAAATCCTATTTTATTCGAGTACTGTTAAACGTTGAACGGTAGTAAAATAAAGTACATTGAGTTTAAATTAGATTTCGTGCAAAGCGAACGCTATTTGTCTACTGTAATGCATTTGCTTCTTGGAGATCGTTAATAAATTAATCAACTAAAACCTTTAGCCCTTGAACCGTTGTCTTATCCAAGTTTTAGTTTCAAAGCAACAATAAAATCGTTACTCTGAATAATAAACAAGATCCGTCGTTTTAGGAGCAAGAACATCTTGTCTCATAATAAATTAATATCCTAGTGAAATTCTAGTTCTAGGCTTCTACAGAAACTCGCAACCCGAAATTCCATCTCCAACTTAATTAATTACTAACGAAACAAAAACGGACGAAACACCGCAAAAAACAATCGCCAGCTATTTGTAACGATATGTTACACGCGGAATCTCCATAGACATCTAGATCAGGATGAGCTTGAGATTACCGCATAGTTTTGCTAATGATTTCGGTTAATTATTCGTTCGTAAAGAGCCAAAGAGAAAACTCAATTCAATGGATCTGTGCTGAATCCAAGTGCAGAATGTTGTAATATGTAAATAGTTTTCTGAATGGTTTGTTTGTAACCGCTGATGAAAAACTGAATGCAATTTGTTTGTTTCCAACGATACAGTAGTAAAATATAAATAGGTTAACATGTAAAGAATTTAAGGAGGCGTTAATTAAAAATAGTTTAGTGGGAAAACAAATATTTCTCAATGGCCACAACCAGACTCTTATATTTATTAATTTATATAAAATAACCAATACATTTCTGTTAAACCTTATTTTGTTTTGAGTAGTTTTTAAACCTTTTGAATAGTTAACAAACAAAATTTAATAGTTATAAATATAGGTAATTCAATTCTAAAAAATTTCAACCAGTTCCGTTTATCGAAAACTGCATTACACAATATCAGCGTTGAATTAGATAATTACGTACATTGTTAATATTTGAATAAAACAACACAAACAGCTATGAAACCAGTGGCACTCAACATGTGCCCTAAACTACCCTTAATTTTGCGAATTTTTGAAAAATTCGTTTTATTCCGTTATCAGTAGAACGTGTTACATATAACCTTAAAGTTTGATCCATAAATACAGAAACACCCTGTATAGGTATAGACAAAAGACGCAAGCTTTTGTTGTGAAGCCAAGAACTATCGAAGCGGAGAGAAGAGGTATATCACTGTATGGAGCGTTGCTGTTTGCGTATTTAAGGTTATTTACTCACAGTCACCATACAAATTAACAAAATTATCTCAAAATATTTACAATCAGTTAAGTAACCATCGAATTAATAAAACCAAGCACATCAATGGAAATCGTCACAACAAACACAATAATAACAGAAGTCAGCAATGTGCAACACTCCACACAGTTATTCATCCCCTCTCTCCGCCTACAGCTGCTACTCCACGCTACCGTACTTCTTGTCTTCACAACACTGTATAGAGGTAAATTCAGTTAAGTAAAACCCTGCGCGAAGTACGAATTCTCGTCTTAGAAAGAGAGGCATAGATGATAAACAAGAGGAAACGACACTACTGTCTGTTCTACAGAACATCAGCTTCAATATCTGTTATTCTCATGTTGACGTTCGTAGTATTTTGCTTCGTGTAACGCTGTTAATTTTGTAATTGATTGTGATTGAGTTATATTTTAGTTGTCTTTTAAAATGAAGTAAAGTGCAGCGTAGAATATACTCGCGAGCTCCACTTTTGTAAAACGGACAGTACATGACAAGCTCCGCCTTCTCGCGCAGCTCAGGGTAGATATCTGAATTTTACTCTAGTGCAGCATTGAGTGTTATCTGTCTATCCTATTAATGGTCGAAGGTTTATACTGTTATTTCTTGTTAGAACTATGCAGGCGGCAGGCAGGTTGCAGTGGATGCATAGATCCGTTTGGTACCCGCATATGCAAATGCAAGTGCAGCGATGTTTGAAATCCATTTTCGGATCACAGTGCACAGTGCACCTAATCCAACACCATGTGTGATCCGAGCGTGGGATGTACGAACCAGTGAACCTGTAATACATCTAGGTTGTCATTGTTTAGGTTATTGTTGAACAGGTTAGGGAACTGATCCATTTGAGCAACATAATTACGTAATTAGCCTATTTCTCTGAAGCACTTGAAAATAAAACTAAAAGGAAATTGAAATAAAAAGGTAGAATGCAGATGGAAATAATCAGGATAATCAAGAGCGTTGTTCGAACCAGAAGTTCAAAAAGTTTCAACTTTACTGAAACTTATGTCTTTCTACTCTGGCTGCATTCGTATGGACGCTTTTTACAGAATTTCTTATCGAACACTATATTAAAATTCTTGTGATGCGCTCTTATATCGTGAACTCCAGTTGATTATCGAAACAATAAAATACAAAAGTTCTCCAATATAATAAAAGATCTGTGGGACTGTGGCACGGTTTTCACATTATGTTGTTTTATTACTTTCTAGTTGCTGAAGTGTCGCTGCTTGATTTTGAATTACAGAAACTATAGCAAACCATTAAACTATTTAAACTCAAATTACTTAAGGAATCTGCGTCGTAATTTTGTGAACGATATATTGTCTACTAATAGAATTTATTTCGCTAACGTTATAATGATATTTTTATATTGTATGTTTTTTAGTTTTATTGTAATTTGCACTATAAGCCGTAAGCTTTATGCGATATGCGTCCAGTAACGCAGCAAATAAAAAATAACTTTTGTGTCCTAGATTTTCTTGTTAGAACTATGCAGGCGGCAGGCAGGTTGCAGTGGATGCATAGATCCGTTTGGTACCCGCATATGCAAATGCAAGTGCAGCGATGTTTGAAATCCATTTTCGGATCACAGTGCACAGTGCACCTAATCCAACACCATGTGTGATCCGAGCGTGGGATGTACGAACCAGTGAACCTGTAATACATCTAGGTTGTCATTGTTTAGGTTATTGTTGAACAGGTTAGGGAACTGATCCATTTGAGCAACATAATTACGTAATTAGCCTAGGTGCACACAAGTATAACTAGCAAACCAATATAATCGAATGTGAAATAGGTCATTAACTACAGCAAAATTTAAATAATCTGATGTGGCCAGCACACAATCTCCCGCCATATCTATACTTCATTTCAGCTAAGAAAATAGCAGATGGCACTGCGAATGCCAGTAAGTTTTACACTCACACATTTTATTAGTTCAAAATTTGACGCGATCTTAAATAAATTATGTTTTGTGAATAAAGCTGTCATCTATAGAATAATGTAGTACTTCGATGTAACTATGAAATTCAAAATAAGAATTTATAAGTAATATGTTAACGGAAATGAAAATGTTTGCTAGTGTTCAAGAATATCATTGCCCTATCTAACCCAACGCTATTTTCTTAGCTGAAATGAAGTATGGACATATAAACATAAATGTACCTATACGTACAATCCGGTATCCATTTAAAATTATACAAATACAAATCTAAAATATTCAAACACAGAAATTAGCATCACCTGAATCAAAAGATTCATTCACAGGAAAACTCTTCTATGTTGAAGCCATCCTCCGTTCAGTTACTTACTACACTTAATATCTTACTTATGACTTATCTATATGGCGTTAGTATGCCAACGTGTCACCCGTCTCTCATCCTGTCAATATTTTTTACGTAAAACGTTTTATTTCATTTTATTTTTAAAATCTTACTACAGCTCTTTAATGCTACCAGATAAAGACAATTTTTTTTATAACGAAAGTTGCAAATATCTTTTCAAAAAGACACCCGGTTTACCTACGAGTATATCTATACCGAAAACTCACAATGTGAGTATGCCACACCCAAATGGGTATAATAGGCGTGAAAGATATGTATGTATGTAAAAGTTCAAAAGTTGTTGAGTTCTACTTAAAGCAAAAATACCTACACAATTTGAATATTTCTCCTAGGAAATGTATATACTTACAATAAAATAATGTCAAAACCTAATGAAAAACTATTTCTCTGAAGCACTTGAAAATAAAACTAAAAGGAAATTGAAATAAAAAGGTAGAATGCAGATGGAAATAATCAGGATAATCAAGAGCGTTGTTCGAACCAGAAGTTCAAAAAGTTTCAACTTTACTGAAACTTATGTCTTTCTACTCTGGCTGCATTCGTATGGACGCTTTTTACAGAATTTCTTATCGAACACTATATTAAAATTCTTGTGATGCGCTCTTATATCGTGAACTCCAGTTGATTATCGAAACAATAAAATACAAAAGTTCTCCAATATAATAAAAGATCTGTGGGACTGTGGCACGGTTTTCACATTATGTTGTTTTATTACTTTCTAGTTGCTGAAGTGTCGCTGCTTGATTTTGAATTACAGAAACTATAGCAAACCATTAAACTATTTAAACTCAAATTACTTAAGGAATCTGCGTCGTAATTTTGTGAACGATATATTGTCTACTAATAGAATTTATTTCGCTAACGTTATAATGATATTTTTATATTGTATGTTTTTTAGTTTTATTGTAATTTGCACTATAAGCCGTAAGCTTTATGCGATATGCGTCCAGTAACGCAGCAAATAAAAAATAACTTTTGTGTCCTAGATTTTCATAATTTTATTTGGTATGTGCGATAATATTTGAGTTAGTTTTGAAATACTTTTATTAATATTTGTTCCATAAAAATACGTTTGTTAGCTGTAGTATGTAACTAATATGAATTTACCTCTGTTTTTGGCTCCAAACTAAATAAATTATATACATACTGACCCAAATTGAATTTATTTTTATTAGAAAAGTAACTAAATAAATTTTTTTGAAATAAAATGATAAATTTCATGTTAATTTTCATTTTATATTATCATACACTTATGGACTGATGTACCTACCCACTTGACATGAATCGTCTATGGGACGTTTAAAAATATATTATTCTTGTACTTGAAGTGATATTACGTAAATCTATCCTAGCTACATTCGGAGCACGTTCAAAAATTATATAAGTACTCAATGCAAACATCTCAGAGTTTTACATGGGATACATAGTTCAGATATTATTACTAAATTACTAACATTGGGATGTTACATAGATAATTACCAATCGCTAGGATATTATAGGATGTTAATGGACAAATATAGCAAATAACAAAGCGGAATGTTCACATTCTTGGGATTTGATTTTTTCAAGTGGGTAGTACGAGTACCTGCGTACCTAAAATTATTCTGTAAAATAGTTAAATTTTAAAAATCTGAATTTTCTTAATGTAGGTAGGTACGTGATTAAGCACATTGATAATAATAATAGCTTTATTAGACTAATTTGTCAGTAGTAAAGTAGATTTCCAGATTAAAAACATATGTTAGCTCTGTGCGATAGCGACATTCCCATAGTCACACTAAGGTATAAAGGCTCAGTAAAAGTGAGATCAATTTTAAACAAATAAACAAATTTTGAAAGTTAATAATAATAACAGTTCAGTTCACACAAGACAAGTTTTGCCTAAAAAGTGCTAGAAACTGTCATCAAAATCTTTCAATATGCAGTTCACATACGACTTAGATATTTCTATACAATATATTAAAGCTATAATGATCCTTAAATAAAATTAACATAAATAATAATAACTGTACATTCTGTTTTGTTCTTTATCTTTTTATTTTGGCTGAGCTTTGCACAAAAACAGAGTCGAGGCGCAGCCGAGCCTATGAATGCTTAGGCAGTAAATCTGTATTTCTTGCCATGTCAATACAGTATTTTTATTATCTGTTATTAATATATATTAATGTACCTACTGATTATTTTTCATATTTTGACAGAGATATCGCCATCAAATTATGTTGCTCGTTCAATAATAGTCGTTATGTTGTGTCAAGGGCGTAATGTATACCTATATTTATGTTTATCACCGGAGTAGAATAAAAACATTAAAATCGATCAATAATAAGATTTTAGCAAAATGAAGTTTTTAATGTTTTTCTTTTCTCTTAAAGTACCTATCTTTGAATATATTATGCTATGTCTGTATAGGTCATCAGGTATATTGATATAATATTTAATAGGCAAAAAGTTGAAGTAAATAGAAAAACATTCTACAAATACGAATTCACGTCAATATGCCTTTCTTGGAAATGATTTGAATACGATTTCACAACTATAGAAAAAGAAAATGTCTTTTACTTTTTTCTTTCAAATCAATAGAATAAGTTTAACATGCAACAGAGCAAAAACTTAAAAAAAACTCCTCAAAGGTATTGGACAGCAACAGTATTATCACTTTTGCTACTTGGCAAATACCAGCTATTTCTTTACAAGCGACTGCGTCGGAAAAAACTCAATTTAATTTATTCCTTCACACTGACATACAAAATCAGAAGCAGAAAGGAACACAATTGACAAGTAAGCAAAAAACAAAAATCGTTTCCACATAACCGTTCAGCCGGTTTTTCCTCTCGAGTTGCTCATTCAATCAAATGGAGAGACTTTTTTGGGCGACTGTTCGAAAAATTGACACTGCGAGTAACAGTGCAGCTTTAGGGGGATTCGCATCTCGTGTGGATATTGTCCGGTTCAAACAGAATTTCAATAGGCGGCGGTATTTTTGCTCTGGCTTTTGTTCGTCGCCATTTTGCGATATACAAAGTATTCTTCGCTGTACAGTTTGATATTGGTAATCAAAAGAATCTTTTGTTGTCTACCGGAAGGAGTTGGTTAACTGATATTCGGTTCGAGATACTTTTCAGTTTGATGTTTAAGACGTGAAGAGATAATGCGATGTAGAAAGGAACAATGCTGTTTTGTTGGCTCTATGTTGCACCAAGCTTATTTGTAAGTTAATACCGATGTTATAAAAGCTCTTATAATACAAATGCAACCCAATCTGATGTTAGCTGCAAACAGTTTGCATGATGGATTATGGGGTAATATTCAATAGAAGAATATAATGAAGTTAAAAAGTTACGCAATTCTATTTATTTAGGTCGGTTCGACTTGGACTAATGTTTCGTCATGTTATTTATAAATAAACAGACAGTTGTCAAAGTGCAAAATTGATTTGAAACATCTTGTTTATTTCAAAACATAAGAGTCCAATTAGATGTATTCAAATGTGCGGCATTACAAGAAAAATTGCCAGAAATCAATATTCAATTCTAAAATTGGGTGACATGAGAAATAATTTAATTTCTACCTTTCGCCTGCTGTTAATTTGGTACCTATCATGTAGTGATATTATTAGATAATAAATCATTTCTATACGAAATAAACTGTCTAAATGGTTCAAATTTAAACAATGCCAATTTTAGTAAATAGTACTTATTCTAGGGAAAAAAGGAGTACTTTCGTCAGAGCTTTATATTTAATAAATGGTTTATCTGTTTTATTCTAAAAAATTTCTAAATATTTCTGAATAAGAGTCATTTATTTTTGTTTTTACAATTTAATAACTAATTGAAGTTATTGCATCCTATATGATTTTAACCTAAACCTTTCATGTTTTTGCTAAATCTTACCGTCATTGGAAAATTAGCAAGTAGGGCACATTCGTTATAGTTAACAGGTTTACATTCGCCATAGTAGTAGTTCTGAAAATTTCCACTAAAAACACTTGTGCATTATATGAGACAAATAATTAATGAATTAAATTACGAAGAATTCGAAAAAAGTTTATGACACGATTTGTAGTAAGCTCAAAATTATTATTTCTTCAAGTGAATTTTTTTTAATATAAACAGGATATTGTGGCGAAATTGTAAAAATATGAATAAAAAATTTTAAAAAAATAAAAATTGTATTTTTAAAGCAGCTATTTTATGTTTTTTTGATTATATTTTGTGCAAGACACAAAATGAATGTTATTGTTTTATATTTTTTTACATTAAAAAGTTATACAAAAATACAGGACGAAAGTACCCCACCCAAGGGGCAAAAATAACTTACTGGTGGGACACAATAACTTATTTGCAGACCTTTTTTAAAACAATAATTACTATAATTCAACATTTTTAAATTTTTGTTTTCGAAGTGTATTTCGGTAGCATATACGAGTAGTCTAAACAAATTATTACTACCTATTTTTAAATTTTTTAAATCATTAAACAAATTAATTGCATTTAAGTAAAAAGTGCATTTAAGTAAAAAGTGGGCATCTTATTTACATTATGCATTTTTATAAAAGGTACCTACCTATTATTATATTTATTATTATTTTTCAATTGGCAGTACAAAATACAGTATACAAAATACAAATAGAAATAAAATAAATACAAAGAGATAAGTCGGAAAGCTCAGGAAAGCATAAATGCGTTGAAACAAACTATAAAACCGTATTTTTGCAGACATTGGCAAAATGATTCAATTTGAAGGAAAAGTGACAAAAAATAAAAATTTTATATGCTCCTAACAATTGGCATACCCACAACAAACCAATTCAAAATCAAATAAAACTTGAATCATAAAATCTACAAATATCCTGATATTCTCTCGCCAAAAAACCTTAAAACGCTTCCTGAATGGAATGTATCCGAATACAATATAGCCATAGGGTCCGAAATAGCGGCCCATATTGTTCATCTCTTCATGCAAAGTTTTTTATGTTCCCGCAGGCTGTTGGACGTGCAGCCCGATGTTGAGAAGCGACGGTTCGATCTCGCGTGTCGAGATTAACGCGCAGGCTTAGCACCTGCCGCCGTCTTCAATCAAAATATTTATGACGAAAATGTGCGCGGCACGATGTCTGTTTAAACATAAAAATGCCGAGTTTAGAGTTATAATGAAATGGGAAACGGCGCAAGTTTTACAGATGTGCTTTTGGATGAAAGTGCTATTACTGGCGCTAAAGGAAAATGAGTTTTTAACATTCACGTATAAAATATTCGCGGTTTTATATATATTTTTCGTGGTATGAATTACTCGTCACATTTTTGTTTGAGGTTTATGACGGTTTTAAAAGTAATCCATGTTTTAAGTAATTGATTATTAATATACCTATATGGTAATCATTTTTATAAAATATATTTAAGGATCACTATAGCTTTAATATATTTTTTCTACAAACACTATTAAAAATTAAACTTTTAACACGGTCTACTGCTGTTAAAAATGCAATATTATAAGACGCCGTGTTAAAAGTGAACTGTCAATCACTTTTAATAAACAACTCTCAATTTTTATTGAATTCATAGACTATACGTGTTTCATTATATTACTATATAAATATCTTTTGTTACTGAACTGTCAAAAATAATTAAATAAATAAATTCTTATATTAAAATATAAAACGATGTTTGTAGAAAAAATAGTGTATGATATACGTGTTAAAAGTGCTTTTATTTTGTTCGAAGGGTTACGCCACTCCGCTTCGCGTCGTGTCCTAAACTTCCCGTCTAACAAAATTTGTATTTTGTACTCCTGGTATTAAAACATCATTTATCGAACTGCTTTAATTAATAAATAAACAGTTAAATTGACTTGCAAACCAGTGGCACAAAAATTTTCACTACCCTTATTTTTGCGAATTTTGAAAAAATCTTAGTTTTCTGTAATCAGTATATCAAATTATATAACCTATTAAAGTTCAGTGCAGAGGTATAGAAACACTCTGTATACTAATAAATTAAATATACCATAGTAGGCAGTACTACTATAAAATATTACAAACTACACATTTCCAATACAGAAAAATATTCTAGATATTTATAATATTCTGTCGCATTAAAGCGTGGAATATGTAATGCGCTTAACGAACTGTTATTTGTTTCGCGTAGCTATTAATTTGGTGTAAACATTATTTTTTCAATAGATACATTATTCTGTGGATTTGGTACAGATTTAAAATTACGCACGAATAAATCAATTTAGATTTATGATAAACATATTTGTTTTCAATCGCCATACACTGACCGAATTTAAAATTACATAAATTTTCCATTTTTTAATTACAAAACTAACCGCCTACACTCACGCTAAGCTCTGGAAGCATACCTAACATTTTCGTTGTGTAAACCTCGTTTTTTTTCAAACTTCACTCTCTATATTCGTATACACCGGAGTTGCATTTATACGATTATGAAAATATTTTTGGTGGTTATGTTTTCATCCCAGTTCGTGAATTTGTGATTCACCCCGCAGCTTTGAAACCTTCAGTCGCAGCCTCCATGTTGAAATGTGAACATTAATGTACGCCCTAGGGACCTTCAGAATTTTTATTTTCATTACGGTTTACGGTACATTACTGTATGAGATAAGGGAAGGCGCAGTAAACCCTTATGCTTAAAAAATAATTTCTAAATTATATTATGACCAAAATTCTTTTAACAAATTATTGTTGTTCTTAAAGGTGGATTTATAACTGCGCACAGTACATGATTTAGCACAATATGGTAGAGCAATCAGTTTCGTTACGGGGTTTTATAAGACGCACACAAACACAGATTGCTATACAAAGTAAAAGAAGTAGTTCTTGCCTTAAGGTTGTCGCATACTTATCCGACAACGGATTGATGTGGCACAATTGTCCGTCAATTCTCGTTTGCCGATGTATACGGTGACGGTGATCATTGTGTTTTTACGATTTTAGTTCCATTTAATAGTTTTAAGATGCACTACAGTTCCGACGAAGAGATTATAGTTATTTCAGCATTATTGGAAGAAGAAGAAACAAAAAAGAGAAAAGTGTGGGTTCATTCAATAAATTTAAGAGAATTCCATAATTTGTTTCTTGACCTACAAAAGGATGAATTATTTTTCCAATATTTCCGAATGAGTTTTGAAAAATTTACTGAGCTAGTGAATTTACTTAAAGAAGAGTTGAACACTACAGCGCTGGATAGATAGTGCGCTCACTGCTCCAGCACAACACAGCACCTTCAGTTTTTGCCGGAAAGGATCGGAGACTGAGAATGCTGTCAGCGCCGAAACGTGCCGTGCCGGGCCGTGACGGAGGAGTCAGCGCAGCTTCATAATATAACAGGTGTCTCAAAAAAATGTACTCACACTTCGAATGACGAGAAAAATATTATTTATTAGCATAAATTGAAATTAAATTCATTCGAATACAGAAGACAAATGTAATTGAAGAATCATGTTCGTAAATGTTCAAATTGATGATCATTATTGTTCATTCAACGCTGATAACGCGCACTAAGAGATTCGCAAACATCACGAAAGTAAAAGCGTCAGTATATTTTTTTGAGACATTCTGTATTTTAATGTATTTAATCCTGAACGAATTTTGATGGCTCGTGCTGTGCTGTGTTGTGACGGATAAATAATATGCGACAACCTTTACAGTGTTGTCTTATGACGTTATGACAGCTGTCTTGTTGGTTATGGTAAATTTGATTTGCTATTATTTACTTTGTAATTTTGTTATTATGTTTTGACTGTTTTGCAAAAATTATTAATATAATGAACAACGAATGTGCGTGTGTATAAGAAGTAAACTAAAACGAACTATTACGAATGCAACGAATAAACCCAAAGCACAGCTCATAGGCAAATGAACATTGGTCAATTCGTGTGCTGTGCTAAATTATTTTCTATGCGCTGTGCGTGTTATAAATCCAGTTTAGTAACATAGCAAAGCAAAAATGCTATAATTAATATAAGTTTTCAAATATTATTCACAAGTACTACCATTGTAGAAGAAGGTTTGTATTTTTGTAGGTTGTGCAAAACATGTATTCATGAGTGAAAATCGCATGCACGTGTAGAAATTCACGAATGCGTAATTGCTTTATAACTTGAGTTGTGAATTGTGCCTTTTAACATTGTGTTTTATTTAACGAAACATAAAAGACTCTTTAATGTTAATGTTACGAATGTATGAATTTCAAGTGATGTAGATATAGCAGAAAGCGACTACACGATTTTACAAACAACTGCCTTGTGTTAGAATTAACTTACAGTCTTTATATGGACAGTAAGTGTTAGAAAATATGTATTTAGCAATGTAGGTAATAATTTCATAAAGAGGCTTACCGTTTTGTTTTACCATAGCAACATAGAGAAAATTACTTTTGATTATACAGGGTGGTTTTTAAGATAATATCATAAATTTGAGCGTAAGTATATTACATGTGTAAATTACGAAACAGAAAGAATTTTTTTAAATCGCAAAATTAATTTCCATGGTTAAGTCAAACAAATTTTCATTGACACTGCCATTGTGTCATTGGGTGGAGTAATTATTGTTTCGTTCAAAATAATTACATTTTGTTTGTTTATTTTTAAGAATGTTGATTACCTACTTCTATTGTTTGTGTTTAATAGGAAAATGACACTGGTAAACTATCCTCAATTTTTCGAATTTAAAAAAATTCTTTCTGTTTGTAATCTATACATGTCATACTACTTACCCTTAAAATTATGACATTAACTTCAAAACCACTCGTATACCTATTTGTAAATAAAAAAACTATCTATCGTACTAGTTGTTTATGTGATAAATTGTCAATTAAAAATATAACGAAATAATGAAATACAAGGGAACAATTTGTTATTTTCTCGTTTTAACGATATTTATGTTAGCGTTTAGAAAACTCTGTAATCCCAAACTTCGTCACCAGGAAACAAAATTGTGTTGGAATAAAGGTGATGCTAACAACATCGAATGTTTAACAAGGCCAGAGACAAATCGAATTACGACGAGAGTCAAGTGTCGCCCGGCATTAGAATCTTCGGTTTCACTTGCCGTCTCCCTCTGTTTCCTTCCTCTTTCTCGCTTTCCACCACCGCGCGATGCGAACGTGAGATAAAAGTTAATTAATTTCGGATCGGCCGCGGAAGTTTTTCAACGCGGGTGAAAACTTGCGGCGAGTTTTCACGACTGGAGAGGGAATATTCCGCACGTCGTTCGTTCGTCCCTGGAAAGCGAGAAAGGCGGGAAATCTTCGGAAAAGTCGAAACTACATCCAATTTACTTCGCATGCAACAAACGACCAGTTAACTAAATGATCCGCGATTAAATTCCGGTCATTTTTGGAATCTCGTTTGGGCAAAGTACCCGAGTTGCTGCCGGTGGTAATGCTATTGCCATAGACGCCGGCCTGGATTTTTCAATCATTTAAGAGTGCGCTTAAAAATAAAAAAACCGTAACACGAAGTCTGTAATGATAATGTTTTTAACCCGATAACTGTCAAAATATATTGTCAGAATATGACTTTTAAAAAAATGTTTTTATCGAATTCTCTTATTTATGTGTTATGTTGTATCTGATAATAAATTAACATTTGTTTTTCTTGTTATTTATTTATAAATAATCAATTTCAAAATTTATAACGCAGACGAGTGACTCTATCGGACTCATATTGTGTTTAAAGCCCTGTTCGCACGGCAATCTTTGGAGATTCTACGGAGAGTCAAAATCCTGGCAAAGAAGAAGTTTTTTTCTTTCTAGTGAGAATTATTTGTTAAATTGCGGTGTCGCTAAATTGAATCTTCAATGAGTCTTGGAAAAGAAGAATTTATAATTTTTTGATTGCTTCAAAACCACCAAAGGGAAAAAACTTCTTCTTTGCCAGGATTTTGATTCTCCGTAGAATCTCCAAAGATCACCGTGCGAAAAGGGCTTAAGGCGTTCAGACGTTTTTATCATTGATATTTAGGGGTGTATATTTGTCTAGTATTTATTCATAAAAATTCATCGTCTAAGAAACAAACCAGCAGAGATGGCCATTTGCATGCATTTGATGGATGTAATATACAGGAGTGAATCCAAGGGGGAAGCCATTGGCCAATGTTAAATAATTGCTTTAAAACAAAATAATAAACAATATGGGTCTGTCATACTCACCCGTACGTCTGAGTTAGTAAAATGACTTGTCCGGATAAGGGTTAAGTAAATAATAAAACATTAAATACATAAATAATTATAGAATAATCTTTGCAGCAAACAACAAGAATAATAAACTAGAACGTCAATAAATATGACCAGTATTTGTATATTGTACTACCTATTAAATGATAACGTTATCTTCACGTTTTAATACACAAAATTGGCTCTAAAAATAAATGCGGCAATAAGTCCAACATCACTTGAAAATTATTGAAAAAAACAACATGCCATCACACACAAACATTTAATATTACCCCTGAGGATACGCCAGTATATACTTGTATTACTGTGTTTGTGTTTGTTAATTTGCTATACAAATTAACACAGTAAAACATGTTGATTTTAATCTGTAACCTGAATGTAGCAGCAGTAATAATTTTAATGAAATAGTAAGGTTAGATGACCTCGAACATAAAGTGTCTCTATCTAAACATTTACTCACATTTCAATTTAGAAAACATTTAGAAAACAATCTTAGAAAATTATTATCTTCGGTTCATTTCTACACAGTAAAACATGGATTATAAGACGACGAAAATGTCTTAAATAACAGGACTTTCAAATCTGCTCCTTTATCTTGTGAAGATTTATAAATTACTAGGTGACATGTGTGTGGACGGTATATTTTTGTAATAAATATGATTATTCATATCATCTGTCAAAATAGTTATTTGTGTATCAAGGCTGAAAAGTGATCTTTTTTGGCCGAATCTGAAGTTTGCAGCCGCGGCGTAGGCCGAGGCCAGCAATTCAGGTGAGGCTAAAAACACTTTTAAGCAGAGGTGCACACAACATTTTTAGGTGGCTATCAAAAAATATATAATTTTATGTCAAAAAAAGTTTCTTAGTATCATTTTATTTATATAATTTAGACTAACTAAGTTGTAGGTAATTACTTCTAAATATATTTACCAATTAAGTAAAAGCGGCCGTGAAGTAAATGCGGACGTAAAGTAGTCATTTTGACAGAAGTAAAAAAATGTGGCACTTTACGGCTGTCGAAGGATACGTAAAACAACTATTTATGCAATAGCCACCTAAAAAAGATTTTTTGACACTCAATCAAAATGAGTAGACTTGATTATTTTGTACTAGTAAGGTTGTGTGTCGGCTGTTCACTACTAGTACTTTTAGGTGACTAACAAATGAACATTTTTATTATATTATTTATTGCACCATTTCTATCTCTGGATTTTCTTCAAAGGTCTAGAACATTTTTCACTTGAAATTCATTATTTTATTTGTAAAGAAACACCAAAAAACACATAAAACAGATTTGACGTTACGTCTAAATTTTATCAAAATATTTGTTTTCTGAAATTATGGATAAGTAACTGCATTTTTGCCATTTTAATTTAAAACTGGATCTCATTCAATATGAATAATCTCTTGAATACCATTCGTAGTCATAGTTAATTAGATAAATTTTCTGGTAGTAGGTATATTATTATACACACATGTACCTTGTGCTTGCAAATATTACTCGTGCTGTGAACTCATAATATTCATATCCAAGCACAAGGAACATTCGTAATACTACCAGAAAAATAATCGACATAACTACAACCAAACTACGACTACTTATGAATGGTATTATTAGTGAAAATTTTCAGGGAAATATGTCACAATTAAAAAGTGTCCAATAATAGTTTGGCCAATGTCTGCTCAGCAAGTACACATAATATACGATGTATTAATACCTACTACATAATAATCGTCTAATGATATTACTGATTAACGACCGATATACTAATGAAATCAGTCGTCAATCAAATCAAACCTTAATCCACTAAATTTATCATTCATCAGTCGGCAGTCGCAAATTGTTATGACTATACTACCAAAAGCTTAAGAGCTAGGTATTACATATTCAGAATTAATAATCCATTATCGACATTTCCATTATTGGGCAGTAATAGCCGACTGCGTTATGTGGTCGACGATGATTCGAATAATTCACGTTTGAAACTTGTCAAGCACTAAGTACATTATTCTAGTTAAACTCCACAAAAATCTTCCCTGTTGTGTAGGTACCAGGGGCAGACATGCCCATCGAGATACTGGGAAATTTCCCGGTGGACCGGCTGGATGTGGGCCGGTAGCGATTGATAGTCAATTTAATACTTTTTAAAAATTAATATTAAACCAAAAAATTAATTTTCAAATTACTTAAATTGGTTAATTGATAATGTTGATATACCTAATAGATAAGATTTGCAGTTATTTTAATGCAGTTTATCAGAAATAATTAAGAACGGATCTGTAAATAAAAAAAATGTAACACAAAAAAACTATGGGCTTTTGAAATTAATTCAGAATTTTGTGAGTTTTCCATAGTAACTCTGCTTGAATTTTGATAAGTTTGAAGTCTGAAGCGATCACGAGAACATTAAACGAAAACAGCACTTCAATTTAAGGTAAGGTATACATTTGTAGACAATTTCGATAAATGTTCAAAGGTCTAAAAATGCAATAATTTTTTCAAAAATTCATTACTTCGCGCCAAATCATCGCAGTCACTCAATTTGTTCTTTTCGCGAAAGAAAAATGAATAAACTTTATCAGCTTGGCAATGGATTGAGTCCACGATTTTTTGATATCATGGGGCTGGCAGGGGGTGAAATGAACTTGGCGGCAGATTAACTTGCATGACCTTAATGAACTTGAAGATTCATCCATTTCCGACCAAATTCAACCGAGTTATGTCGGTCTAAAAATTCGGAATTTTCAAGTGATGCGTTTTTACTTTTGTCAGATAGAGATAATACATAGTTTCGACGTTACATATGTTACCAAAATTCTACTACCTACTTCATAATAAAAGAACGTAACACTTCAATTTCCATGCAAAGTAAGTTCCAGTCTCCGTCACTGGATCGACTAGAGCTAAACTGCGAATCAGTATCCAACTTCTCGCTTGTAGAACCAAGTCTGCAACTCCCACTTTGTACAGATACTTTCCAATCCTGTAACAACCTTCCTAGTTCCTATCCGCTAGCCTTCGTTCCCACACCGACAAAATTTTGCATACATCAAGCCGACGAGTCCATAACGTGGACCAATTCTCCAGACTCCGACTTTGGCGCAGAGATGGCGCGGCGATCGCCGGAAACCGCGCTATCGGCTCCGAACCGAACTCCCGACCGGTCACCGCTTCCAGAGAAGTGAAATTCGCAACGGTAACGGCACAATATCGGTAAATGTAAATCGGAACCGTGTAGATAGAGCGATAGGGTTTAATTTATTGGAGAATTAATTCACAAAAGTTTGTTCCCCTCTAGCGGGGAAAAGGTTGTTTGGAGTTCTAATCGGCGAACTTGCTTTCACTGTTGTCGCTGTGCGCTGAATTCTGTCTCTAACAACGATGCTGTTAATTGAAATTTGAAAACAAGACAAAAAGCAACGATGGCACACCTATTAGGACTGTGTAACGTAATAATCGGTTTATTACAATTTCTCATTAGTTACTTCATTTTCATTCTGTTCCACACTGCTAGAATTTTTATCAACATGTCGTTATCTAAATTTATGAAGGGTTGCTTTTGTACGTTTCCACATTAATTAAAAAACTAATTTGCTATGCCATTATTTTTTCCATTTTTGTAAGGTTAAAATAATAATTACACTCATCATTAATTCACATACTTTGCTGTACCTAAGCATGTAGGTACTATGGACGTCGCGAAGAGTGATGAGACGCCAGCCCCCCGCCCCACCCCGAATCAGTTATGATCAAAAAATGTTGTTATATACTTTAGAATAGGCAAGTTATAAAATTATAATAATTTCAAGGGCCTTAATTTTTTTTATTGATGTCTCCCTTACAAAAAATCCTGCAGGCGCCCATAGTTCTACATTGGTTGTCTTGATTAGAAGAACGTGTTCCGTTCAGTATTATTTCATTTCCGGGAATAATTATGCTTTACGCAGGTATATCAATCTGATACTCATAATAATCTTTGGAATAGTTCCATTTTTAAAGTTTTATCATTTTGTTCATATGAATTTAAATAAATGAATTTGACAATTTAGTAGTAGGTTAGGTTAGGTTACATAAAAGATGATGATCGCAATTAGCTTCTAAGTACAAGGTAGTAAAGCCAAAATATATCTAAAATTAATATACAACATGCATTACAAGTCGTAGAATTTGGATAAAAATTAAAATTCATAGGTAACCGTTGAAATAACGAAGATAATTGTATTAGCAGCAAAATTAGGTTAGCAGTAGTTTGACTAAATGATTAGAAAATATTATAGGTATTATTACAACTCAACACATGTTTGGAAACCCCATATTTTATTCTTTAATATCTGAGGAATTTATTAAAAAAATAAAAACTATGTGTCACCGCAGTAATTATTGAGAAATCGCACGTAAAAGGTTCCAGTCTCTACTACTGCATTTCAGGGTAAATTTTAAATACAATTATCTTTTTTATTTCAATGGATATCTATGATTTGTAATTTACATCAAAATCTACTATTTTTTTAATGAATTATATCTCATTATTTGACTGCATTGGCCTCAGTTCACACAGAAATCACGCACGCCTATGATCGACGCATTTTCTACCTTAAATACTTGTACCTACTATAGCAAATAACAAAAATTACCTTATTATTTTAAAACCCAACAGACTTTATCAACTTATTGTATATATAAAATTGCAAAAATTGCACTTTCAACTTTAAATTAAATGCATTTAATCTACATTGTGCAACAAATTTGTTTGTGTTAACAGAGTAAAACACTAATGGAACAGTAATCTCAAGAGAAACTGTTTACATAAATGTACATTGTACTCATTTCTATCTAAATTTAGTCTCTTGTGTTTTCCGCTTAAAATCTATTACATAAACAATTTCTAAATATTTTAAGAAAACTTTTGTAAATATTTTAATGTTTGCAGCCAAATACTAAATAATTTCTATTTTCAGCAACAGCAAAATGTATTTATACTTATTCTTTTCCTCTAAAATATTTTTACCAAAAATGCTATATTTATTCATCATGTCATGTGTTTTTTCTCAAGTAATTTTTAATTCATGCAATAAACTAATTTAATTTTGTTTTACGTTATTAATTTGTCTTCGCTTCTTCGTTCTTTAAAAAAAGTTTTATATATTATACAGGTTGGTGGAGGTGAAATGCGAACATAGGGAAATATATGATAATGGAGTTATCATGCTAGGCATCTTGATATACGTGGAATAAGTACTGTCAATGTCAAAGTAGCTGTCATATTATTCAAATTTTTATTTTCATTAAAATATTTTCTTCTCATAATAATGTATGTGTACGAGCAGAACGAGAAAGTTTACATGCACTTTTAGATTTTATTATTATTTCTGTTATTAATTACTCTTTTCGCCACACAAATTCACATTATTTCGTTTTGTGACACTACTACAAAATATATCAAGATACCTGGCATGAAAGTTCGATTGTCACGTATGTTCCCTATGTTCGCATTTCACCTCCACCAACCTGTATACGTATAGGTATTTATAAATTTTATATATCTTGATAGTTTTAAGCTGTTTTAGAATACTACGCGCATACTATAATATAAATTATTTGAATAAGAATTATTTTAGTAAAACAATTGGTGGCAGCAGCAACCTAGACAGACATCTTCACTGTTCGAGAAATAATAGAAATGATTTCTAATATTTCATAGCGAAATCTAATTCAGTTCAACAGGCTTCAATGCATTCAGTTTTCAATCCAGTAACAATCGCACAAAAACGCTGTCTTTTCAAGAAATGACTAACGACATAACGATGTAAGGCAGTCAATAGCAATAATGAAATAAAACAAAGGAGGCTGAAGACACTATCTCTAAAAACACGAGTACCATTATCGATTGTCCAATATTGTGTAGCAATCTTCTTCATGGTTCTGCGCATCTTAAATTAAGATATCGTTTCGGGCACTTGCCTGCTTGTTCGCGCGTGAGTGTGAAATGACCGAGAGAAAGCACAAGAGCAAGAACAGCAGCAGCTAGCGACTGCGATCATCAAGCTGCAGAGCCGGAACGATTCGATACAAATGCATTTAATAGTTTTATTCGAAGTTCTAGATATCCTACAAGAAGTATTCTTCTATATGTGTTAATGGCCAGTTGCACCGCTTCCACTTAAATATTAAGTTTTCCTTAAATGAACAATATCGAATCAAAATCACATTGTCAAACGTAGAAATAACATTGCTGTCATTATTCGATTCGATGTTTTTCATTTAAGTGACACTTAAAATTTAGGTGTAGACAGTGCAAATGGTCATTAAAGTTATCTCACCGTAGAAAATTATATAATATTCTTCAAAACAACAGGCAATTTTGTTTTACCTGACCAAGCTGTCTACATATACTCGTATGTAGTGTAGTATTTTCAAATTTTCTTAACACCCACGTGACTTTTGTACGTTCTAAGAAAACACAACTTGAATATATTCTGTCTTTGTTTAACACACACATTGTTCATATACTGAAACAGTACCTAAACGTAGTGGTAATGGAGCGTGGCTTAAACTTCCAATGGCAGGCCAAGTTACCAAGTCAATTGTTTCAAATTCTGTCAAACTATGAAGATTACAGTTCAAAATTTGAGATCCATTTATCCAAAGTAATACAAATAATAGGAGCAATTTGTTAATTATATAAAGTAATATTAGAGAGAGCACAAATGTTTTTAATATTTTTATCAAGTTTATTACTACTTCTTTAAAAAGAATTATTTAATTTCGACAATTATTTATAAACCAGTTGCGTTACCAATCGAGTAAAATTGTAACTAAAATTTGAATCATACGATTATTGGTGACGTCACGAAGCCATGTTGGTGTCAAAAATTTTAAATCGCAAATTTAATTTCCATGTTTCCCAGTCAAAAATTCGTTACCACTGCCACTGGGTGAAGTAATTATTAAATTTTGTTGGTTTATTAGATTATTTTACTAGTATTATGTAATTTAAGATGTTGATTACCTACTTCTATTGTTTGTTTTTAATAGGAAAACGAATCCAGTGCAGTACTACAAAAAATGCTGCAGGTAAAATACCCTCAATTTTTCTAATTTAAATACTTTCTGTTTCGTACACGTCATACTACTTACCCTTAAATTTATGACATTAACTTCAAAACCAGTCTGTATAAAAGTAACTTCGGTGGAATGATATAAAAAATCTAAATAGTAACTACAAGTTTATTTCCTGAAAAAAATATAATAAATATATAAAATCAAATTTTATTCGTTTTAATTTCAGTTTCATTTGCATTATATTGGTTAAATACCTATGTTGACTAAATTTAACTTAGTAAAATAATATAATAATTGTATCTTTTATAAGTAATATATTTTAGGATTCTCTAAGAATTTCAGCATTACGAGTCTGCGTGTAGATTGCTTCAGCAGCGCCACGGTGGCCGTCAGTGAAACAACTTAGCAACTCATAATTGCAGACCACTGCGCTATCTTTCCAATTTAACTTGTGTGCCTTCTGTCCGCCGAGTTTTATTGTTACCTTTAAAAATGAAATTGCGATCTCATTTCACGGAGTCTGGCGCAATTTTGACATATGAACTCGGGATCCTAGTGAACTGTGATAAGGAGCAAATTGAAGTCAGAAATAGTGTACACACCATTCCCTGATAGCACTAATATCACTCCTGAGAACAGTATTATGTCCTATGTCCGATTAAATCTCGAAAAATATTATGTGCAAGTCCTACCTACAAAAACATTTTTGGTTAAAGTGCTTATTTTAAGGAAAGCAAAATGATACAAACAAAAGTTAGTAACTGCTTGATCCTTCATAGGAATATATACGGGAGTTTGGATTTAATACAAAATTGGTGCTTTTCCTTCTAAACGTAGAGTATGAAAGTTTAAAATTCAGCATTAGAATCTTCGGTTAATATTAAAACTTATTATTTTAAATTTTATATATTTTCACATTTTTAGAAACAAAATAAATTGTGAACATTAGGTAGGTACCTACCGCCAATAATAATTTTTCCCAGGGACGTAACTAGGATTTTTTAAAGGTGGGCCATTAAAAAATTAAAGTAAGCTACACTTATATATATAGTAAAAAAATGCTAAAGGAATTTGATTTAGTTCCTCCTTAAGCGTAGAGAACTAATACCCAGTTGAATATGATATCAAATACTAATGAAAAAATATTGTAAAATTTTTAGGGGGGCCACTGGGTGGGCCAAGACTTTGTTAGTTACGTCCCTGATTTTTCTAAACACATAGCCCATCCTGCAAGTAATTATATTCATAGTTTGTAATAAAATTGTGCTATGATATATTTGCAATAATTTCTTCTATAGGTACCTAAATAGATTTTCTAGTTTCTGCCGTAAAAATTAAGTAGTATCAGTCTCAGTAACTGATTACCTACTTGTTTTCTATACTTGTTATAAACAATTTCTTATTTTACATACCTAAGTATTTATATTAAAATTTAAATATAATGTCCAAGTTTTACTAAATTATAGATTATATAACATAATATAACAAATCTTAAATCATAATCACTTTTAATCATACGTCACTCATTTCGTTACACCCCCTCACACTCGTCTCCAAATCACACGCACTCAATTCTCAATATTGTTTCAACTTCCAAGGCTTCCAAGTAACACAGTCTTGTTCCAACCTCCAAATAGCTCAGTTGTGTACCGTTCTCCAAATCGCACTGTCTTGTTCTGTTCACCAAGAAGTTCAGTCATATTCCAGTATAAAAACATTGAATTATCACTAGAAAGAAGAATACTTTTTTTTCAGGATTCAGAATCTTGGTAGAATTTTCAAAGAAATCCTCGTGCGAACAAGGCTTTAAAGTAATTGTCGTTTTGCTTATTTTTGTTACACAAACCAGCCTTTGAAAAGTCCAAACAGTTACTATAAATATAATTTGAGTGACCACTTCCATTTCACGATTTAATTAAAACGTAATAGTTAAATGTGGGTATTCGTTATCCGTATGTTATTAATGTGGATTCCGTAAGTGAAATTTATGGTCAATTTTCGTTCCCGCAGATGATCGCAGTGTCATCAATTTTAATTCGATTTCTGAGAACGCGTACACAATTTTCGCAGAACACACATTTCTGGCATTGAAAACCATTTACCACGACAGGAACACCACAATAATCCTTTTAGAATTATGGATTCGTACTGGGATGACATATAAACCTATAGAACAACGCACTTTCACCGTTTTATTTTATAGATCCCACGTCCCAGGTTCGTTAACCAAAACTCGTATGCTTTAGGGTGTTGTTCATGAGCGCAGATATAATTTTTTAACGGAAGACGTTGAATATTGTGTACGAGACGAGAAGATATATTTTTAATGATACATTTTTCTTTTGTAAATTTCTGATATCATTATTTTATTTCTTACAATCATATTAAGATAATTAAATTTACACAACATATTCTGATATTTTATATAAAAGCATTTTTTCAATACCTGCACCGAACACGCCACCTTTCTGACCGGTCAATAATTTTCCTCCCTCGGTAGGTAAAATACTTTTCCTGCTGCTTTATGCGGGAATCAACTTGCGTTTTTTCAACCTAGGGAGGTATTCGGGATGCGGAATTCCAAAATTGATTATTTACATTATTTTTATTTATTTTATGGAATTATTATATATTATTTTTCCAATGTTATCATCCGGTTCATCCCTTTCTTCACCTTCTAGTATTGCTTTCGGTGCAGGTGGTATTGAAAAACATATCGTATGCATCTCGGGACAAGTAGTGTTCTCCCGACTCGTGTGGTGGCAGCTCTCATTTCGGTCGTGTTGCCAACTCCGCGCTCGTCGAAAAAACGCCACTTTCGTTCCTAGTTGCACAATATACTATTAAGATAAAACCTAACTTTAGTTGCCGTGTGCGTTTACAGTCAAAATCTACTCTAAATTATTTATAGGTGCCAATGAAAATATAATTCTTAACTTAGTAATTAAAATTATATATTTAAAATTAATCAAATCACGAAGCAAATATCCATCTGATACCATTAATCACAAATTGTAGTTTAGAAAAACAATTTTACGAACTAACTTTTCTGTAGATTCTAGTATCTAGCCTTCTGTTTCTAGAACCAAAGAAAGATTTTTTTTTAATAATGTAAGTTTTATTGGACGAGTCCAGAAAATCTTTAAAGCATCTAACCACTAGTGAAGCACTAACGGTGACGTTGCACTTTACATGCGTTTAGGTATTTATATATTTAGTTATACGTACTCGTACGCCCTTTATGCGAACCGTAAATCGTTGTGGTGTCGTTTTTATTTCTATGAGGCAAGAGAAAATAGAGCATTCTGTCCAAACGACTACAAAACTCATGTGACATTTGCAACAAACTTCTCTTATCACATATTTGTATTTGTAGTTTGAAAGTTTTGTTTAAATGTACACACTATTTTAACTGAGATATTTGACAGTTCGAAATAAATAAAACACAATATGCTGAGATGCAGTCAATTTATTAAAATTTAATCTACCTCGACCTGTTTCGGCCCCACGTGGGGAGCTACAATTGTAATATGATATGAAAGTTTTTGATACATTTAGAAAATATATTAAAACTTACGTGATATGTCGTGAAAAATTACAATAGTATGTCATTATATATATAAAAAATAATTAGATAAATTAATTATTAAAACATTAAAAAGTTTAGTCAAAAATTAAAAAATCGTGCATCTCAATGGACGGTAAAAAACTAAGTAAGACAAGACTTGTCTTATTTAGTATTTTTTATGTTACGCTCTTAATACACAAATAACTATTGTTGTTTCTTTGGAAGGATCTTATTGATCTCAAAATCTTTAATATTCATAGGGTAAATTCGAATTATTGCATAATGCTTTAGCTCGTATTAACCTCATTTCGTGTACTTTTCAGGATTGGAGGCGCCCATGGTTTTATCATGTCGTAGGTTTCAATGATTTATCCGCGATTTGACGTATTTTCAATGAACGTACAACCGAGGATTCTCGGAATGGATCTATATATCAACACATTGAGGCTGCACTGAATACCAATGCAGGGAATTTATTTTTATTTGGCGACATGTGTCATCGCAGCGCCTAGCAGCTAGCAGCTGGAACCAACAAGTGCAGAAGTTTATGGCATTTTACATAATTTATAGAATTTTGAGTGCCATGGTTTCAAATTTATGTGAGTCAAATGACCTTGAGAGCAAAGAGAGGAAGGTAGTAGAGTAGCAGAGGTACTTAAAAGCTGCTGCAGTAACATTTTCAGTTTAATAATTCAAGCCCTAGTTCTGTGTTCAGTCAATGCATCGTTTTTACTCAGCTCGTTCATTTTTAATGAATTACTAAAACTTACTGTCGTAATAACTCTTCCGAAACATTTGCTTCAGACCGTAAACAAAAAATCCATTTTCACGAAGCTAGCTCTTGACACAAAGTGTTCTCATGAATTTTCATGTGGAGTTGGGCATTTTGAACGGTCCTAATGCTAGTAAGTTAGTAGGTATATATTTTCAGGTTTAGTGGAATTTTTACATTATAACGCAGTATAAGATGATTTTTAGTTTTTTACATCTTCTTTGAGAATTGCTTAACAAGAAACTTCTTGCATAATTCAGTTGGTTAATGACTGTTAAGTAATATGTATCTTTTGACGAAAGATTTCTGTAAAATAATTTAATTTTAAAGACGTTAATTAAGCCTAAATGGAAAATTTAAAGATTAGAAAATATAAATAATTCCTTGTTTGGATTACTGGCTTTTTGTAATGATTTATGTATGTTTGTAGACCCTGAGGAAGATTTAAATGTAAACCAAAACGTCTGTTATGTAAGAAGAAGAATTTATGTTGTATGACTGATAATTCGAGTAATTTTTCAACCTTACGTATTACCACAGTCGAGTACACAGGTACATTATTAATTTATTTATATTTATAACAAAATTATTTTCATGACTTAATATTGTAGCTTGAAAATGGCCAAGACTCTGGTCGAAACGTCGCATCTCACATAATTTCGATATACAATAAAGGCAGTGATCCAAACAAAAAGAAATAATTTGTATTTTCCAACCTGTAAAATAATTTAAATGATTTTCTTTATTTTTTAATAACCGATTATGTAAGTCTGCTTACCTATTTTTATTGTACGTATATTTAATTGATTGTATGTTTTGTATGTATCCGTACCCTGATGAAGACTGAATTGCAGTTGAAACGTTGGGTTTTATTGGAATTAAATAAATTGACTGCTTCTCAAGAAATTTTCCATTTTATAGAATTTAATGTATAAAATCGAAATAAATATTTTTAGTAAATCTACTGTGGCACTGGAATAAATTACGCGACAAATGTCATATATCAAAAATTTAACTAGTAAACAACTTAGACGTATACTCGTTTATAAAGTTGTGCGTATAGCTAGCTAATTATAATTATGTAATTATGGGAATATTACATTATGTTTCAATACTTTCGTATCAATCATAACACAATCATAAACATTATGCATTTGTATGGAATTAAATTCAAAAATATTTTTATTCAACCTAACCAGTGAAACGTTAATACAAAGTACTTACAAAATAAAGATAAATATTTACCTGGCGCTTTTTTGGTTTGCGTAGCAGGTGATATAAGGGCAGTGCACTTACCTAAAACAAAAAGAAAACATAAATTAGCAATGTGTTATTTTTGTAAGAAAACATGCAAAAATTTGTTTATCTTCTAATACATTATTTATTATTTCTGACATAAATTCTTCATCTTTGTTACGATCTCGCATTAAAGATGCCAAAAATACTTTGCTAAGAAACATAAACAGAGACTTTCAGTGTCTAAATAAATCGGCGTGTGGTCTTTTTATACCTTTTTAATTAGAGAACCAATATATTAGCTTCTAAAATAAAATTAAATGACTTTGTAAATTGCCTACATATTTACTGTCGTGTAAATTTTATCTAAATTTAAGTTCAATGTTACGATTCTCTGGAATTAGTTCCCGATGCATTTCAGCAGATCGTAAATATGTTATTGCATTTATAAATCTTTATTAAACGAATAAAACACACCGCATCGTTTAGTTTCATTTTCTCAAAAAAAGAACTATAATAGAAAATATTAATTACATTATTTTAATAAGCATTCTATTGTATAACTTCCTATAGCCTTTTAGATTTTATAATTTACCTCCAATATCTTTTATTTTCTCATTACACTTCACTTATTACCTATGGTAGGTACTATATTTATTAAATAATCTACTACAATGAAACTAATAAATACGTCGGTGTTAGCAATCATGTTGCTTGTAAAAATAATTAAAATGATATAGGAATGCAAGTGTGCTAATGAATTTATGATCTTGTTTGTTCGATTACGTTAGTACGCTTGGGCGAAGTCTTGGATTACGTGCTAAATGTGAGTCGGATATCAGCAATCTTGAAGATGCTCTGATACGAGTAGCACGTGCCCGGGAATTGCCATCTTTCCGTATCGTCACTGTTTGTATATCACGTTTAACTGGTCCATGACATGAGTGGTGAATGTGTGATTTATTTGGTGATTCGATTAGTTAACTATTCCACTTTTAGTAGTTTTATTGGTCACGTAAGTGATCATAGACCACTCCGCTCATACTCCGACATATATAACAATTGATTTATCTTTTATTTAATATTATAATGATTTATGATTACATTGCAGACATTAAAATACTTCAAACCATAAACGTTATGCCTTATGCAAATAGAAAATTCATGATTATACCCGATTAAATTATAAGCATAAAAAAATGACACAAGATTACGTATAATTACTTAACTGTTTTGTAGAATCGTATATAAGGTCTAATAAAATAACAATCAATTTTTACGAGTATACGGCACATATGGGGAAATGTTATTTAATGATCCGCAAATTGTATTTTTATTATGTTGGTCATAAAAATTTAAATGCTTGAGAGAAGTCGATACACATGAAATTCCGTAGACTGGAAAATCGGAATATGCATGTGGCAGTATAATATCATTTCATTTCTAGCTCAAAATGTGAACTCTGATATTAATAAGTAATACAAAATTCATAACATTACATTATTGCTATTATAAAATTTTATATAATATTTGTTTTTGTTTTATATAATAATTAGTATTTTGCAATTCTAATGAACATAGTTCGTAAAAAATGACAAAGTCTACATTTAAAAAAATAATACTTACCTACCTATATATTACGATACAAGTGGTATAAGTAAGCTTTTAAAGCACGTACGACGGGTTTAGGTTAGGAGCACGATGCAATGCGGCGAGAATTTAACGTCGCTAGTGCTTCAAAAGCTTACTTATACACTGTCATTTGTTAATAATAGTTTTTATTCAATTTTGACGATTTAACCTGCTATTATTAACTCCATAGCAACTTTAAGCAACTGTTTATCCGCAAACGAATTATTTTTTTTTTAATTACTCAACACTTTTTTAAATCACTCTGACGTTTTAAACCGTCAATATTTCGTCAAAATACATAAAAACAATGACAACTTGCCACTAACGACTACTTTGATTAGTTTTCTTTGTTATATCAAATAAATTTATAATTCATTATAAGTATTTGAAATAATTTCATCAAAATAATTGAATTAAATATTGTACGGTATTGTATAAACCACGTGAGATACGAATATTTATTCACTCGAAGAAATTATATGCTATTCGCAATTCGGGCTCGGGAGGCTAAACTTTCTTCTCTTGAATAAACATTCGTGTATCTCACTTGGTATATCTATTTATAGCACTTATTCTTGCGATAAAGAAGCGGGTGCACAAATGAGTTCAGGCTATTGAAATAATTGTGTTCTTCACCTATTTTTATCTTTTATTTGTCCTTTACACTCGTTCACTTTTTCCGCGCGTAATTGTCATGGGATCACGTTTTTTCGCCTAGTTTCTCATACTAATAAAAACGTAGACACGTAACGATAACACGAGGGATAATCTAAATTTGGAACGTTGCTTTGCTTTTGCGCTTTTTTCCACATGATGACACACGCGTTATCAACATATGACGTCACGCACTCTTTCCGCTTTATTGCACATTGATTTCGGGATTTAATCAGCAACGAAATTGGAACAGATATGAGAGGATTGAATCATTTCCTTAAAAAGGACATTACAAGCACTAGCGTTTATAAACTAATATTTTAAAAATTCATAAATAGCAAAAGAATCCTAGCATATTTTTTGTATAATTTGTAGTAAAAAACGTTCAGCGTTACAAACAACAAAAAACTACATTTTTCTATTTGGCGTTCACAAAGTTAACTTTGTGAAACGCAACTGAATGTTGCCAGGGCTCACTTTGTTACACGAAAATTCTTTTTTTAGAAGGTTGGTAATGGTAGTATCAGACGACATTTACTTCAATTGTTAAACTCAAACCTCCGAACGGACATGTGTGTAACGTTTTAGTTGGTGACTTTAATATTGCCAATTGCCATTTATTTAACTGTCACTGTAAAAGTATACAGGTTGGTGGAGGTGAAATGCGAACATAGGGAACATACATGACAATCGAACTTTCATGCCAGGTATCTTGATATATTTTGTAGTAGTGCCACAAAACGAAGTAATGTGAATTTGTGTGGCAAAAAGAGTAATCAATAACAGAAATAATAATAAAATCTAAAAGTGCATGTAAACTTTCTCGTTCTGCTCGTATACATACATTATTATGCAAAGAAAATATTTTAATGAAAATAAAAATTTCCATAATATGACAGCTACTTTGATATTGACAGTACTTATTCCACGTATATCAAGATGCCTAGCATGATAACTCCATTGTCATATATTTCCATATGTTCGCATTTCACCTCCACCAACCTGTATACTTTTACAGTGACAGTTAAATAAATGGCAATTGGCAATATTAAAGTCACCAACTAAAACGTTACACACATAAATTTCCCTAAATCGAGTTGTGTATATTGTGGCAGTATGATTTAAATTTTAATATTAAAAAGACACCAAATAGAAAAAATAGTAGGTAATACTCATTTTATAAGCCTTTTTTTCGCACTTGTCTTTTAGTAAACTAGCCCGAGGGCTCGTTTGGCAAAATTTGAAGACGTGCGAAAAAATCATGTCTTATAAAACTTGCTCTTTAATATACTATTTTCAATTTAAATACAAACATACAACATAAAACAAAATGTTGTCATAAACTTGTAACTTTAACTTTATACGTGAAATTCTTAGCACAAAGGAATGTTCTCAACTCCACTCAATTTGGTGCTACATGTTCCGACAAAATTACAAATCTAGATAACCCCCTTGTTAATTTGATAAAACTTTTCCTTCTTTAGACTCTCACCACCGTCTCTACCACATCCAATCTCAAATCACAATCGCAACATCTCACTACCCACGATCCTTTAACATCCGCTACTATCACCGACAAGCCTCCGTACCCTTGGTTTCGTTTTACACCGCATTAACCCTTGTGTAAACAGATGGCGTACATCGTAAATGAGAACATCCCCAGTCGATATGTCAATAACCCTTCCTGCTGGGGCGGCTCTTGCTTCTTCATCGTTCGAGGAACTCGTGATGAAGTTCGCAAACCGGATGAATCGGTGTCATTCCAACGTTGGTGGTAAGTCAAGCGTAAACATGTCAAAGATGCACACTGAAGGACGAGAAGTTCTTGTTCTTGAGGTTATCTATCAATCTATTGAGGAAGATCCTTGAATAAATTTGGATAGTTGGATTGTTTTGAGGAGCCATGAATTAATTATAGCGTACTCAAAACCCTCTACTTCATAAGAGAGTGAATATGATTAAATGCTCAAGTAGTATCCATATTCTAAACTAATAATAAATTGTTTTTTTACGACTTGCGGAGAAAACACAATTTTCTTCTCGCGAAATAGTGAGGAAAGAAGGTTTTCCCTCTCTAGAGGGAAATATTTTAAAAAGTAAATTTATTATTTTATTGAAAATTCTGTTTTTAGGTATAGTGATATACTGTAAACTACTATTTTCCAATTATTATGTTTTATACTTTCTTTTTCTACTATTTAACGATTTTACAACTTAAATTTAATTTGGCATATTGGCTGCATTTCGTTGTTTTCAAACGTCATTCTGACTGATGACAGTTATAACCTAACTTCTAGTTATGTGTTTCTTCTACATTTACAATGTTTTTAAATATGTCGTGAAAAAAATGTTGTATCTAACACGGGACGAAAGCTCTTTTTCCAGTCTTGCTCGATTGCCTCACTCGCTTCGCTCGTGACACAAACTTCGAGCTCGAGTGGGAAAAAGAAGCGCTTTCCTCTCTAGTTGAACAAATAACTATTGATTTTTGTGGAACACTATGAAAAAGAAAATTTTTAATTAGATAAAACGGTTGGGTAATTAAAATAAATTACTAATAGTTTTTCACCATTTACACAATTTCCATTAAATAAACCTCTACTCATCCTGCTTTTCCTTCTAATTAGTTCATATAAACGAAAATAAGAGAAAAAGAACATCCCTGTTATCATGCACAATCTACAATGTAAATTTAATTTCCATTTTCTTTAGTTTATTTAAGTTTAATTAAATTTTATTATGATAATACGAGTATAATGTTTATGCAAATATCAATATTTTGATCATCTGGTATTATAAGAGTTTTGAAAAACCGGTATCGCACATCGCAGTAATAATAATTATTGTTGCAATCTTGGTAGGTAGGTATATTTATTATGAATTTTTTACCTATTGATTTTAGAACTAAATTGTAAATAGAAAAGATGTTTAGATTAAAAAACTGTTGTTATCCTTAATTTATTGATATAAAACGTTCCTGTCACGAGATAAACGTAAATTTAATTTTCATATTTTTGTGCTGTTTAGAGTGCCATGAGAAATTAAATAAATTTGACAGATAAAAAAATCTGATGTAGTCAGCACATAACCACCCGCTTTGACATTGTAATATTTAAGTTTGTTAACAGGCTTAAATTATAATAATGTAATAATTTCATATTTCACAAGCGTTTTACAAAAAATGTTATAGTGCTTCAAGTAATAACACTGACGATTCGCTGATTTTTATCAAAATCAGCTCTTTATAGAATAGAAATTTTATTTAATTATCACCTTATTACATAATGCCCAGTTAATATTATAGATGTTTCTTTAAAATAGTACCACTAACAAGGCCACTATCATTTCAAAAACTTTATAGTGCATCTGTCACATTGACGCGAGGCGGGAGGTAAAAATTTTAAGAATGAATTTAGGTTAGCTGATTGTCAATTATTTTATAGGTAACTTATAAATTATTATTCAATTAATTTGACTACTAGATTAATAACCACCTCTCCTAAAATTTATATCAACTTTGAATCTTAGGAAAAAATATGTCTGTTTGGCCCCAAAGTAAAAATTCTACCGACGCCACTGCGTTCAATTACGTCATAAAAAATAAGATGTTGGTTTTACCTTGCTCGATTCTTATAAGATCCTGACTCCAACTTATTCTTCAAATATTCTGTCCCATTTATAGTTTACCACGAATAATACGAACTATTTCACAAATTAATAACATTTTTGCACTTTGAATAACACTTTTTACCACAGAAAAGCAATAAAAAGTCAATCAAAATCGATGCACTGAGAATCTACTGTCACCTGTTAAACAATTGAACTGGACATGCGCTTTCCAGCATTTGTTTCAACTAAGGACTACGTTAGTCAAATGAGCTATTAAAAATGAAACATTTCATAGCTCTAATAAATTCAAAATGGGGTATATCGGTAATTTTTGATATTTTAATATGCTATTCTGCATAAAAAATAAATAAATACGTATTTTTTTGTTTTACGATACAATGCTCCGTTTAGCTAAAAAAGAGTATTTAAAGTTAAATTGCACAAAAAAATAAGGGTTTATTTATTTTTTATGCCGAATAGCTAATTAAAAAATCTGATGTGGCCAGCACAAGACCTCCCGCCATACCCTACTTTGTTACTACTATACAAATGTAAATCTAAGTGACCAGTTAATTTTACACAAAAATATTTCAAATAAAAGTTTTAGGAAATTAAATTCTACATCTTAATCAGTAATTACATTTCATTTTACACGTTTATTAACCGAAATATTCGTACAACCGGTAGATTTTCGTAAATATATCGTTATAGCTTTGACTTACTAAGCTTGCGGAATGCCGCACACAGCAGGGAGTAGCACTACCTGTCGCGAGGGGTAGGATTAGTAAAATTTGAAATACCTACACTTGAGTTTTTCATTTCAATTCATAGCCATTTTAAAATTTCTATTAGTAATGAATTCCGAAAATCAAATAAGGGATTTGATCTTTTCGGCAAATTAGGAAAAAACAAGATTAGTGAAAACATATATCTTGAGTGAATTAAGATTTTTAAAATAAATAAAATTGGAAAATATTTAATACGTACCAGTTCTTTCAACGCCATAAATCAAGCTTAAATCCGCTTAAATGTTTAACAATAGGCCTGCTGTGAGGGCCATAACGATATACCTTTGGACATACTATAGTTGTTAAATTTATTTTTTGTGTGGCCAGTGTAGATGCAGTAATTGTGCATCCATTAGCACTGTGCATTGTTAATCCAAACGTCTGATTTCATCAACTAACAAAATCTCTTCTACTCGTATCTCTAATAATGATTGCGTTTTAGGATAACATATGATTCTGTTGAACGGCAACCAATAAAAATAAACAAAGAAAATCATTTTCCACTGAAATGATGGAAGATGTCACTATATCCTGGACATACATCAATGTGACGAGGTTAGGGGAAATGAGATAGGATTGCGATATTTTGGTATCGAAAACGAAACCAATTAGAGCAGTCAGATGTGATTTAGATGAGAGTGATTTTGGTTTTGAGTGAGATGAATAGGGCTTGGGGATTTGTGGTAGAGCTGGTCAGGGAAATCGTGATTTTATGTATGTTATGCATGTTCATGGATTCCTGAAGTCAGTATTATTTTCAGTAACAATAAAGCCAAATTTATCTCCCTTCTTCACCGTGCTGTACCGTTAGTACTGTCAAATATAAGCTTATTTAAAAAAGTGGAAACAATACTATAAAGAATTATACCAATTTATTAGTTACTATATTCAAATATTAAGTAAATGCTTTAATAAGAGTAAAGTAAACTTGTAGAATAAAATTTATAAAAGTTATGGCACCTATATGAATATGAATACCTACCTCGATACCTACTAAGAACCATCGTATATACTCGGAAAGACTGAAATCGAACAAGTTAACGTTTAAATTCAGCCATAGTTAAGCAATTAATTCTATTTAGTAATTTTTTTCGTACTATTCTTATTTTAAACTTTGTTAAACTTATTTACAATTAGTGATGAGTAAGCAGGATTTTTTCAAGGGGAATTTTTTTTCCGAACACAATTCCTAGGAAATATATCGGCAATTCTACACTGCTCAAAACAATTAAAGGGTCAAGATTTTTTTACTTCCTTGTACGAAGTAAGGAAGTATTGTAATTGCGAAAAATTTCGGTTCTCAGATTTTGACGGAAATATCCGTTTTGACCTTTTCTGAATCCATTATGACTAGTTTCGACGTGACGTCTGTACGTACGTACGTACGTATGTGTGTCGCATAACTCAAATACGGTTAGTCGTAGAAAGTTGAAATTTTGTATTTAGGACTGTTATAGCATCTAGTTGTGCACCTCCTATTTTTGGTTTCAGTCTACAAACCGGAAGTAGTACTTTTTAAAAATATTTCGATAAATATTTAATTTTAGACAATTTTTTTTATTTTAAATGAAAGATTATGTGATTATTACCTACAATCGGTATTTCATAAATATTTTTGTATCTGCTATCATTTAAAAATAATTAAAGTATATATTTATAATTTATAGTATTTCGGTATCTTGTAGTCCATGATCGATTAACATTTGTTACTACGTAAAATTTAAATGATTATGACATGACAGTGACAATAGTAAAATATGCTTTATATCTTCTTCTGCAGTTTAAATAAAATGACTAAAATATATTTGTGAGTATACTAGTATAATAAGTTAAAAGAATTTTTAATATTATTTTACATTTTAGTTATTAAGAAAAGTATGAACACACAAGGCGTACAAGGAAGTCATGTGGTGTCCACGTCAGATTTTTTATATAAAAATAATGGTTGCAAGATATCAGGCACACCTATATTAAGAATTTAAGTTGCCTTATGTATTGTTTAAGTACCTATCTGAACTAGTTTGATCTGTTTGTCTTATGTCCTTATTTATTCTTAATGCTATGAATAAAAAATGAGCGAAACTGAAATGAAATTTGCCCTATTTCGATATTTTATTAAGCATTTACTAAAGTATAGCAGTTAAGTATTAGTGAAATTTTATGAAATGGATCAAAAAAAGGCCACAGAAGATATTTAACAGAAGTTCAGATGTCTGAAGCAATAACTTTGCGGACGAAAACAACGATATGCAGCTCGACATCTAGGAGTTATACAATCAGTTATCTGGATGGCATGGAAGAGACACTAGGAGACCGGGTTATAACTAGACGTACTTTGCAAGTCCGAGGAAGAACAATAACTACCAATGAAGACTGATTTTTAAAATTCCAAGGCCTACTTAAGCGGCTCGCTACAGCTCGAGAGCTACAAAATGAGCTCTCTCGAGCAAATGGTAAAATAATTTTTGATCAGACCGTACGAAATAGGCTTTTTGAGGGACATTTATCTTCTAGAATTCCTGCTAAAGTATCTTCATTAACCAGGAAGCATAAAAGAGCCCGAATTCTGTATGCACGGCAACATCGAATATAGCAACTGAGACACTCGAGTGCTGCACTTTTAACTGATGAATTAAAATTCAATTTACACAAGCTTGATGGACCTCTTCGAGTCTGAAGAAGAACAAATGAGCACTACATCCAACACAATATGCTGCCACATGTACCTTTTGGCGGAGGTTCAGTTATGGTCTCTATCATATTGAACACCTATGAGATCAACTTGGACAACGCATCAAAAGTCGAGTTAACCCGTTTTAGACAATACGGGATTTGAAAGATTCTCTAGTGGAGTTATGCCAAGAGATTCCACAAGAAAACAAACGCAGGCTTATCCGCAGCATGCCACATCGCTGCCAAGCTGTATTTAATGCTAACGGAGGTGGTAATACACCTTATTAAAGTTGTAAATAAGAAATAAATCTAATACAAATTTACTAAATGTTCAATTTTTACACTTTATTTTTCGCAGGTTTTCGTTCTGACTGATCATGTTCATTGTTACGTATTAATTTAAATTGAAATTTAATAAAATTGTTTAAGTAAAGGTTTAAAGTATCTATAAATAAATTTTCATATTAATTCTACGTTTGAGAAAAAAGTTATGCAAAAAAAAATCTTGACCCTTTAATTGTTTTGAGCAGTGTATTTTAGAAATTTCCGGGAATAAATGGGAAATTTTCCGGGCATGACCTGGAAAATTCCTTGGAATTTATAAAACATATTTTTGGGAATTTTTTAGTTATTAGTTTTCGCGTATGGCCTCTACTCACATGTACTTTGTGGCGCTACCTATCAGTGCCGCGTCAGTCAAGGTTACTAGCGCAAATTGTGTTAAAATACTACCTCATTTTTATAACAGTTTTGTTCTCTTTCATAATTTTTCTTGTTATTATGTAATTTTATTTGATCTTTTATGTACATTTTCTACTGTTCAATTTGTTTTTGTTGAGTTTATAGGATTTTTATCCTCAACTCTAATTCTCTGTTTAATAATAATAATAATACTGTTTTCTTACACAAGTAACACCAACCAGACATCACATATTCACTTTCACCCACTTGTGCAATAGCTGCTCAATCCTCAAGCTACTCCTCTTCAGACCGTTGAAATGCCCCTTTCTCAATCTTTATCTTTCAGCCCTGAAGAGGTGCTGGTCCCTCTTTGAGTGGAGGTTCGACGGTGCGAGACACCAACTTGAATTGGCAATACACTACATTTCTATTCATTTCGCGCGAAACCACTTACTGGGACGTTTAAGCTCGTATGGAGTGTGGAGTGGTGAATAGAGAGAGGAGGAGTGTGTACCTATGTTTAGTTTTGCTGTTCCTGTCCTTTTCAAGAAGTAAATTCAATTGCAGAGCGCTGGCATGTCTGAGAAGTCGGAGCACAGAACTGTTTATTGAACTCATTGACGGAAGTGCAGCTTGCAAGTGCAAAGTTTACAGTTGGAAGAAATGTGTCTGCGTTTATTTTTTCATGTGCCCAGCAAAAGTATAAATTCTATCAAAATTGAACGTAATGCTTATCTAAATAAAAAAATCTACGATCAATCTTAAGAGGCCCGTCTACATCCTAAAATCCAGCACAAAACGTACTAATGTAGCGAGAGTTTTGTGGCCAGTACAATTATGGTAAAATTGTATTTTAACAAGGATTATATACTTAAAGGATCAATTAATAGTTGTGCATTTTTAAAATGTTAATAAAAAAATTGTACATGATTATAAAAATTTCGAAAAATACATACAAATTTCAATTTATGCAAACTTTACACGGTTATATCTCCTGATAGAAATTTATTTTTAAAATTTTAATAAGGTACATCTATAGATCCATTCTTTTTCTATTAAATATTTATAAAGCATTACCTTGAAGCAGGGACCTGAACCAAACCGGAACATAAACCGACACCGGAGTGAACCGGCTTATTTTTATGAACCTAAACCGAAACTTGAACCTTTTTCTAAAATAAAAAATCTGCTGTGGCCAGTACACGACCTCTCGCCTAATTCTGCTTATTCTACTAATCTAATAAATAGTTTTACTTACATTTTAATAGTTTCATGTTCATGTAATATGTAAACGCTAATGTAAACCAAGATGCAAGCAAAATATGTCAACTGTAATGTCACTGTCATTATAATTCAAATTTTGAGTAAAAACAAATTTCATATCATGGACAACAAGATATTGGTACTTAGTTGCACTTTATTTTATTGCTAAATACTACCAGATTCAGCAAATTATATTTAAAATTAACTGTACCCATAGATAATTATATTATCTTTTATTTTTAATTGCAAAAATTGTCATAAATAAATAATGTACCAATTTATTTAAGAAAAACTATATCAAGTTCCAAAAAGTACTACTTCCGGTTTGCGGATTTCTACCAAAATCTTATCCGGTGTTAAGATCCTTATTAAAACCTTAAATATGAAATTTTGTTATTAAAGGTTTGATACTTTTTAAGTTATCGTGGACGAAAAATCGTCACATACGTCCATACGTCCATACATCCATACATACATACGCACACACACATCATCGTGAAAATATTAAATTCGTATTCTAGAGACCCTAAAACGTGCTTATCCACCAAAAACTCATACTCGAAAATTTTGACCCATTACAATACCTCTCTTATAGAATATGAGGCGAGAGGTAAAAAGAACAAGAACTTTAACCGGAACACAAATACTGAACCGGTTCAGTAAACCGGTTCGAAAAACCGGTTTTTTAATATGTTTCCTTCTTGTTACTTAGTTTAAGTTTGTAGTTTTCAAGTTGCCTAGTACTTTGTTTTGTTTATGTTTGCATTTTGCAAATTGTTAATATAAATGTAAAAATTTATCTTCATTAAACTTATAATATTGCATTTGAGTGTATTTAAAAAAAATTAAAATATAAATTTAAATATCAACTGTTGAACCCAAATTGAACCGGTTCGCGAACCGGACAAAAATAAAAATTTCAAAACCGAACCAAATTTTTTTATTGAACCACGAACCGAACCCGAACCGTTATTTTCAACGGTTCAGGTCCCTGCCTTGAAGTCAATAATAAACTAACGGTTTTCTCGCAACGAAAACACTACAGTATTTTTCAAATTTAAAATGACATTGTATTGCTAGGATGCGGTAAAGTACGAGTTTCGGGCTGATTTTAGGCAGTCGCAGTAGTGCGCAAAAGAGTGGAATAGAAAAAAAAATCGAGAGTATTCCAGGACTTCGGAAAAAACGTAGACGAGCCGCGTAACCCTTATCCGGGCAAGCTATTTTACTAACTCAGACGTACCGGAGAGTTTGTATGCAATTATTTAAAAATTTTAATAAAATTTAGGTTATAGATACAAATATTGTTATGTTAAGTACACATTTTTGTATCCAATAAAAATATAAAAAATAACTTTCTGGTTCCAGTTAAAAAGATTCAATTATACTTATTACCGTATAAGATTAATAATAGTTATCCATACAAGAATCTGAAGATTCAAATCCTCTCCCACTAACTAAATTTATCTGCAATTAAAATAAAATATCAAATAAGATCTGTCGTCTAGCCAGACATTATAATTATTACGTGCGTGTTCACAAAATAATAAAATCGACCTCATTCGTCACGGGCAGTTCGTGAATGAGCTAAATCATAGCTCACCAGAAAGTGCTAGTCTTATAACACTCTATTCATCTTTTATGTCTGATCTATTTTCGTGCCGACACCTTCGTATTTTTAAAAACGCACGAAACAAAAAATGTTGACGTGATTAAGTTATGATGAATGCCCCGGTAAATTTTGCCAAGTTATCACCAGATGGCTCGCGAGGGTCTTGTTTTGAGTTCTGGCCAATCGTTTTAAATTTCAACACATTTTTAAATATCGTCAGAATGATTTGCAACGTATAATAAATGTCATGAAGACGTTACACTTCGATTCATACTCAGGTAAATCACATTCTGCGGAATGAAACATAAATAAAGTAAAATTTTTACTGACGTTAAAAACTCATTAAATTAAATACCTAGCACATTATTTCGGGATAAATTATGTGGTTAATAAAGCAATAATAAAAATATCCCAAAGAGTTTACAAGTTATAATTATAAGTAAACTATAATATATATGGTATCCGGAGAAAAAGTCCCCGGTAAAATGTCCCCAGTAAAACTTCCCCAAATACGAATTTCCCAAACGCAAAAGTTCCTGTCAAAATTGGTCTTAGGCAAAAGTCCCAAAAAAATTTTCTCCGGCAAAATTTTCCTTGTAAAACGTCCCCAAACACGAATGTCCCCACGCAAAAGGTCCGCTCGCAATTGGTCTCCGGCAAAACGTTCCCAGCAAAACGTCCCCGACAAAATATCCCCAGTAAAACGGCCCCTTGCAAAAGATTTCCTCACAATTATTGGTTCTCAGCAAAACGTCTTCGGCAAAATGTCCCCAGTAAAACGTCCCCCAACCAGAATGTTCCCACGCTAAAGATCCCCTCACAATTGGTTCCTGGCAATACGTTCCCAGCAAAACGTCCCCACGGAAAAGGTCCCCATGCAAAAATTCATCGCAAAGAAAATTAATCTCAGGAAAATAAATCGAAAGAAAAACTGTGTATTTAGTACCTACTACGAGATTGGGTTCTTTATTTAGTTCAGTTCAATCAAAGTTTCCATAAAAATCGAGTATAGGTATGTGGGACTCAAAACGGGCATAAGGTTCTTTATTTAGTTCAGTTAAATCATAATTGAAATAAATTGCATGGGAACCTTTTCCGTGGGGATATTTTGCTGGGGCGATTTTCCGGGGACCAATTGTGGGGATCTTTTTCGTGAAGACATTCATGTTTGGGTCGTTTTACTGGGAACATTTTGCCGGGGACATTTTGCTGGAGACGTTTTGCCACGGGCCAATTGCGAGGGGACCTTTTGAGTGGGGACATTCGTGTTTAAAATTAAAAACAATAGACGGTGGCCATTTTTTCAAAGTGGCGGACGAAGCTCCAGTCCAATCGATTGAGACTTTTAGTATGTTGTAGATAAAGGTAGGTACTGGAAAGTTATATACCAAAATCCAGCTTTCTACTAATTTTTTCCACTAAACGACAAAATATGAAATTGATTGAAACATACCCTCAAAATGTCATTTAACAATTAGCTGGACGCAGTGCTGCCAAATTGTTCTGTGCAAAAAGTTATAGCGACATAAACAAAATTGGGGTATCCAAGTTATCCCGCTTGAGCATCTAAGGGTTAAATAACGCATTGTACTACATTAACGACTAATTGGACATATTATAACAGTTAGTAAATACCGTTTTTATAATTTTAAATATTCACTTAGGTACTTTCAGATGAGGGATTTCAGATATTCATCATAAAACCTAATTTTGTCAAATATACTCTTCATCAATTAAATAAAATGAAACAACTAAAAGAAAATTTTACTTGCATATTATTGTAATTGGTACAAAATGTTTACACAGAAATTTAATTTCATGCATAGGTACCAATCTATAATGGGTGTTAGTTTCTATATGGCATGCTGAGTAATTCAGGAGTTTTCTAATTACGCAACAATTAAAATGTAATTATACCAATTTGCTTTTACCATGACAACAATCATTTTTGTATTAGTGTGAGAAATGAATTACTTTTGTATACAAATGCTAAAGTGATAATAAACAATCCCTAAATGACCTCTTCTTTTTTTACAAAAAACAATGACATAATAGCTTCAAATACAGACAGTTAACAAACAAGCCATTATTGCTATAAATATTTGAACACAATATGATTCTTGTAATCATTGTGAATTGGCACTTCATTAATAAATAAAACATATTTACATTGCTTGAAAGGTCTAATGAGAACAAGAAAATTTAGCATTGTTTCTCGGCAGTTACTCTTCCGTATTATTTACTTTACGCTCTCCAAACTTTTTTTAATTGGCTTCTTTTGTACTTGTTTTGTAAATTAAAGCAAAGCACCTGAAAATTACAATTCGTGGGTAATTAGGCAAATTCGTCCCTGAGTGTAATAAAAGCGTTTCGTGTTAACTGTGATTTAGCACTTGCAGTATTGATTTTATTGATTCGGTTATTAATAGAAGAGTGAAGTGGCAGCCTACTTCAGCTATTATAGCTTGAAATATTCAATTCACTATGTCACTGTTTAATAATTCGCCTGCAGAGAGTGCTAGCTTCACCTCGGCCTAATGTTCCGTTCACGTTCACGTTCAGACTTAGATAAATGCCGCTCTTCAAATAAACTTGACGTTTGTAGAACAGTTTAGTTTTTAGACGATATTTTTGTATAATTGGTTTAGAACGAAAAAAGAAACGAACCTTGTATCTTTCAACGTTCAAACATTACCAATTTATTTTTGAAAAGTTGGAATAGGAACCATATTGTTTGAATCTAATTTTGTAACAAAATTATTCTTTAGGTTTCGCCGCGGTCTGTCACCTACAATTATAAAAAAAATTAATCTGGCTGTTTTTTGATTTCATATTAATGTTCAAAATAATTTTTCTTTGGTGTTTTAATAAACTCTAGAAAACAAATTTTACTGTGCGGTGCGACATCAACTCTCATATTCTTCTTCAAAGAATATTGCTATATATATATATATATATATATATATATATATATATATATATATATATATATATATATATATATATTACTTGTATATTTAGAGTCTACGTATTGTGGATACGTAGACGTAGGCAATTAAAGTTGACGTGTATAGACGCCCATCTCTGATTATTTCTAATTAGCATTTCGTATTATTATCTTATATACGTACCTATTTAATTTTAATTTTAAATATACAAGTATTTATAACGTTTCAGTTTACACTTAAACTTTATCAGAATTAGTAATATCTTACAAATATTTATGTAGGTATCAGTATCAGATAAAATGTAGGTATTTGATTTCCATAGTTAGTATCGAAATACTCAAGTAAATTTCAAAGGAAAGGATAAATATTATTATTATTATTATTAGGTATATACGAAGTTTTGTGAATAATTGAATGATTGTTTCACGAATATATTTGATACCAAATTGTAAGATCTTTCTTGTGGAAAAGTAAAAAACATTAGTTACGTAAAAAATAATAAATGTTGTATGACTGATATTACAGTAATTTTTCAACCTAATAAAAATACTAAAGCCGATTAAAGAGTCACTTGATGTAACTAAAGTCTTCTACAAAATAACAAGAATAACTTCGAAGCAGAATACGCCAACATTATTTTCTCATGAATGCTTTGTACATTATACCTACGTCTATTTCAGTATGTACTAAACTATAAACGTGTAAATCATGACGGAATACTAATGCATTTGCGATTGTGGAAAGCAAAGCACTCTCACAACTCACACTCACATTCTGTTGATATTGTTGCATATGAACTACAGTTCGGTATATTTATAAAACGTAGATGGCGTGAGCGTCAGCTCTGCGCACTGTGCAAAACACAAAAGCATAATGAATTTGCTGTACAATGCAAATACTTGAGCAAGTTTCTCACAACTCAACTTTGCTAATACTGAGTTGCGGCGAGGCACTATGTTCACTTTTAGACACTCACGTTCACGTCATGAGGAGATTATTACACCAATCTTAGGCGGTGTACTGTAGATACTGGTTGCTACTTTCAAATGACTTTCAAAGCACACTCTCTGAATCGCAACTTGCAGTTGCTGTGCTTATCTTTGATATTGCGATTTGTCTTAAATCGTCGCTAGTCTAGTCTGATGCAAATTAGGGACTTTGACGTTTCTACTATATTGCTCTAATCAGGGCAGAATCAAGAATATTAGGTTAGGTATTGTAAAACTTTTCAACTTGAATAAAACCTCTCTCTCAACCTTTTAGTGTTTTAGTACTGGCGCCTCCTTTTTCCTTGTAAATTTTTATTGCTTTGTTGCTTCTTGAGATTTTTCATTAAAATGCGAACCTAAGGGCGAAATTTGTACTAAAACAAGAGATTATTTGAATGCTGCTAAATGGGCGCCAAGCGCTTCAAGTTTACAAGATAGCAAGATAAAAATCTAATAAAACTATTATTTTATAATATTGCACTAAGATTACTAAGAAATAAGTAAGAACCAAACAAATGTGCACCTTTGTTAGGTGAATTACAGCGCCATCGCTTAGTAGTGCAATATCCCAATACCAAATAGTGATAAGATTAACATACTTACTGTATAATTTGTAAGAAAAACATGCTCTATGTTTATTCACAGTGGCGCGCTTAATAATAATAATAAACTTTATTGACATTATGTCAACGGCGAGGTTCAGCCAGAGGCTGCTCTTCCACCTAACCGATACAATTATGACGTACAATAAATTAAATGACTACCATAAACATACACGGTGGGCCATTTTAAGTTGCGTTTAGGAATATCTCCAAAACGAAGCATCGGATGAAAAATCCAAAAAACACGACTAAAATATTTTCGAGGGGGACATCCAATGACACCAAATTCAACCCCCCCCCACCCCAACCCTGGGGGGTGAGGCGGGAAGTTTGAAATCTTAAATGGGAACCCCAAATTTTTTTGCAGATTCGCATTCTACGTGAAAAACGGAATTCAGTGACATCAAAATCTTCGAGAAAAAGTGTGTGTTGCCGTTTCCTATTTCAAATTTTCCCGCCGCCCCACTGGCACGGGGAGGGGGGCAGGGGCGCAAATTTTGATGTTACTGAATTTAGTTTTTCACGCAGAATGCGAATCTGCAAAAAAATTTGGGGCTCCGATTTAAGATTTCTTACTCACCCCCACCCCACCCTCCAGGATCGGGGTGAGGGCAGGGGTGAAATTGGTGTCATTGGATGGCCCCCTCGAAAATATTTTAGTAGTGTTTTTTGGATTTTTCATCCGATGCTTCGTTTTCGAGATATTCCTAAACGCAACTTAATATGGCCCACCGTGTATGACCATCGACACTTAATAACTCAGGAACGGATTGTGATAGCCATAACCCAGTTTCCGCTATATGTTTTAACCATCTAGGGAGGCACATTTTAGTAATATTTTTGTTTTTTTTAAATCACTCATCTCACCCCACCACTCTCAAACATTTTAATATCCCTAATGGCAATATACCATTTGTGGCATATCAAATGATAGCTCTTGCAAAATACTACACAGTCATGTGAATAAATTGTTATTAGAATAAACCATTCTAAAGTTAGAAACAATAGTTTATAATATTTTTATGATTTAATAAATGCATGGAGTACTATTAAAATGACAAGAAAACTAAAGAAAGAACAATGATACCTAATGATTTGTTTTATAGCTTGTACATGACTTATCAGTTACTATTATTATTGTTTCTTGTTTTTAACTTTAAAACGGTTTATTCAAATATCAATTTTATTGACATGACTGTCTAGCATTTTTCAAAAGCTATTTTGATATGCCACAAAGGGTATATTGTCATTTAAGATTTAAAAATTGAGAGTGGTCGGGGTGAAATGAGTAATTAAAAAAAATATTAGTAAACTGGATAACACAATCCGATCCCAAGTTATTAAGGGTGGATCGTCTTATGCGCGCCACCCTGTATTTATTGTTTTAAGAATATTATTTTTCAATTTGTTTTTGTAACTAGTATTAAAATTAACATACTTACTGAATAATTTGTAAGAAAAAGATGACGTTTATAAAATTTGATCATTTAAAAAAATGTATAATGCCCAGGTAAAATCAATAACTAAGCAAAGAATGCAAAAAATTGATCACACATTCCATCCCGTACCCTCAAATACTCCTCAATTTCCAGCACCTACACCTCTCACAAGAATTCCTCGTGACCACCGTCCCTTATAGACAATAAACCCCGACAATATCTCCTCTATCCCCGTCCGCCCGCACGCTGCACGTAAAGGTGTGCTATTAATTTCGTGACTTGAATTTGGATACGACACTAACCCACGTGGCTTATTTACACTGCAGACAGTGGCACCTTGCGGCGAGATGGCGAACAGCATCATAACACCTCGTAACTCGTAGAGGAAATGGTTAGCTTCGGGAGAAACGGCAACGGTAAAGGGTAACACTAACACTACTAACAGATGATGAGATGGTGATGGTGTATCGTCGTCTAATGAGGAAATGTATAATGTATCTAATGGAAATGAAGGTTATGTGTGATACGATATGAGCACGATATTATCTTGATATTGACATTGACTGCGTAGAATGGAATATCAAGATTGCAAGATGGTATGTATGTTATGTTGATAAATATTAATATAATGTTAATGTTTTAATATATTATACACGTGTACCATAACTTGAGGTAGGTATTGTAATGGCATGGTCAAACAAAAAGATTTTTTCGAAATTCTATAAATAAGGGTAGTTTACTTAAGGAGAACAATTTGAGTACCACTGACTACTATCTTTTTGAGAGTTCTATCAAATGAACGTTTCCCCCTCAACCTTCTGGGGAAGGGAGGAGGGGGTCACTTTGTTATCTTAAATGGTAACCCCCAGTTTTTATTACAGATTCGAATTCCGTGGTTTTGTTTGAAAATAATTTTTTCGTTCGCGAAAATTGACAACAATTCGCAAGAAAAATATTGTTGTCAAATTTTTTTTTATTTCTTGCGAATTTTTCAGACAAATCCTTCATTTTTTATATCACGGAATTCGAATTTGTAATAAAACTGGGGGTTACCATACAAGATAACGAAGTGACCTCCTCCTTCTCCACCAGGGGGCGAGAGAGGAACTTTCATTTAGTGCCATTCGATAGAACTTTCACAAATATTTTGGTCGTATTTTTTTTGTTTCTCAATCAGTTTTGTTTTTCGCGAGATATTCGGAAGGTACGGGTGGTTTGAAGCACCCTATATATAATATATTATATACATGTGTATGTCACTGAACTCCTCCTAAACGGCTGGACCGATTTTGATGAAATTTTGTGTGTTTGAATGGGTCCCTGGATGGTTTAGATTCACAAATGAAGCCAATAATCGAGCAATCGAGTTCGCTGTGTTTCGATATTCCTTGTATCACAATTGCGTGCATATTAACTGTAATTATTCATCGTCAAAACATATTAAAATACCTAACGTTTTAAGTGTACTTTTAAGTTTACTTATACACATACATTGTGCAAATGTGTAAGGTGTAGTGTTCAAGTGAATATCTTACATGATCTTCCATGAATGTCAATTATTGCTTTTCAGTGCTTAATTGTGTCGATGATTCTATAAAATTTACGGAGTGTTAAACAAACTTTATTTCTTTAGTATTAAGATTCAACATTTATTTCAATTACTTTACTTTTTTGCATTAATAAAAAAATAACTGTCATGGTAATGATTTGAGTTTTTTCTTTGTTTGCTATTATTAAATAAAATTTCACTTAGTATATAGTTTATCGAAAATTCGAATATCAAAAAAAGTTTGCTGTACCCGCTATTAGCAGGCAAGTAAACGTTTGTTGGATTCGCAAATTTATTTTAAATAAAGAGAGAGTTATGTGGCCGGCTATTTGAAACTAAATTTAATTATTGTACAGGATGATTCATCATCTTGCTTTTTTAAAATGCGTGCCATTCAGGCTGTAGGGATCGTGGTGGGAGAGAGTGATCTCATTCGACAGGTGTACTTTTAAATTTTTGTTCCCTACCCGATCAGTCGCCATCATGCGTTGGAGCACGGAGCAGCATCGATGGCTGTTTTGAGGGAACACTTCCCGAGGCGCCTCATCTCAATAAGAGGCGATTTGGGGTGGCCAGTCCGCTCGCCCGATTTGGCTTCTTGTGATTTTTTTGTGGTTTTTTTAAATCCCGCGCTTACGCCAACCGTCCAAGGACCCTAGAAGATCTGCAGACCAACATCAGGGCCGCAATTGCCAACATACCCGCTGCCATGCTAGAAAGGGTTATGACAAACGCCAGAAATCGGCTTATTCAGTGTAGACAATATGTACCTACATTATAAAATGGGCATTATTGCGTTATGAAATAAGTAAGTTACGATGAATCATCCTGTATTATGCAAATATTAGTTATTAGTTACAACTAGTGATGGGTCTTTCGTTCATTTTTAGTGAGTCAGTTCATTTCGCTCCGCTCAGTAAAGTGAGTCGTTCACACTGAGTCGTTCATTCGAACGACTCTGTAAAAGAGCACTGTGCGTTTCAAATGACACCGTGCTAGTGTGCTGCTCAGCTGAGCTGCTCTGCACATGCTCACAGCTCACAGCACTGTGCGGTGTGCGCTCGCCGTGTGTGCATATGCGATGTGGCATGTGCACATGTGCCAAACTGTATGAACCTGAACCTGAGCATTTTAGTTGTTAGTTGTGTTGCTTATAGTTGTTGTATATGTATATTGACAATGGAAAATAAACAAAATAAAAATTTAGCAAAAGGAGTACTGTCTGGCAACATTTTGAAGAATGTTTAACAAAACGTTTGTTGTTGTTGTCCAGTCCTACATTGTTCCCACTTCCCATATTGTTGATTATTTTCATTGTTGGCCGTACAACAGAAACGCATGCATTTTTCTCAGAATACACTGCACTCAGTCAAGCCAATAGTGCTCTGAAATATGTTATGTACCGTGCGCTGTCTGTATGTTTCGTTCGTTTCGTTCATTCCACTCGCACTCGTTCGTCTTTCTGCGTTCAGCGAGCGGAGCGGTGAGCGGAGCTAGCACGGTGCTAGTGTGAACTGGTGTGCCGTACTGAACGAACTAAAGAGTCGTTCGTTCACGGCACACTAAAATGAGTCGTTCATTTTGAACGACTCGTTCATGAACGACCCATTACTAGTTACAACGTGATATTCTAAAAAATACCTATTCCTCCAGTGGCCCAAAACTATGATTTCTTCAACTACAAAAACATATTTTCGAATTTAAAAAAATTGTTCCGTGATCAGTACGTTAAAATACTATATCTATGCAATGCATTCTAGTATGTAAGTACCTATTATACCCTATTGATATAGTGATTGAAAATGAAGCAACAACAGAAACAATAATTTGAAATGGAAAATTTTGTGGTACATTATTTTGTCTAAATATAATGATTTTTTAAATTAATAATATATTTTACTTTTGCCAGATTCAACCTGTTTAAAAGTAAGAACATAAAGGTATGTATATGTAGTACAATACCTATTGTTCAAACTCATATTTGATAATACTACGTTCCAGACAGAGCATTATTAAAATATAACGAATTCTTGTGAAAATGTTATAATCTTTCTCACAATAATAGTATAAAAATGTAAAAAGGAAACACATTCCTTCTACTTATTTTAAAATTCCAACATTCATTTTTCTATTCCGTATGTGGCATGTATCTGCAGAATGTAGTTGCCCAGTTGCTGCACGTCATGTTTCTAAGAAAACATGACAAGAAAATTTTGATACAATATTTGAAATTCATCTCTAGAACTGCACTTTTACTTTTTCTGAGTTTATTTCCCTTGAAATTACAGTCCCGATGAATTTTAATCGAAAACATAAAATTGAAAAGAAGTTCGGAAAATAATTAACCTTGCACTCGTTTATACAGAATGTCTCTGTACTTCGGGAAAAAAATTAAAGGGTATATACTATTAGACGTACTGATCATGGAGCAAAAAGATTTTTTTTTAAATTCGCAAAATAATTTGCATGGTATTTAAAGCAAACATTTTGTTAGCCACTGGTTGATAGCTATTTTTAATGATTTTATTTAAATCTACTACTAATACAAGTAGTAATTGTTTACACAACGCCAAATAAATGTCTGATGTTGTGTAATTAAAAATTATGTTTCTTTTAATAAAGTACGCTGTTTCAGTGGTTCTAAAAATGTTCATTTCAAGTAAACCACTCTTAATTTTGCGAATTTAAAAAAATTATTTTTGTTCCATGATCAGTACCTACGTCTTACAGTATATACCCTTTAATTTTTTTCCCGAAGTACAGAGACACCCTGTATACCCAGAAAGATAAGGACAATATTTATAATGGAAGTTTTCAAATAAAATTTTAAAGTTAACGTTGATGCCGTTATACAAAGTTGATCACTTCTCTGTAAAACTTATTTACGCACCGAAGATTCCCAATAAGTAACTTTTAAAGCGTGGAAGTTTAAATGAGACTACAGCTAATCAAAACTTTAAAAGACTTGTACATCTTTAAACTGAAGGAGAGCGGTCAAAAAGTTAGGCCACTTAAAATAAATTCGATGTCACAGATGCACAAAAGAATATCTATGACGTCCACAATACCAGTATTATCTTTCAAACAATTTTTTATTGCTGCCCAGAACTGAATCAGGTTTAAAGCCAGTGGCGTAGCTAATAATAATAACTCATCTTAAATATGTTAAAATTTCAGACCCTGTATTTTAGGATTTTGTTAAAATGAAAGATTTAACCAATTTTAACAAATACTGACATATTTGCAATCTCAAATATTTATTAATTCATTAATTACTTAGTTTTCAAATTTACATTATCTAAATAAATAAGAAACATAACGAGAATATAGTAGTGATTTCGTAGTGCTTTATTTACTAAAATTTATAGTTATTTCGAGATATACATTTACAAAACTATGTGTAATGTGTGCCTAAGGACCTCATTGAAACCTGGAAGAAATTTCAAGGCCCTGCGATAAATAATACAAGGTAAAATTCGATTTATAGTTTTTCTAAGTGATGTATAGGCTAAACTAAATGTAATATCGAAAATCTGATCATGATCATGTCGGTCGTACAGTATATACTCTTTAATATTTTGTCCTAAGTTGTGGAACAGCCTGTATTTCTTTCCAAAATTATATCTTAAGTTAGTTAAACAGAAAACGACTACAACTACTTGTAGTGTCACGGATTATGGAAAATTTATTAGGTACTTAGTTTTAACTTAACACTGTTGAAATTGAAACAACAAATTCCCAGTTTAGTTAAATTTTCATGTGACCAAACAACTTAATAGGTAATATAAACTTGCGAAAACTATCGAAATTTTCATTAGCTGAAACGTGTTCTCCGCATCAGAGCGAAATCAAAGTTCGGGGTTGATTCCCATGCGGCGTCTCTGTCTCAAGTCCCAGTAAATAAGATTTAAAAAGCGCTGGGCGAATTTCTTAGCGCGAGTCGCGAGTCGCGTCACTACACGAATGAACTTCAGCCGTGGGGAATAGAAACAAGTTATCGCGCAAAACTGAAATGTCAAATGTTTCTGAAGTCGCAGCCATCTGCGCAGTGGCGGCGCTAGCGAGCCTCTCCGGAAAATCCCAGAAAAATCTGATGTGGCCAGCACAAGACCTCCCGCCATACTTACATTATTCTTTTTACTTATTATACAAATAAGGTACTACTACTACTCACAAATATATTTTAGTCATTTTGTTTAAACAGCAGAAGAAGATATAAACGATATTTTACTATTGTCACCGTCACTGTCATCTTATAATCATTTAAATTTTACGTAGAAACAAATGTTAAACGATCATGGACTACAAGATACCGAAATACTAAATTATAAATATATACTTTAATTATTCTTAAATGATACCAGATACAGAAAAATTTATAAAATACCAATTGTAGGTAATAATCACATAATCTTTCATTTAAATTTAAAAAAATTGTCTTAAATTAATTATTTATCGAAAACGTTTTTAAAAGTGCTACTTCCAGTTTGTATATTGAAACAAAAAATTAATGGATTATTAAGATTCATATTGAAACCTTAAATGCAAAATTTTAAATTTTAATGGTTGATATTTTTGAGTTATCGTGAACGAAAAAATTGTAACACACGAACGAATGAACGAACAAACACACACACACAGATATCATCTCGAAAATGTTAAATTCTTTTTGGCAAAAAGAAAAATATGGGTCTAATATTTTAATGTATAGATTATCATATAAAAAAAACAATAAATATATTTGTATTTGAATTTTCAAGAGAGAACTCGCTCGGCAAATATTAAAATATAGTATCAAAATAAATTAAAAGTATGTGTAGCCCCCTACATTTTTATCTGATCCTTGCAGCCTCTCCCTCCCCTCAATTTAAAAATCTAGCGCCGCCACTGCGTCCGCGTTATTCGGTAGGCGCTTCTGAAAAGGCCGGTATGGTTTGTTCTGGGTTTCATGACTTTCTGGTTCTGATCGATTCTGGAATTGACACTTTTATGATTATAAAAAGTTATGACCTAGTCTAAGCTTTCCGTGTTTTTCGACCTTTCTGCTCAATGAAATGTGTAATTTGATGAATTTGCGGTGTGGATTTTGGCTCTAGATCACATCTAATTTATTGATTTTCAGTTGTTTTGTTTGGTAATTTTACTATCTCATAAAACTTCTTTCCGCGTTTCCTGCGAAGCGGGGAATTACTTTTTCTAGTACCTCTCACAGTTTGAAATACCTGTTCGCCTGTTCGTGCTCGAGGTTCATTTATAAAAATAACAAGTAAATACAATGTAGTGTTTATGCATACTTACAGTATATTTCAAAAAGCATATTACCCTTGAAAGCTGCTATTTGCGTATCTTCTCTAAAATTATTACGTTTAATCCATAACATGGAAACTTGCTGGCTCATAAATAATACAATGCTTAAATAGGTATATCGGGTGTTTCCTGAAACTGGAGCACCCCTAAAAAAATATTGTATTTTTAAGTCAATTACATTTATATTATAGGTTTATAAACTACATTCAAAGGCGCATTAAACTACATAAATAAAGAATTATTATTACCTACTTCTTGTTTAGCAGGAAGTGACATCAACCTTCCATATTTAAATGGACCAGCCCGTATATTTTTAAAGATTTTTATTGTACATAAAATTCTGAATACAACCATATATCATACGCTATTTTTTCATAGTAGATTTCTAAGTAAAATAATAATTAAAATATTACAGAGACAAATCGAATCATTCCTAGTTAGCTATGAAATAAATGATAGAAAACAGATTTTATGATAGTAAAAATGTCAGTTTATTAACAAATAGTATTATATATTAAAGGACTAAAGTGAATGATTTAATCCTGAGAGTGAAGTTTATTTCACGAGCCGAAGGTGAGGGAAATAATCACCCAAGGGATTAAAGGTACCTACATTAGTCCTGTGGTATATACGCTATTTTTTGCACTTTATCCTCAAACGAATGCAAGATAGTTTAAAAGAATACACATTTTGTAAACTTTATGACAAATATTTATATTGTTACCATAGATACTGTGTAACAAATAGCACGTATTTACTTGACAACGGGATTAATTTTTTCAATTCCTTGATAACAGGCTTAAATATGAAAAATTATCCCTTGGGATCAAATGAAGAACCTTAATCTCTAAAAATAAAGACTAAAGAAAAGTTTTAGTCCCGGAAGTGTAAAAAATAAATAATAATTCAGGTTACTAATAATGTGATTTTGTTTTGTTCAAGTACATAGTATCATTTATAAGTTTATATTAGCAGATTGTTTTATTAAAATGTTGTTGTTGTTATAATATTGTAATGAAAAGGTAACTGTAAATTTTTAGAAATATTTTATATTGTATTATTTAAATATAACATATTCTCAAAATGTACTATTTTTGAAGTTTTCGTGAGTATCAAAAGTAATATAAATAATTTAATTACTGAGTTAAAAATTATGTTACTCGAAAGTTTGTTATGATATTATAATTAGGTATGTTGAAATATGGTGTGTATTTTATTCGAGTTAAGAGATTAATATCTCCAGCACTCCGAAATTATTCAGCACAAGAGTAGCGACCGTCGTCCGTTCGCTTTCAAACACATCACAGAAATGAAATGGTCCCCTTGAAAACTCAATTTTAAAGCTCGCCCTCATAAAATTTGATGTCCATCCGTGACGATAATGGAAAATTAACAAAATATTTATAGCATCCGTCATGAGCAAGCCATATTCTCTCGGGTAAATTTGCATATTAAGCGACAGAGAATGTCCAGCCATTGACAGTAGCGCCGTAGCTGGCGACTGGCGACCTTGTAGCATGGATAGCGAGGATGGTTTCTGCTGAAAGGGTTAAGGTGTCTTTGCACTTTGGACATTACCATTTCTACTTCTACTTCTAGCACGTGTGCCGTGCTGGTGATGTTATAAAATCTACAAGGGTACATGGAACATGGGAAAACAGTGTGCATACTAAAATTTCCGTTCTATACATTTTAACACTTGGTCTAATTCACCACGTCTATTTAACCTTCTGTGAACTCGAACTCTTACTGAATTGAACACTGTTCTTGTGTTTGAACATGATAAAATTACTATTCAAATATATTTTTTCTGTATTTTTATTCCAACACTTATTTATCTTTATTTTGCTTACCTACTATGGCAAAAAGGTATTTGAAGTTACAGTGACGTAATTAGGATATTTTTAGGTGGGCCAAGGGTGGGCCAGTAAAAAATTAAAGTATGTCACACTTTTTATAGTAAAAATTTTGCTTTGAAAAATACAGGACTGTTCGAACGAAGCGATGCGAATTTTTTTTTCACAGCTGAAGGAATTTGACTTAGTTTCTCCTGAAATTAATTTCGTAGAAAAACAGTACTCAGTTATGAATATGATATGAAATATGTATGCATAGATAAAAATTACACGAACACTAAGACAGGCCAGTTAATTCATTCTATACAATCTATATCCATCCGCTATTTATATTCATAAACATTTATTTTGCCTCCCTCAAATTAGTATAAATCTAGGTATATCTATAGCTTCGTCCCGTGACTTTTGGGATATCCTGTATAGAGATGTTTTATTTTAGTATAATTTTAATCCGATCATATGAACACATACTCGGTTAAAGAGATCGACCACTGAATCATCATAAATCAAAGCAAGCATGTGCCTGTTTGTTTCAAGTTTCAACTTGAAATTTCAGGCTATTTTTATTAAGTTAAAAATGATATCACCAGACGTCTCTCTTTCGTTTCGCTTAGTTAACTAGCTAAGTTGTAAATGTTTTGTTTCTTATATTTCTTCTGGGTGGGCCTGGCATAAATAGGAATTTAAACATTGTTGTCATAAACTCGGTCAAATGAAATATGACTTCATGACTATTTCTATAAACTAAGAAACACCGGTATCTTTGTACCTTGAATCTATTTACATCACCGCATCATCAGTTTTTTATTGGGTTCATAAATGAGTAAGTATATGTAACACAATTCATATTTCAAAACAAGTATGGCTTTGCAAAAAGTGTACCGAGATCAATAACATTTTGAGTAATTAATTATTAAGAATTTAAAACTATATGTTTTCCGACTTATTTTACTAAATTCCAAGTGACTTTTCATTAAAGGGACACTTGGCCACTTTGTTTCGTGCATCCTGATGCTACGATTGGTGCATGCATAATGCTACGATTGGTTTACGACCTTGGCACGTGCTCGAAACAACATAAACTTGTGTTTTTAAACTTTCAAGCTAAGGTGTTCGTCTACCCCAAAATTTTACAGCCTTACAGAGGTGTACGCCTCCCACGTTTAGTTTAGTTATAATTGAAATACTTATATGATACTTTTACATATGAGTGTATTAACAAAGGATGTCTTAATGCCTCTAGTTTTTTATTTGTTGTCTTAAAAAAAATGCCTGCGGCGCATTTTCTTTTTCTTTTGAGTCTCATATTTAAATTCATACGACATATTATTGCAAACAAATTCCTCTCTTCTCTTAACTCCAAGCCATATGTAGGTAGGTATACGTGTTTGGTAAAGGGCACAAATAAAATTTTGCCACAGGCGCAAAACACTTTAGTTACGGCTCTGTCTCTGTCATTTAAATCTTTTTTTTATAAATGATGGTTAAGCAGTTAGCGAAAAAATATTATGTTCATTCTTACAAAAAATGCTTGTTTAAAACTCGTAATATCGCCGAACTTTGCTGCGCGTCGTCTGGCAATCGTCTTACTCCTTCAAAAGTAGGTAATGCATTTTTTGTATTAACCTTCTTATTATCTATGGGTCAAACTGAACCATTTTTATGTTATTACTAAGTAGATATTTAGAACTATTGAAAATTATGGCTTCATATATTACATGTAGTCGTCAAAAGTGCTCAATAGTTAATGTGTTTTTTATTTCGTATCACTCATTACATTTGTTTATAAATAAAGTTAATGAGTAACATATGTGGTCAGTTCGACCCATTGTCGTTATTCTTATAAATATAAACATTATAATTTTGTATCTACAGAACCAGTGTCGTTGTTGGGGACTTCCCCTTACTGTCTGTATTGCTTTTTGATATATTTAGGGGTTTGTCAATATACTACGTATTACATTATATTCAGTTGGATTCAATTACAAGTGAACTTTGGTGCAATAAACATGGCTCGGCGTGGTTTGAGCGTTGCTGAACTAGACGTTTCATTTATTCTTTTTTTGTGTATTTATAATCGTATTCGGTATTGTATTACTCCATTTAATTAATTTATAATAATAAAAATTACATATGCATCTATTAATGACTTCAAAATGGTAATAATTTTTGGTCTGGGTCAATATGACCCAAGCACTAAATGTGTGACATTTACTTCGGGATAATAGGAAGGTTAATGAAATAAATATCAATTGTATTAATAACAATTACGAATTTGTATATACGTATTCATTAAGATATTAAGTACCTATGTCAGGAACATTTCAAAGGCTTAGCACATTATTCTTTAAGCGATAATTTAAGTTTAATCAATTCGATCAGGAGTGGAACACATGAATTAGCAATTGGCATGTATGCCTCATGCTCTCATGTCTGTCGTTCGGCAGTTCGGACTCTGATTACGAGCACATCACGCGTTAGTGATCAAAGCCCGGCTGAGATGTGAGACCTCAAATTCGTCCTTCCGATCTCTCAAATCTAGTTTGTGAACTTGCTTCGCTGCTACGGTGTTACAGGAGCCAACTACCGCTCTTTCTTTCGCCTTTGTTGAATTGAATTAGATCTGTTTGACCGCCCCAGCATTTATGATGGAAAAGGATTTGTTTTTTTGTTAGAGAAAAGAGTTTTTGTAATGTTGATGATGTGAAATTGAATTTGAATGTTTATAACACAGAGGAACTAAGGGCTGGTTTATAATGGATGTAATCGGTTACTTCTTCTGTATTCTGTAAGATGTATTTTTATAGTCACGCCCGATAACGTACGCCGAGTCACGTTCGCGTCACGGAATTTTTTTTTAAAATTGTATAATATTAAGTCACATTAACTAAGCAAAATCGTATAGTGACATGAACAACTTTAGCTTCATTTTTTTTCGACCAATCAGTGTACTCGCGCTCGAAGAAATTTCGCTCACGCCCGATCACTCACGATATATTTCGTGTCACTCATGCTCACGTCTGTTCACGATCCAAAGTTTCAAAATCCCTCACGCTCAAAGGATCAAATGTCTATAAAATATGTTGTACGTAAATACACAATATTATTGATTGGCTAATAATAAACTCACATAACATTTTTATCTTCAAATTAAATTCGGTACCTATTTTGTAAAATTAATCTGTTAGTTACATAGAATGACATTATTTAAAATATTAGGTAAGTACTACATTACATTCTTTGCAATTCTCAATTTTAGTTTTTCGATAAACCGATGGTAGTATTGTAAGTATTTGTTTTATGTTCCTTTGTAAAACAAAGCGGACTCCATTTGCTAAAAATACATATTTAATTACATTGAAGATTGCATTAAAAACTTTTACTTAATACTTTCTTACTTCTGCTTTAATACTTGCCAACAAAGTTTATGTATAACTTAGTTAAGCTTTCCAAGGAATTCAAAATGAACAAAAACTAGATCTTAGGCTTTAAAATATGACTAAAGAACGTGAATGAACTTCTCAATCTCAACAAGATAAAAAATATTTTTTTAGTAAGTGATATTTACTTTTCAAATTTTCTACAAATTAAAATACAATGAATTCATTTCTGGCAATTTTTATAGTTTGTCGTTGTTTGCAAAGTTTCAAATGTAAAAATAATCACTAGAAAGTTAAATTAATTCTTTTATTAGAATTAATCAAATCGAGATCCGTATTCAAATTCAAAAAATCAACTTGAGGTAGGTGGTATGCGAAATTTAATGTCACCAGCATATAGGTAGGTATAGTTATATAATGACGTCCATAATCTCGATATTTTAGCTACAGGATATACATATACAATATTTGATATAATATCTGAGTTGAAATTATGATTTCACATTGTGTGGCAGTTTTTCAGAAGTAAAATATACCTACAAAAATTCATTTTAAAGAAACAGTTTACCACAATTAAAAAATGTACATAATATAATATTCTACAATGTTTCAAAACAACAAATACTACCTACAATATGATATGGCATAAAACGTATTACCAATTTAGTTTTCAACTCTTAGTTTTCTACTCTTTTTCTCACTATACTACGACTGCTTAAAACCAGCCCGAAACTCGTACTTTACCGCATTCTAGCAATGCAATGTCATTTTTAAGTTGAAAAATACTGTAAAAGTGTTTTCGTTGTGGATATACTGTTAGTTTATTATTGACTTCAAGGTAATGTTTTTATAAACATTTAATAGAGAAAGAATCTACAGATGTGATAATAACCGTGTAAAGTTTGCATAAATTGGAAATTTTTATGAATTTTTCGTAATTTTTAGAATCATGTACAATTTTTTTTATTAAAATTTTAAAAGGTCACAACTGTTAATTCATCCTTTAAGTAATAATCATTGTTGAAATACAATTTTACCAATCTTGTACTGTCCACAAAACACCCGCTACGGTAGTACGTTTTGTGCTGAATTTTTGGAGGTAGACGGGCCTCTTAACGTAAAATGTTACATTCTTGCTCGAGCACACATTTCATTCCCCTTTTTCGCATTTCGAACAAAAGTAAGTACCTATAGGTGGGTATAAACTGCTGTAAAGTTTTTGTTAATTTAACGTTTTAACGGATGAAAGATGTCTTGTTTATGTGACGCCTCGAATGCAGCTCCGCTACATTAGTGTATTTGAACTTTGAATTATGGGTGTAAAGCTCAACGGATTTCGACTCCAGTGTTGAAAGAGTACACTCTACACTAACTTGTACTGTGTAGCAACGTCGAACAAAACGAATACATTGTTTAAATTTTCAACCTGCTGTGAATAGTGAATGCCCCAACGTAAATTAATATTTAGACTACATACTTGTTTTACACAATAATAGATTCAGTTGTTATATTTAGGTCACTCGGTATTGTTAAAATAATTTGCATTATTTATTTGTAGTTTAGTACTTACTGCATTTGTTATACAGGTTGGTGGAGGTGAAATGCGAACATAGGGAACATACATGACAATCGAACTTTCATGCAAGGTATCTTGATATATTTTGTAGTAGTGTCACAAAACGAAGTAATGTGAATTTGTCTGACAAAAAGAGTAATGAATAACAGAAATAATAATAAAATCTAAAAGTGCATGTTGAATGTTAGTATAGTAAAAGAAAGCAGGAACATATTTATTTTAATTGTTCAATAAATTATTTACAATAAATATTCAAACAAATTTCCTCCCTCTGCCAAACAGTAGCCTAAACGATTGTAAAATACAGTTCTAACATTATTTAACATTTGTGGCGTAATTGTTGCAAATGTATCTAAAATTTGCAGTTCAACCAGGATTGTCGCTCTTTCTTCTTGACAACTACAAATTTTAGATTTAATATAAAACCACAAGAAAAAATCTTGAGGAGCTAAGTCCGCAGACCTATCTGGTCAAGGAATTATTCCACGGATAATATAAAAATTTCAATAATATGTCAGCTACTTTGACATTGACAGTATTCCATGTATAGCCTAGCATGATAATTCAATTGTTATATATGTTCGCGTTTCACCTCCACCAACCTGTATACTATATTAAATATTTTATACAAGAATATATTTTGAAGTCAACTGTCACTGTCATAATTTTAATTTTACGTAGAATAAATATATCACGAACGGGGAATATACATGATATAAGATTTTCAATAACAAGAATATAAATTTTATTTAAATTTTTAAATTATACCATTATATTATTATACTTTAATTTATGTGGATGTCGTATTTGTCTATTTTTAATGGAATAATGCAGTAAATATAGGAAAAAAATTATCAAATGTCAGAAAAACAACACACGCCTACTAAAAGGTGAAACAAAAATTTAAAATCTATAACAAACACGTTTGTTATGTTAACTAACGGGTTGAATAGATTGTGATATTGTTTATTTTCATAGCTAGGTAACTCTATGGAAACTGTTAATTTCGTATGGGAAAAATTAGTCTATATCAAGCAAATAATATTAACAAAAAAAGACAAGAAGGCAATATTTAAATTTAAAAGTACCTAATAAATGTCATTTGAATGTTCCAAGATATATACTTAGTTAGAATGCGTGTCAAGCAAAAATATGCACATAGTTGAGTAATACCTATATAAAACACGTTGAACTTTGTAAAATATGCAAAAATTTTGCTGTATAGTATATCACTTTAGTTTTTCATTAACCGTAAACATCTATATGCTCAATAATACCAAATATGCACATACATAGGTATAATCCGGACTCTTATCATTTAGTATAACCTTATAAAATAATAAAAACCCAGGAACCAGGATTGATTGCAACAATCTTCTTTGTATTCTTGACTCGCACAGACAGAAACCAGAGAAAATGTCATTTGTTGCCTGCAGTCTTTGTTATTCCTCTTTCTATTTTCTTTGTTAGAAGTAATCAGACTTCTTATTACCTGCAACCTGCATCCTACATACAGGACTTCTGACTTCTCTTAAACTTATCAGTAAGATTTTATTTACTTATCACTGATGTCTTTGTCGGATAAGCTAGTCTAGAACAATAGTTTCTTCATCCTTTTATTCACTAAATATAAAACATGTACCATGACTGAGTTAAATCAACATTGGAATAAATGTTCAAAGTGCAACGTTTAGCTCAAGAATTCTACATGAGAGGTTCAGACAAGATAAAAGTTTGAAACTTTAAAGTTTCTCTGCACTTTAATAATGTGTACGTCAAATACTGATATTGATTTTTCTACGTAACAGTCGCAAAAACCACGGAATATTTATTTCCTTAAATATGTTCTACTTAAAAAATAACTATAGTATAAGTACCTACTTATGTTTATTAATTTTAATTAAAATAATAACTGTGATGTTCGAAGAAAAAAGGTACAAAAATGTACTAGGAAGGAAAAAAATACGCAATTCTCTTAAAGCAAAAAACTAAATATTTGTGTGATGTTTAGATATCTGTCAACTGTTATGTTTCTATTTTTTAATTTTCGGGTAAAAGCAAGTATTATATAATTAAAAATTTAGTGTAGGTACTTTTCCGAAATTAACTCCGTTGTATAAAAATGCAGTGACTGTTAGATTCCGAACACCACTATAATAAATTAAAATTATTGCGTTTGTTATTTTACGAGCACTTTGCCGTGCTATTTTCTGATTTAATTATTTCTAAAACTTTTAATATCTCCGTGCAAAATATTATTAGGTAAAAGTTTTGTCTAAAAATAGTTAATCCTGATTTCAAAGTTCTGGAGCTTTAATTCGAACATTAAACTTATAAAAGCTTTAAGTTTTACTTCCGAACATTCAATTTATGAGTTAGAAAAAGGTGTAAAAGATTTTCATTTTCAATTTGAAGTTTTATTTAAATAAAAACTGTAAAATATACTTAGTGTATCTTGTTTTTTCTTAATATTCAGATATAATGCATTTTATATTATAGTTTTAATAATAAAGCTCTTAATTGAAAATTGAATTATAAACAGGTATAAAACTTAAACGGCTCTTTTCATGAAATAGATACGGATAGCATTAAATTAATTTTATGGACAAACATAAAATGTAGTTTAATTTATATTTATGGTCAATTATTATTTATTATCGTTTTCGATTTGAAAACTTTAAACTCAAATTTATTTAATTAAAACCCTATTTAAATATAAATAATTGTAAACAAACAAACATTTTGATACATCCGAATCTATTATTTATATAAATAGGGACAATATTGGTATTAAAATCATTATTTATTATTCATTTAATTTGTTTTGCAAAATATTGTCATATTGACAGTAATATTGAAAAATGAAAAATATTATTGACTGTTAATTTATTATCAACAAATAATACCCGTACATATTATCTGAAATCCTCAATATAATACCAAAAATGTAAGAGAAAATTATAGAAATAAATAGGTACCTACTTATACCATTATGTAAAAATTGGAAATATAATTTAAAATATATAGACATAAGTGCGAATCCAACACATTTTTTCTTTGCTTATTATAAATAATTTTGTAATAAATACCACATAAATTTAATAAAAGAAACAATATGTAAATGCAAATGACTTTTTGTTTTAGAAAAAAATATAGTACCTATACTATTTAAAAATATGTATAGTAAACAAGCAGAACTATTAATTAATTTATACGTTACTGCTGCGATGCTGCGAAAAGGAGAAACCTTTGACCTATTAATGATTTATTACAAGACACAAGATTTTAGCATGAGTCAAATTATTGAAATAAACGTATTCGTAGGCACATATAAATATTAATATCGTTCAACTGCTTATTCCAACTTTTAGGCGAATCTCATACTATAAAATTAAAAGCTAAAAAGCATGTTGTGACTTTAATTTTAATTCTATGATCTCCTATACTACAAAAATTCACTAAAAGGTTACTATGCTTACAGTATGAAATGATATTTACAAAATACTTTGCTGTATTTAATTAATTTTTAAAAATTTCCAAAAAGGCGGGATCTAAGTTATTTTTACAGTCAACTAGTTAACTTTTCTTTAGCTGTCGTCCGACTAATAAATAATCGGTTTCATAAGAAAATATTAGTGTAGATATTAAATGAATACACAGGGCGATTCATAATTTCGTGAATATATTTTAATGGCAAATAATACTCAACTTATTGATCTTGGAGCAAAAAATATTTTTTTTATTTTGTAAATCTTTCAAATCATTGGATTGTTGATAATGGATATCTGATTAACTATGAACGGAATAAAATAAAATTTCAATTAATTGTGCAATAGCAAGAATCCAAGAATATTAAATTTATGAAATTCTATTAGAAAACAGTGGCCCAAAAATGTTGCGAATTTTGAAAAAATTCTTTGAGTTCCGTAATAATAAGTGAGTTAAACACTATATGCCATTAAATATATGTAAGAAGTGAATCATGACGTGAAATGGTAAAAATTTGGGTTTGCTAAAATTGATGACACAGCAAATTTTAGTTTTTAATTTTTAATAATTAATGTAGAAGCCAAAATTATGTGATTTTGAAATTTTAGAAAATAATGGTTGAATAAATTATCTAAATATATCATAAGAACAAATAATAATTCTTATAAACACACTTTTAACTTGGCTTCGAAACCACTTGGCGAACATTAGACAGTGTACATCTGCAACGTTGTTCATAATTTTTACCTACTCAATATTAACTACTTCTTGCTTTTCAGTATATCATGTCAACATAAAATTTATTTTGCAATTAATTAGAAGGAGATTTTTAACCATATTTCTTATTTACATGCATTCAAAACAATTTATTTTATACGGTTACAAGCTGCTAAATGCGAAATGAAATGCAGTAATTTTATAGAAAATAATTGCTATATTTTGTAGGTACTCTCGTAAAGAAAAGTAATTTATTAATCGTAAATAACAGGTGAATTTATCTTCTTGAAATAAGGTTCTATATTCTAAATATAATTGTATTTATGTCTAGTGTTGGCGAGAATTAATTATTCTATTTTTACATAAAGAATTTAGCGAACATTGAATGAAATATTAATTTAGCAAGAGTTACTGCATCCAGATATTTATAATTTGGCCAGAGAAGTGGCCTTCTTGTAGGTAAAATTATATTGGAGGCTAGTAATTAAACAATTATTAAAAACTTTTCACTCATTAAGAAGTTCCCTTACTGACCAGTAGATATGAGAAAAACATCAAATTTCACGAAAAGTAATAACAGTAATTAAAAATCTGACGTGGACACCACATGACTTCCTTGTACGCCTATTAAACTGTTCATACTTTTCTTAATAACTAAAATGTAGAAATATAATAATAATATAATATTATACAAATACATTAATATATAAGTACTACTATTACTACTGCTACTATACTCACAAATATATTTTAGTCATTTTATTTAAACTGCAGAAGAAGATATAAAGCATATTTTACTATTGTCACTGTCATGTCATAATCATTTAAATTTTACGTAGTAACAAATATTAATCGATCATGGACTACAAGATACCGAAATACTAAATTATAAATATATACTTTAATTATTCCTAAATGATATCAGATACAAAAATATTTATAAAATACCGATTGTAGGTAATAATCACATAATCTTTCATTTAAAATTAAATATTTATCGAAATATTTGAAAGTACTACTTCCGGTTTGTAGATTGAAACCAAAAATAGGAGGTGCACAACTAGATGCTATAACAGTCCTAAATACAAAATTTCAACTTTCTACGTCTAACCGAATTTGAGTTATGCGACACACATACGTACGCCCGTACGTACGTACATACGTACATACGTACAGACGTCACGACGAAACTAGTCATAATGGATTCAGAAAAGGTCAAAACGGATATTTCCATCAAAATCTGAAAACCGAAATTTTTCGCGATTACAATACTTCCTTATTACTCCGTACAAGGAAGTAAAAATGAAGTAAAATAAGTTTTGGAGAATTTTTATAAACATGTGGTTTTCGCATTCTAACGAAATGTAATAACAGTAATTAATAATGAAGTACCTAAAAGAAGTTTTGGATAATTTTTATAAACAAGTGGTTTTCGCATTCTAATAAAAAAATGTTCACTTGCCACCATCGTGTAACTACAACTAAAATGCCTGTTTCGTTATCTTTAATTTAAAGTCATAAAATGTTCTACAATATTTGTTTCTGTTCGGAAGAAGATAAGAAAATTAATATTTTATTTAGAAAACTGTTTCGTTCACTATAAACACATTTTAATGAATTTTTAATCCTATTATCATATTTTTAGATCATTAAAATTTGAATTTATTCATCCACATACCTTGCTAGTAATAATTCCCACAATTTTATTCGTTTAGCACTAAACATATTTCAATTTCCAATGAATAATTTTAAATTTTCCTCATGAGAGCAATATTTCGTTTTACGCATTAGTGGATATGAATAGTAGAATAACCATTAAATAATAATATTCCACATATTTATTGTTATATTTGCATTAAATTCAAATATTATTTTCATGACTAAAATATCATATAAGCATTGTGTTCGTGCTGTTCTCGTTTTTGTTACTCGGTGTAACTAAGTACAATACCTATAGAGCTATAAATTTTGACATAGTCATAAAATGGAACTAGCACATTATTTTATATCATTTCATACATATATCTTTCACGCCTATTATTATTATCATTTCATAACAACTCAATATAATAATATGTTTTTGAATGATAAGTGAAATATAATGTTAATTTGAATTCTAGAATTTATATTTATAATAAGTAATTTCCTACCCAGGAGGTAGGTACGTACCCATTTGGTGTACTGATAAATTATAATTTATTATACTATTTTCAATATTTAATGTTAAATATACTTAGTTGCATTATATAGAAATTATGTCAAGCTATAAAAAAAATTATAGCAAATGTCAAAAGTATCAGTCTAATTTATTAGAAACATAATGTGACGAAATAATTAAAGCAAACAAATTTTACAGTTGGGTTTCCAAATAATCGCCTTTAGGATTTATATCAGACATAAGTCAAAATTTTGAGCTTAACATTTTGAATATTTATACCTATAACATACCTATTCAACAACAGCTCAGCTCAGAAAGGAGAATTATTGTCTTAAAGATAGTATCATTTTATTTTTGATGGTAACCACATTCTACGGGATTAATTCCCAATTACAGAATCGTAGATGTTATTATAGTGTAATACTTGTAATACAACCACTCGGACCCAGTGGTATTATTGTCGGTTGCAGTGGGAATCGAACTGGGGCGAGAACTGGGGACCGCTAGCATGCTAGGCGGTCTATCACTGAGCTAACCACTGGCCGCATAATTATTCTTCTTTCTGAGCTGTTTGTTTTGAAAACGAACAAAAAATAGTAACAATACTGTTGAATGTGTTATACACAAAATGTAGAGTGTAAGGGGATCTCATCCAGATATTAAATTGGTTCTTCTTACTATTAATTTTGTTTGTTTTTGTTTATTGACGAAAGAATTGAACAGGGGCCCATAATATCTTCTTTTTGTGTATTGCCCATTTTTTGAATTATACAAATCAAAAGTGCAAGTGACATTTAATTTTCACAGTTTGTTCACATAGTTTACTGAAGTAAGTAGGTACTTAAATAATTTTTTTTATTTAAAAAGTTCTGTGTTGCATTCTGTTGCTGTAATCTAACAATTTATTTCTGCACATGAGACACATATAGTCCCAGCAATGAAAAAAACACAGATTAGAAAAAAATCGTATAGTTTGGAAATTGAAAGTTGTGGGGGGAAGTACAACATACTAAAAGTCCCCATTGATCGGAAGCGTTTAAATGTCATTTTTGACAGTTTTCTCAAAATATCTGAAAAAGTATGGATTCCAGCAGAAACTTTTTTATACCAATTTATAAAGCATGGAATTCTCTACAGAAAATTCATGTAAGTGGCACAGTTTTTGAGAAAATCGTTAAAATGTAATAAGGAATTTGACTTAAATGAAAAAAAATTGCCTATGCCGCAATTTCTTTCCATATATAGGTATACCTACGTACTTGAGGAGCCCAAAAATAATTTTTGCGGGGACGTCTCAAATTTATAGGTACACCACTGCTTGGTAAATACAAAACAATAGCATACAAACAATATTTTTGTTTCTGTTTTTGACCGAACCATTTATAAAGTGAAATCTCAATAATATACAGTCTGCACACATGTATGGTCGAAGTCTACAGTCTATTCTGGATACCGGATATGCCCTCGAATGTCGGATATGCCAAGTCCAGCGCAGCAGAACACCCGGACCCGGACAAAACACAATCCACGGAGCTGTAAATACGTCGCGGACTGCAATAGTGCTATCAAGTCAACAAACACAATGGGTCTTATGCATAAAAACGTTCAGTGGAGTAGAATTCATGTCACATTACATAAATCTTACACCAATTCCTCGAAAAAGCTTGTTTTTGCATTTCATTGTCTGCATCGAGATTGAAATCTATAGGTATATATTATGTAAAGACATAAAAACTAATGCCTGTTTTACACGATCCAATTTATTCATCAATAAATTGTTAAAGTTGACCTTCAATTTCTTCATCAATAAATTGCCAAGTAGAAAAATGTTTTTATATGCCTCCGGTCGGCATCGCTAGTTTTCCATATCTCAAAATCCGCCAGAAACTCTTTGTTGCCAGCCTAGGCCGGCAAACAACCGGAAGTTATAGGTTGGCGTCTTCACATTACTACAGTTGTCAAGCAGATGTCAATTTTATGCGTTAAATATTTTTTATACAAGAATTAACAAGATTTTGACAAATTTTAGAAGTAAATCGTTAATAGAAACTGAAATAAATATATTTTAAGATCAAATGCAAGTATTCAGTGCACAATTTTTGAGGTTATGTATAATAACAATAGTTATTTGTATCACAAGGCCAGAAACTGACCTTTTGCAAGAGCGAGTATTTTTGACACGCCGAGCCACAGGCGAGGCTTGCAAATTACGAGCACTAGCATAACAGTTTCTGGACGTGTAATACACAATATTTTATGTGCCGATTTCATTACAAAAATAGAAACTAATTATACATAACCTAAAAAATTGTGCACTGAATACTTGCATTTGAGCTTAAAATATATTTATTTCAGTTTCTATTAACGATTTACGTCTAAAATTTGTCAAAATCTTGTTAATTCTAGTATAAAAAATATTCAACACATAAAATTGACATCTGCTTGACAACTGTAGTAATGTCAAGATGCCAACCTATAACTTCCGATTGTTTTCCGGCCTAGGCTGGCAACAAAGAGTTTCTGGCGGATTTTGAGATATGGAAAACTAGCGATGCCGACCGGAGGCATATAAATAACTATTGTTCGTTTTACATTCATCAAGTTTTCTCAATATAGTTTTAAAATTTTAATATTACCAACCTACCGATATCAGCTCTGTCACTTTACTGTTACTGCCAACAATAATTTGCATAAAATACAAAATTTAAAACACATACTGCCAGATTTAAGGTAAAATGAAATTAAATTAAATTCTTTTTACAAGAGTAATCTGAAAAATTGACTTCGTAGTTAATTTTAAGAGTAATTGGACGTGTATATTTTATGCTTATGTATATACGAAGTTTGCCAAGCTGAATGTTCGTTAACGAATGTATCTGATACATGAATTTTTGTAAGATATTACTAACCCTGACGAAGGTTTAAGTGTAAACCGAAACGTCGGTTATGTAAGAAGAAGAATATATGTTGTATGACTGCTATTTAGAGTAATTTTTCAACCTTAGGTAGGTACTTAGTTTCAAAACAACCGTTTATATTAAATTAATTCAGAGCTTATAAAGTAAATGAAATTTTCTCATTCACTAACCAAATTCCACGTCACGTTTGACCCTCCTCATCAAATTAAAATTTCAAATTAAACATTAAACCTTTCAGAAAAAAATCAAACTTTCAGTTTAGTGGAGGCTTTGAAGTAAAACTCTGCGAGCTGCGAATTCGTCCAAGGATACAAAGGCTCTCCGCACTTCAGCCACGGTTCTTTACTCGCGAATTAGAGGTTAAGCCCTCATAAAAGAGTGTAAACCTGCCAGTGCATTCGAGAGTAATAACAGTGTAAGCGCCCTATATTAGAAGGAGCTGCCTCGGATATTCGAGAACCGAGTGGAGGATTCATGACAAAAGCTCCTGTAATATTTTCACAGCTTCACACAAGTTTTGCCGGGATACGTGGAAGTCAAATAAGTTTGCGACTGTATTATAAAACTTGGTATTGAAGTTTCTTTCATATAATTACAAATACATCTTCCAGACAGTGAGATAACTTTTATGGTCATTTTATCGCTTCCACTTAAATCTTAAGTGTCACTTAAATGAAAAATATCAAATCGTACTCATGATAGCAATGTTATTTCTACGTTTGACAATTTGACTTCGATTCAATATTGTTCATTTAAGAAAATCTTAAAATTTAAGTGGAAGCGATGCAACTGGTCATTAATATCTCGTAGTTTCAGGGACGTAACTAAGGATAGACCTGAAAAGTCTTGGTCCACCCAAAATTTTTACATTCGTTTTCGGAAGAGACATCTTATTTAAAATATGGAATAATACCTTACATAATACTAAGGAAGAGTAAGTATAGATTTATACTTAATTGAGGTAAAAGCAAAAGAATTGTTTTTTAATATGAGTTATAGGATTTATTGCTGGTAAATGTTGTAGTTTTGAATAGATATTATGTATTAGCTTGTCAGTCTAAGTGCTCGTACAATCTTTATCTATGCATACCTACATATTTGATATCATATTCTTAACTGGATACTGTTTTTCTACGAAATTAATTTCAGGAGGAACTAAGTCAAATTTCTTCAGCAGTGGGTACTATACTATAGGATTAAATTTTTGTTAATGTAACACCTTTTTCTTTTTTCCTTATATATTTTAAATATACCTTTTCCATTCTGAAATAATTAACTTTGGTTAATTTTATAATAGAAACAATCTACCATTATGGCACAGCATTGGCATACCTATACATAGTATTACTTTATGGTACTAACCTAGGACTATGTCGAAGCATTGCATCACTGGAATATCATAAAATTAAGGTAGGTACCTACTCTAAAGTCTACACACTACATAAACAACTAGTATATAAATAGTTAAAATGAAATAAATAAAATGAAAATAAATTTAATGTTTTAACTAACTATACAGTGCAATCTTAGGAAATACTAATAAAATTCGATGTCATTTATATTTTATCAGACTAGGAGCGACCAATTTTATTATTATTATTTTATTTACTATTATTATGACTTTAATAAGACAGTAATATATTCCAATCAGCAAAATACTGTGATTTTATTAAATGATAGATAATGAGAATTTAATACAAATAATAATTATTAATATCAGGTTATACCTGGTACTGGTACCTGAGCGACTGTATAAAATATGAAACATTATTAAGTCCTCTTTTAATTTAACTATCCACGCTTCCATTAAAACAAAATTAAATCACCTTGCGTCACTGGCGCCATCTTTCTAGTAATTCAATTATTAGGCACTTAAAACCGTTTCCACATTCCATACCCTTTCTATTCTGCCATTCTGTGAGACCAATAGCAATAACTCAGAAACGGAAAAGTCTTTCACAAAGAATTGTTTATTATGTCATTTATTTGCTTCATACGACAAATAAACCATAAAATATAAAGATATAATCCGTAACTTGCAGGTAGTACCCACGCACCGACGTAAAAATAAAACGTAGACGTTTACTTCGACGGCTGAGCTAGGTTTGCGGAAATAAAACGATGGCTTGGTGTCGTTTTCCGTTCTGATCGGTCTTTTGCTGTTGATGTTGGATCACCGAAGATTTTATTGTCGACGAAGGAGACATGGATGTTATGGTACTCGTGGTTTTAGAAAGGATTCATGTTGTTTACGTTGACGAGGGTACAGAGACATGTGAGAGTTATTTTATTGCTTCTATTTTATATTGTGCAGATATTTATTGAAATAACGGCGAACCGAAAATATGGAAAATATTTGTGCATTTTTATTTTTATTGAAATATAAAACTATACTCCTATAATGATAAAATAACATATAAAAGTCTTTAGCAAAAATAAATCGTAGTGGTTAAGAAACAATCAATGTGGTATAGTTTCAGTAGGTATAAGTAATAAGTATAATGAAATGAAGTTGCACTAATCATCATGTTTACTCTTGAATAACTTCCTTTTGCGAATTATCGGAAAATTCTTCTTGAATGAGAATCAGGGCATCGAAATATAAAGGTACCCTCAAAGTTTTTAACCAATTTTCAAAACGCCCTATATTCGCTGTTTATTAAATTTTTTTCATAGATGACTTCGGCCGACATCTCTTGTCTCATAAACTTTGCCTTTGCAATAAGAAAATCAGTGTGAGAATAAGAAAATACGTAATACATTCAAATTGTAATAAATTTTACAAGCAATTTGGTCAAACAATTTTATATATTTTTAGAAACCCGAAGTTATCCTAAAATAGAATATTAACTGTCAAAATAAAAGAGGTTAAATTATTTGATCAATCAATACTAAGTTAGTTCAAGCAGGAGTTTTTTATTAGCAATCATAAAATACCGGCAAATTTTTAAAATGCTATTAAAAATAGGTACCCGCTATTAGGGGTAAAAAATATAATTAAAATACGGTTTAATCGTCGTATAATACAAGGTGAACCCAACCTGTGTAACAAAATTTAAGGATATAGTATTGGACGCACTGATCATGAATGAAAAAGAATTTTTTTCACGACATGCGGAGAAAATACAATTTTCTTCTCGTGAAATAGTGAGGAAAGTAGGTTTTCCCTCTCTAGAGAGGTAAGTAAGCAGTGTTACCACCAGTGTTATTTTACGATGAAATATTTTAAGAATTGTAATTAAATTTATTATTTTATTGAAAATTCTGATTTTATAGTGATATACTGTAAACTATTATTTTACAATTATTATGTTTTATACTTTCTTTTTCTACTATTTCACGATTTTACAACTTAAATTTAATTTGGCATATTGGCTGCATTTCGTTGTTTTGAAACGTCATTCTGACAGATGGCAGTTATAACCTAACTTATAGTTATGTGTTTCTTCTACACTTACAATGTTTTTAAATATGTCGTGAAAAAAATGTTGTGTCTAACACGAGAGGAAAGCTCTTTTTCCACTCTTGCTCGATTGCCTCACTCGCTTCGCTCGTGACACAAACTTCGAGCTCGAATGGGAAAAAGAAGCTCTTTCCTCTCTAGTTGGACAAATAACTATTGTTGAAATTAAAAAATGAATCAAAGCAAATGAGGAAATGAGACATTCTGTAAATACCTACAAATTTCATTTTTTTTCTGTTTGTAAAATTAATATTAAATGCATGTAATTATAATTAATTACGCTAATAAATACTGCATAACTATTGTTTAACTTTTTTGAATTCAAATGTGACAACCAGTGGTACCCAAAATGATATTGTTTTGCAAACTACTATAAATCTTACGAATTTCAACAAAATTCTTTTTGATTCATGATTACCATTAAATTTTACACAGGTTGGGTTACACACTGTATATAATAAAATACAAAAAACTATTTAAAAGTTATTTATTTTTATAACGGAAATTTATTATTACCGTAATATTATTTGGAGTTGAAAGCTTTAATAGTTCTAGTAAAAAATTCGAAAACATTACCTACCTTTAAAATGGACATGAGAGTTCAGGGCCATTGCTAATCTACGCCTACTCTACAATTTGCAAATAATAATTGCAAAATGTAATTTCATGTTACAAAGCTTCGTGTCTTATTTGCAGTTATTATGAAAATGCATAACAAGATTTAGAAACGTAGTACTTTACTTGAATCATTAGAAGCACGAAATATATTCAACATGGGATTCTACTGTCAGAGGGTGTATAATCTGTCTGCATATTTCTCTTTAAATCATGATAATTAAAATGTAATTCATCACTATTGTACTACATACCTACCACTCTTTCTCTTATTAGCAAACACTCAGAAATTCTTCAGTGAAGAGGAAACAAAATTTTAATTAAATGTATATAAGCATTCTTATCTCTTTAAAGATGTGCTGTTTATGATTAGCTACAAAATGTTTAATTAAAATAATCTACGCGAGTCAGATCTGCGTTTCGTCGAGAAAATCAGAAGAATAAACAAACTCGAAACGAAACAATATAGAGTCGCGAGTGAATAGAGCGTTATAGGGAGGCAAGGTTCAACAAAGACAAGACGTGTTTATGTAGCAGGAATATAAACATGTGAGTGTGATAGCAGCGCTGGTGTTGGTGTGTAGGAATTGTAGAAGGATATGTGAGTGCACTGTGTGCAGAAATGATGTGTCGCTTCGTTAGTAGGTCATCAAGAAGGCTAGGAAAGTAGCTTGTGTTTATTGTACACCAAGCAAACGTGAAACATCCACAACGAAGGGATTTCTTTATTATCTTCTTTCCTCCAACCGCAAATAAAAATACCTACGTTATTAAAAACATTCCAAAATGAGTTACAAAAATACTATAAAATGCTCCATATGACTCGTCGACTAGTGTATGAAATAGTTAGTAAGATTTAAACCAAATATTGTTTCTCAAAATAAAAATAGTAAACAGAGTATAATCCAATCTGTGTAACAAAATTGAATATAGTATTGGAAGCACTAATCATGAATCAGAAAGAATTTTAGAAATGGTTATTGTTGAGCCGAAATGGATGTTAACGAAAGAATTTAAAAAAATTTAATTAACGTTTTTGTATAACATGGTCCTAGTTTTATTAATTGATATTTATGACAACGTTTCGTTCATGATTATGACCATCTTCAGGTCAACTAAATGAGCCTAGAATAGATGTTTATATTTAAAATACATATTTGTAGAAGTGATCTTCTTCAGTATTGATTCGTAGAAGTGATCACTTCTACAAATATGTATTTTAAATGTCAACATCTCTTCTAGGCTAATTTAGTTGACCTGAAGATGGTCATAATCATGACCGGAACGTTGTCATAACTTAATATCAATTAATAAAACTAGAGTCATGTTATCCAAAAACGTGATTTTTTAAAAATTCTTTCCTAAAAAAGAATTTTGTTGAAATACGTAAAATTAACAGTAGTTCGCAAAACAATATCATTTTGGGTACCAAACCAACTGGTTGTCACATTTAAATACAAAAAAAGTTGAACAATATAGTTATGCAGTATTTATTAGTGTAATTAATCATAATTACATTAATGTAATAATAATTTTACAAACAGGAAAAAAAATGAAATTTGTATAGGTACTTACAGAATGTCTCATTTGCTTGGACCAATTTTTTAATTTGCGAATTTCAACAAAATTATTTTTGATTCATGATCAGTGCGTCCAATGCTACACACCCTTAAATTTTGTTGGGTTGGGTTAAATCCTATATACAGGATGTTTCAGACCACCCAAATTCTTCAAATATCTCGCGAAATACAAAACAGATTGAGAAACCGAAAAATACGTTCTATTGAACGGTACCAAATGTAAATTTAAATGTAAAGGCAGAAAACTTAAATAGTAACCCCCAGTTTTTATTGTAGATTCGGGTTCTGCGCTACAAAATATGATGGTTTTGTCCAAAACTTTTTTTGAGTTCGTGATAGATGGTGCTATAATCGATTTCTTGAAACACGATATTGGAAACTATACAAAAATATAATAAACACTAAGCTAAATTACGCATTTCAGAATCACCATTCACAAACTATTGTATATATTTATGATAAATTTGAATAATAACAGTTGAAAATTTAAAAAAAATTGCACAAGTTTAAAATTCCTACTGTACTTTTTATTTTTTTTACTGCACATTTCGTGTCCAGTTGCATGTTACAATAATCCCTGATGTAACGTTTGTAACACCAGATGCAACGTTACATTCCTTTGTGATTTTTCCAGGACCAACTACCACTATTTCTCGCCTATTAATTCTATGTGTAGAATATACAATAATTACAGCTCCGACCTAGATTTGTCCTTAAATATTAAGGAATTTCGAAATATATTAAATCATATTACATAACTGTTTATTTTATATCGAAAATTTGTACTAACATTATTATCATACTTATCTTTTGTTAATATCTTATTGTTATTATCTAGTAGTGTAAGCTAATTTCTCTTTGTAAATTTCTATGTAAAATTAATCTTTAATTGGGACTTGTTCCTGTTGATTAATAAAGTTTATTATTATAATGGGTACCTACCTTATAAATGATATAAAATATTTTCATGTTTTTAATTAATATTGTATTACATGTGTGTTTATTACGAACTACTCGTATTTCTACTACATAACAAATTTTGTGAATGAAAATTTCAAATTATGTGCAAAAAAATAAGTAATTTGAAACTTGATATATTTCAGTGGATCTTTGTTTTTGATTCAAATTAATGTTTATATCATGAAATAAAATCGAATCTACAAGCTTTATAAGTCAATAGGGACTTTTTCATTTCTTTTCATGACATTATAAAATTAAATATGCATAAGGCAACAAAAAGCTCACAAGTCAAAGTGTCCTGTCTAACAAAGAGCAGCTCTTCTTGTCAGTATTTAGTTGACAAATGGTTGCACCTCCTATAGATTAATCTAACTTAGACATTGACTCCGGATAGCATTGTAATTTAAAACAGGATAAAAAACGATCGTATTTTCCATGGAATCCTAACCTCTTGGATCCATTAGTCTCTGTCGCACCTGGCTGTTTTATCATGGCCGCCATCTTAAAGTGCAAGTCACAATAGAGAAACTAATAAAATCATAAACGCAAAACTTACTGCAATTGCTACATGTCATAATATGAAAGTTTTACTGTCTTGTACTACTTCAACTTTATGCACATTTATTCTGAAAATATTCCTGGGAGACATGAAAATGCAGCAAGTTTATATTTGTTGTTTACGGACGTGCTGATGTTGACATCTTTTTATTGACATACGACTGCGGATATTATTATGATGAATATGCCCGTAAGTCGTAAATATTGATATTTATTTATAACCATATTATACATTCTTAAAATATATAACCATGGGTACATATTGTTGTTTTCAATGTTTAAAGTAGACTAAAATATAACGAAATGATATCAAACAAAAAATAAACTGGTAAAATGTTGTTTTAAATGCACTGCATGCGAAAATTTTATAGAATTTTTACCTTTTTGTACAAAAATAAATAAAATATGAAACGAATGTGTAAACGAAACACGACCCAATATTTGCGAATTATTTAAAAATAAATTAATCAGTAATTTTGGTTAAAAAATTTAGTCAAGCTTCCTGAAAATTATAACCTAACTTTCGAAAATTGTCAATGTTACTTGAAGCTAGTCAACTATTTTTCTTTAGGCACATCAAAACTTTTTAAGAATCAATTTTCAGAAAATTTGACCACAAAGTGCATTCCGCGCATGAAACATAATCTTTAAAAATCAGAAACTTCGAGCATATACTGACTAGAGAAGTAATTCCCTATACCAATGCATTGCTTGTTGTGATCGGAAGATATGCAGTAGGAGGGACTTGCGGGGCTGGAAGTCATGGTGTATTGCGGGCAGCGTTTTGCTGTTATTCTTTGTTACTTCTTGTCACACATGTCATTTTATTTAACCTTAAGTTCTGCGTTTACTTTGTGAAAAGCTTTATGAGGTTTTGTGAGTATTATTTTACTTTGTGGAATAATACTAAGAAATTACGCATCCCTCAATACATCACGGCTTCCGACCCCGCAAATCTCCCCCACCGCATATCTTCCGATCACAACAAACGCCGTAACGCGGTCTCTAGTCAGTATATGCTCGAAGATCAGAAACTTATTTTTGTTGGCAAACCTTACCTTCGAAAGTTTTCCTGTTACCATCCGCTTCCCAGATCGAACCCCGCCCTAAGTGAAACCATTTATGAGTTTTGAATTTAAATATTTAAAACTCGAATTAGTAAGCTAAGCATTGCGTATTGTTACATATAGGTAATCTATTTTGCACCTAATAGACAGAACTCACAATAACGGAGTATGTTTGTAATATTTTTCATCCTATTTTTTCACAAAAATGTGTGAAATGTAAAAAAAACTCTCTAATTTTACTTTATCTACTCTAGTTTTACTTTATCTACCCTTGCGGTTAAAGTGTTACTTTATCGACTCAAAATAGTCTATAAAGTAACATCAGCTATTGAAAAAGCATTAGTTTTTATTTTTTGAGAATTTAATTTATTTATTTGCTGATTCAGATTTTATTTAATCGTTTTATAAAAATACTCATTGAACTAGTTACTAAACTTTTTGTTTGTAGTGTCTGCTTTCATGTTTACAAACTTCATAGTTCGCAAGCAATATTCAATCATATTAATTATCAATTACGGGATAATATATTACCAAGCCTCATCTAAAGTTAGAATAGTTTCTGCGTAGATCTCAAACTATGCAATAGTTATTTAGTACAACTCAGAAGCAATTAATTACTGATTTGACGTACGAAGGAAAAGTAATTATCGTTCTTCCCGAGCAGTTTTTAATCCTGTCCCGAGCTCCAACTTCAAGTCTTTCATTCGCTAAATGTAACGTTCGTAGATTACAAAGGATTTTAATTTTTATCCGAGCGACCAGAAGATCGTATCGGTTCCCAGTTGCTTTGGTTCCCATAGAGCAAATATCGACTAATGCATAAGATCGAGATAAAGAGAAAAAGAAGTAAGAGAACGTCGCTACTGAGAAGAAATTGATAACAACCCCCAAGAAAAAATGTTATTGTTGCTTTCACACTCAGGAGATGGTCTCTAAACGAACCAACCGCACCGAACCGAAGACAGTTATTGGAAAATTCAGTGAAATTGTAAATTATTATTGATTTCCTTTTCTTTTCGTATGGCTACTTGTGAAATAATATTATTACTTTCGCGAAGTAAGGTATTCAGTTCCATATTTAGAAACAGACAGAAATTGACAACTCGAAACAAATAATAAATATAACACGTGTCAATCATTATGCTTGTGCATTACGCCTATGTTTGGAGTTTGCAAAGTTTTGTTCTTATGCGTTGCTCTTAGTACTTATGCATTAAACATAGTTCTAAAATATTAAAACAGTCAATGGAAACAAGGCTTTTAAGAAAAACATATTTATTTAAAGGTTAACATAAAATTGTACCAGATGTTTAAATCGATTACTGTTTTGATTCAGATAAGCTCTTGCACAACGCTCTAATGATCTCCTAATTTGTGTGAAATAGTACATTATGCACCAAGGGAGGAAAACTCGATTTTGCTCCTGCTCAGTCGAGTGCTGTCAATTCACCCAAGAGAGCAAAAGCGTTCCTCCCGAAGTGCATACGGTAATTTTTGTCACGAGTGCACGCAAAATGAGCTCAAACGTGCTTGTTTAGAGGGAGCAAAAACGCGTTTTTGATTCCTTGAGATATTTTGCTCCCTTGAAATATTTTGCTCCCTCTCGATTATTTTCGAGAAGCGGTACCCGCTTAAAAAAAGCAAAATATTTCTAGGGAGCAAAATATCTCAAGGGAGCAAAAATGCGTTTTGCTCCCTCTATACAAGCACGTTTCAGCTCATTTTGCGTGCACATGTGATAAAAAGGTTTTATTACTATTTTAGTAGGAATAATTCAACTTTAAAAAATATATTTGACTAATTTACATATGCACACAAATTATTATACAACATTTCTCGCAAAATATAGATTTTCAGTTTTATGACAAATAAAATAGGTACTTCATATTGGTACCTACCTACTAAAATTTATAATTTATATCATATTTCATGAAAATGAAAGCAGATAAGATACAGGTACAATCTCTTTGTCCAAATTAACTCAAAGTGTAGAACATAACAAAATAAAAACAAATTTAGGAAATGAAATGCATAGGTATACAATTTTGGTTCCATGTAATGTGCAGATTATTGAAATTTCTGAATTATTATGATGAAGTGAACCTCTATAGCATAATATTGTAATGCAATACTCATATTTACGATAGCATTCAAATTCCATATGCAGGATATCCATTTCCTCTTGTTTTCGATTTTTCTCCCTGTTCCATTTCGCAATTTAACCTGCGTGGCGTATAATTCAGTTCTCTTGTATAAGAGAAACAGTTAGACTTCAGACAATAACAGAGATATAATATTTCATCAGGAAAATGGAAGTGTGAGCACAAGAACATGGAACGATAGAACTCAAACTCAGTGCATTTCAGCAACAGTCCAAACTTGGAAACGTTGAGCATGTAGGTAGAACGGTACGGTATAACGTCTCCTTTGGTAAGATCTGTAAGTGGATTACAAATTCTCTTGGTTGGTTGGTGTTCGCTGTAATACGTGTCATGTGGCCAAGTGGTTCATCAATAATGTAAGTTTTTTTCACAGAAAATAGACACAGGCATAGTTTGTATGGGAGTTTGGTCGATAGATAATTGTTCTATAGTTTGATAGAAATTTAGAAAACAAATTTATCATTTATTTAAACAAGAAAACATTTATTTTTTCTATGGTATGGTTTCATCTATATCTTCTTCAAACTCAATTGTTTTTTTGTAAAACAGCCCTACGGGCGCTACACTTGTGACAAATATATAGTGCAAAAGTGACCTTGCTATATTACAAACTGAGCTCTTGTTAGTACACCTACACTGTTCATATTTTATATATACATAGTTCAAAGAGTCTAGAGTGCTATGAAATTATATTTTAGTAATAAATTAGTAAAAATTTTTTACTATTCTTTTCGTCAGATATGTAATTTTCTTGACAAAAAATATTTTCTTGCACTCTTATGAACAATGCAAGGAATCGACCATTTAAAACAAAATTAATTTCTCTAATTGTTGTCACAATAATATATTGTATGAATTTTTAAATCAAATAATGCTTCGTAATTACTTATGGTAAATTTCAGCTTTTTATTTTGAGCAATATAGCAAGAATTCACATACTGTCGTAGTACGCCAGGTAACTCTAATAGGAATAGACATCTTCTTTTTTAACTCGGGCGTTAAATTTCAGGACCAAACATAATACTAGCTAAAGAGCCGTAATATAAAATCGTGTCTGATTTTACCACTTGCCAGAAATGACTTTTTGAGTCAATTCAAGTCTGCTTCAAGAAAATAAAATATAAAATTTGCATACGGGGTATTACAGACGGGGCGCTATTTTAAAGAAGTGTTTTAACATGTATAGGTAGGTACTTAATTTACTACTTCAACTATTTTAATTTTTATGGATTTTCTCTTCAAAATCTTCATTTATTTTCATTATTAGACAACTTTTTTACAAATTACTTTAATTATTCATTGTCAAAGTCACCAAATTTTGATGAATTCAATGTGCAAATGGAAGCGCGGTCGGTCCGCGTCCGCTAGGTTAGACGCGGCCAACGAAAACACTCGTATATAAATACAAATAAAGCAGTCCTTTGCGGTCATCCGCTACGTCATTCGCTACGGTCATCCGCGTCGGTTACCCGCATAAATGAAAACGCACCTTGATGGAAATGTAGAAAATAATTATTTAATAAAGATACGATTTTGTATGCAAATTATTTAAAGTATTCTGTACTTATTTTTATTGCATATAAAAATAGATTATATTATTTATTTTAAATTAATTTAAAACCTACCTATTATATTTAGTAGCTAATTTACGGAAAGATTCTACCCCAAGCTCTTAAAGATAATTAGAATATTAAAGAGGGGAAAACTGTTATTCAACTTTAAAAATTAAATTTTTAGCTCGATTTTAGGGTAAGTATTTGATCTTTAATAACGGATGCTCCCCTCAAAAGAATTTCCAAATAAAATATGTAAAAAAAAATTAAGACAGATAATTTTTTCTTTCAATTATATAATGGTTACATTCTATTTTTTATAATGGTAACCAACCTACAGAATTAACTTCCAATTACAGGATGGTAGATGTTATTATAGTGGAATCCAACCACTCGGACCCAGTGGTATTATTGTCGGTTGTGCTGGGAATCGAACTGGGGACCGCTAGCATGCTAGGCGGACCCTCTACCGCTGAGCTAACCACTGGCCGTACCACATGTTATACGAAATATATTCATTCCGTCACTTAGTGATGGAATGAAATGTGGCGAGTTATAATTTAACTTTTTTAAATTTTTTCGGTTGGTGGATAGCTTTAAAATACGTTTAGATTTATTAATTTTATGTAGAATATTATTTTATAAATACATATATTTTTCTTTTAATAGTTTCAGATTATTTTTTTAATAGATCTGCAACATGTTTGCAGTGGCTATTCCGTTCTCGTGGAACCGTGAAACTCGCCTACGGCTTGTCTAACAAACTTTCCACTCGAACTGAATATGCTTCATTCCACACTTGTTGCAGAATATACTACTAATATGTCCAGTGGGGAAAAAAGCTTAGAATAAGTTAATTTCTTAGTTGCGTGAACAATAAGAAGTATTGTATATTAAAATAAATATACAGTTCTACCTTATGTTAGGACGAAACAATGGGATTTTTCCGCGGACGAAATAGCACTTAAAATGATCTCGACGCCATCAGCAGAACGTCAGTCCAGATTTTCAGCACCAGAACGAACCAATAACGATTACTTTCCAGTCAAACACCTGGATACGCGGTCGCGGTCTCGGGATGTCTGAAACCGCAGGAAATCGATAGATTGACTTTTATGTGCTGCCGACTAAATAAATCTCTTTTTCAGAATTTCCGAATTTTATTTGGATAGAGATTCTATTTTTGAAAATGGCTCCATGAAATTGGATCATAAATTTTATTGTATTATTTGTTCAAATTTATTTCTGATACTTCCTTCCTGTAGGGAACTGTTCCAAAGCGTCCGGGATTATATTATTTTACAAATCATGTGAATGTGTAGTAAATAGTATATTATATATTGAGGGATTAAAGGTACTTTAGTCCTGTGGTATATACGCTATTTTTTGCACTTCATCCTCAAACGAATGCAAAATAGTTTAAAAGAATACACATTTTGTAATTTTGACAGTAAATTTTATGACAAATATTTATATTGTTACCATAGATACTCTGTAACAAATAGCACGTATTTACTTGACAACGGGATTAATTAATTCAATTCCTTGACAACGGGATTAAATATGAAAAATAATCCCTTGGGATCAAATTTAGAACCTTAGTCTCTAAAAATAAAGACTAAAGAAGAGTTTTAGTCCCGGAAGTGCAAAAAATATATTAAATTATCCAATAATTTTGTAATGTTCGGTAAAATACCTTCCACTAAAATATTTAAAGTGAGTTCTTGCCAAATCGAGAGGTGATTAACTAGATGAGCTGTCCGGATCTAGGATTTAAATAATAAGGTGATGATTTGTAGAAAAGGTAAACGGATTGCATGGAATATAATGAAATTAATTAATTTAACAATAATAAGTACAAATAATATAACTAACACAAATTTAATGTAACAAAAACCGCTTGATGAAAATGATGTTATGACTTCAAAAGTTGTCGAACCTATTCTTATCTACATCATCAATTAATTTAGCAGCTGCAGTGGAAAAAATCCATAAAATTGTATTTCTCGCAAAACCTGCAGTTGCTCTTCATAAACTGCCAACATAACTTCCATTTGAGACGTAAGGCCATACGCTTACTTAAGCAATATAGCTTTTGGAAAATTTAGCAGATGTGACTTTACAATTTCTATAGGTATGCAATGTAGGTGCTCTTATTATGATCATTAATGAACTACATTCGGGTTTAAATTGCTTATAATTAATTATTAATAATTGTATATCTGATGGATCTCTAAATACGTAATGTTCGAATTCAGCCAGGTAAAGATTCTGGGTTAAAAGGCATTCGATACAGTAAATCATGAAATTCTTTTAATGAAACTAATGTCCGTAGGCATTGGTGGATCAATGATTGAATGGTTCAGAAGTTATCTAACTCAAAGAAGGCAAATGGTTAAAATTTACTCAACTAAATCTAATAATTTTGATGTTCCCTCTGGAGTACCGCAGGGCTCCCATTTAGGGCCCTTGCTTTTCCTTATATTTATTAATGATATTGAAAAGTATATAGGCAATGTCAATTATTTACTCTTCGCAGATGACTTAAAAATTTTCTTAAAAATCTCGTCGTTGAACGATTGCTTAAAAATTCAGAAATCATTAGACAATTTAATTAAATGGTGTGATGACAATCAAATGACGTTAAACATCAGTAAATGTAACTTTTTAACTTTCCACCGCATAAAAAATCCAATTAATTTCAACTATTTTCTGAACGACGAAATGCTACCCAAAATTATCTATGTGAAAGATTTAGGAGTAATTTTACGACCAGATTTGGGTTGCAGTGATCATGTTGATTATATAATTAAGAAATCAATGAAAATGTTAGGTTTTATTTATAGATCTACTCGAGATTTCAAAAATGTTCACGCAATTAAACTATTGTATATCACACTAGTTCGTCCAATATTAGATTATTGTGCGATAGTTTGGTCTCCTTACTATGACGTTCAGAAAAATTCACTTGAAACCGTTCAGAATAAATTTTTAAGGAGTATGCGTTTCAAATTTCCTAATATTTTTTCAAATGTATCATACATTGAAATAAGAAATTATTTTAATATTACATCTCTCCAAGAGCGCCGTACGTTTAGTGACTTAGTTTTTCTTTATCGTTTATAAATAATTACATAGACTGTCCGCTGCTACTTTCTTTAATTAACTTCAATATTCGTTATTCGATAACACGAAAGAAATATTTGTTTTATATACAGTTCACTGATAAAAACTATATTTGTAACTCGCCTATGATACGAATAATGTCAAAATTTAATATGATTAATGATGATGTCGATATGTTTGATACGTCATTATATAGTTATAAAATGAAACTTAGAGGTATATTGTGTAACTGAAATTGGCAATTTTCTTTATTTTTTTCTGCTTGTTTCTTGTTAAATGATAAGCTGTAATACTTATTTTTACTTATATTGTTTGTATTTATATTTTTTCTCTTTGAAAATGTACTAATTCTTTGTATAGTGGACGTACGTCCGTTTATAAATAAATAAATAAATAAATAAATAAACAAAAATATCACCTGTTGTGATCTTTTGCTAACAACAACAATGAATACATGCGTGTTGGTAGCAGGTATGCCGGTAATCTCTTGCGTATAGGTACACGGTAATAGTATATATAACTAGGGACGAAAATGGCGAGAACACTTTTGTTCCTACGTTCCTAGATATTTTTTTCAATACCTGCACCGAGAAGCAATTAGAAGTTGAAGAAAAGGATGAACCGGATGATAATAATGGTCCATAAAATAAATAAAAATAATCTAGATATTCAATTTTGAGATCCCGAATGAAGCGAGAGGAAAAGTACTTTTCCTCCCTAGAAAGGAAAATTGTTTTTACGGGGCAAACATGCAGCCAAAATAATATTATATTTACAATATAAAATAATATTCATAAAATTAATCTGTTCATAATAAACACGTCAAGAAAACATGAAAAGAATTTAAAATAAGGGAACAGAATGTCTCAAAGAATTTCAAACAAAATCTGTTTAATATATACTCAGATTCACAAAGACCCTATACCACCAGCGGTGACGTCGCTACATTGGTTGGTTTGCTTCTGAATTTAATCACAAACAAAAATAGATAATTCCGCCTAGATATTTAATCACGTTTCAAAGTTAAATACATTTACAAAGAAACGGAGATTATGCGAGACGAGAGACACGAACACGGAACACACCAATCTCTTTATAAATTGTCGCCATGTTTATTTTCTCACGTCACCGTTGATCTGTGATATACAGGTGCAGGACCGTAGCAAGGGGGAGGACTTGTCTGAGCTGACGCCTACTACTACTACTGCAGCATAAATTAATACATAACAAACTAATGCCATTTGGCATATTTAGCTTTGCTCCGTCTTACTAAAAATGGCCAAATTATATTTAATTCACTACAAACAATATAGTGGAGAAGCATTAGACTTTTATCTCGGGCCAGGTAGAAACTTCTAAAAATAAAATCTAAAATACGAAAATCATGTGTTTAGGAGAAACTCGAAAAACAAAATTTAAAAAAAATTAATATTATTATAAATATTTTTTATGTACGACTGCATTATAAAGTACTGTTTATAACATAATTTTGCAGCTATAAAGCAGCTCTTTATAATACTAGTAAAATAAAGTTTCTTTATTTTACTAGTAAAATAAAATAATAGAAATAATAAAATAATAATAGAAAAGGCACACTTCGCTAGAGATTAAATTTTAATTTGTCATTTGTCAAATGTGTCATTTTGTAAATGTCATTATAGATAATAGAAAATCTTGCGTATATGGCAGTCAAACATAAAATCTTGTATGCAACACGTATATAATAGGGTTTTATTGACTCGCCCATTTATGTGCCTCGCTTCGCTGCGCTCGCTCGTCCCCTAAACTGTCTCGCCAATAAAACCCTATATTATATACTTGTTAAATAAATAGCTATTAAAGATTTATAATCTGTTATGCCACAAGAGTTTCGAAAATAATCGAAAATTTCCATAGAAACAACTCGAGACTGGAGGTCGAGAGGTGTCGGAAATGCGTCGAACTAGGAGGCAAAAGTATTTTCTATTATTTTTGATGATCGAGTGGTATACGCATTGACTATTTCAAGAATAAAACAAATTTAACAATTTCAAATAACACAATTTTATTTATTATCATAATTTTTAAATTCATTTTAAATATTTTGCATTATTTGGTAAAAAATAAACAAACATTTATTATTGTTTGTTCTCTCATGGTTATGGTGAATATACGAATACTATGTCAATATTCAAAAAAATAGTTGTTTATATAGATAGTTTCTATCGTTTTTGTAAAAATAGTGCATTTTAACTGGTTAAAATATAATGAGGGAAATACGCACAGCGCTTATGAATCAAAAAGAATTTTGTTGAAATTTGCAAAAAAAAATGGGTCCAAGCAAATGAGACATTCTGTAAGTACCTACCTACAAATTTCATTTTTTCCTGTTTGTAAAATTATTATTGCATTAATGTAATTACGCTAACTGCATAACTATTGTTTAACTTGTTTGTATAAATTTGATAACCAGGGTACTCAAAATGATATTGTTTTGCAAACTACTGATAATTTTACGAATTAAAAAAAATATATATTGATTCATGATCGCCGTCCAATACTATACAATTATACATCCTTAAAATTAGTTACACAGGTTGGGTTACACCCTGTATTTTCTCCGAGAGTCATTTGAGATTCTTTTGCTTTTTATAAAATTTGTTTTGTTTAATTTGCTGTAATTGTCGACAGATACAATATCGACCTTTTGTTTGTAATTACCTGATGCAAAATAGCTTAGAAAATTCAATGCTATAAACAAGAAGTCGATATTACCCTGGCGTGACAACATGAGCTGTTTGTAATATTATGTTCTGGCTTCGGCTCTGTGCAGGCGACAATAAAATCCTAAATGAAATGCATTTTATTTGACACTAGATGATTCCGAGGAAATATCAAATAAATTCCTTGCCTGTGTGACACAAATAATGTCGTCATATTTCCTTTCAAATGTATTCAATTCAACTGTCGTCACTAGCATCAAATACGAAGCAGTACAATATTTCACTCTCGGAAAGTCTGCAAATAGGACATACCACGTGGGCAAACAAGCAATTTTACAATCGGAACCCACACATCACTAAGTGACTAAGTGCATTCTGAATAAAATATGCGTTCTGCAATACTGTTATTGTTACTGTTTACTAAAACGTTAGTATGTTAAAAGGTTATTGAATAGAGCATCATATTGCTACAAAAAACGAACCTGAATTAATTTATTGTAAAACCAATATCAATATTTTCAAGTATCATTTAGGTTATCCACCATCTTTTTGCTACCGATCAGAGTAGGCGATTACAAAAAAACTTTTGTTTTAATATAAATTAAATTAACATTATTCTTTTTGAATAACTTAATTACTAAATGGTTGAGTGATAAACAAGTTAATTTAATAAATCAGGAAAATTATTATCTGACCAGAAATTTTTTGCCTTGTAAACTTGTCCTTGAATATCATAATCATCTTCATAATGCCATTTACAAGTTAATAATAGTATTTGGTTCCGTAAATTATATTTTTGATAATTCCACTCCTGTATAAAGTAAGCCATAAACAAAACACAATTTTATCGCTTTGACAGCAGATAAAAAGGAAGGTAACATTTTACAAGTGATAAAACTTTATTTACCTTTTTCTTAGCAACCAAAAAGTAAACAAAACACTAAAATGTCATTTTCGTAACATTTCTAATAATTGTCAGTGAAATGATTTGATTTTGGGAATATTTGTGAAGAAGAACCAAAAGAGTCGTTAAATTATCTCGTTGAATTGATTACACTCGAACATTTTATTTCCTCCGAATAAATTTCTATTTAACATCTCAACTTTGTCACCTGACGACAGCAATTTGACTCGAAAAATTGTTTTAAAATAAAATCACTCTACCTACGGTGTCGTGATTTTATTAAACAATTTTTCTTTTCAAATTGCTAGGCTACAAGGTTTCAATACAAACAGAAATTTATCCTGCAAAATAAAAAGCTCTTGTGTAATTATAGTGACTTTGGTCAAATTTTCAGAAATACAGGAAGACTATTTAACTAAATTTTAGCTGTAATTTAATAATAAGACCTGTGCTCTAGGTTTTACCAGGGATTATTCTAACGTGGACACAAAATGTACAGTGGGAAAATAAAATGAGCGGTGGATATTTGAAATTTGTGTATAATTTTAAATTTTTATGATTCAAATTCATCTTAAACATGTACAATTTGTGCCTAGTAAGGACTCGAACCGAACCGGAACAGAAACGAAAACTGGAACGAATCGCTTCTATTTTAGTGAATTAAAAAATTAAATTTGAAGCTAATTTTTTAACATTAATTAATTTGAAGTGTTCATTATGTAATATATGCAGTGGAAAGAAAAAACAATATCTAGAATTTGCAAACAATAACTTTTTCCAAGTTAAGAATTAAAATTAAAAATTCTTAAAACTTTTAAATTCTTGAAAATAAAGTTTGCAAAGTTTGTTACGAAGAAGAATATAATTAACAAGTTTGCGTTGTTTGTTTCAGTTTAGTGGATACGTTTCGCACCTAGACGCAGGCGAGGCGTTGCCGTTGGCCACAATTTCATTTGTTGCGGTAATGCGAGCTCAAGGTATGAACTTTAAAATCTAATTTCAAACAAAATAATCCGATGTTTTGGTTTACCGCACCGGTGCCGCCACTTTTGGCAGCTGCAACCGTCGTATAGTTTTAAAAATGAGTTTATTTTCTTTCTGGGGAAATTTATTCAGTTATGATAAAACATTCAATCATTATGCTAAACAAACGCCGTATTTAGTTTATTATTGCTCCATATCAGTTATGAAAATAAGGCTATTTGAATTGAAAATTATATCTCGCGAACAATGCTGAGAAAGTTTCATATTACGAACGGAGAAGAGTGTATTGGGTCGTACCAGGCAATTTTAATCTCTTAAATTGAAATCGAATCGATTTCTGCTAATACTGCGCGAGTTATAAAAATGCAAATTGCGTAACCATTTATTTCGTTACCATTACACGCTTATTACACAATCCGAACAAAAGAAAACCAATTACGTATCATTTCATACGCAGATACATTTTGTTCTTTTCATTACCTTCAATTATTTTCTTTGCAAATTTACGTAATACTCATCTTTCATTTCGCAACAATACAGATAAACTAATACCTTATCGATTTATAATTATACAATGAAATTTTTTTTTCAAACGTCAATAAAGTACACAGGATGCATCATTAAAATATAGGTAAGAGATACTATCACTGATTGATTCATTCTTATGTATTCTTAACACAAAAATTTATAAACGTAATGAACATAATTATGTTGGACTTCTCGACTGTTATAATTATTAGGAATAACAACTATTCGGCATCAGTCATAGAAAAGAAGAGGTTACAATTTAATATTTTATTAAAGCAAACGTTTCGGCTGCACTACAGCCATCATCAGTGCTACAACAAAACTTACGATAATTAGAGTTGCTCAACATTCCAATGGTTGACAGTGAACGAGATCCACATGTGGTTTATTATATTTGTTACGATTTTATTGTACATAATGTTATTTTACGACAGATTATTATCAATCATTACTCTAATTATCGTAAGTTTTGTTGTAGCACTGATGATGGCTGTAGTGCAGCCGAAACGTTTGCTTTAATAAAATATTAAATTGTAACCTCTTCTTTTCTATGACTGATGCCGAATAGTTGTTATTCCTAGTAATGAACATAATCAATGTTATCCATCTTATGTAACAGTAATGTTACTGTACTACCTTATTCAAGCCTATGGCTTTTAAAGAAATACTTATTAGATATCAATTTTCTGCGTATATAAGTTATAGGGAAGTGATAATAATTGTTAATTCTGATATATTTATTACCTTTTTATCGAAATGAAAATGTAACTCTTTTGATTGCATTAAAATGCGTCATGTGTGACGTAGGCAACATTGAAGCCACACCATGAGTAGATTTGTTCGCGTAAGATCGTTTTTTGTCGTTTTGACTACGGAATGGACGACGGACCTGTGTTGAAATGAGGTAAGATCTACGTTTCGTATTCGATCCTTGTCAGCGCGGTGAACGCATGTTCTTAGGGTTTCGTCACACATGGCATCGTTTTTCGCGGCACCTATTTTTCTTAAATTTTATGAAATTTTTTCTGGCTTATTAGCATATTTTTGACAAAAAGAAAAAATACGGGTCTAATATTTTCATGTATAGATTAACATATTTTAAAAAATCGTGGAAATCCCCATTTATGCTATCCACGCTCTTCTTCGTCATTAATGCCGCTAGCTGATATAGAAATACTAGTTGCATATTATGAAAAACTGTATTTGACACTTGTTACACAATAACACAATTTATATATTTTACCATTTTTATAGATAGTTCGTAATTAAAAAATGTCTTTATCTGCCGATACCGATTATTGGGAATTTTAAAAAAAGGATGTGAACATTGTTTCTTATCTGGAAATAGTATTACTTTTGAAATGTTTTGATTTACCTTTTTGCTCACCGAGAGACGCAATTTCTTTATTTTTATGTAACATCACCTGAGCAAGATAGATCCATTTTCAGAGTAAATAATTGTTTACCAACTTAAAACTAATGAGATCTGTCACTTGGGTGTGGTTGTATATTCCGCATTTCATTTTTGATGTGATAAATGGAACTACAAAAAAGTGCCATCAAAATAATTAATGAAAAGACAACTTCTTGCAATTTTTCATTTAACTTTTCAGATGAAAAAGTTGACGTGTTATTTCAACTCTGGAAATTTAAACTACAACGTTTTTGCAGTTTTACAATTCTGTGGATAACATTTGTAGCAAATTATAAATATTTTTGAATTCTGTTAGCAATGGAATGGGTTTGTTTCATATTTAACAACGAGAACTATTGTTTTAGATCCGCTTGTAGGTTTTGACATTTGCAATTTTCTATTTGAAGTTAATATTATTTTGTAGTTTACGGTTGTGTTTTGCTTTCTGCCGAGAGTATCGTTTTATTATTATTATTTGTTGTTTCTGTTCTTTGTACAAAGTTGTGAATATTTCTTTCCTACAAAACATAACCTGAAATGATAATCAGTGCTTGACATTTCTGTTGACGTAAAGGTTTCGTTTACTAGAGGAAAATAGATAAATATATTAGACAAACGTAACATTAACCAACGAATGAATAAGCATCCATGTGACAAAGAGAGATATACTTAATGCTTGTTTATTATTTAGTTCATAAACACAACGCGGACAAACTATAATAAAAAGCGATATTTCGCGATAATAGACCAAGAGCTGGGAGTAAAAGCAACTGCCTCATAAGATACCAAAGTTTTGGCATTATAGGTGTGTATTACTGCCCATTCTAAAAGAAAAACCACTCGTCTGCCGGCCGGAAGTGGTCGCCTACAATTGCAATAATTTTCTAAAAAGTGACAAAATTAAACTACATGTGCCTCATTAATACCAGGTTGAATTTTATATCAATGTGACGGGAAATATGAATTGTATTGAGAATTATGCGTCTGCCACTTTTGCGCGGTCGCATATTCAAAGCAGACGGCGTTAAATAAGTCAAAAAATCGCCAACAATTTTCTCATGAGATACCATTTTCGTTTTTTCGCAGGTAATTAATGTATAATAAAATGAATAAAACTGTATATCACATACGTTGGCAGACGGTCGCATTTAATCAGCAGACGAGCTTGAAGTTATCTAATAAAATGTTTATTATTTGGCACTAACGGACCGCCTTATAAATACCAAGCTGTTTTTTTATGCAGAATCAGATAAACTACGTTAGATTTTTAAAATGATGTCGTCTGCCACCCATATGTAGTCGTATTATCAAAACAGATGAGTTTATCCTAACCTAAATGTACATGTAAAATTGTAACTTACTTTTTAATCGTATAGTAGGGTCTAGTCAACGAAGCTCAAAATTGGGGTGAAGAAAAACATTAAATCCAAAAGTTTTTTTCTTTCAGCCAAAATGTCTATTGGACCTTCCTGTTAAACATACTAAAAATCCCCTAGGGTGGGGGTCCGGGAACCCGCCGCCATCTTGGATTTTAAGTCACACATTTCGGTTTTTTCGAAATAACTCGAAAACTGTCAACTTTTTTGAAACATATTAAATTCGAAAAATGAAGCTAGTTAAATTCTCTACAAAAATGGTTATATTCATTTTTTTTCTATCTCTTACCGTTTTCGAGAAAATGGCACCCGAAGCAGGTGGTTTCCGTAAGTTATGAAACTTAGGCAAACCACTCATCACTCCAAACAGTTTCTATGAAGAATTAATTATTATTTATTATATATCATTAATTATATTATATATATTATATATTATAATATCATTAATTAATTATTCTATTTATGAGCAGTTAGTCTAGTCAAAGAAAGGTTTGTAGACGGACTTTTTGATCCTAAAGATTTTATTTATGGGATGTGTTTGGAGGTCTTTGGTGATGATTATACCAAAAGTCTCCGGCCCTACGGTGTGTGTCGTGGCAAAATGTGTCACTGTTTTTAGTTTTTCGCTTATATCTCTTGAACAGTTAGTTAATGAAAAAATTAAAGCTGATAAAATTTTCTACAAATTTGTTCATATACATTTTTTCTCTATCTCTAACCGTTTAAGAGATATTCGTTGTCAAAAATCGACATTTTCTGAAAAAATGTTTTTACACCACGTTATTCGGCGAACTTCCAGAGCCACTCTCAGGCCCATGAAGACCAAAAAGAACCAAAACTGTATAGGATAAAATTTCTTTTATATTAAAATTTAAGAAAAAACTTATTTTGTAAGTTGTATGATTTGAAAAATAAAATAGTTGTTTATTTATCCCTATCCTCAAAGTGTGTGCTAAATCCGTAGCGTAGCAAAATGTGTAATTGTTTTTAGTTTTCCACCTATATTTCTGGAACATTATATTTACTTGACATAGACATAGCTTAACTAAGGCCCTCGTAAAGTTTCAATATAATGTATCTTGTAGAGAATTGTACGTAGAATTTTATGCAAGAAACCGGAAGTCGTTATCTGTGTCCGTTTAGAAGTTACAGTTCATTAAAAACAATGTATATATATATATATATATATATCGGAGAAAATCTTAATATTTTAGCTTAACTAAGGTCCTCGTAAAGTTTTAATATAATATATATTGTAGAGAATTGTAAGTAGAATTTAATGCAAAAAACCGGAAGTCGTTATTTTTATCCGTTCAGAAGTTACAGTTCATGAAACACAATAAATAGTAATAATAATAATATATTTATTTCTGTAGACATGTTACATGTATAGAAATCGTCACATACAAATTAAAATAGAAGTAAAAATTATGAAACATTGCTATAAATTACTAATAGAATTACATAGCGAAAAATTCATCCATTGAATAAAAGTTATTATTCTTAAGAAATTGTTTAATTTTGTTTTTAAATATGTTAAAGCTACCTGCTTCTTTAATTTCACAAGGCAGATTATTATATACTTCCAGACCAACTCTGCTAGGAGCTAGCTTTGATGTGTTTGTTCTGGAGTACGGGATGCTAAAATTGTCTCTATTTCTAGTCTCATAGTTGTGTTTCTCCGAATTTACAGAAAAATTGTCCTTGTGAAGGAACACAAAAAGACATACATCGAGAATATAAATATCTGTTAAAGTTAACATTCCGTATTTTTTAAAAAGCGGTCTACATGAAAAAACGCTAGAATTTCTCAACTTTCTCTTGGAGAAAATCTTCAAATTTTAGCATAAGTAATGCCCTCATATGTTTTTAAAATAATGTACCTCATAGGGAAAATGTTCTGAGAATTTAGTGTAAAATAGCAGGGATCGTAGTTTTTATCAGTTTATAAATAACATGAATTTTTGTGTGAGGAGACGAAATTTCGACTTTTTAAAAATGATTTAAATATTCGAAATATATTTACACTTACAAGAAAATTGCTAACTTTTTCTGTAGAGAATTTAGTGCTCTGTAATTATATGTATTAGTTTTTCGCGTATCATTAACCAATTATTACACGATAAATGTTAAAAACTAAAAAGAGTGACACATTTTGCCACGATACGGACTCAGCACACACCGTAGGGCCGGAGACTTTTGGTATAATCATCGCCAAAGACCTCCAAACACATCCCATAAATAAAATCTTTAGGATCAAAAAGTCCGTCTACAAACCCTTCTTTGACTAGACTAACTGCTCATAAATACAATAATTAATTAATGATATTATAATAAATAAATAATAATTAATTCTTCATAGAAACTGTTTGGAGTGATGAGTGGTTTGCCTAAGTTTCATAACTTACGGAAACCACCTGCTTCGGGTGCCATTTTCTCGAAAACGGTAAGAGATAGAAAAAGATGAATATAACCATTTTTGTAGAGAATTTAACTAGCTTCATTTTTCGAATTTAATATGTTTCAAAAAAGTTGACAGTTTTCGAGTTATTTCGAAAAAACCGAAATGTGTGACTTAAAATCCAAGATGGCGGCGGGTTCCCGGACCCCCACCCTAGGGGATTTTTAGTATGTTTAACAGGAAGGTCCAATAGACATTTTGGCTGAAAGAAAAAAACTTTTGGATTTAATGTTTTTCTTCACCCAAATTTTGAGCTTCGTTGACTAGACCCTACTATACGATTAAAAAGTAAGTAAGTTTTACAATTTTACATGTACATTTAGGTTAGGATAAACTCATCTGTTTTGATAATACGACTACATATGGGTGGCAGACGACATCATTTTAAAAATCTAACGTAGTTTATCTGATTCTGCATAAAAAAAACAGCTTGGTATTTATAAGGCGGTCCGTTAGTGCCAAATAATAAACATTTTATTAGATAACTTCAAGCTCGTCTGCTGATTAAATGCGACCGTCTGCCAACGTATGTGATATACAGTTTTATTCATTTTATTATACATTAATTACCTGCGAAAAAACGAAAATGGTATCTCTTGAGAAAATTGTTGGCGATTTTTTGACTTATTTAACGCCGTCTGCTTTGAATATGCGACCGCGCAAAAGTGGCAGACGCATAATTCTCAATACAATTCATATTTCCCGTCACATTGATATAAAATTCAACCTGGTATTAATGAGGCACATGTAGTTTAATTTTGTCACTTTTTAGAAAATTATTGCAATTGTAGGCGACCACTTCCGGCCGGCAGACGAGTGGTTTTTCTTTTAGAATGGGCAGTATTACACACCTATAATGCCAAAACTTTGGTATCTTATGAGGCAGTTGCTTTTACTCCCAGCTCTTGGTCTATAAATACTACAATTAACTAGGTTTGGTAACGTTTAAAGAGGTTTGTGACGATGACGTCATAAAAGTATGCTTGGTTTGATGTAGTTATGTTTGATAGAAAGTTTGGTTGGAAACATGAATATAAGCAAAATTTTTAAAAACTTAACGCGCCTTTACCTACCTCCTGAGAATGGTTAAGTGGTTTGGCTAACTTTTTTTACCACGTTAGTGTGTGACGTAATCAATTTAGTCGCGAAAATGACAAACCATAGTTAACCACATATATAACTACAGTTAACTACTTTCGCAAAAAATATCCCAAAGTTTATAAGAAGTGATGCAGGAATAAGTAAAGGTTCTTAAAATAAGCCTAATCTAGATAAAGCACCAAATTTTAGATTTTGTAATAGTAATTTTACTTTAACACAAAACAATCAAACTAGACACTAAGTGCAAATTATTAATAATACGATAAAAATTGGAAGACTTCTTTACCTTCTTTATAACGTTAAAATACAGATCGACTCTTATTACAAATTTCAAAAGAAAAATAATTTCATCATGCATCATCCATATTACACATGTAGACCCCATCTTTTAACAAGAAAATAAAAAATATGATAAAACTAGAACGTGGGACAAAAAGATCAGGATATGGTTTCGATAAAAGCAACAAATTCTACTTAAGCATAGTACTTGTGCAGCAATGTGGTAAAAGCTCTTAATGTCTTATACTTAATCCCCATCCAGTTAAAAAGCGAAGCAAATTCTTGCAGTTAGAACATTCATGCACCCCTGGCTCTTAGCTCGCAGCTTCTAGCCTGGGAAGCAAATGAGCAGACTATTAGCTCGTAGTGTAATATGCACCACGGCAATTTTCCACACGTTCAGATGAGAAAAACTCGCGTTATTTGAAATTCTTATCGTCTGCTGCGACGGGAATATCCATTTCTTAGCTGTTATGTAATTTTTTATAAGATCATTTTGTTATTTGATGCCGAGTTGCTCAGGCGGAAAAAAGTACAAAGGTGTTTTGTTTAATAGGTAATGTTTTGCATAATCATATCGTTGTACAGATGATTAAGGACTATATACTTATGTGCACTTTGACTATGGAAAGTAATACCTATCAATATTCTAACCCCAAATGGGTAAGGGGGAATATTATCCTACTGAATCAAAAAATCATGGTTGAGTTAAATAGTTAACTTAAAAACGCGTTGTAATTTTATATTTTAGATCTAGAGCCAAAAACTGACTGAAAGTATGTTAATAGAAGCATAAAAATATTATTTAAACGGTCGTCAATTGTTTTTATTAAATTATTTAAATTATACAGAGTTTGGTATCAAAGCTCTCGGGAAGATGAGTTCAGGGGAAATGTCAAAAATTACATTTATGCGATTTCAAATTGCTTCTCCAAAATTATTCAAATGTTGTCAAGTGTATGATCAAATTAAAGAATTCTATACCTTTTCAGCTTCAAATTGGGACGAAACAATTCCATATTGGGAAAAACTATTTCAAACTGGGAATAAACAATTTCAAATTGGGAATAAACAAATACAAATTTGATATTGTTAAGTCTCAATTTTAAATTGTTTTGCCCCAATTTAAAATTGTTTATTCCCAAATTGAAGTTGTTTTGTCCGAATTTGAAGTTGAAAAGGTATAGTCGAATTAAAAACAACATTTAAACAATGGTCAATTGTTTTCTCACTTGTTATTTAAATATTATGGCGAAGTTGGTATCAACAAATATATCGGGGAAAAAGCATTTGTTAAAATTTTACTGAATAAAGTATGAAATTAAAGCTATTCCGAAAGACAATTTGTTATTAAAACTTATAGTATAGTATTTTTTGTTTTAATAATAATAATACACAAAAATTTAAGTCCGATAAAAATGTGGTTACAATACAACTAGATATCTAGACAGGTCTTGTATTGTTATTTTAGTACTGCATACAAGAAAAAATACATAATTAGTGGCAGGAAAGGTGTTTTGTAGGTAGGTTCAACCATTTACCAAGTTTTACGAATTCGTAAAGGACCGTATGTTGTCGGTTGACCGTAGGATCTTTTTATACATATTTAATAGTGCCCGTGTCCCACGAATGCTGACAGTTTGACCCGTACGATCAATTTTGAGGTTGTTTGTTCCATAAAATCCAGAAAATGTTTTAAAAATACATTATTTAGGATACAGTTCATGAAAAACTTACTGGTCGAACCAAAACAACCAGTAAAAAGGGAAGTACGGTTTATAGTCGCGGCAATGAATATACGTAAAACAGGCAATCTTCGGCAGTCCTCAAGAACAGCTCCAATTTTGATGTTTTTATTAAATAATTTTTTTATATTTTTCAAAATCAGAATAGTCCAGTCAACGAAAAAGTATAGAGGGAAATGCTTGGAACACAATTTTTGACTTGGTAACTTTGTTTGGACTAGTTAGGAGGTAAACATATCAAAAGTCCCCGCCCGTAGCCCTTAAGCCGAGGTGTGGCGGAGAGTTTGAAAGTCTCATTTTTCGGGTTTTTGCTTATATCTCGGAAGTTATGCGTCCTACCGACATGGCCACAATATACAATGAAAGCTGATTAAATTTGCAACAATTTAAGCCCAACCGCAGCTCTGTACGTCTTTCAGTTTCCGAGATATGACACTTCTAAAATTATCAATTTTTTCAAAAAAATGAAAGTTGAGAAATTTTAACATTTTTCGTTATTTTTGTGTTTAATTAACTGTAACTTCTGAATGAATAAAAATATTGTCTTCCGGTTGCTTTTATTAAATTTCACGAACATTTATCTATAAAATACGTTATTTTAAAAACTTTTTAGGGCGTTCATTACGCCAAAATATCAATTTTTTTTCGACAGAAGTATTCAAATATTTTGTGTTTATTGTGTTTAATGAGCTGTAACTTCTGAACGGATAAAGTTATCGACATCCGGTTTGCTGCATTAAATTATACGAACATTTCTCCATAAGATGCAGTATCTATTTTGGGTATTCATTAAGAAAAAACACCAAATGATGACCGAGAGAAAATTGAGATTTTTTATATTTATTATAAAAACATTTGATATTTTTACGCAATGAACACCTAAAATTTTTTAGAATAATGTATCTTATAGAGAAATGGTCGTAGAATTTAATAAAAGCAACCGGAAGTCATTTTTTTATCCGTTGAACACAATAAATATTAAAAATTAAAAAATTTATCAATTTTCTCTCGGAAAAACATTTGATATTTTGCCTTAATAAATACCCAAAAAAGATTTAAAAATACTGCATCTTATGGAGAAATGTTCGTAGAATTTAATGCAGGAAACCGGATGTCGATAACTTTATCCGTTCAGAAGTTACAGCTCATTAAACACAATAAACACAAAATATTTGAATACTTCTGTCGAAAAAAAATTGATATTTTGGTGTAATGAACGCCCTAAAAAGTTTTTAAAATAACGTATTTTATAGATAAATGTTCGTGAAATTTAATAAAAGCAACCGGAACACAATATTTTTATTCATTCAGAAGTTACAGTTAATTAAACACAAAAATAACGAAAAATGTTAAAATTTCTCAACTTTCATTTTTTTGAAAAAATTGATAATTTTAGAAGTGTCATATCTCGGAAACTGAAAGACGTACAGAGCTGCGGTTGGGCTTAAATTGTTGCAAATTTAATCAGCTTTCATTGTATAGAGTGGTCATGTCGGTAGAACGCATAACTTCCGAGATATAAGTAAAAAACCGAAAAATGAGACATTCAAACCCTCCGCCACACCTCGGCTTAAGGACTACGGGCGGGGACTTTTGATATGTTCACCTCCTAACTAGTCCAAACAAAGTTACGAAGTCAAAAATTGTGTTCCACGCATTTCCCTCTATACCTTTTTTTGAGCATTCGTTGCCTGGACTAGAAACCTTTTAGACTGGGGACAGAATTATTTATATTGTTTAAACAATATTCATTATGCTATTTATATAAAAAATCAGTGTTTTAAGTTTTTTTTTCGAAAAAAAATTATTTTAGTATAAAAAATTGTTGTTAAAATAATTCTTTCCCCGGTCCAAAAGGTTTCTGATTTTAAATAAGTAGTATAAAAAAAAAATTATTTTAAAAATATCAAAATCGGAGTTGTTCTTGAGGACTTCCGAGAAAAAGACTTCATTGACGCGACTATTAAGCGAAATAAAAATATTGTCTATGAAGTACTTACATTCTTTTACTCTGCAGCCTTAGTTCATAAATCTAACACCATATAGGTATTTGATATTTATTTTTAAATATAATAATTCGCGTACTATACCTTATTCTACGTTATAATGTATAGATGTTAAGAAATTGAGAAGTGGGATCGAAATTATGGATCAACTTTAAAAATATAAACTATAAAGTCTCATTCACAATACGAAATTAGTAGTTATAGTTAGTTGGTATAGTTAACCTTAAATGATTTGACATTATGCATTTCACTTGTAGCGTTCACAATAACGAAATTAGTTCTACGTTGTGCTGCGCTAATTATTACAGTTAGCGCAGGGATTTGCAAACTCCAAACCTGTAGTTAGTAGTTAATGATTTTCTGTATGAACAATCAATCAGAATCTAGAACGAGATTTACTTTTGACGTTTGACGTTTAAGATGACATTATTTTTAAATTCAGGATCATCTTTGTCATAGCGACATTTACAATTTTGTACCATATTTATAAATGCTTCTTCTTATAGACAAGAATTGTTATGAAAGGCAACTTTAAGTAAACCAAACATAAAATATACTTATAAGCGAACAAACTGACACTTCTAACTTTTGATGCTAAATTGAAAACTTGTTTGTTTTGTAATACAACATTTATTTTGTAATAGTGAACGAAATTATAGCCAAAACTAACTAATCAATTATAACTACTAACTATACCGACCGACTGACTAAAACTACTAATTTAGTATTGTGAATGAGGCTTTAAGTTTCTTTATTTAATTAAGAAAACGGGTGTGAAGTGTGATCGTGAATATAACTTTTCAAGTAACATTTTATTGAATATTAATAAGCAAATAAGTACCTACTACACCTCCTGACAAATCCACACAAATATTATATTTCATGGCGGAATTGTCTTATTAAAATAATTTAATTCCTTCAGGATTTGCCATCTCATAAAAACGAGAATAATCTCGGTGTACTCCAATTTAAAAAACACACAGTTATGAAAAATGTGCAAAATTAAGTAGTCACTCGTCTGTATTAACTTTGCGTTGATCTTGTGAAATAATGCATCATCTTGAAATTATTCACAAAAATCCCAAGCATCATCCTGCAATCTTTAAAGGGGAAACGTAGAATGCGAACTCTCCCTAAGCCATAATCTCACACCGGGTCTTGATGTTAGGTTCACCTCCGCACCACCTGTACTTTTTCAACCGCGACACGGGGAAATTTATTATTTTTTGTGGATTCTTCGCTGCAGAATTTTGCTGTGGAAAGGCGCCCACCCGCTGAAACCTTCATAAAACTTTTTCTTTCTTATTGTTCTGATAATTATACCTTCGTAGAATCTATACAATGGATATTCATTTCACATTTTTAACGCAATGGAATTTTTTAACGTACTTTGTATTTATTTTATGTTATCAATATCATGAAAGTGATCTTTTGATTAATGAGTGTATTAATTTTATGAAATTTCGTGTTAATTACGTTCCAGTTTGTGATTTTTAATCATTAAACGAGGAGTAATTACATAAATTAATACATTAATTTTATAAAATTGACAAGTGTCTTCTCTTCCATACTTCCAACTAAAGTACGAAATTAAACTAACCTTTAAAGTTTAAATACAAGTTTTATAACTTGTAAATTTTAATTAACCTTCATTTACATCGTATGTGGTGCATTAAGTAACATAATGTGATTAGCAATAGGATAAAGTTTTGCTAATATGCAGGATGTTTCATAACTTCGAGTAGGTACATATTATGTTAAAAGTTGTTTGATATGCTGATTACAAATAAAAAAGAATTTTTTTAAAATTCGAAAAATTTAATGTAGTTCTCGTACATGCAGCATTTTGGTAGTACTGCACTAGATAATAGGTAATCAACATCTTAAGTTACATAATACTAGTAAAATAAACAAACCAAATTTAATTATTTTTAACGAAACAATAATTTCATCACCCAGTGGCAGTGGGAACGTAAAACTTTTGACTGGGGAACATGGAAATTAATTTTGCGATTAAAAAAACAAATTCGTTTTGATTCGTTATGAGCATATCAAACAACTTATATACCCTTAACGTATTCGGAATAATTGTTTTCCTTTATTTCTACTAATAATTTTTTATTTCTCTAATTATATAACCTTGTTTTCAGATTAAGTATACAACGAAAATTAACGTCAACAAATTGATTGTTTCATAATGTAGGTAAGTATGTGTCATTTATGATATTGATAACTTTTCGCTTTCAGGAAATAGTAAAGCTGGAATCTACATAGAATAAAATTATTCAATTTTCAACTAAATAATTTAACAAACTAAACAACAGATCTCAATTAAATACCTACCTACTAAAATGCAAACTTGAATAATTTAAATAACAAATATGTCAATGTAATTTTATTAAAATTCAATATAAACGTCTCATAATATTTCCCTTTTCTATAACTTCAGAAACAAAATTAATTTAAATTATAGGTATGTGTCAAGTAAACAAAACGTAGTTTTTATATTATTTTATATAACCAAATCTAAGCAGTCGGTCTTCTTCTATAAAATATAAATTGTAATTATTAATTTGTAAATAATGTAAACTAAAAAATAATGCTCACAACAACTTCCTAAAGTAGGAATAATAGATTGTTCCTAAGTTAAAGGAGTACCTATGAATCAAGTTTCGAATTTCGGTAAAACTGTCTACACGTATACCAAAAGTATGATAGAGAAAATACTAAACACAAATGATTTTTGGGTAGTCACAAGTTTTGAAAGTTTCTTAATTTTTGTTTCTAATTTTACCTACATAAATTTAATTGTCCTGTAGTTTTTATAAGAAATTTTTTTTATTTCACTTTCCTCAAGTAAGGAAATAAATTTAAATAAAACAGTAAAGCAAATAATGATTTATATAAATAAAATTGTATGTATTTGAATCAATCATACGTTAGCAGGATATTAAAAAATAAATACTGTTTTTAAATAAAATTCTTCAAATATGCAGCTCTAAATTTAGTGATTCGTGCAAACGGATATTCGTGTACAACTAAGAATGTAGAAAACGTTTATTTCATGCAAAGTTTGTATTCTGCTATTTATTTGCATGACGGCATTTCTTTTATTTTCTATAACGCCGTGCATAATACAGTTCAAAAGAAATGGCAGTCTGCTTAAATTTCAATATCAAGGTATTAAAAGCAAGACATAAACAGAGAGGCCGTATTTCATGAATGCATTTAATCCTAAAATGAGACGATTTAATCCTAGTTTAAAAATGAACATAAACACAATTTACGGATATTATATTACGCTAGATTAAAGTTTTCCAATCTTGGTGCGCATAAAACCACATAATAAAACTCGAAGCCGTGGCTCTCTGCTTCATGAAATTTTACTGCAAGGGGACATTGATAACCGATGCATTCCAATGAAGCTACAATCACGGAAAATCGCTAGTATTTCCTGTTCAAAACATAGCTATTCATAATAACATTTCTCTTCTGTATTGGCTCATTTGAATAATACATTTACAAGGAACTTTTAGAATAAGCAGAAAGTAAACATAAAAATATAAGTATAAAAGTATATACAATTTTATTTCGTTATTTTCAAAACTAATAATAAAGATGATCGTTAAAAACAATTACATACTGTTTATTTAGAAAACATATTAAGTACCATCAAATGGAACAATTAATATAATAGTAATTATTCCAGTAATTTTTATTCTTCCAATAATTAAAATCACTTTGGGTCAAATTGGTCGTGTAATTTTTGTGACTGACCGTCACTCATGTTAGTCAATGTATGTGCGCAGTAGAGGTGGAAAAACGATAGATCGATAGTTTGCAAAAAAAATTACTATCAATGTATCAATATATCGATAGTTAAGATGAAACGATAGTACTATCGATAGTAATTGAAGTGAAAATTCACATTTTTAATATAACAAATACATTTATGAATAGATAAAGGCTGTCTCCAAATGCGTCTAATGATTTTTTAATTTTGTTACTCTATTTTTTTATATTTATGGCTAAACATGGCCAATTTTAGCTATTTTGTGAGTTTTTATATACGTATTTTATCACATATTAAAAACAAAAAATTTAGCTATTTAAAAATATTGCATTTGTTTGAAAAATCTTAATACTGAACAAGTTTTAATGGAAAAACTGAATATCATTTTTGCCATTTTGACGGCTTGTATTGTACCATTTGGAATTTACTTTTCTGAATTAAATACTTCATAAAGAGTAGTATTTATTTATTTAATTTAATAATTTTTTCTTTGTTTATTTCTGTGTAACAAGCCGCACAATGAAATCCAGCATATAGGTATCGACCCCCGTTAACCCAACAAAAGTCCTCCATTTTTATCAGGAGCTGTCACTAACCTAAAAACATTGAATTATTGGCGGGTTACAGTAATCCATTATATTCGTTTTAAAATGAATTTTTTCTCTCAAATGTTAATTAAAATCGAAATCTCATTGGTTAGTTAGTTAGATAGTATTTACCGTAAATAAAAACTTCAAAGTAAATTCTTTTTAGTTGTCTTTTTACTTTCCATTGATTTTAATTATACACAGAAACAGAAAAAAAGAATGCTCTGTACTTCGGTACGCTACAATTTTGTTAAGATAATTACTTAAAACTGCAAATGGAGGCTTAAGCACCGTTGGAGAACTAATTAGTAAGACTCACTTAGTAAAAAGAGTAAAGAAAACGGTTCTCGTAGCTTTAAAGACTAGAGGGAAGTGAAAACGATTTGTGGTATTATTAGAGATATTTCCCCAGTGCGCCGTTAAGCCTTGCAATGGTTACATCAGATTTTTGCCGCCGCAAAATTTTCAAAATTAGCGGCGGGTTTATTGTAGAAGCAATTTAGTATTTCAACACTGTACATTTGCATACATTAGCAATTTGACTTTTAACCCTTGATAACATCAAAGGTTAAACATTGATATAAAAAATTCTTGTAAATAAACTATAAGAAAAATTGTTTCTACTGCAGGGTAATATTAAGTAATAAATTAATTTAAAAATTCTGTACCTGATAAAGGTAGATACGTGGATATTTGTACAGCGGAATTTTTCTTATAAGAAAATATTATGTTTTTTTTTATTAAATTCTTCTACATTTTCATAATATTACTTTCTCATCTAAATGTTCCTACCAAATAATAAAATTTTTGTTTCACATATCAAATATGGTGAACATAATAGGAAAAAACCTACACGCATAGACGCCATGTTTTTCGATTTAGCAAAGTAACCAGATTTCATATTTTGTTTAATCCTCTATTTATTATTATTTAGAGTAATACCTGAGTTAGAATTGACTTGCCGAAAAACAACTTTTTTCAAGATTGTATTTACTCTTAGGTAGTCTTTTATATATTAATAGTTAAACAGTGGCGTTTCGGGGTGTGGGGAACGAGTGTAAGGGGGCCTCATCCAAAGCCATCAGATAGGAGGACAAAATCTTTAAAATAACAATTTCAAATAATATTATTTATGTTCTTCTTTGAACTTGAAACTTGAAAAAGCTGAATTATAAAAAATAAGTGTTGAGAACTTGGCACAATTACTGCAACAACATTCTGAGTAAATGACAAAGTAAATATCATTATAAATATGGAATATTTTTAATGATGTTAGATATTTGTAACTATAAGAACATATTTTTGTTGTTTGTTAGTTGTTATGACGATAGTAAACTTGCTTATTAGGTTTTTAGAAAGCATTAACATTATTTGTAATACCTAGGAGTATACGAGTAAAGGATTAAAATATTCTGTCGCATCATTATATTTATCTGTAAAATTGTCCTACTTGCTTACTTGACGTAAAGCTTGTTATGTGTACATCTTTCAATAAAAAAATGGATAATGATGGCTCGGCTATTTTATACATTCTCTTTCTTAGAAACTTTAAAAACGGGTTATACGTTAAAGGTTGATGGATTATTAATAGATATTTATACACCAAGTGAGATACATGAATGCTTATTCAAGAGAAGAAAGTTTAGCCCCCGATCTCGAAGGGCGAGTGGGATAATTATATCGAGTGAATCATTCCTATCTCACGTGGTTTATACAATATTTTATTCAATTTTGACGAAATTATTTCATTTATTTCAATTATTTTTTCACATGACAAAAAAAGTAGTCGTTAGTGGCAAGTTGTCATTGTTTTTATATATTTTTGACGAAATAACGACAATTTACAACGTCAGAGTGATTTAAAAATTTGTTGAGTGATTTAAAAAAAAATTTATTCACTTGCTATGGAGTTAATAATAGCAGTTTAAAACGTCAAAATTGAATAAATTCTGTTTAAGCGGCCCGTCTACGTTTTTTCCGAATTCCTAGAATACTCTCGATTTTACTTATTTTTCTATTCCACTATTTTCCTCGCTACGACTGCCTGAAACCAGTCCGAAACTCGTATTTTGCCGCATCCTAGCAACACAATGTCAAGAAAATAATGGTTTTTTTTATTAAAATTTTTTAAAAGCACAACTGTTAATTGATCCTTTAAGTAATCCTTGTTGAAATGAAATTTTACCATTCTTGTTCTAGATGCAAAACACTCGCTACGTTAGTACATTTTATGCTGGATTTTCGGCGATAGACGGGACTCTTAAATGGATAGTTATTTTTCATTTTGATGTTGATGAAAATGGCATCTGAATTACTGAAAAGTTCTAAGCCCATAACACTATAAAACTCGCACAATTGGCGTGAACCCAGCGACTAAGCGAAAATTTCATTCTCTTTTACTATTGCGTTGCGTATCATTTCGTTCAAATTGTATACCTGCAACTGCGGCGAGGCGTGCACAGGAAAACCAATTCGATAGCGACTAGCGCGCAAAAACATTCAAGCACTTGAAAAATTAATTAAATTTCTGCTCACATTTCAAACGTGAAACTCTTGAAAATTGAAAATACATCAACACTTTGTTCTCGTCTCACATGTGCTACAAACTAGATCGCTATCGAGCGATCGACACCAGATAATGCTTTCTGCTTTTAAAGTAATGAATTTAAAATTAGAAGTGCGGGAAAATTCTAAACTTTTACGAGAGTGGAGGATAATTTTCAATTTGCATTGCAGTTTTTAGTATTTTTCTAAGCTGCAAAGTTTATACAGTGCTTCAATATTGGGTACCTACTATACGTGAGAGTATTAAATAAAGTCAACAAGTAAAGTATCCCATTATAAAAATTGTTTTGTTCAAGGAAAATAATTTCTTGTTACTTTAAAAGCACTCAATAGTTTGTATGTGTAATAATGTCATAAACAATGAATATGATTTACTTTATAATGCATAAGGAAATAATATGACGTTGGTTTGTTTTTAAAACGTAATTTAATAATGTTAAGTAACTTATTTTAGATCAGTCAACATCAAAACATCTACATACATACAATACTCGTATATCAACTAAATCAATTATTTGCTTCTCGGTCTGACTACTGTCATATTTTTTTGTAAAACTAGGTTCAATCTGAAATAAGATCAAACAGATAAAATTCCTCTCCAATCGTCTGGTATTTATAAAATACCCTGTCAATGTGGTAAAGTATACAGGGTGTTTCTGTACTTATGGATCAAACTTTAAGGGTATACCTATGTAACACGTTCTACTGATTACGGAACAAAAAGAATTTTTCAAAATTTCGCAAAATTAAGGGTGGTTTACTTAAAGGAAACATGTTGAGTGCCACTGGTTTCATAGCTGTTTGTGTTGTTTTATTCAAATATTAACAATGCACGTAATTATCTAATCCAACGCTGATATTGTGTAATGAAGAAATTTAATTAATTTTGTAATGAAACCAGTGACATCAACATGTTTTCTTTAAGTAAACCATCCTTTATTTTGCGAATTTAAAAAAAAATCTTTTTGTTCCGTTATCAGTACAACGTGTTACATTATACCCTTAAAGTTTCATCCATAAGTACAGAAGCACCCTGTATATTGGCCAAACATGGAGCACAGTAGCTACAGGAATCAAAAAACATCAACGAAACATTAGATTGAATCATCCAAATAAAAATAAAAAGCAATTGAAATGAAGATAGTCCCAATAACATCAATCACAACACTGAATTTGAATTAAATAAATCTTGGTTGTCAATTTTTAATACATAACATTTTTACTGTTTGAGTCTCTGTTTTTACGAGTGAATTTACCTTACACGTTAGACAAAATGTCAGGGACTTAAATTTATTGTACTTTTAGTTCGTAGTAACAACTTCGTAAAATAATTGCTTGTTGTTTTTTGTAGGTAAACATTATTCATTTGTTCAAAACATCGTATTGGAAATGAATAAATATCACAGAACTAATTCCCAAATAAATAATTTATTATTATGTGTTCTGAAAATTTCTTTAAACCTATAAAATTTATAGCTTTGTTTACCTATCTTTTCGACCTACCATTAGGTACTCGTAGGAGAGAACTCTATCCACATTATTTCGTTTATCAACTCCTAAGATTCAAACTTCAAATAACTCTCGGCAAACTCACTTAAACTATTTCAAAAGATGTTTAAATCTTTTGTGAATTATTATCAAATTATATTACTGAAATTGTGTATAATAACACGGGTAATAACTGCATTTTCATGGTGTACTAAATTCAATGATACACTGAAAGAAAAATTTCGGAGGGAATGATTCTAGAGAAAGTTTTCACATAAGAGTAGTTAATTTTGACTACATTTGTATTTAACTGTATTATTTTTAGGAAGAAATCATCATTTTTTCATGTAGTTACGCAATTCTAACAACGATAAGGAGAAGTTTTGCACTTTTTTACCTCCGCATGTAGAACAAATTTTGTTAGCTAAGTAAAATGTGGAAATTAAATCTTAATTTGTTAAAAACATACGTTTTTGTGTAATTTACATCTACAATAAATGAGTAATAACATATGAGGTATGTAAAATACACTTTATGTAGTTAAATTTCAAAGTTCTTTTATAACAGTAGTTAACTTCAACTTACAGACGATATTTACTCTTAACGGAGAAATACACAAGTGAAAAATTCCACTTTATATTTGTTAACTTATTATAATTCATATATTAGTAGTTAAAATTATCCAGTTTTAACTAGTTTTTTAGCGTTTGGCGGCTCTGAAGTTTGCTCCCCGCTAAACTCTTGGTCTTTTGCGTCTAGACTCTAGTGGTGGTTCCACGTGTTTAATTTTGTGTTGTAAATGAAGGAAAAAATATGGAAAATATCCTAAGAAAGATGTTAAACTCAATTATGCAAAAGCTACAGTAAACTTATTTGATTGTTAAGAGTCGGGAGGAAAAGAATACGTAAGTATTAAGTTTTTTCATGTTTTGACTAGTTTAACTAGTTTAAACGAAAAAATATAAATATTTTAATTTATTAAACTTATTGTAGGAGTTATTTTACGATCCCGTAAGCAGCACTGGTTTTCTAGAAACCCGAGCAAGAACAATTAATAGAACATCTTCATCTACAATAGGATCAAGAACCAAAAAAACGCCAACTAATGAATCTATTGACGAACTGGATGAAGAATCAAGCGAAGCATATTTTCAAGAATCTATTAACTTTTTAAAAAATGCATGTGTAAAAATTCAACTAAAAGATATATTTGTTCACATACACTTTTGGTAAAATGTAAAATATTAAAATGAATACCTGAAACTAGAAAAAAATCATAATATCGCCATTGGCGTAGCTAGGTGTCTGGGGCCCTGAATCAAAATATTATCGGGAGCCCAAGACCATATTCAGGTGTCGGTATTTATTTTTAATAATTTTTTTCTAGTCTTCCACAATATATTAATGTTGTTGCGAAAATAATGGACATTCAAAGAAAAACTATTTAACTCGGATGATTTATACACTGAAAGAAAAATTTCGGAGGGAATGATTCTAGAGAAAGTTTTCACATAAGAGTAGTTAATTTTGACTACATTTGTATTTAACTGTATTATTTTTAGGAAGAAATCATCATTTTTTCATGTAGTTACGCAATTCTAACAACGATAAGGAGAAGTTTTGCACTTTTTTACCTCCGCATGTAGAACAAATTTTGTTAGCTAAGTAAAATGTGGAAATTAAATCTTAATTTGTTAAAAACATACGTTTTTGTGTAATTTACATCTACAATAAATGAGTAATAACATATGAGGTATGTAAAATACACTTTATGTAGTTAAATTTCAAAGTTCTTTTATAACAGTAGTTAACTTCAACTTACAGACGATATTTACTCTTAACGGAGAAATACACAAGTGAAAAATTCCACTTTATATTTGTTAACTTATTATAATTCATATATTAGTAGTTAAAATTATCCAGTTTTAACTAGTTTTTTAGCGTTTGGCGGCTCTGAAGTTTGCTCCCCGCTAAACTCTTGGTCTTTTGCGTCTAGACTCTAGTGGTGGTTCCACGTGTTTAATTTTGTGTTGTAAATGAAGGAAAAAATATGGAAAATATCCTAAGAAAGATGTTAAACTCAATTATGCAAAAGCTACAGTAAACTTATTTGATTGTTAAGAGTCGGGAGGAAAAGAATACGTAAGTATTAAGTTTTTTCATGTTTTGACTAGTTTAACTAGTTTAAACGAAAAAATATAAATATTTTAATTTATTAAACTTATTGTAGGAGTTATTTTACGATCCCGTAAGCAGCACTGGTTTTCTAGAAACCCGAGCAAGAACAATTAATAGAACATCTTCATCTACAATAGGATCAAGAACCAAAAAAACGCCAACTAATGAATCTATTGACGAACTGGATGAAGAATCAAGCGAAGCATATTTTCAAGAATCTATTAACTTTTTAAAAAATGCATGTGTAAAAATTCAACTAAAAGATATATTTGTTCACATACAATCTACCGTGAACCACAGAAAAAGTTTAACCAGCATTATTGAATTATATCCACATTTCAAAGATATACTCCAGGCCTTGTAAGTAAATTTATATATTATATTTTATCGGATGTTTAGGTCCTTTTTTTCAATGTTAATTTAATTTTTATTTCAGGTAATTTACCAGAAATTTTTCTAATGTTTGTTCTAATTATATTGTTTTAATTATTATTGAAGATTGGGACATACCTACATACAAATAATTGTTGATAGCTTTGCTTCATTTGCTTCCCCAGCAGGCAGCAGCCAGGGACCGTGGTGGAGCCAAAAAAAGGTCAAAGTCTTCTGCTGTCGATAAGCTATTTGTTCATCATTCAGTAAGTACATTTGTTATCATATCATCTGATGTATTTTGAATTAAATATATTTCATTTAAATAGATAGCTAGTCGTCTTGAAGAAGCTTTCAACAGCAGGAAAACTATCCAACCATTTCTTATTGCCGTGGGTCCAAATAAGGAAGCCATATCGGATTACTAGGTATATTGTAATTGCCAACAAGTTAGCATTGTTTTGTGCGGTATTATATAATTATATGGTAATGTTATAATGTTAATTCCTAATAGATGTAGCCTGGCTTTAAAAATACTTTTGTATTCTAAAAGATTGTTAATATATTTTTTAAAATTAATATAATGATACATGAAATATTTTCTTATTCACCTTTTTTATTACGGTCCTGAATTTTATGACTAGATATTTTTATTACGGCCCTGTGTAAAAATTTGAAAGGAGGGTTTACCATCCATACCCAGAGGTATTTAACTGCCAAAACATGGTTAAATATCTCTTTTTTTGTATGTCTTTAACTATCAAAGGTATGCATTTCGCAAAAAAATCTTAGTTAACTATCTCTTTTTAAGTAGTTAATCTAATACATAAAATGAGATAATATCAATTTTATATGAGTAAATTGCATAATGTCTTGTAGTTAATAGCATCATTTATTTAACTCCGTATGTATGTTCTTGACTACATATTTCTCTCCTATATTCGTCAAAATCTAACTCCGTGAAAGTAACTACTTATTTTAACTCCGAAAACGGATGGTCGCGAGGGAACTACCTAAGTAGTTAAAAAAGAGTTAGATCTAACTCCGTATTTTTTTCTGTGTAAGATAATGTAAAGTAACTATTAAAACTTTACATTAATGGCTTTCCACAAAATAACATTACGATTTTATGGTCTATATCTGATTGCAAATTGCTGCAATTTAAACTAACATGTATTAAGCTATTTTAAGTACCATCCTATACGGTACAATTTCGAAATAAGAAATTAATCAACGTCAAAATATAATGAAAAATATTTTAAGATCCGATTTTAGGGCTTCATTTAGTACCGCTTACACCGTCATTATTTTAACATTTACTTAAAATTCGAAAATATCCTATATACCTATATTGATTTTATAATAATAATAACTCATCTTAAATATGTTAAAATTTCAGACACTGTATTTTAGTATCTTGTTAAAATGAAATATTCAACCAATTTTAACAAATCTTGAAATAATTGCAACCCCAAATACAAAGCACTAATAAATCATGTTCTTTTCATTAATTAATTACTTAGTTTTCAAATTTACATTATCTAAATAAAAAATAAACATAAATTTACCAGAATATCATTTAAATATTCAAATATGAATAGAAACTGGCGCCATCTCTATGAAGAATGTGCAAAACATAAATCAGTAAGAACATCAGTGATATAATATTCAATGCGTAGTGATTTCGTAGTGCTTTATTTACTAAATTTGTAGTTATTTCGCGATATACATTTACAAATCTATGTGTAGTGTGTGTCTAAGAATCCTGGAAGAAATTTCAAGGCCCTGCGATAAATAATACAAGGTAAAAATCGATTTATAGTTTTTCTACGAGATGTACAGGCTGAACTAAATGTAATATAGAAAATCTGATTACACCATTGGATTTCTCGTAGTTTTGTTAGTAAACAACCGTAGTTTCATATTATTTGTTGCTCTTTTGGTAGAATTTCTACGAATTTTAGTTTATTGAAGAATTGCTCACATTATTAATTTTGCAAAGAAAGTAATTTTTTTATTTAATACTAAAATTCTTCGTTTAAAATTGCGAAAATCTCGGGGCCCCTGATCCTCTTGGGATTCGGGCAACTGCCCTACCATAGCTGCTCCAAGCTCCATTGAGGATATACAGAATGTTCCACAACTTACGACAAAAAATTAAAGGGTATGTACTGTACGACTTGCTGATCATGAAACAAAAAGAATTTTTTTAAATTCGCAAAGTTAAGGGTAGTTTACTTGACGTGTGTACATTTTAAGTAACACTGTTTTGATGGTATATTTGATAATTTGACATTTATTAGTATTAGATATTATGTAAATAATTACTTTCATTGTAGAAGATTTGAAAAAAATTATTAAAAATAAATACCCACCAGAGGCAAAAAAATGTTTTGTTTAAATACAATGCAATTTTCAAAAAATTCTTTTTGTTTCATAATCAGCACGCCGTACAGTACATTCCCTTTAATTTTTGTGCTAAGTTGTGGAACATTCTGTATAAGATGGAAGTTCTCTCTTCATAATTTGAATCTCAATAAAATTCTTATAAGAGTGATCTGTTAAGTTGCTCACAAAATTTAAGAATAGGAACTAAGAATTAGAATAGTCTTAAAGTTAAAACAGTTATAATATAAATGAGCATAAACTCACCTTTAGTTAAAACAGCAATAAAACATTATCATAGACGCATTAAGTATTAGCTAGGTGCTTAAGTTAATTTAATAATCTTACTAATTAACAACAAAAGCAAACATGGCTTCCACTTACTTGAGTAGTGATTATGTCCAGCAGCACCACTGCTCTTCTCCCGGGGGGCAACTGTTTCCTCTTCCGGCTTCATCATGCCGTCGTACTCGATTTCCATGGACGGGGCTTCCCCGTAGCTACTAGCCCTTGCTGCTCGGCCTAGAACTCGACTTGCTGCGCGCGGCAATCTAGCGACAGGTCACAGTGTTCGTGTCACCTTCACCCTCAGAACCACTCGCGAATGTGGAAAGCCTACAACAATTAGAACAGGGTTAGATGTAGAAATGAAATGCTTTGAATGTGAGAAATGCTGGAAGGGTGAATATGATAAAAGCAAGTACTGGGACAATAGTTGAAGTACCGCAGCGTGGGATAGACTTTGACTTTAAGATGAGGTTATGTGAATGCCGACTTTTTAGTTTTCTCTTGGTAGGTTTATGAATAATGATTATATTAATATTTAAAACAGAACTATTGTATAATTATTTATTTTTTTCAATACCTGCACTGAAAACGCCACCTTTCGGCCCAATTATTAGGGACGAAAGTGAGGTATTTCTGACCAGTCAATACTTTTCGTCCCTAGGGAGAAAACGTACTTTTCCTTCCGCTTTACGCGGGAATCCACTTGATTTTTACCTTCCTAGAGAAGAAAAGTACTTTTCCTTTCGCTTTATGTTGAAATTCATTTTATTTTGTCCTGCCTAGGAAGGATAATTACCTTTCCTCTCGCTTTATGCGGGGTATCAAAATTGTTTTTGTATTTTATGGAATTATTATACATTTTTCCAATGTTATCATCACCCAATGTTATCATCACTCACTCGTGTTGCCAAACGCAAACTGATTTCGAACAAGTAAAAGCCAGATATTCGTCAATACAAGTAGTGAGACACAGACATAAGGTTTCTATTATTTAATTGTGTGTATTTAATAGGTTACGGTTAGTAAATTATTCAATAGAAATGATTACAACTTTTGTTGTTGTCTGCACATTACTACAAATGCAATAAAATAATGAAAAGAAACAGCATAAGCATTATGAATTTAATCATTTGTCAAAATAATTGTATTAACTGTATCCAAAAGAAGTTGTTGATTACTTCGTTTCGAATTTACTAAATCGTACCAAATGTTAATAAATACTAAAACTATTTTTATTATTTTATTTTAGTGGTATGCCGAGTACCGAGATTCGTTGCAAATAAAATTGCGATCGTTACCCACACCTCTAATGGTCCGATCAAATATAACTATAACTTTCTTATAGTCTGTCTCTGATCGAAATATTTCATGAGGATCGAATAGAAGGAACTATATAAAAAAGACAAATAGACAAACTCTTAGCTTTATTGGATTACCTACAAGTTAGCAATAACATAATTTGTACTAATAAATGAAAAATACTATAGCCTTTACTTTTTTGTAATGAAATGATCCGTTCTGATGGTGTCATAAATTTATTTGAAATGAAATAATATAACATGTACATAAATATCTAGGTTAATTTATTTATTCTATACAAATAAAATTTAACTCTGCAGACGTGTATGCTTCTTTTTTTATAATGATTAATTGTTTAGCACTTTTTATTTAAAAAGAAAACAAAACTTGTTAAAAGATAAAATTTTATTATGGTCGTATACTGGATATTACTAGTACTTACTTAAAATTGCTAGAAAATATTCTATATATCGTAGTTGTTTTATGGCCTATTAATAACTATTCATAGCTACCTTCGGGATAATAAAAAGGCAACAAATTTATTATTGATTACAAAGGACTAAAATTTATTCATTTTTATGTGGATATGATGTACCTACTTATACAGGCTGTTTCATAACTTCAGGTACATACGTTAAGGATATATGTAGTTTGATATGCTGATTACGAATCAAAAAGAATTTCTTTTAAATCGCAAAATTAATTTTCATGTTTCCCAGTCAAAATTTTTTTTTAAATTCGAATCGTAGTAATCAACAAGCCCTTACAGTTAATACAATTTTTACAAATGATTAAATTCATAACGTTTTACTTTCAGATGCTAAACAGACATTTCGCAGTCTAGGTATACAAGTACCTAACTAATTTTTTTTTGTTTAGAAATTTCAACTTTTTTTTCAAGCAACGCCGGGTACCTCAGTACCTTGGTTAATGTGATAAATTGTTTACATGTTATAAATTTTTATGGTATTTTTCTGGTAAAGACTTAAATCAAAGTTATTATTCCATATTTTATTTGTTTAATTTTTTTCATTTTTTGTATTTCCTATTATCAAACTGCGAGCACTACATACTCAAATTATAAATCTTGTACCTATAATAATGCGACATTAATATTGTATAATCCCGTGCTTACAGAAAGAATAATGATTGCATTATTTCTCCTGGAATATTCGCAATTTCAAAAAGGTCACGCTTAGTCCTAGAATAATTTCATGCTAGACAAGTTTAATATCAACCGCGGAATGGTGGAATTGTATTAAAACGAATTCAACAATAAACATCAGCCATGAAAAGAACATGAAATATATTATGAATATTTATGAACAATGGCAAACTAGAAAATGAGTTCTGGAGTTAAACAAACTAGCAAAATGTAAAACTGTATTATCCCGGACAGCAATATTGTCAATTCAGTATTCGCGTAATACGTATGTCCTGGAATATGTCGTACGCCCCATATTTTATATGCAAAGTCTGAAATGAAATTCAGTTTGTAGAGCATAAATTTGTTATGTGGTATAATTTCTGAAAGGAACGGAATAAAATATACTTGGCAGTGGCAGTTATAAATCTGGTGGAGCGTATTTAATTTGACACGATTTGATATATGATTTTTTCGAGTGTGGAACGGTTGATACTGGGGACTGGAACATCTAGGGACTGGGACTGTCCTAGGTAATATATACATTTTCGACAAATTTTTAACCCACTGAATAAGCAGAATTTATAGCGACCATAAACATTAAACTGAAAGCAGATACTTTAGATATATTATTTATAATATAATAGTGTATAACTGTTTGGAAAGGTCTTCCTGCTAAAAGTTATTGCTTTTAATGACGCAGAATAAGTTTTTAATGATGGTCGGTTCTATTAACAACTTTATCTTTTATAAATAACAATCACGGAAAATGTATGTTGATCAAAATAATTAAAACCTAAGTTTTCATTATGATGCAAATAGACTAATTAGGATTATGAAAAAAAAACTGGTCATATCAGACGTTCAGTACAGGTATATGTAGGTAACTGTAGTATAATAAACCCATCCATAAGATACACTATTGTATTATGAATTCATAATTAAATAATATTGTATAATGACCCCATTATTCAACACTATTGTATAATGATGAACTGCCACCTCATCAAAATGTGAGGTCAAGTTAATATTTTCATGAACAATATTTTGTAAAGAAATGCGTTAATCGTAGATAAAACGATGTATAATGGCCATAATTCACTCGCATTCTCTTGAATTATTGCTTACAATGTGCTCGTTAAATAATAAACAATTATTGTACACTCGTATATTATTTTTATTGAAATATTATAATGTATTGTAAATTTTAGAGGCCATAGATATGAATTTTTTGGAAATGGTATTGATGTTGGTTGAAAGGAGAATAAAACAATGACAATGGCGTAATCTGTCATTAATATTTGAACCAAAATGCAGTACACATTACTCTATTTACTAGTTCGCTGTTCAACTTAGGAAACTCCAAGTTGTCAGATCGCTTCACTTAGATTAAAGTTTACGTACAAGTTTGTTTTCAACAACATAATGTTTTGACAAATGATTTTGGATTATCGACATATAGATTTGAAACATAATGTAATTGATCTTATGTCTTCCTAGTATGTAATGGTTTATTTTGTCATGGATACGAGGAACGTTATGTACTACATTAAGCCCTAGGGCATTAAGAAATTACCATGGTAATATTGATACATCACGGATCTTTTTCTTCTGAAATTGGTATCCTGTCCGTTGGATATATCAAAAATATTAACAAAATTTGAAACGACAAAGCGAAATGTCACGCGCGGAATTTTAAATAAATAGTAAGATAAAATATTGTATGTACCACGGGAACCATTGATGTTTAATGCCCTCGGCCAATTTACAGACCATTGGGTTTGTAAACATGTCGCTCTCGGATGAGCATAAAGATCATCATAATGCCCTTGATACATAAATAACTATTACATAATTGACATTATTAATAGGTAGTTTATTATTAAGAAATTGTATATCTTTTGTAAGAACACTTAAAATTTAAAAGGCAGAAAATAATCTTTACCTCTTGAAATATTAGTAGAGTGTTTCAAAGCTCTTGTTTTCTTATTTTCTCTGAAAATAGCAACTGATTATTGTGAAGATACTTGGCACAAATAATTAAGCAGTGCTCTCGACAAAGAACTCGAAAAATGCCTATACTATATCACAACAATAGCATTAAAAATTACATCTATCTCCCTCAAAAACAGCCTTTTGTTTTGTAACTTATTCATATCAAGGAACAATGGAATTCCGTCTGCTTCATTGTTTCATATTTTACTTAACGCTAGCATAAAGCCCAAAACGACGGTCTCATTACAATATACCTGAGGATCAACGTAAGCTATGCCTAGCTTCTCAATTATTGTCAAGGAGCGCAGGAAAACTCGCTCCTGCTACTCATCTTCATTTGTTTTTTATCATTGCTTGTTTTGTACCTACCTTCCTATTTCAACATTTTTATTTCCGTGACTTAATGTAGTTTTCGAGCTCAACTATTTGGGATTTCGAAAATCGTAAAAGATAAATCGAATAATTTTGGGTAAAGTTACAGTTATACATAGAATTGGTTGTTAGTTAATGACATTATAGTAATCAACTTCCTTTTTTTAAATTCGTTAACTTAAAGGCAGTTTTCGCAAGAAGCACATTTTTAAACTAGGTAACTCTGTATTGTTGGTAATATAATAGTATTCTGATTAACTATGAATGGAATGAAATAAAATTAAAGATTATTATGGTTTTTATTTTCTTTTGATACTAATTTTTTAACATTATAAACAAACTGCTGTAGGCAATCTTAATTTTTATCATTCTCGAAGTTTTGATTATACGTTTTAGACTGTACCTACTTGCGAAAATTTAACCTTAAAAACTGTTTTTTAAATTCACAAATCACCAATGGGTCACATTATACATGTGTAACTATTAACCTTTTAGGGTCTTTTTATAACTTGTTCGTAACCTGTCAAATTTTAACAAATTCCAAATGATAAAAATCAACACCATTTCGTTAGATACATCTGTCTACATCTACATTCTTAAAAATAACACTTCACTATGTTAAATTTGTAATTTCAATTGTGCTAGGAAAATAAAAACAGTGTCAAAAAATAAAATTGAAGCGCTAGTTAATTTGCTCTCTTAAATAAAATAAAGTTTGATATAAAATTACAGGTGGTATTAGGGGATAAAATTTAAGGGAAATAACTTAATGCTAAGATAATCCTGCGTTGACCACAGCAGATTTTTACTGAAACAATTTATGTTTAATTTAAATCGCAACTCCTTAGCGTTGAGAAATGCGAAATTAGTAAGATCATTATCAGCTTTCTGTTCGCAACTCTTGCAGCGATTATGGAACGAAATGTTTGTGAAGGATCTTGTGGTATTAGAGTTTGCGGTTTAGAATTCTGGGCCGAAGGACTAACGAAGTTCGAAGAGCTGACTTCAAACCGTAGTTTCATAAATTATAAAAGATGAATTTTCAATGTAAGAAAGCTGGTAACTTTGGCATGCAACGAATTAGATTGAAAAGTATTCCATTCTCAGTTTATTATACTTAAAGAGAATTTTGTATGAAAGTAAATTTAAAACTTGACTCTACCAGGATTTATCCCTTTAAAATGTTTGCATTACGTCTAAATAATTATTAGCATTAAAATTAAAAATTTAGAAAGCAATTTAAGATATCTTCCTTGTCGTTAGAAATACAGCATAAATTTATTAACAGAATTTATTCGTCTACTCTAGGAGCATAACGTAAAATTATTTTCACTTATACTGTATATTGTTGCATAACGGCTTGGCGAGAATTGTTTGTCTGTTTTAAATGGAACACCCTATATATTTTGAATTGCATTTTATTTCCCTATACGGACATATGAATTTTGTTTTAGTTTTCCGCGACGTTACCAAGTTATTCCATTTTTTTTCTAAAAAAATGCCGAATACACACATTGCTTTAAAAAGGTGTACTAAATTTATTTTAATAGTAAAAATTAAGAATTTTTTTTTCTGCACAACTGGAACTTTACTCTGTGTTCTGACATAATTTTTTAAAATGTAATTATACAGGGTGTTGAATAAAGTGAGTCAAATTTACTCAATTTCAAATGACTATAACTCGTCATTTTCAAATGAAACACCCTATATTTTATTATTCTGTTGTGTATTATCTTCATATGTTATGGTCTCCTATACCTAAAACAATAATTTCTGAGTTTTTCGCCATTTTTCTCTAAATTTATTTAGGTACCTACTCAATTAAAAATTAAATCTAGTATATCATGGATATTGTTAATTTATATGATTTACACTGTTAAGGTAACCTTACCTTACTTTTTATTAACAATATTGATATGATTTTATGTGAAATTTTTTGTGAAATTAAAGATGTAATAAAGTGTCCCTCATTTATATCCCCCATCAAAATTCTCATCATGCAAAATTCCTTACTGTTCCTTAAAAAATTTGTGTAAATATTAGTAAAAATTAAAATTACAAATTTCTCAACTCCCTTCTAGTATAATAAATAAGAAGATTGAAACTGTGCCGGCTTTCGTTCCCAGCTTGCTTGATCTGCATGTTCATGTTTAAAATTTCATGTAAATTCATTCAACATGGAAAGGAACAAACATTCGTCTGTCGGTTTGGTTTCTTTGTTCTTACGCAGCATTCTTAGATCTTTCGTTGCCAATGTTCGCGCTATTTGGCTTTCGGTTATTTATGTTTCGTATCTCAAACGTGACTATGCATCGTAATTATAATTATTAAAGATTATGTATGATTTATATTCGTACAACAAATGCTCTGTCATATTTTATAATTATTATATCTTATATTAGAGTTGCTTTTCGCACAAATTTTATTTAAAAAATTGGCGCTAACCTTATTAACTAGGTACATCAATACAATTTAAAGATAAACAAAATATTATATTTTTTATAAACAAAACAATCAATGTTAGTATGATCGAATCTTTGATTTTAAATTTTTTTAAATATGTGAAATGACAAAAAATTAAATATTTGAGTGTTAATGACGGGAGGTAATTTTAAAATATCTCAAAAGTCGTAATTTACATTTATTTAAAAAATATTATTATAGAAATTCATCCAATAATAATTACGTTAAAATTTTATTTCAAAATCTAAGTTCGTTGCGAACCGTTCAATTCTGTTCGTTGCAGAAAAAATCAATTAAATCGACAGTAGTGTGATTTTCGTGAGATTATTTCACTCATCATAAATTTGACCAATCAGATTGTCTTATTTTTCATTGTTTTCCAATTTAAATAAGTGATTAAATAGCACCATGCTATTTAATCGCGATTAAATTGCAGCTAGCTTTTTCTAACAAATTTTGAGCTTTTTGAAGGCATATTTAGCAAGATACTTACATGATTTTTATGTTTTCCGATATTCTATATCTTTAAACATGCCAAATTATTCATTTCAAGCAGATTTTATTTATTAGTTTTTGACGTTTATCTGACAGAAGTATAAAAATAACAAACGATTTGCTATTGTTACAATGGTTACGTATAACAACAAAATTTGATGGATGTCAGAATCAACGTATGATTGCAAAAATTCTTCCTATTAATACTGTAAGTACACATAAAACTATGAATTCATGAAATAATCTTAACATATACCCCTCGTGCTGCTAAAGAATTGAATCGATAAATTTGACATGTCTGGCTTATGAAATAAATTTTGCTTAAAAAGTGTTTGAGTACATAATAATTTGAAAAAAACCCGAGACCGCAGGTCGAGAGATTTTATCTAAAATTATTATGTACGATAACACTTTTTTTAAAGCAAAATTTTTTGAATTAAATTCATTGCACTCGGGATATAACTTATGATTATATGAATGTCTAGTGAAATGTATGCTTCAAAATACAAAAAATATATCAAAATTTGCGTGTAACACATTATGTGAAAATAGTTCTATCGATATAATATACCTAGTGTGTGACTGAACTTAATGTGTGTTTCCAGGTGAAAATATACGAACTTTCTATGATGGAACACACAAGGAGCCAAGCATGGACCATGGAGAAGATAGGTTAGCATTTTATTTAAGTACATAGATAGTTATTAATATGTTAAAGTAGAGAGAAAAACCGCAGCTTTGCTGCCTCAATGGCCTTTAATGACAAAGTAAAGTGATGCCATGAATTAAGTTTAGATACTAACACAGCTAATAAATGTTCATTTTTAATATAACTCAACCGTCAATCGTATAGCAAATTATACAAAAATAAGATCTTTAACTCCTAATAAGTGTTGTTATATTTCTTTTATTAATTTCTATTATTATTAATATTATTAATTTATTGTTGCAGGTTCTGCGAACCTTGAGTAAACAGCTAGCCTCGTGTTAAAGGTCAGTGCCTCTTTTACTAATTTTGTGTTAAACGTATTTACGTTTTTTCAGCCCCAAATTTTATTCCTTTATCCTTTAATATCCCCTCTCCCCGTAAGTACGCCGCTGTATAGATATTTACGTGTTATTGAAACATTAATTACAATGCATAAAGCTCGCAAATTTATTATTCCCTCTTCAATTTAGAATTGCTACAAACTGCAGTCCTATTAAAGCTCCCATTGGGAAAACTTCAATCTACTCTTACAGTCCCGATGCATCTCGCAGCATGTGGTATGGTATGCGTCTCTTAACACAAACAAGCGAACATGCGACACTGTTTTGTCCCAGTAACCTTCGAAGACGCTTACGAAGAAAGTTAAGAACACATGCCATCCATATATTTCCACTAATTAAATTCTGTTGGCAGCTTGCGCGCTTTTTCACAAACTATTTGCAACGACAGTCGACAATGAAGTGCAGTATAATGCTTCGTTGAAATCAAACGAGAAGTTTCGTAATCCCCAGCTTGTCAAAATGTTTCCATGTTGCAGCTAGTTTAGAAATATCAATTTTTAATTAAGCAAACGAGAGGTGTAGGTATATTAAATTGTCAAAAATGTCAGTAATATTGCATTGGATACGTCTGTTATTTTGAAAATGTTGTGGATTTTGAATATGAAAATGATTTTATTGTAGTAATAGCCAACAATCATACCCGGATTTTGGCTGTCAATGTCATTTAGAAACTATGACACATTTCAATTAAAATAGAATATCTAAAGTAAAATTAACCATATCTATATCAGGCAATTTAATACCAATAGTGTGTTGGCAACCTTATTAGAAAATATTTAAAATTGTATATGAGACATACTCAAAAAATGTTTTTGTTACATAATTATAATTTTTCATTGTGATTATTCAAATATCAATGAAAGAAGTTTGATAAAATAATAATGTTAAGTACCTAACGACATTATATTTTAAAAATTAAGCAAGGATTACTATTAGTTAAAATATTATACCTATAGGTTTTTGATTGTAAACAAGGATTAGTTGCTCAATTAGTTGGAGTACTTCGAAAACAAAAAACAAAATAGTAAATAAAATCTTAGAATCAAAGCTAACTGGTAGGTTATCGAATAAACACGAAACGAAGCAAAACTAGTTTGCCCTATAAAACTATTTAGTTTTCTATATACTAATTTTTACATACGAGTATTAGGTCAAACTTTGAACTACACACAAAAAAGTTATACCGTAATAACGGACTGGGTCATCGATTTCTCTCCCGATAGTGTAATCTATTGCTTGCTTTTAAAGTTAATCCAAAATAAAATCAATCTTTTTACTATGGCATAGGTTTAGGTTATTTTATCCAACACCATTTAATAATAGCAACATAACTATGTTGATTTTAAACAAGCAAAGTAAAAAATTGCCCACTAGTGGCTTTGATCAAAATTAAACCCACTTGTGGGTAAATTGTTACGTTGTTTGTTGGAAGTCACCATAGTATCGATGTTTTAGGTTGGAACTTAAATTTTTTTAAATATTTAAGCAGTTATTAAGAGGTGTTGGATAAAACGTTATACTTCACACGTGGGCAAAAAGGAATGATCCACTCGAGAAAATTATCTCACTCAGATTCCTTAATTCCTTACTTTGCCCACTTGTAAATTAAATAACTATTGTCTGATTAGGTTTATCCTGTAACATAGAGTACAATATATTTAAAATATATTATTTTCTGTATTATACATTTTATCTTTTATAGTTATACAGGGTGTTTCCGGATTAAGTAGCCAAACTTTAAATGTGAATGTAGGACCTCAATATAATAAAAACAATTCTTTTGGACATTTTTTCGCCAATACTTATTTTAGAAGATTATTGGCTTCTGAAGTTACAAATAAGAATGTGAAGAGTTTTGTGAAAATAAAGGAATAGTAATAAATAAATATTCCATATTATCAACATTAGTGCTAAAAACAAATAAAATTTAAAAAGAATGTATAATATTTAAAATGTTCAAAACAGAATGAGTTACTAATCGACGTTACTTCTCTGTTATTTCCTCGCGCTGCATTTCCATTGCAAAATTCGTAAATGAACATCATGACAGCATAACACACTATGTGTAAATGTACGCGGTATAATTATTGTAGTTTACTCCACAAACAAATTAAATGGCAGTAGTCGCGCAGGTTTAAGCACAACTCTCTAAATGAGATGTCATAGGAATCCAGAGTTCCGTGGTTCAAGTCTCTTGGTCGGCAGTGTGTGCGATTGTCGTTAAATTGTAAAAACATCTTGCAATTAAATTGCACTCAGACGCGTCAAGCTGACCTCTTGATCGTCCTGATTGCATAAGAATTTCTCCGTTGTCGCTTTGAATTTCAAAGGTCGTCACACGGATTCATATTCTGACTGCATCAAGACGAATCGGTCTATAAATGGTTGGATTCCACTATAATAACATTTACTATTCTTTCATTGGGACATTGGGAGTAAATACTGTTGAATGGTTACCAGCAAAATTTAAAAAAAAACTAAATTTATTTATTTAAATAATACTCATACATACATTTGTTCAATGTGGACATGTTAATCCTTTTATTCAGTTAATGATGTAGCTATCAAAAATAATTAAATTCTTAAGTTAAAGTTTGGCTGGAACCAGTGCAAGTCCCAATATTTATAGGAAAAAGGAACGACAAAAAGAAAAGACTTCCACTCCCATTGTTCCACTTGTATTCGTACTTAACTAACATTTATAGCTACAAATTTATTGTAGCCTTATACGAGTAAGTATAGTAAATTTGAAAAATGTATAATATTTTATCTTACTTTCAATAACAGAAATATTTAAATCAATTTTCCAGTAGGTAAATATATACGAGTATGTAGAGTATAGCTATCTTGTTGATTGTAAAGATAATTAATGATATAGGAATGCAAGTGTGCTAATGAAGTTACGATCGTGTTTGTTGGTTCGATTACGTTAATACACTTGAGCGAAGTGTGGGATTACGTGCTAGGTGCGAGTCGGATATCGGCAGTCTTAAAAATGCTCTAATCGAGTATCACGTGACCGGGAATTGCCATCTTTCCTTGCTGCCACAGTTTGTATATCACGTTTAATTGGTCCATGACATGAGTAGTGAATGTGTGACTTATTATTTGGTGATTCGATTAGTTAACTATTCCAATAATTTCGCTTTTTAGTAGTTTCATTGATCACGTAACTGATCATCTATAATCTGATCCGCTCGTACTCCGACATATAAATCATTTAAATTATATTGATTCACGGGCTGCTCAAAATTTTACATCAATAAAGGAGAAGAAATAGCCTTTCGTCTGATTTTATTTGGTGCAGAGTGGAGAGTGCAGAAGCAGAGACACGTTATTTATTTTGTTTTCATAACACACTAGATGTGTGCTCGCGACGGCTGGTCGGCAGTTCCCGCTCCCAGCGGGTTCGACTACCGCTGCCTCTGCTCTCGGGTTGGATTCTGCGATTCCGATTGCTAGGAACAAAACAGCTGCCTGCGATGCTTGCACTGCCCACTAGTTGATCGCATTGGATTTTTATATTTTGCTTTTCTCGTTCTTCGCCCTCTTCGTCATATTTCGATTCGTGAGTGCATGAATAAAAAAACATCTGATTCTCTGTGGAAGTAAAGAAATATTTGAAATATAAACGGTATTTTCAGCTCTGTTCCAGAAAAGTAGGAAGTGGTGCAATATTTTCTTCCTTTTCTCCTTTTCTTGACTTTCTAATTATATTTTGAGGTCGGATTTAAAAAACTCTTAGATGATTCAAAAATATTATTTAATAATGTACTCGTATATGAATGTTTAAAAAATTATTATAATAGTTATTTATGTATTACCTACAGGTATAAAGAATCTTTTATAGCGTGAGACGTGATTTTGAGCCCGAGCGTCAGCCGAGGGGAAAAACACGTCAAGAGCCATAAAAGCAAATTACGCCCGTCGTCCGTGGTACATACCTACCTAACTCCTTGAATATTCTATAAGAAATTAATTAATTTAATATACTTGTTCAAATTATAAAAAATGACTAAATACTTGGACTGTTACTAAGATATTTACAAAAACCGAAAATAAACCAAAATCTAAATGAAAAGTTGTTATTATTGAATTTAATATTTACAAGTTAATTTATGTTAAATGTAAGTAAATTGAATGTTATTTAAATAAAAAATTGTGCAACTAATAATTACAGAATATGGTTATTTATAGGATTATTACTAGTTTATATGAGAAAAATTGAAAATATAAAACTGTCTGCTTTAATTTGGTTTCTTTATGGCGCACTACGTTCTTATAAAGTGATCCGTGTGTCGTGTGTGGGCTATAAAGTTATGTTTATGTCAAAGAAATTCTTGTGTATCTGTCAAATTATAATATGACCGTGCATAAAATACTTAATAATAAAGTATAACAAATGAAATATTTATTAAATACAGAGGAGAGTACATAATATGAAACTTGGACATTGCTCTCAAAACGAAGTATAATAGAATAATAGTTCAGTAATAAGACCAAACAATTTTCTTAAAAACACTTTTGTTCCCTTATTTCTATTAGAATTTTTTAAATTGTAACTAATAAAAACTAAAATGTAATATCCCACCGTAATTTGAGTGGTATGATAAAACTTTAGAAAAGAACCATGAAAATTGAACCTCTGATCATCGTCGAACAAGAATTGCTCAGGCTGCCATGAATATGAAGTCGGCCATTATTATCAGAGGCAGAGTGACGTAAAGGGTTAAGACGACCAACGGAAAGGTGGTAGACACGATTTTTACGACGTCACAAGTTCTCGAAAATCCTAAGGAATAATCCGATTTTTCAAGTAATGTGAAAAAAATTATACTATGCATTATTAATTATATTATTAATAATAATAATAGCCCAAAATTAATGCAATTCCGACAAAAAAAATTATAGTTAACTCTGAAAACATAACGAGCAGCTTCAATATAGTTCAAACTAAAACTGAAAGAGTAAGATGGAGTAGTAATTGAAATGACAAATTAATAACACTGCCACCTCCTTTAACGGAAACTGATTTTTCTTCAATTACTTGAGTAAGCAATCTAGTTAGGTGAAGGTTTTATCAATCTCTGATCCAATCTCGATTTGCTGAAACTGCAAATTTGGAAATTGGAATAATACTCTTGTTGGTCAATTTTCGGGTTGATTGGTTAGATCGGGTTTTTTCTATCTAACCCTTGATCTTTTTACCTCTCGCCTCATATTCTATAAGAGAGGTATTGTGATGGGTAATATTTTTCGAGTGTATATGTGTGTATGTTCGTTCGTTCGTATGTTACAATTTTTTCGTTCACAATAACTCAAAAAATATGAAACATTAAAATTTCAAATTTTGTATTTAAGGTTTTAATACGAATCTTAATAAGCCATTAAATTTTTGTTGCAATCTACAAACCGGAAGTAGCACTTTTTAAAAAAATTTCGATAAATAATTAAGTTAAGACAAATTTTCTTATTTTAAATGAAAGATTATGTGATTATTACCTAGAATTGGTATTTTATAAATTTTTCTGTATCTGGTATCATTTAAAAATAAAAATAAGTAAAGTATGTAGCAGGGCTAATTTATTGTATTATATCAATAATTATTGTTTTTGTAAGTTGAAATATTTTTGTAAAAGCTCTACGGTTTTTCCCACGTGTTTTTCCGACTTCTAAGAAGACCATCTGTTTTTGGTGTTAAAATATATCAGTTCTAAAATGTACCTACGAGTTTTGGCATTTCGGCAGATGTCAAAATGTAAGATACGGAAACCGTTTAGTTCAATGAAAAGTATTTCAACTTCATTTGGAAATGTTTGAGATTCACTGTAGCAACGGTCAGTAACTATTTTTAGAATTAAGGGATGGCTTTGACCATAGAGTTTTGTAGCATTTTTCGTTTTGTAATATAGATATAGTTTTAAGATCTCGAAAGAGAAAGACGCTTTTAAATATTGAGAATAATTTGTCTTGTTGTAATCGTTGTTTATTTGTGCTCAAGTGAATCTCAATACTCTCCGTTTTTATTTGTTTATTTGTGAATGTGAAATTACGTATTTTGAGTAAGTTAATATTTTACGTTTTATGTGTGTTTTGTTATCTGTGTGTTTTCCGTAATTTATAGCAATATATAAGTTGCTAGTTAATCTTATTCTAAAATTCATCACGATCTTTTGTTTAGTGTTTTATCCATCTAATTAATTAGTTAACAAATTAATTAGTGGTTTTCCTAAACGCTTAGGACAAATGTCGAAAGTATCGTTTTATTAAATTCACGTATTTTATTTAAATATTAGTTTACATTTTTATTAATATAGTTAATCGTTAATTACCGCTGTGTGTGTTTTATTATTATATATTCCTTTCATTCTCATTTATAAAGCATCACCCAAGTGTTATAATACCGTTTGGCTTACGATATCGTGGAGGTTGTTCGATAATAAGTAATCCTGATTTAGCGTTACGATTTATCGAGCAAAGATCTAAATATTAAAAACGTTAGATCCCCCCTCCCACAACTGGTGGCAGCAAAAATCTTGAATCAGTACGCCTTAATGTTAAAATTTATATAAATAAATAAATAAACCCCCCGTTATAACTGGTGGCAGCTAAAAAAATCTTGTACGCCTTGTAAAAATTAAATTTAAAAAATGTCTTATCGTTGTCGATCTAATAAAAATAATTATTATCAAAATCAATATAGAGGAACTGCTGGATTGTACGAGTGTTTACGCTACTCTGGACATCCAAATGTTTCTTTGGAAAATTTTATTAATTGTTTAGAAGTAACGGGAACGAATTACTATTGGACACAGGCAGATATAATTAGAAATTGTTTAGATTCAATTGTGGGTGATGCCGAATTTGTAAAATATGATCCGTTTGTTATTAATTCAAATTCTTGGAATGACTTAAAGTTTAGACTGCAGAATTATTTTTGCAGCAGAATACATACTTACGAACCGCATAAAGAGAATGAAAATTTTTTGGAATATACTAGAAGAGTTATGATAAATAATTATAATATTTTTGGTGGTGCTAGTGAATTTGATACTAAAAGAACACAGTTTGAGAACATAAGAGAATATTTGCATGGTTTGTTACCAATCATAAAAGATGAAGTGTTGCCCCGCGGAGACATTACTTTTGCCAAGTTACTAGACGCGGCATATACTGTTGCAGAAAGATTAGGCATTTTAAGAGAAAAATTTAAAAAATCAGAGAAAAGCACAGATAACAGTAGTATTTTAGAAAAAGAAATTAAAATAAATAACGCGGTAGAAATAAATAATAGTACTATCGAATTAGAATCGTGTCGCGAGAGTATTGAGCAGATTGAGACAGTAGAAACAAAAATTTGTGTGGCAATTGAGAAGAAAACTGAAGATTTAACGTCGTTTGAAGAAGTAAAAATTGAAAATGTAATTGTTGAAAATGTTGTGCACCGTAAAGAAGAAAAGTACGAAGTAAATTGTGATGTGGAGCCAGTTGAAGAAAAGTTAGATATATTAGAAGAGAAATGTAATTCATTAGAAGTAAAGTTGGAGCAAGAAGATAAGTTAGAATCGGTAGAAGAAGATTTAAAGTCCACAGAGGATATTGTGTCGTTGGAAGTAATAGTCGCAGCTGATGCTATTTATGATGATTTTTATATTATTTTTGAAGAAGTTTGTCCCAGCCCAGAGGAGGTTTTGGAGACGTGTTGTATTGATATTTTTGAAGAAGTTTGTCCCAGCCCAGAGGAGGTTTTGGAGACGTGTTGTATGGATATTTTTAAAGAGTATTGTCCCAGCCCAGAGGAGGTTATGGCGACGTGTTTTATGAATATTTTTAAAGAGTTTTGTTCCAGCCCCACGAAAGCGGCTTTGGAAGTGTTGGCGCCAGTTGCGCAGAGAGTTATGGTTGAAAATGAGTATTGTTATTATGAAGAATCATCAGCTGTTACTGCTACCGAAGAAGAGAATTTGGAATTTGATATTGAAAATGATGTATTAGAAACTTTGTTTAATGTTCCTGAAGAATTTACGGTCCACATCAATATGAGTATTATTAAAGAAGAAGTTCAGTTTAATATACCGGTTGCACTAGAAGAGAATATTGAAAATGAAAATGAAGTAAATGTATTAATTGAAAAAGTAAATAAAGAAGAAACAATTACGAAGAAAAAACAACCACGGAAGAAAAGAAAAGGAAATGTGAAAAATTATGATTCAAATAGGAATTCAGAAAAAGAAATAAAGGAAATAATAATTGAAACAAAAGAAGAATTTGAGATCAAATATGCGAAAATTAAAGAAAAAGAAGCACAAGAAATCAAGAAATTAATTTTATTGCGAGCCCTGAAAGAAGAGATTCGCCGCGCCCGGAGTCGCGAATCAAATTCGGCGGGGAAGGGAAAATACCAGAACCAGGAGCCAGTCAAACGCGCCCGTTCCCGCGCCCGAGGTCACATGCAGCCGAATTCACCGGAAACAGAAAAATCAAGAGATGCAGGGCCAAGTTCAAAACAATTTACAGGTGAGCAAAATCCATTTTGTTTTCTTATAAATTATAAAAATGCATGGAATAATTATTCAAATAATTTTAACAATTTTATCGGAAATGAAAGTAAATATGACAATGCTAATGATATTAAAATGAAATTAATTAATGCAAGCAAGGCTATTTTAAAATATTTGACGTTCAAGAAACGTAAGAAAAAGAAAATTAAGTAATTGAGTTTTTGGGATTTTTTAAAATTGGAGATAACAATAATTATGGCATATGGAAAAGGTTACGATTTATTTAATTTGATTAAAAATAAAATTTTATTATGGACAGCATGAAGTAAATATAAATTAGAAGTGTAATTAAGCATGTTTATATAAATATAAACAATTTGAGATTATTATAAGTGAAACAATGAAAGTAGTTTGAATTTATGTTACGAGTATATTATTATTGAGTATGAACAAATGAATGAATTTTTTTTTTAAGCAGTTAGAAACTGTTGTTGTAATTGAAAGAAAGAGATACTGCTGTGGATAATTTGTTGTAGGTCTTTCAATGCAACCTAGTCTGTACCTGCTACTCACACCCCAAGAAAATACGTCATCAGCCAGAGTGTGGCCAGAGAGAGAAATAGTGGACCAGTCATCAAGTCGAGGACATCGCAGTAACCAATGTTGGATTGAGCTACTCCATGTCCAGAACAGAATAATTATTGATATTTCGTTTAGGTTCGATTCCTAAACTAGTCGTTGGTCATTTTTTTATATGTAACATTAATCTATTTGGAGATTAAGTTACATCGTAAAGGGGGAAGAGTTGTAGCAGGGCTAATTTATTGTATTATATCAATAATTATTGTTTTTGTAAGTTGAAATATTTTTGTAAAAGTTCTACGGTTTTTCCCACGTGTTTATCCGACTTCTAAGAAGAACATCTGGTTTTAATGTTAAAATCCTAGTTTCTAAAATGTACATTTTGGCATTTCGGCAGATGTCAAAATGTAAGATACGGAAACCGTTTAGTTCAATGAAAAGTATTTCAACTTCATTTGGAAATGTTTGAGATTCACTGTAGCAACGGTCAGTAACTATTTTTAGAATTAAGGGATGGCTTTGACCATAGAGTTTGTAACATTTTTCGTTTTGTAAAATAGATAGTTTTAAGATTTCAAAAGAGAAAGACGTTCTTGATAATTGCGAAGACGTTTTTAAATATTGTTGTAATCGTTGTTTATTTGTGCTCAAGTGAATCTCAATACTCTCCGTTTTTATTTGTTTATTTGTGAATGTGAAATTACGTATTTTGAGTAAGTTTATATTTTATGTTTTATGTGTGTTTTTGTTATCTGTGTGTTTTTCGTAATTTATAGCAATATATTAGTTGCTAGTTAATCTTATTCTAAAATTCATCACGATCTTTTGTTTAGTGTTTTATCCATCTAATTAATTAGTTAACAAATTAATTAGTGGTTTTCCTAAACGCTTAGGACAAATGTCGAAAGTATCGTTTTATTAAATTCACGTATTTTATTTAAATATTAGTTTACATTTTTATTAATATAGTTAATCGTTAATTACCGCTGTGTGTGTTTTATTATTATATATTCCTTTCATTCTCATTTATAAAGCATCACCCAAGTGTTATAATACCGTTTGGCTTACGATATCGTGGAGGTTGTTCGATAATAAGTAATCCTGATTTAGCGTTACGATTTATCGAGCAAAGATCTAAATATTAAAAACGTTAGATCCCCCGTCCCACAAGTATATACTTATAAATTAGTATTTCGGTATTTTGTAGTATTTGTGACCACATAAAATTTAAATGATTATGACATGACAGTGACAGTGACAATAGCAAAATATCGTTTATATCTTCTTCTGCAGTTTAAATAAAATGACTAAAATATATTTGTGAGTAGTATTAGTAGTTCCTATATATTAATATATTTGTATAATAAGAAAAAAATCTGACGTGGGCACCACATGACTTCCTTGTACGCCTTGTGTGTTCATACTTTTCTTAATAATTAAAATGTAGAATAATATAAAAAATTCTTTTAACTTATTATACTAGTATACTCACAAATATATTTTAGTCATTTTATTTAAACTGCAGAAGAAGATATAAAGCTTATTTTACTATTGTCACTGTCATGTCATAATCATTTCAATTTTACGTAGTAACAAATGTAAAACGATCATGGAGTACAAGATACCGAAATACTAAATTGTAAGTATATACTTTAATTATTCTTAAATGATAGAAGATACAGAAAAATTTATAAAATACCGATTGTAGATAATAATCACATAATCTTTCATTTAAAATAAAAAAATTGTCTAAAATTAATTATTTATTTATTTTAGATTGAAACCAAAAATAGGAGGTGCACAACTAGATGCTATAACAGTCCTAAATACAAAATTTCAGCTTTCTACGTCTAACCGTATTTGAGTTATGCGACATACATACGTCCGTACGTACAGACGTCACGACGAAACTAGTCATAATGGATTCAGAAAAGGTCAAAACGGATATTTCCATCAAAATCTGAAAACCGAAATTTTTCGGGATTACAATACTTCCTTATTACTCCGTACAAGGAAGTAAAAGAATAATGTAAGTATGGCGGGAGGTCTTGTGTTGGCCACATCAGATTTTTGAGAATATTTTGCTCAGTGTTCTACACCAGCTGCTAGAATTTCCCAGCAAATGACAATCTACAACTACTATCAGTCCTGACGTGTCCAGCAGCATTGACTTGCACTAAGCTGTGTCTAAGCTCTCGCGGTCGACTCCCGCTTCGATATCAACAGATTGCACTGACACGACTACGACGACGCCTTCGGTTTCTCGCTCCCAGCTTTGCTGTGGGTTATAGGAATATTACCAACCAACAGCAGGACGCGAATATTCAGCACGTGCTGTACTTACAGCAAATGTCTGCCGGGTGTAATCGTCCACATTTGCCGGACCGCTGGCTAGCAGACTCTTGGGAGACTTGGTTGTAATGCGGGTCCGACGGAGGATCGTTTGGGGATAGAATGCAACTTGCATTTAAAATAAGGGAGTAGTCATAGAAGGTATAATGGAATTAAGTAAATACTGAAAAGGGATTTGGGTTTATATTGATTTTAAATTGCTACAAGGTTTTGCATGGAATATGTAATTTCACTGTGTGTATTTTTGTTCTTTTACGAGTAATACGATTTGATCTAGCATTCAAATTGTGTACAGTGCACAGCATTTAAAAGAAAAGTTGAATAAACATGAATAATACAAAATAGACTCTCTCAGATTTCTCGAGATAATGTATCTCCATGAAACGTCTTACATGGTAAGTATACGTATTGTTACCAAATCTACTCTTTTCAATGTAGTAAAATTACTAAGCTCTCTTTTTGTTGAATCTTTCTGCAAACGATTTAACTTTTCGCATCTACATTAGGAATTTTACTTTGAAAACGACAAAGACTTACAGATCAGAGGTTCTGTAACAAAGTACCTACATAGGAACACTGATTATTTTATATAAAAAATCTGACGTGGACACCACATGACTTCCTTGTACGCCTATTAAACTGTTCATACTTTTCTTAATAACTAAAATGTAGAAATATAATATTATACAATAAATATATTAATATATAAGTACTACTACTACTGCTGCTATACTAACAAATCTATTTTATTCATTTTATTTAAACTGCAGAAGAAGATATAAAGCATATTTTACTATTGTCACTGAACTGTCATAATCATTTAAATTTTACGTAGTAACAAATGACAAATGTTAATCGATCATGGACTACAAGATACCGAAATATTAAATTATAAATATATACTTTAATTATTCTTAAATGATAGCAGATACAAAAATATTTATAAAATACCGATTGTAGGTAATAATCACATAATCTTTCATTTAAAATAAAAAAAAATTGTCTTAAATTAAATATTTATCGAAATATTTTAAAAAAGTACTACTTCCGGTTTGTAGATTGAAACAAAAAATAGGAGGTGCACAACTAGATGCTATAACAGTCCTAAATACAAAATTTCAACTTTCTACGTCTAACCGTATTTGAGTTATGCGACACACATACGTCCGACCGTACGTACAGACGTCACGTCGAAACTAGTCATAATGGATTCAGAAAAGGTCAAAACGGATATTTCCATCAAAATCTGAAAACCAAAATTTTTCGCGATTACAATACTTCCTTATTACTCCGTACAAGGAAGTAAAAATTGTAGTTCATACAACTATTCAAGCATTAAAATATACAAATTTATTACTTAGATAAAATAATTACTTATGATTGTTTAAAAAATTATGTACTAAAACATAAATAACAGTTAGACAACCTATTCTAAAACGACTACGAAATTAAAAAAATCTGACGTGGACACCACATGACTTCCTTGTACGCCTTGTGTGTTCATACTTTTCTTAATAACTAAAATGTAGAATATATAAAAAATTCTTTTAACTTATTATACTAGTATACTCACAAATATATTTTAGTCATTTTATTTCAACTGCAGAAGAAGATATAAAGCATATTTTACTATTGTCACTACTGTCATGTCATAATCATTTAAATTTTACGTAGTAACAAATGTTAATCGATCATGGACTACAAGATAAAGAAATACTAAATTAAAAATATATACTTTAATTATTCCTAAATGATACCAGATACAAAAATATTTATAAAATACCGATTTTAGGTAATAATCACATAATCTTTCATTTAAAATAAAAAAAATTGTCTTAAATTAAATATTTATCGAAATATTTTAAAAAAGTACTACTTCCGGTTTGTAGACTGAAACCAAAAATAGGAGGTGCACAACTAGATGCTATAACAGTCCTAAATACAAAATTTCAACTTTCTACGTCTAACCGTATTTGAGTTATGCGACACACATACGTCCGTCCGTACGTACGTACGTACAGACGTCACGTCGAAACTAGTCATAATGGATTCAGAAAAGGTCAAAACGGATATTTCCGTCAAAATCTGAGAACCGAAATTTTTCGCGATTACAATACTTCCTTACTTCGTACAAGGAAGTAAAAACAAGTAAAATTAGGCCATCAACTAATTGTAACAAATGTGTCTTATGCTTTTCCTATTGTTTCAGCTTGCATTAACTAATATTAACTAACTTATATAGGTTACCCAAAAGTCCCGGGACGGAGCTATAAGTTTTGAACGAGTGAAGAAAAAAAAATTGGGATCACTAAAGAGTCATAAAAACAACATTCTTAGATACATTCGTAGATAGTTTAGAACTTAAATAGCACCCCCTGTCGAGTTTCACCTTATTTTAAAGGTAATGAAAAAAGAATCACATCCCCATAATCCAAAACCCGATATCTTAACCTTAACGATGTTTATAACAAATGTTCAAATTGTCGACCTTCTTCGGTCTCGCAATGACCCAAATTATTAATTTTTTTTTCACTCGTTCAAAACTTATAGCTCTGTGACGAGACTATTGGGAAACCTTGTATAAGAATTTGTACTTTATAACCAAATAGTTAGGTAGGTATCCAGTTGTATTCAGTCAAATTTCAATTTACATTTCTGAGTTTCTATCTATCGTACTGGTCATGCGTTTCTAAAATAAAAATCAAATTTATCAAGCTCGGAAAAGACGAAAGAAAACAGACAGCAGGCTCGTGGAGTGTCCGATACTCTCTCGTTTTATCAAATTTGAAAAAGAATAAGCACCGGCACATTTCGAAATCCCGAAGTGACATTTTAACAAGACAAGTACAGACACTTCGGGAAATGTGTGCCAACATAAATATTTCAGTTACGCCATTTTCCTGTCTCGTGTGAGTGGAACTTGAGACGACTGAGAAAGTATATTTTTAAAGTGCAAGGGGTGTAACGAATTTATCGTCGAGAATTTCAGATTCTTTCATTGTTGCAAAACAACAGATGTGAGAATTGAGAGCAAATTCGAACAATAACAAGAAAACTGAAGGGGCTTTTTAATAAAAACAAACAAATACGTATTGACTTCCAATGTAGCATTGTAAATTATAGAGTCGAAATCGAGCCCGAAGTACGAAAACAAGAATAATTTATGAAAACATAAAATCATTTGGAATTTGGGAACCTTTGAATCGATATGAATTGAAACAAAATTATTTTCTAAATTTCACAAAGGTATAACATATTAAAATTACTATTACCTACTAATATTGTTTTATTTTTAATTCCCATAGGATGTGGCTAAGAATTGTAAAAAAATTATACAACAATATTTTTATATTATTCAAACAACATAATGAATGCATTAAAATAGAGCAAATAAATAGTACAATATTCGCCTTCTACTTTCTACAATTTCTACCGAGCTCAACTCATAGTATTTAGTGTTTTTATTATAACATGTCAATGATTTTTAATAATAACTATCGATAAACAAAAACTATCGGATGAGGAACAACTATCGTTTATCGAAAAACAATGACTATCGATATATCGATAGTTTGTTATTGCCACTATCGATAGTTTCTTATACGATGGTTTTTCCACCTCTAATTAATATGATTTTTGAAAATGCAGTTTATACATACCTAACCGATTTCGGTATTTTACCTAGTATACTTCATTTTATTCTTTCATTAAATTTTTATATTTTAATTTATATGTATTATGTGGCAAATTTTGCATTCAATGGTTAACAACATTAAAAGTTGTATTTCCAGGACTTTTATAATAATTAGGTGAACGATAGTCACACTCACACAGTCAAACTTTAAATAAATTAGTTTAAAAACATTTTCTGCGAAATATCAATTAGTTTAGAAACTCTTTCTGTGTTTCCAATTAAAAAATACACCTACGCAGTTAATTTATAGCACATCAAATATAACAATGCAATGGTTGAACGTTGGGCTACCATCCCACTACACGTATTTTCCTACTTTGATTTATTTTTCAAATTAAATGTGCCAAGTAAATTTATATCTTCCAGACTAAACGTCACAGTCTATCGTACAGTTTCTTTCATGAGAACATTTATTACACGAAATTCTAAATTTTAAGTACAAATAAATGAAGTAACTACTTGAATACACTTTATCATGTTTCAGTGAAATTATGAGGCCAAATTTAACGATTCTGTTGAGAGAAATATGTTTGGCTCATTTATTAATTTGTTTGTAAAGAATTTCATATCTATAGTAACATTATTTTCGTCCCCTTTAAATTTAATATTTTAAAGTAGATACTTTGTACATCATTGGATATTTAAATTATGTATACTATTATCAAAAATAATTGATATATGTACGGGGTAATGGAAATTTTATCAATAAACAAGTTTGTGTATGAATATTGAAAAATAATTAAAATTTAATTGGAATTTCCCATGCATTATTACTATAAAATATTTATTTATTAATAGCATGTAATTAAATTGTAATTTAATAAAACAGAAAATCTGAAATTCGTTTTGCAAGTCTCACTCAACCTAGTTCAATTAAATTTTCTAAAACCCGTCAATCAAATTTAAAAGCAATCATTTATACAAAAAATAATTGTAAAAACATTTTTTGTTTATAAAAATTAATTTAAAACCAAACAGCATAGTTTTTATATCTGTCATATCCAGAGATGCGCATTTACGCGTAACAAGAGTTTTTTTACGTTTATACCGTAAAAAATGCATAAAATAAATACCTACCTATAAAATTTTTTATTTATTTACACATATAAAACTAAATTACTAAAAAAATATATAGTTCACATTGAAAGGAATAAAATGGTTTTGACTTGCAATTGCATATTTTATGCAGTTTAAATTAAGAAAAACTCAAATAAAAATGTCGCAATATGATTTTGATGAGTAATCAACATCTTCGAAATTTATTATATTTACTTCTCCCACCTGTAGATGACTTAAGTTAGTTGTGTATATGGATTTATGGATCCTTTGTCTTGAGGCATAAGTGCATTATACTGTTCGGTTATTATTGTTTATGCTTGAAGATAAATGTATTATTATAATTGGTGATCCATATACGCAGCTGTCTCAAGAAGCATGAGAAAATTATGAAGTATCACCAGTCAGTGGATGATCGTCTTTAAGTTCAGCAGACGCTCGAGAAAATGTATTCTCGAGTAAAGTTTAAGTTTTACTTTATGTAATATCATAAATATATTATATTATACCGTTTGTGCGGTTGTATCAACTTTAAATTCACGGATAGGTACTCATGATTTTTAGTATATCACAGGAATTATTTTTGTCCAATTAAATTGAAATGTATAATGGATTCTAACCTTAGTTTAGTTGTGAGAACCACAGTCGGTCAAAAAACTTGACTTTCGGTTATAGTTATTAATTTTCTTTTTGAAAATAACCGTAGGTAAATGACGTTACTATCGCTGGTAATCGGATATAAATGTAGGAAAAGAGCAAATTATGTTTACAAATTTTGTCAAAAGGTGAAATCTCACAATTAGGAATCACGAACGATCTTACGGTGATACACTTTCCCACATTCTCATTTCCCTTACAAGAATGTAACGTAGTTAAAGACGCAAACTTCGTATATAACCCAGCAACTAGCAACGCCGAATCTCTTGGTAGTTTAAAATCCTTCTCGCCGCCGTAGACTCGGCAAGTATTAAACTAACCACCCAAAATTATGTGTTTCGTCTCTGCAGTCTGCTATTTAGGCCCGTACTGCCAGGGTTAAATGTGTGTAGACGGCTTATAGTTCAAAGGTACACAGACAGAGGGCTACCATGTCTTACTTATGGCAGCTTAGCGTAATCTCTATACAAGGCGTTGATGCAAATAAAGATATCGTAAGATGCGGCGCGTTACGCTTACGCTTCGCACGTTACGTTGCGTTAAATTAACGATCTTATAATTAAATACTACTTGCTTCTTGCTTGTGTGTACCCCGACGAAGGAATGACAATATTTGTACAAGTTTTTAGGTAATTTAAGCTTCATTTGCATTTAAATTAACTGTGGTAGGTACTGTGAAAATTTGAAAATCTTTTGTGATTGTTTGTCCGATATGAAAATTATATTAATAGATTATGGTGATTGGATTTTATCGAACAATAAACGAATTTTAATTCAGGCCTGTTTTTGTTCAATTATATCGATTATAAAATGTAATTATAAAGTCAAGTTTGATGAAAGTTTAGAGTAAAATTTTAATTTTAAAAACGTATTTGAAGCCTACCGCGCACTAGCAATTTTGTTGCGGCACCAAAATAAATCACATTGAATTATGATGTAGCGCGCACAGGCAACTATTTAATCAGAGCAACTAAAAAGATAATAATTAGTGCACAAAGACATGCTACTTCAATACCATCCATCTTGTACAAGATAAGTTGACAACTTACAAGTACAAGTACAAGACCACGGTAACTATCTAGTCGATAGTACGCGGAGCTCAAAGCTAGTAGCACTTTCTTAGTTGAGCAACTTTTAAATTGGTCAACTTTAAAATCGCTGGAGCGCGGTAGGCTTTACTTTACAAAAGTAATATTGGTACCTATCCAGATATTGGTAGCATAAACATAATACTAGTTTTTATGGCTAATTAAAGAGCTAGATAAATTGTTACATAATAAAAGCATACCTAATATCAATGTCCAATATTCAACAATGTCCAACCTTACACAGAGTTTTCCAAAAGTTCCGGATCGGAGTTATAAGTTTTGAACGAATAACGAAAAAAAATTGAAAATTTGGCGATAACTAAAGAGTCATAAAAACTACATTCTTAGATAGGTAGTTTAGAACACCCATGCAACGTGGAATTTTTTTAGGGGATGGCCATCCCAACATTTTTAAATAGTAACTTTTGTCGATTTTCACCTTATCCAAACCAAAACCCGATATCTTAATTCTTTCAAGAATTTAATTTAATGTTTTTTGCATGTTTATTACGATTTTTATAACAAATGTTCAAATTGTCGACCTTCGGTCGCGCAATGTCCCAAACACTTGATGATTCCCAAATTTTCAATTTTTTTTCAGTCGTTCAAAACTTATACGTCCTGGGACTTTTGGGAAACCGTGTATAGTTGTAGAATATAGTAAAAAGCCTTTGAAATCAAATCATTCTATTACAACAAAATTTCAAAACATTTTTTAGTTTAGGTATTGTATTACCTATTTATCAAAAAAGTATATTTCGTAGGTACCTATATTACGAGACATACGTATTCAAAAATTTAAAATATAATATATATATATATATATATATATATATATATATATATATATATATATATATATATATATATATATATATGTAACAAAAGTTTGTTTCTCATTATTTGCATTACCCTTGAATAAAAACATGTTTCAAACTGCGAATTTTACAAAACATATATCCATTAATATTCTGCCAAAACCCGTACATAATCCCGTATTTATAAAATGCAAAAACAAAATTAAAACTCACAATAATATATCCGCATTAAGTTTCTTTATTGTTTACTGTTTGCCAGTTGTGTTTACAAAATCCGCGCGCTGTGTCGAGCGTCTTTTTATCAGGGTAACTGTGTCAGTAGCCAAGCCAGTAGCAAACGATGAAAAAATATCAGCATGTGTTTGTTTGTATGTAAGAGTGAAGGGCCACTTATATAGCAAACCTCAGCTTACAGCAGATGGATATTCCTACTTTGTCCTGTGTGTGTCGGTTGGTGGGGTCTCCACCCTTTTCTGCCTAGTATTTTCCACTTTTTATCCCCTTTCTTTATTTTTTGCGCGCGGACAAATAGCTTTGTTTGATATTGAATGATACGATTGTTTTAAACATATATTTCAGTGGAGAAAGGAGATGCGTTTATAAAAGAAGGTTGATATTGTTTTTTCCAAATCCCTAAAATCATCTTTTAGAGATAAGATATTTTTCGAAAAACAACAATGCAAAATTATTGAGGTGCACCAGTTTTGAATTCAATATATCAGTCAGTCGTAGTTTAATGTTTAGAATAGTATCGCCTCCTGTCCAGAATAATCTTGTACACTACTAATAGCTACATCGGTTGCAGTGGGTTACGAAGTGACCCAACCTAAACGTTTACAAAATGTTGAAATGGGACGTGATTAGAAGTGAACGTGAATGCTATTATCTTTGTTGGAAGTGATCGGGCGTAAGAAACAACACTAGTTTTGTTACTCACAGAAAATGAAAAATGTACCTAATATACAACCCCACTTCCACGTAGAAATATATGGTAAAAGTATCAGTCGAAAGGGAAAATTATGATGGTGAGGCAAGATTAAAGGTGGATTTATGCAGCCTAAATTAAAATTAAGATTAAAACTAACATTAAAACTAAGAAGTTAAATATACACAAGTGTACGAACTGATTTACGCATTCAACTAACATTAAAACTAAACTAGAAAGATGACCAACTTCCAACTTTTTTAATTTAATGTTAGTTGGTTTCACTACTGCGCAAGCGATACAAACGTCACTTGTAGAATTCTTATTTTTCGAGCGTTTTTTTATATGTTTGTTCGGTTAGTTTGCTTGCTTGTTAGCGATTGTTATTGTTTAGTATCAATTATTAATTATATTGACAGAAAAACACAGCTCTTACGAATGAAAACAAATAGGTTAACCTACTGATCACATGTGTCAAACTAAGAATGCTTCAATTGCGCAGGCGTAATGTAAGTCTGCATAAATGCCTCCTCTTAATTTTAATGTTAATGTTAGTGCAAGTGCTAATGTTAATTTTAATGTTAGTTTTAGTTTGGCTGCATAAATCCACCTTAAATGCCATTATTTATTTTCTTTCATCAAATTTCAAATCATTATTCGTTAATTTAATTTACAAGAAATATTAAGTTCATATAATTTTTATTTTGGGCCATTATTACCTTGCTACCGTATTCAAGCATACGTGTGCGTGAAGCATGTTTTTGCACGTTTACAGAACTGTGACTTTCGCTTGTGCAATCACAAACAGTTCTATGTTCTAGACCGGGAGCTCGTGACAGGTGATGGTCTTTGATTTCATACAGCATGCCTTTTGGAGGATAGCATATTGACCCTATGACAACATAGAAAAACGGGTATTAAACCCTTGCACGCTTTTCGGTCATATGAAAAATTGCATTTCCGCATAAATGGAATTATTGTTATGTCATACTTAATTGTCCAACTAGAGAGGAAAGTGCTTATATTTCCCACTCGAGCTCGAAGTTTGTGTCACGAGCGAAGCGAGCGAGAGTGAAAAAGTGCTTTCCTCTCGTGTTAGACACAACATTTTTTTCACGACAAATTTAAAACATTGTACCTAAATGAAAAGGAAACACATAAATAGAAGTTGAGTTATAACTGCCATTTGTCAGAATGACGTTTAAAAACAATGAAATGTTTCACTGCAGCCAATATGCCAAATAAAATTTAGGTTGTAAAATTGTGAAATTGTAGAAAAAGAAAGTATACAACATAATAATTGTAAAATAATAGTTTACAGTAATATTACTATAAAACCATAATTTCATCGTAAAATAACACTGCTACTTTCCTCACTAGAGAGGGAAAACTTGCTTTCCTCACTATTTCGCGAGAAGAAAACTGTGTTTTGTCTGCATGTCGTGAAAAATCAAAATTACCTACTCCATGTAAATAAAATACCCGTCACATACCTATCTTTGAATTGGTTTAACAATAGTACAAATAAAATTTCTCATCGTTAATCATTCTCTTGAACACTGGAACTAAACAAATATTTATCGAAAAGCTGGTGTCTGTCAGCAGTTGAAAAACAAAGAGCCATGAAAGCTGAAACAATGCTGCAGTGGCATCATCATCACCGCCCTGCACGTGTGTCGTTGATTGTGTCGTCAAACAGCGTGAATGATGAACGCCATCCATCATACAATTGTCCGGGTTCAACTCAAGCAGCCATACTTCACTAGCCTTTTATTTTTAACCACTACGCGCAAGTCTTGCTTTATTTTAAGAGCAAAGAGCACTGCCTGTGCCTAACTACTTCCGTGATTCATCCGTTTCACTTCATTTTTGCGTCTGCAGAGATATTTTTGTTGATGAACGTCTCCGGCAAATAAATAATCTAAGATTGAAGTAAACGATAATTTGTGGTTTAAAGATGCGTCTGGAAGTATTATCTGTTATTTAATGTTTGGCTAGACAGACAGAACCCGTGAAATTAATTCTTTTTTCACACTCATAAATGCTGGCGTGTTGCCCAGATAGACATTTACTGTGCAAATTGACATTTTCACTCAATCAGAATATTATTATAAGTTGGTACCTTGACCAAGAACTTTACCAACGAATCATATTTCTGCCACATCCACTTGAACAAAGTTTTAAAAAATATTTACTTTGGCAGATTGCATTCACATAATGTTTGAATTGACAGGATTTTTACTACCAGATGTGAGATACTTACAACACTAATGGCCGTTTGCACCGCTTCCACTTAAATTTTAAGTGTCACTTAAATTAAAAATATCGAATCTAACTCATGACAGCAATATTATGTCTACTTTTGACAATTTGATTTTAATTCGATATTGTTTATTGTAAGTGGAAGCGGCGTAACTGGCTATAAATGTTGCAAAAATAAAACAATATTTTCTAATAAGAAATTATAATTTTAGTCCTTGTTGTTAAATTTTTGACTTTTCTTAAGCCTCATTCACAATACGAAATTAGTAGTTATAGTCAGTAGGAATAGTTAGTAGTTATAGTGAGTTATAGTTAATCAATTAGTTCTGACTACTGTCGTTCACAATTACAAAATTAATGTTAGTTAGCCTACAAACTAGTTTTGAAATTAGCGTCAGAAGTCAGAAATGTCAGTTTGTTCGCTTATAAGTATATTTTTTGTTTGTTTTACTTAAAGTTGCCTTTCAAAATAATCCTTTTATACAAATTGCTAAAGAAGCATTTATAAATACGAGGGGTTGTTTTTATATTCCCGGACTAGGTATGAAAACAAAAGACTAGAGCAACAACAAAATTTTATTTTTCAATATAGTTCCCCTGCTTTTGAATACAGGTATAACATCGTTTCAATAACATCTTTAATCCAGTATAAAAATATTCATTTGGTTTTTCCGAAAAATGTCCCTCAACAGCTGCTATAAGTTCGTCATTGTCCCTAAATTTTGTCCCCCTTAGAGTTTTTTTGAGATTTGGGAACAAAAAATAGTCACTGGGTGCTAGTTCTGGACTATAAGGCGGATGTTCAATTTCTTCGAAACCACAATCAGCTACAGCAGCTTTTGAAAGTCTGGACTTGTGCACTGGTGCATTGTCGTGGAGCAACAAGACACCTTGCGTCAGTTTTCCGCGGCTCTTCACTTTTATAGCATCTCTAAGGCGATGCATCAGGTTTGCATAATACTCTCCCGTTACCGTACTACTCTTATTCAAATAATCAATCAGCAAAATTCCCTGAGAGTCCCAACAATGGTTGCCATTATTTTTCCTGCAGAAGGGGTGACTTTAAACAGGGCGCCCTGGACGAGGATCATCAACCGGTGATTCTCGACCAAGTTTAAACAATTGTTTTCTAAGGAATTTCATAACAGCCCCGTATTCGATTTTATTCATTTCGATACATATACAACGCGTGACGACACAAACTGACAGATAATAAAATTAATAATGTTGCAATTGTTTTGTAAATTGCCACACAAGTTACCAAAGACATATGTGATTAAAAACAGCATAATGAAAAATTGCATCAAAATTCAAAACAGTCCAGTCCGGGAATATAAAAACAACCCCTCGTATGATACAAAATTGTGAACAGCATTTTCCTGTATTTTCCTGTAAAGCACTTCTTTTCCCACTCGCGCTCGCGAAGAGAGTGAGGTAATCGAGAAAGAGTGGAAACAGAGCTTTCCTCTCGTGTTAGACACAACATTTTTTCATGACATATTTAAAAACATTATGTAAATGTAGAAGAAACATATAACTAGAAGTTAGGTTAAATAACTGTCATCTATCAGAGTGACGTTTAAAAATAATGAAATGTTTCACTGTAGCCAATATACCAAATTAAATTTAAGTTGTAAAATCGTGAAATTGTAGAAAAAGAAAGTACTTATAAAACATAATAATTTGTAAAATAATAAACTATGAAATGAACATTTTCAATAAAATAATAAAACTCACAATTTTTAAAATATTACATCGTAAAATAATACTGGTGGTAACACTGCTTACTTTCTTCTCTAGAGAGGAAAAACTTACTTTCCTTACTATTGTGTGTTTTCTCCGCATGTCGTAAAAAACAATATATTTTATTCATTATACATATGTAGTTATGGCTTTTTCAATATGAGGAATTAAATCAAATGAAAAATCACTTGACAGCCCAAGGATTTATAAAATTCAAATTGTGCTGGCGCTGGTAATAAAATGTACCACAGGCGTATTTTTTTTTATTCTAGAGCAAATGCACTGTAATTGAAAGTTGCCCTGCTCACTGCTAACCCCTTCATATACCTGCCGGAATTATTCATTTTAGTTTAAAGAGAATAATAGAATATATTATTTAGTTTTTCATGTTCATGATTTTAAAGCTTTAATTTAGAGGATTACGCAAGAATTACGCTTGATTTTTACTGATTACTGATTTATTTCTGGTGGTGAGGGAGGTGCCCCTCCCCGTAAATCCGCCACTGTCGCCTCTCACTCCCATTGATATAATTATTGAATTTCGATTTTGGTAAATTTTAAGTCTTTTACCCAAAAATACTAACAACAAATTATTAGATTCATAATAATTATCGAAGTGTCGAAAAAGTACAAGAGATAAAAATTAGCAACGCAAATTACAGAATAGCCAGCGAAATGAATACATAAACAAATACCTACCCGAGGTTATTAAACAAAATAATCAGAATAAACATAGCTATACAAGTGCTGAATTGCGTTTAAGTGGATTATAATCATAAACAAAACGAAGTTTGCAAAATTACACCGACATTTTTTCACCAGAAAACAGTTTTGATGCTTGTTTGTTTTGATGAATCCCTCGTCAACTTATTTTTAGTTTTGGGTAAAGGTAAATGTATTATGCATTAAGCGCATTTCTGCTTTATTCATACATTCGTTGAAATACGTAAAACACTTTAATGAATTCATACAATGAGATGGATATTTGACTCCGGAAATTTGCATAGATATTTCGTATTACTAAACAGTTTCAAACTTTCAAGTAAAGGTTTACCTACCTGCCTATACGATCTCTTTTGAAGTTTGTTAAATGTTTTTAAAACTATGTAATTGCTTTTTAATTAAAAAATTATTGAACCGAAACCGGAACTTGAATCGCTTTTTTGATAAACGATAACCGGTTTATTTCAAGAAGAAATATGAAAACCAGAATAAAACTGAAGCTTATAAAGCACAGTGAATAACCGCGAACCGAACCAGGGGGGGACCAATTCTCAAATTCATACGAAAGACGTCGTATATGGATTTCCAATGGATTCCATAGTTTCCGTATAACTTTTAATTTATCATATTCTTGAACGGTCGCATGGTGTTCGTATACGAATCTATTCGAGTGAAATTTTTCGAGTGGTGTTAGTCACTCTAATCGCTTATTCGTATGCGAATATTACATGTTTTAGTATGAAAATAATTATTATTTCGAAGAAAATCAATACAACTCGAAAATCAATTTGTTATATTGAATGTTAATGAGTAAAAATTTTGTATGTTAAGACGAAATAAAATAGATAAATTAATTTGAACATAACTTTAACGTAATCATATATTAATCATAATTCTAAGAGAAATATTAGTTTTCAGCATTATTAAACACATTTTTACGATGATGATTTTTAATTTTAATTCTAATAAAACCAGAGACTTGTACCGCATAAAATAACGGTTCAGGTTCGGTTCGCAGTTCACTGTGCTTTATAAAGGTTCGGTTTTGTTCCGGTTTTCATATTTTTTCTTGGATTGAACCGGTTACCCGTTTTCAAAAAAGTGGTTCAAGTTCCGGTTTCGGTTCAACGATTTATTAAATAACAAGCAATTAATATTTAAAAATCGTTCTAGTTTTCTACTAAAATAATTAATTATTAAATAAATTAAAAACTTAACGAAACTATTGAAAATACAACAATTTTCATTCCAATGTTATAGCATTTTGACGAAACATTTTAAATTTCAATTAATGCTTTAAACGTTTAAACCGTTCCGTTCAGCTCCGATTTTGGGTTTGATAATTATTGTTTAACAGTTCAGTTCGGTTGTTCGTTAAAATAGCTGCGGTTCGTTCCGGTTTTCGTTCCTGTTTCGGTTCGGTTCCAGTGTTCGAGTCACTGAATAAAACTGAATTCAAATAAATGTCATGAATCACAATTTAAATTGTCTATTATTTTAATACATATTTATTAATAAATAATACAGTGACATGAACCGTTATTCTGTACGGTTTAGTTTCAGATTTTTATTTTTAAAGTTTTGAAGTTAATAAACCTTGTCAGATAATAAATATGTAACGAGATAACGTGTACATGAAGTACTATGCGAAACTATAAGAAGTTTATTTAATTATTAATTGAAAGGCATATCTAGTTGAGAGAATTAGATATACAAAGTTAGCATAATTTAATAATAAATGCATCATACGGATTGCCGGGAAGCGTATTACTTGAACAATTAAAAACTTTTGCTTTGGTAAGTGTAACTCGGTAAACTAAACAGCACAGCGTGGTGTACAAAGTTGCTAAAAGGTGATGCGCATTTTTATGTTCTGTATGAAAATGGCAGGAAAAATTTCTGTGAAGTTAGGTTATATTTCATTACACTAATTATAAGTAGATACCTCTACATAAGGACAACATAATTTGTTTAAATTTTCATATTATTTTGTTTTAATTAATTAGTACGTCACATCAAAGCTGCAGTAAACACGAGTGAACATAATACCATAAAGCAAAATTGTTCAGTAGGTACTTTATAATAATTTAGGGACTTAAAATGAAACTAAAATGAAATAACGAAATTAACCAAAATGTTAATTTCTCGTTCAAGATCGCGCGAAAACGAAACTAATAATATCGGTTAAAGGTTTTAACCGTTCTAGCTTTAAACATTATCATAATAATTGTAAAAAATTCTATTTGATCTATTATTATAAAGCAAATGTGAAAAATTCAGGATAAAAATTATATTAAATTTAATATTTTCAATATTCGCTAAATACATTGCACTCTAAATGTCGTACCTATGCATTTTAGTGCTGTTGGTTTAATGGTCTCAAATTACCACATCACCGAAATTTAATGAAATAGTTTGTTTTATACAATATTAGGTAAGTGATTACTTCTATTACTTTTAGGTTCATTTAATTTAGTCAACAGTAATACATTATATCAAGGGACCATTATTTTGCTGGAAAAATTTATTTCAAAAGATTGCTGCTTGGTAACATTTCGAGACAAATAATGACATGATCAAAATTTTATCATTCAATTTATCAAGGAATGTTACCTATAAGCAATAATCTTAAGAAATAATTTTACTTGTAAAATAATGAGACTATTTCCCAAGTAAACAGACATAAAATATGAACTAATTGAACTTACGCTGGAGTGTCCTAATATTTGTATTATTAAATGTTTTCTAATGCCGATGTAATCAAAATTTGACACTGCTGCAGATCGATTAGAATAATTATTCATGGTTTTTCGTATTTTTGAATTTTTGTGGCGAAACGGTTGTTTATTTTGACATTTAATTTTTATACTAACCTCTGAGTGTTAAAATTTTAAATTTTAGTTTCTTTTCACATGTTCATTAGTAATTGGTTCCAAACTAAGGTTTTTGACGTAATTGTTTTTTTTGGCATTATATTTGATATATTTTTTATTTCATCGTAAAAAGTTGTCACAAAAAGATTCATTTGACACTTTTAATTGCAATTAAAAACAATACAAAATTAATAAATACATACATACATACATACATGGTAGTCATAGTAATGTAACGGGAAAATTGTCACTTGAACAATCCCTAGAGTATTTTTACAATTTTTGCCGATATAATATGTACCTACGTCATTGGTCAGATTTTTAAAAATTGAATTAGTTTACTTTATATTGGGAAATAGTAATTTAAAATACCTACTACTTAACAAATTGAAACAGTGTTCCTCTGATTTTGAACGTCATTTATATTGCAATCTGTTTTGCGAATTTTGAAAAAATTCTTCTTGATTCACGATTCATTTAATTTTTATCCTGGAGTTGTGAAACATTGTGCTATAGGTTTCTTGAAAATGTCAATACCTATGAATTCTAAAAATTAGTAAAAATATTAAATTTTAGTGTTATTTGAAATGACTGGACTATTTATATAATAATCATATTATTATAATTTGTAAATATATTTGAAATTTTAATGGCTGACTTAATTTTTGTATTGCATGCTAAGCAGTACCTACGTACTTGTTATAAATATGGTAGTATATGTTTAAAATTTCCAGATTATAAACAGTTAATTCAGCGAGAAATTTCGCACGCCGTAGTAAATCGCATCGTTTATTTTAGTTAATCTATTTCGGTACATGTTAATTTGTCTTACTGTAACTTTATTACAATCTTCTCAGTTCAATATAGTAGTCGCGATCTATCTCTTGGCGTGTTTGGTGCTGAAGAACGGAAGCCTTCCGTTCACATTGACATCAGATTCGTGCTAGCGTGAGCTCTTCGCTTTTTGCGCTGTTTAATTTTTCACGTTCCGTGTCAACTGCTCCGCGCTCAATTCGCATTCGCGTGCCATCGCTAATTTCAGACTGCAGCGCCAAATCAATTTATCCCACGATACAGCAATTATCAACGCTCTCCAAGAATTAATCTTTTAGTTTTCAATGTTTAATTCAATTAAATTCGTCGCCGTTTGAAATATATGAAGAAGTCTGACGATTGCGATTCCTGATTGTGTGCTGAAGGAGTTTCATTAAGTTTTTACCCGAGAAATCTTACTTAATTAGTTCAATTTCTGTGACATTTGGCGTCTAGCAATTCAGTGAATCGTAGCACTTCTTACTTCAATTCTTTACGTTAACTTATTCGTTTAGTGAATGATTTCAAATTATATTCATCGCTGTGCATATGTTAATATGATTATCATTCATTCTTTAAATGAAGAAGTATCAATAATATTAAAATTCTATTTGATTGCATGTAATACTCAACTTACGGATCATGGAACAAAAAGAATTTTTTTAAATTCCTTAATTTAAGAGCAGTTTTCGCAAGAAGCACAACTTTTAAACCACTGGATTGTTGATTTATACCTACCTAACGGATATCTGATTCCCAGTATAACCGACAATAATACTACTGGATCTGAGTGGTTGGATTCCACTATAATTACATCTACCATCCTGTAATTGGGAGTTAATCCTGTAGGTTTCTACCATCAAAATAAAATAAAAATAAAAACTATGAATGGAATAAAATCAAGTTTTAATTATTTAAGCAGGCAAGAATAGTATATTTATGAAATTTCATTTAAGAACAGTGGCCCAAAACTGTTTAATTAAAAAACTAAAACACTAAAATTGCAAATTTTGAATTCAATTCCGAAATAAGTGAGTTATACAGTATACACTTGCCATTACATTAAAATATAATGCACGAAGTTGTGAAATCTATACAGGATAGTGTAGTATACATTCGGCTGTAGTGTAACAACAAGTCAATAACAGAATGTGCTACTTGCATAACTTTTTTTATTAAATAATTTTAAAGAAGAGACCAGAACTTTGACAAAAATTTTATTAACAAGCCAAAAAAATTAAACTTGAATATTACTATGTGACGTAGAGCAAGTTGGAATCAATGACTGGCCGTAAACCATAGCAACGATTCAATTAGTGTGCGAAGCTAAAATGGCAAACCACGGGTTAAATTCGTAATATGCATTCCTCCTCCTGTTCAAGATAATGACGTCAAAAAAAATTGATTTCTCAATTTACTGAAAAACATATTTTTTTAAATAAAATTTATATATTTACATAAGTATAATGTTTTTGACCTAACATTAGGTACCTACATAGTAATATAAATCTTATTTAAAGGTCAGTTTTTCAGCGGCAGTCCGACAGTACAAATATTAAATTTTTTTAAACACCAATTAATTAAAATAAGCCATGGTTACAATAATTATTAATGGAATAATCTTGATAACCTAAATCGATTATGTTATATTAAACAATTAAACCTGTTTAATTTCTTATAAGTCGAGTGCGGATTATATGCAGGAAAATGTGATAGAAATATGCGTGCAATATGCATTGAAATAAGGCCAAAATATGGCCAGTATATGCGCAAAATATAATAAATATGCAAAAAAATTAAACTATATTTTGATGTTTTGTATGAAATGCAAACATTTGTTAAGAAAATACGAATATGCACAATAATACATGTGCAAATGTATATAATCCGCACTCTACATAAGTCATACAATCAAAACAAATTCTAATAAATGATTTTTTCAAGCATACGAGTAGATACGAAAATGTGTGAGAATATAAACACATTTTCCTTTAATAAAACATACTGTATATCTCCTACCACTACACATCAAAAGAGCATAACAAAATTAGCTTCTACATCACAAATCAACTCAAAAACAACATTATTAAATTAATATAGTGTTTTAATTATCCCAATTCCATCTATAATTTTCCATTTCCCGCTTTCCAATTGCAAAATGTATCCATATTTTCCCGATCGCACGCAAAATAAATCTCCAACTGATTAATTCGTAATTGTGTGTAATTTTAGGGACCGTCTGCTCCCTGTGTAGGTCGCTCAATCAACCGCTAAACGTGCGTATTTTTCACGGAAAACATCATAATTTGCGTATTATTACCACAAATAAATTGCGATGTCGCTGCATTGCCCACTGGGCGACCATTTTAGGAAAATGAGCACAGAATGTGTTTTTTTACACTAATGACACGCTTTATCTTTCAGGGTGGTGGTGGTGGCAGCACTGTTGCAGCAATGTGCTGAAATAATAACTGAAATGGAAATTAAGTAATAAGGTTATGTGGTTTTGGTTCCTTTTTGCCTAAAAGCATGTTTAATATTTGATGAAATATGCGGTGATCAAATTAATGCACATTTTTACCTCTCGCGTCATATTCTATAAGAGATATTGTAATGGGTCATTTTCGAGTTTTTGGTGGATAAGCACGTTTCAGGGTCTTTACTATTGTCACGATGATGACGTCTGTGTGTGTGTGCGTATGAACTTATGGATTTTTCGTCCACGATAACTTAAAAAGTATCAAAATTTTAATAACCAAATTTCATATTTAAGGATCTTACCACCGGGTAAGATTTTAGTAGAAATCAGCAAACCCGAAGTAGTACTTTTGAAGCTTGATATTTGTATTCCTTTAATAAATTTGTACATTATTTATTTATGACAATTTTTGCATTTAAAATAAAAGAAATATAATTATATAATAAGGTAAACAATTAATATTCTAGTTTTTAGAAATTCTTAGTATCTTGTTGTCCATGATCATATGAAAATTGTTTCTATTTTATTGTTTTAAATATTTATATGGTGTTATTATTATTTCTAGTGCGTGGATATTTTAAAAACATTTATGAGCATCAACATTAATGGAACAGCCTGTAAACCGAAGAATGGACGTGGACATCTCAATTCAAGGTAAGAAATTTTATTAAATTTAAATTTATTGTGAAAGGCCAAATCAAACATAATAGTTAATAGTATAAAAGTTAATAATAATAATAACGAAATACATGGTTCTTAGATAAAATATGGTATGGTATGGTACGGCACGTGAAATATAAAATTCATGTCAAATCTTTAAAAGACAATTTATTTATTTCTTATTTCTGATAGATGTCCACAGTTTCCAATTTATATTAAGATTACAATAATAAGCTTAGGGGCGACTGAGGGCTATTTGGACTATTTTTGGTTTTTCGTCAATTTATGAAATAATATAATAAAATTTAACTGAAATGAATGAAATGAAAGATTATGTGATTATTATCTACAATCGGTATTTTAGAAATTTTTCTGCATCTGGTATCATTTACGAATAATTAAAATATAATTTAGTATTTTAGTGTCTTGTAGTCCATAATCGTTTAACATTTGTTACTACGTAAAATTTAAATGATTATGACATGACAGTGACAGGGCAAATAGTAAAATATCGTTTATATCTTTTTCTTCTGCAGTTTAAATAAAATGATTAAAATATATTATTTGATTTGTGCGTAGTAGTAATATTATCGTACCTATATATTAATATATTTATATAATAAGTAAAAAGAATAAAGTAAGTACGTTCCATATCCATACATGATAGTATGAAGATATGTTGCCAATATGCAGTAGGAAGTAGAAAAAATAATAATACAACATCCTGTTGTTGACAAAATTATTTTCATACAAATTTATTTTTACCATGTTATATTTTGAACACTAAAGAAATAATTAATTAAAAACAGTAATAAACAAATATGCATATTGGACTAATAATGTCTATTAAAATAATTACAATATTTTGACAGTTTTATTGTAATGTGTACTGATAACTATTAGTAAATAATAAATAACAGCATGCATTAACAGACATATTGGTTTTCAATGTAAAATGTAAACTAAAAACTAATGACTTTTCATTTGATTCGTAAAACAAAATGAATGTAGGATGTAGGAACTTACAATAAAACTAAAACATTTAAATTTCAATAAAAACTAATTACACGAATGCTTTTGACCCTTTTGATGTATTATTTTCAATTACAAATTTTGCTCTAATTAAAAGTAAATTACCTATTTTATATTGTATCAAAAATAAATAATAATATTATTTTATTTCGTAATATAGGTACTATTACGCCCTTACAAATGGATTTTCACCAGACTCGAACCGAACCGGAACAGGAACGAAAACCGGAACGAACCGCTGTTGCTATTTAGTATTATTTGCCGATTATTTGTTAAAATTTCTGAATTCTGAAAACATCATAATTTCATTCAATGAAAGTGTTATTGGCACTCCCAGAGATAATGATGATAGCTTAATAGTGAATAGGTACCTAGCAAACCACATAATAATTCAGTACAATAACGAAACCTGAAAAACTTATATATCAACCTTTCAATATAAAATATTTTGTTTTCCCTTCTACATACTTTATCTTTATCTTAACCTCAGTATTTTACGCTCTCTTAAATCTTAACCAAAATAAGAAATGTCACATAAAAATAAATTATTATTACTTTAGTTGGAAAACTGTTGAACGTAGGAAAATCTCGATAAAGAATGACCCACTTCAGACAACTTTACCGAAAACTCAATTGATATTGCTTTGATTAATTTTTTTCGAAGGTATTTTCCGCAATACTGAATTTATGGTTCTTGGTGTAATAATTGGTTTCGTTGGGAATTTTGAAAAAGTAGGTATGTAGTTTATGTGCGAATATAAAGGAACGTTGTGAATGCGAAAAGATCAAAGAATTTCAAATGCAAATGAGCAAATGGGCAGAGTCATATTTGATGTTTACGAGTCGCGCTGTTTTGAATGTATAGCAGACTTATGAAAATATTTCACATATTGATGTTTTCCCTTAATTTAGTTTTTTGTTGTTGCAATATTATGATTCCTTTGTAATAGAGAATATTTCTTCAAATAAAATTTCAGGTACCTATGTAGGTAGGTACTTAAGACATTAGGTATATTAATTTGAAAATGGTTTTCTTAATTTTATTAGGTATACCCTTAATTTATTTGTATATCATATTTTACATTTGCATTGTTCATTAAATTCAATGTAAGTAGGTACATAGAATCAAAATATCATCAAACTTATTTGCAGCTGTAGTTAAATAACCTACATTTTAATGAACGTAGACAGAATTGCCTAAAAGAAATAAAGCATAAAGTGTGTGCAACATCCAAATAAATAAAAAAATGCAAATATCACAAGACTGTGGTACTGTGGTTACAAACAAATTTAAATGAAAACATCAAATAGAAACATTATATTGGCAATTAATGAACTAGGTTAAGGGGGTTTTATCGCTCAGAGCTGCTAGATCACAAATCCTCGTTATTTCAGGTATCCGCGCTGACAGCCTATGTTTTATGAGCACATGTTGTCTCTATTTATCTAATTGCTATGTTTCGCTCCATTTTTGTTTAGAAAATACTCAATTTGATTGGCTAGCGCGCATACAATTTTTAAATTTATTTAACAAATTACTCGACTACTATTTGAAAATTTTATATAATAATGTGATATAAACATTTAAATTTACAATGCAATCAAACTTACGAAGAGTTTTTCTCAGAATTATTGTTATTTAATTGTTTATAAATAATAATAATAACAATTTAAAAAATTCGACAACGTAGCTAGATTTTTACTGGCTTTATCTTTATATGGTATTTTTTTTAGATTTATAGGATTAATAGGTTGGGAGTAATTTGTTAAATACTTTTTTACTGTGATAAAAGCCCCTTAATATTGTAAATTTCAACAAGTACGCAAACCTATAATGTCAGCAAAATAATAATTTTATAAACAAGAAATAATTAAAATAATTTAACAATTTAAATTGCATGGATATAATAATTTTTTCTTCATTTTAAATAAATAAGAAAATAGGTGACAGAAGTATCAGATTATGAATTAAGAATTACTGACTAGTTTTAAATATTACAAATTTAATTTTAGCAGGACGATACCTACTATTTGATTCATACAGATATCATAAAATATATTTTTTCCCACGACCATATACAAAACTAACAGTTTCCATACAGTTACCTAACTACGAAAATAAACAATATACATACATGCGTTCAACCCGTTCGATATGTTATCAAACAGGTCTTATCGCCACAGTTTAAATTCTATTCTATTAGTAGGCGTCTGACATTTGATAATTATTTCCTGTCTTAAGTATTTCGCGATAAACCGCATTGTTCCATTAAAATGGACAAACAGGGAATTAAAAGTGATTTATCCACATTAATTAAAGTAGTACTATTGCTGTATCTGGTATAATTTAAAAATTCAGATAGAATTTATAATCTTGTTATTGAAAATCTTGTATCATGTATTTTATGATCGTGGTAAATTTGTTTTTTCATAAAATTTAAATTATTACAGTCATAGTTGATATCAAAACACATTATTGAATATAATGTTATTTATGGTCGTGTCACAGCTCGCAGTAAAGTGACTATCGAATATTCGTGAGATTTTGACGACGCACGGTTAACGACGTTAAGTTCTTATACATTTTATTCCATAATACAAAATCTATAAACTACATAATGACTTCACTTCGTAATAATTATATTATAATATATTATTAAATATTATGCACTTGCGGCAGCTATGTCTCATCTTATATTGAAAGTACAGTTTTCGTTTTGTCTTTTTTGTTACTATAATTCAATTTTAAATCTACTCAATTACTTAGGTATTTTTATTCGGTACATAAGTTTCACAGTTCATTCTAAACCGCGCAATGAAAGATTTTGTTATTATAATACATACAATTTTATAACATATTAACAAAAAAAATCTGTTTGAATAAATTTATGGTTTATTGAATGATAATTTCAACATATAATTCACTGTTAAGCTACATAATTACTTGTTTTAAATATTAATATTTTCAATTAACAAAACAATAAAATGGTATTGATAGTAGGTATATTTTTTATTTCGCAACAAAAATAATATTTTTGTACTGTCTCATGTCCATGTATCCACATATTAGTACAATTTAATACAAACAAATTAAAAACATTTTTTGTACAAACTATTCTTATGAAGCTGAGAATTTGTTTATTTATTTTGTTACAAATGTCACAACACCAGTTCTTTCATAGAAATATAATACATTTCTTGAATGCATGAATAATTATATTTTATCATGTTGTCTTAAACTTAATTTTGATATTGTTGTAAGTTAGTTTCTTATTATCGTATTCATCTCTCTTAAAGGTATAATCCATTTATAATAATTATATTTTGAAAAAACAAATTAAATTTTATAAATACTAGAAAATACTACTTTAAATTAGTTCATAGATTTATTTTACTTATCTCATATAAGTAAATTCAAATGATGGATCAATTTTTAAATATCTTTCCTAACATTGCTTAATGAATACCTACACACTAAAATTATAAAAATTTCAGCACATAACACTAAGCTATCATCTCTCTGAAATTCTCATGGTCATGATAAGGGTAAGGCGGTCACATACCTTCCCTAGCGTGTCACCTGCACCAGTACACACGATTCACATGTCCCGCACAACACCGGGTCAGCGCAATGACCTCGCCGAGCGAGAGTTGAAGCGTCGTTAGAGCGGCGTCGGTTCGACTGTAACACGCGCGATTCACACGGCGTCCGGACCGGGACTGTGAGCAGCGTGGCGTCGCGGCGCCTGCTGCCTGGACCCAGCATCCGACGCCGGCGCATGCGTCGCCCGACGCGCTGTTTAGCCGTCGCGAGGGAGTACGGAGTAGGGTAGCAGGTTAGAGGGAAATGGATGTGGGTGAACGTAGTATTTAGTCTAGTTTATTCGGATTTCTTCTACGAGTGTGTGGAAGATTTGTACTGGTACTGAAACTTTATTAAGAATTTTTTAAAGGAAATAGTAACGTATAGGTCAGTATTTCTCAACCTTTTTGTACTGGCTAGTGTTGCCACGAAATGAGACCAGATAAACACATGTCTGCATGTCTCGTCTCGTCTCGCTTTATCTCGTTTTAAAATTTTATTTAAGATTTACTTACTACTTACTTAAGATTTAAATGAACATAATATATAAGTATATAGTTCAATTTTCTTTTGGTTAAACGAACGTCATTATTCAAAATTCGATTAATAGTAGTAGTAGTTAGTAGTAGTAGTAGTGGGAAATTGAAAAAATCTGCTTCTGTTTACCATTGATGATGTGATATTTCTCAATCTCTTTTTACTACTTTAGTTAGAAAGAGATGCATAGTTAAATAAACGTTTTGTTTTCAATTACTGATGCAAACACATGCATGTAGGACAAGAGATATAGTACTAATACTTGTTTCTTATTAGGTCGACAGATAATGATGTGCGTTCTACCATACTTCCCTCTATTACATAGGTCGGAGAAGTAAAAAATGAACTACTCCTATATATAAACTCATAGAATACTCAATTTCAAAAGATTTAACCAATTTTTAAGAATCATTTTTTATTATACAACATATGATGGCGAAAACGTCTTTATAATTCATGTCAAAATGAAAGAGATAATGTGAAAGTGAAAAGAACTAACATAAAAATGACGGACTGGCTAATCAGATCGATCCGGGAAAATAATATTATACCGGCCTCACATACCTAGTTCATAGTTTTTAGAAGAATAGAAACCGTAAAAAAATTTTGAAAGCGCTGCAGGTGATTGTTTTTGTTTTGTTTAAGATCAAATGACTTATAATTATTATATTTTTAACAGGAAATAAAGACTGCATTTATTTTATTTATCTAAACTTGTTCTACTTTTCTGTAAGATAGGCATTTTTTTATTTTGTCTTATTTATGTGCATTTTCTGAAGCTGTATATACCAGCAAGTAATCCCGTAAGGACATCAACGATCTCCTGAAAGTAGTCAGAGCCAGAATTTGTTCTTTCATTATAAATTACCTACCTACCTAATTACGCTAATAAATACTACATAACTATTGTTTAACTTTTTTTATTTAAATGTGACAACCAATGGTGCCCAAAATGATATTGTTTTTCAAAATAACGTTAATTTTACGAATTTCAATAAAATTCTTTTTGATTCATGATCAATGCATACAATACTATACACCCTTACATTTTGTTACACAGGTTGGGTTTAAGAATATTAGTTTTCCATTTGTTTTTTTGGTTGATTCAATAAAAAGTTTTTCTATCAATTTTTGTATTTTTTCCTCGCCTCTCTTTTTAGATAATCCGCGCTATGTAATAAAACAATTGTAAAGGCTGATGATGGTTGCCGTTTCGACACCGAAACGTTCTAAAATAAATTAATATTACAAACAAATTTGTTTCTTTGATCCTACTGGCTACTGCCACCTATATTTTATACAATATTGCTCCTCGGATCACCTAAAACCAGTTTATTTCCTTTCCTGGAACTGTTTTACAATCGCTAACACAGCTTTGTAAAATTATGAAATACCTACAGACGTCTGTCATAGGATACATGCAATATATTGATGTTACTTGTTAAAGTTAGTATTCATTATGTAACTATTTTCAAACGTCCTGTTACTGATACGCATCATATGTATGAATTATTTGTCATAGTTTTTTATGAACATTTGTTTGGAATTATAAAAGCACGAGAAAAATATGTTTTTAGTTTTTAAAAACGATATGAAAAATGAAACCCATTAAAGCATGTACACTATACTGGGTAAATTTTAATCATAGATCGCCGTTATTTAAATACGACTTCCTTTTTTCCAGCAATTTCCAGAAACATCACAAATAAATCCACAAAACCGCACTTATCAAAAATCCATAAATATCCACAACAAACGATTGTCATTTATTGAAGCTTTTAAGCCTGGTATTTACACGTAGTATAATAAAAGTAAACAACCAATTTTGATGTCATGGAAATATGTATATCGCTACGATTTTTTGGTACCTACATATATATTTTTCAAAACTGCATTGCGAAAAAATCTAGTTGGAGAGGAAAACTTAGTTCTTATTTACTGCATAAATAAAATAATACTTTTGTTTACATTCAAATGCGTGTAAGGAACATGTACCTACATTTTACAAATACATTATATTGATGAATGATAATCAAAGCTCTGCAAATTATTAAAAAGTAAATTGTAGGTACCAATTTAACTATTAAGGCCCGGTTTTACCATTGATAGTTAAATTTTAACTAATAGTTAACTAATAGTTATATATTTTTTCCGTTTTACAAGTGGTAGTTAACCACCAAACTGACGGTAAACTGTGAATTACTGTAACTACTACCTATTCTGTTAGTTAAGTTGTAGTTATACAATCTGACATAAAACAAAAAAAGATTAATTTTTTTGACACATTGTATTACGAAGCGTAAATTTTCTGAAATGTTTAATTGGGATTTTGATGATCATGACGACATTTTATTGAGACGTCCAAAAATAGTAAGAGACCGAATAAATCATTTTGAAAGATGGGATCGGCAAGATTTTTTTATGCGCTTTCTTCTTTCTCCAAGAACTGTGGAAAAAAAATTATTAGAAGTGGAAGATGCAATAGCGCATCCAAGCAATAGGTTTTTCATTTAAATCCTTTATTTCAAATAATATTTGACGATTGTCACGATCTTTATAGGAACAATGCTTTGTCGGCAGAAGACCAACTTTTATTTACATTACGATTTTACGCTACAGGATCTTTTATTAGTATAGCTGGTGATTTTATTGGTGTCAGTAAACAGCGAGCACAACAGTGGCTCGAGTTACCTCAGGCATAGCTTCTTTACGACCAAGAATTATAAATATGCCTGAAACCTCTGAAGACGTAGCGTTGTGCCGATAGAAATTTTATAATATTGCCAGATTTCCGCGCTTCATAGGTGCTATCGACTGCAGCACTGTTAAAATACAGTCACCGGGCGGAAATAATGCTGAAATTTTTCGTAAGGAAACAGTTTTTCTCGTTAAATGTGCAAACTGTAGCAGACGCTGATTATAAAATAAGAAATATTGTGGCACGGTGGCCAGGATTTTCACACGATGCACATATATTTAGAAATTCTCGGTTGATGCATTCATTGGAAGCTGGCCGCTATCATGATTCGGTTATCCTGGGTGATAGCGGATATCCTATTAAAAATTATTTAATTACCCCTCTTAGACGAACTCAAAATGAAGCAGAAAATTTGTTCAATGTATATCAAATTCGAACTAGAAATCCAGTTGAAAAATCTTATGGCATTTGGAAGAGATGATTTCCAGGCCTAGCAGCAGGTTTTCGGGAACATTCTTGAATTTTGTTTTTTTCTACAGAAGTATTTTTATTAACTAAATTATAATATGTGCCTGGAGTTTCTTCTATGACAATTAATTTATTGTTGATAGCCTAATCAACAATATGTGTTGCATCATCTAATGCATTGTCAACTATTTCTATTTCTATTTCTATTAATTCTGCTTGATTGTTTTCTATATTTTGGAATATTTCTAATACTTAAATTACATGTATCACAAGCACAACGTAATGTCTACATTCTGCATCATATCATTATTTTCGAAATCGTCATCATGGAGAGGTGGTAACCAGTTCTTAATAATGAGTTTTTATTTCTCAAAAACTTTTGTTTACAGTCTTTTTTCATATTTCGGAATTTAGTTTTAAGTGATTCTGCGTCACGAAAAACTCCCATTTTATTTTGGCGGTTAAATTCATTTTCAATTTGAGACCAAACGTTTTTCTTCTGATCCCAAGTCGTTTGGCCACTTTTTTATTTTCAATAATACGTTCATATTTTGTTACAAGTTGCATAAGAAATTCTTGTTCCCTCGTAAAATTATTGCTTTTTTTCTTGTCCATTTTAACACAATTTAGTTACATTAATTAGTTAAACGTCAGAAAATTTAACGAAAACAAAGGTGATTTTTTTCACCGGAAGCAATGTACTCTATTCAAAACAACTACCAACATTGCAAATTTAATACAAAACTTCTGATTACGTAACCAACAGTTTGAAATGTATTGTCAAACATAATAAAATATAACTAGTAGTTAACCACTACTTATATATAACTAATAGTTACCGAACTACAAATTAAACATCAGATTGAAAAACCGGCCCTAATAGTATTGTTCTTCGTTTACATTCAAATGCTCTTTTTGAAAATTTACTATTACAGGCATACGATAAGGCATACACTAAGAGGTCGGGCTATTTAAAAACGAGACTGCGAGTGCAGAAGGCGTCCTAGAGGGGCAGGAGGGGAAACGAATGCAGCGTTGGATAGCTGGAAGTGTCTACTAATTCCGGTACGAAAACACGTTTTTGTCGCTGTAGTAGTATTTTTTCTATTAAAGTTAGAAACGAACGTGTTTTCTTTTCGTGCCGATAACAATGTATAACATTGGATTTTGCACCAGGACAACGCACCTGTCCATAACGCACTGTCTGTGAAGCGTTATTTAGCCGCTAGAGGCACTCCAGTGCTTGAACACGCGCCGTACCCGCCTGATTTAGCACCCTGTTACTATTTTCTATTTTAGAAGATCAAGTCTGCCTTAAAAGGAACCCGGTTCGAGTCGATGGAAGAGGTGAAGCGAAAATCGGAACGAGAAGAAAACACGTTCTTTTCTAACCTTTATAGAAAAAATACTACTACAGCGACAAAAACGTGTTTTCGTACCGAAATAGTAGACACTTCTAGCTATCCAACGCTGCATTCGTTTCCCTCATGCCCCTCTAGGACGCCTTCTGCGTGCGCAGTCTCATTATTTAATAGCCAGAACCGTATTATTAAATAAAACGCTACATAAACGTATGGCAATGTTGATGTAGGTACAACAATTAAATTACAATAAAAACATATAATAATAACAATTGTAAAAGGCTGATGATGGTTACCGTTTCGGCACGAAACATTCCAAAGTATATTACAAACAAATTTATTTCTTTGATCCTACTTTATACAATACTGCTCCTCGGATCACCTGTTTTCCAACCGCTAGCACAGTTTTGTCTAACTATGAAATACCTATACAGAAGTCTGTCATGGGATACATGCTACATGATGTTACTTGTTAAAGTAAGTACTCATTATGTAACTATTATCAAACGCTGTGTGATTAGTGATTGCTTGATTTTCTTATGAGTTGCATTCAATCTGGATTACAAAGGTAATGGTGTACCTAAGTTACAGGTCTATAATGCATACACACTATTCCCACATTCCCAGTTGATTAATAAACAGTATGTATTGTTCAGAATCTTAGTTAGGTTTTTATGATTAAGATAATATGTGGATGTATGATGTATTATATTTGATACTTATTGCTATATATCATTTATTAGTCATTTACAATCTACAGTCTACACACAATACCACAATAGATGTATTATAATCTGTAATATCCTATAAGTAGGTGTGTACTTACACAAACGTGCATAAATTTCAACTACATACAACGTGAATGCAATATGGTTTCATTTCATATTTTTACCTTACGTCATACCTGTAAAGGAAGGTATTGGAATTGGATTCATGCTAAAAATCAACACAGAAGAGTTTTCCTGTGAATGAATCTTTTGATGCAGGTGATGCAAATTTTTGTATTTGAATATTTTAGATTTTTATTTGTATATTTTCAATGAGCACCGGATTGTACGTATACATTTATCACATCAGATTTTCATTTAAAATATTAATACTAGCAATCATGCCTCTCTATTGTTGTTTATGAATTACTTATCATAATTAAGGTTAGTACAAAACTTATTCATCTATGCTTTATAAAATAACATTCAAAAACAGTAGTAGGTACTCGGTGTACTGTTTATTAAAAAATAATAAAATTAAAATTCAATAATAAATAAATAAAATTAAACTTTCTTGTAAAATAAATAGGTACCTATTTATTGACTTTTACAATTCGAGATTACAAATGCAATTTTTATATATAGAATTAATACGATCACAATGTAAATTATATCAAGCATTCATAACATAATAAATGCATTTTTAATCTCGAATTGTAAACGTCACTAAACAACGGCTGTCAAAACTAATTAATTTTTCTATAAAACGATTTTCTTTTCAAAAGTATTTTATCTATAAAACTTCAACCTCTTGTATTTTATTAACCAGAAGGAATAGGATCTATGTTCAATGAATTTTTTTTACTTATTAGGTATATGCTGACTACGTTATAATAAAAATTTTGTAATCATATTTCCTTTGATAATTATATTTGTGTACCTCTGCTATTCATTTTGATACTGCCATTCAAAAGCATGTTCTTTTCAAGATTGAAATCAATACCAAATTTAAAAGCAACATTAAAAATACCACTTTTCAAATTACACTCTTTAGATATTATTTATTCATCATGGTAAAGGCATTTCATCATTTAATATTAGCATCAAGACTCTTACAAAACTTTAGACATTTTGTCAGTCACGTTTCCTGAGACGCGTGGAAAAAATTACTCTCGAACTTTTAAATGAAATACATTTTACGTTTTTTTCGCACCTCTTACAATAATAATCATAAAAGAGAAAAGACGGAAGAAAAGTAATGAAGAAAATGAAAAGGGGAAAATGAACACAAATGAGAAGATGAATAAATTATTTTTCCTTGAATTTGAATTCATTTAAAAAATAGTCCTGATCTATACTCGTTCGGAAAGAAGATTTTACATATATCAGTTAAAAACTAAAATATTATTTATTATTCAGAAACCGCTAGTTATGCGAAATATGAATCTGTTAATTCAGTAGAGTGATATTATAGCACCTTATACTACTTATATGCAATAAGTGTTTCATTCATAAGAGGGTATTATTCCTAACATGAATCCCGAATTTTCATTCTGACAAATTCAGTTTACCCCTCCCCTCTTGCTAAAACGGTCAGAAATTTACGTCAGAGAAAAACACAAGTTGAAACCCCGCCCTTTTGGGACACTATAATGAGTTACGCCGTAAAATAGGCAAGATTTGTTCAAAAAGTGATCATTTTCTGGAACAAAATATAGCCGCAAAAACAAAATTACAAGCTTGAAATTTTGTATACTTCTAAATAAAGGTTGTGTATAGCCCGATATCTCAGTAATATATCAATATTTAGGTTTTTATACACTTAATTTATTGTCAAAAATGAGTGTAATTTTTAATGCAATTAAACATTTTGCCAGCATTGAAAAATGAATAATTTTGTGTTAGCGGACTATTTTCATCTCTTATGCACATAATAGTTAAAAGACTAGTACTATTACTATTATGTTGTACCATGCAGTCAGAATTTGTTCCAGAAAAATAGTCTATTTTTTGAGTGGAATTATGTCCTCTTAACAACGTCGAAGCAGTAGTTGCGGCGGAATGGGTTTAATTTTTATTTATTTTTGATGGTAACCAACCTATAGGATTAACTCGCAATTACAGGATGGTAGATGTTATTATAGTGGAATCCAACCACTCGGACCTAGTGGTATTATTGTCGGTTGTGCTGGGAATCGAACTGGAGACATCTAGCACAGCTCTCTGCATGTGATGACGTAGGAATCCGGAGTTCCATGGTGCAAGTCTCTCGGCCGACAGTATGTGTGATTGTCGATAAAAAATGCAAAAAAGTCTTGTAATTAAATCGCATTCGGGTGTTTCGAATAATAACTCCAACACTACAATTCTGTAATTGGTAGTAAACCCTGTTTCATAGTTACGCCGCATTTACAGACCGAAATAATAAAATTAAGATGTTCCATTTGAAACTGACAAGTTATAGTTATTTTAAATTGAGTAAATTTGATTCGCTTTATTGAACAGTGTACATTCACAAAAATTATGTTGAATATAAAGTATAGTAACAGTTGTGCAAGAAGAAGAATCCGTTTCATTACGATTTGTAGGAATGAGTTGGTCGATTTATTTATAATATAATATAATAGACGCCATTTGGAGCATAGTTCACTGCTAAAACTGTGATATTTAGTGCAGTTTTTAAATAATATCCACCGATATCTACATGATTTTACTATTGAATAAATGTTTATTTACATTTATAAAGTATGTAGAGTTGTTTAACAAATTTTTAATCATGTTAAACTGTTGTGTAATTTCGAAAATATTTATTTTGTTACAGATTTGCAGCCCATTGCCATTTCATCATCCTGGAATTCCAGTACGAGGTGCTCTGCTCCCGAACATGAAAGGTAAGATGTTTCAGATTTTATTATTTTCATTTTTAACTCGAAATTTCATATTAAACATTATTTGTTCTATGTTATTTAATATTATGTAACTTTTCAAACCAACTTGGAATTTAATTATTCTGTTTACAGTTTAAACTAGGTATACAAGGTTGAATCAATAAAAAAAATATAATAGTTATTTTCGATTCTTTTAATTCAATAAATACAAATATTAGAAGACAAGTCCAGTTAAATATATTATTTCCTAGAGAATAAAGGTATTCTTCAAATATTTTTTTTTAAATAAGTGTAGGTGGACAGTAAACTGCAGAGATAATAATTTGACCTTGAATATCTTTGATATTTATTTGTTGCTTGCAGGTGATTTTTTTCAATTTTTTCGTGTTTCAATTCGAACCCGTTCATGACTAAATATTTGCTTTACGTACTTGTATTGTAAATAACTATTAGTTAAACGTTTAAACAACAATGAACTCTTGATACAAACTCACAAACACAAAATAAACCCGAACATACACATAACCCAATTCTTATTAGCATACTCATCTTCCTCTTACTCCACAATACCAATACATAACAATATGTTCAGTGCTGCCACCTTGCCACGTCTTTACACATGAGCGCTGAATTTGAATATAAACACCAACATACGGCACAGTAGAGTATCGTTGGCTGCGTTACCTCGGCAACGAAGCAAGCACAATCGATTGCCTGATAATTGGGTGTCTGTGTTTGGAATCATTTATTCTGCCCGTCTTGCTTGCTAAGGCACTGCTACGCTACACCAGCATGCAGGTGCTGTTGTCTGCCACGTATGGGTTTTGTGTTCGTGATTGTAAATTGTTGGAGAAACGTGAGTGCAGTGCATGAGCGTGAGCGTGATTTCAGGATATGATGGTTGAGGTTAGACGATGTGAGGTTAGAAATATGCAGTGTTGTAACTTATCGAGATAATTTTATCTAGATAAATCATCTAGATAATATATTTGTATCTATTATCTTATCTAGATAATTTTTTTTATAATTTATCTATTATCTTATCTAGATAATATTACAAATTATCTTTATCTAATTTTTAAATATCATCTAGATAATCATTTTAGTAAAATTATAACCAACTTTTTTCATTTGTAATTTTAATCGAATCCAAATGTAATCAACCTGTGCAAGCATACAACGCACGAGCTTGCAACGCTGCCGGCTCTCCAGCTGGTATCGCCTATACTTTGTAACATGTCCTTTATATTTCTTTATATTATCTATAAATTATCTAATAATTATCTAGATAATAATTATTTATCTTTTATCTATTATCTAGATAATTTTTTCAATGGTTATCTATTATTTTATCTAGATAAATAAAAAGTAAGTTATCTTTATCTTTATCTAGATAAAAAATATTGTTATCTATTACAACACTGGAAATATGTTTGGAAAGGGTTATAATATGAAGGGAACAGATGTACGGAATGAAAATTCATTCGTTGAACCGGGCCAAAGTTGCGAATATTCTAGTTTCCATAGACAGCTAACTAATGCTACAGAAGTACAACTATTTTTTGTAATTTTATAGTTTATACCTTCGACGATATATAATCTAGACAAAGTATACTCGAAATTTTTGAAGCCAATGTACAGGCGGTGGAGGTACAAGTTTCCCCCATGGATCATTGCACGTTGCCTATTTTACACAGTTCCTAGAAATGATACAATAAACGTTCAACAAATGACTGTTGATACGTCATCTGTCAAACTGACGTTTACAATTCTAGATTTTAGATGTATTTATCTTAAGTAATATAAATAATAGAAGCAATTTATAAATTATATTAAGTAATATAAGAAGTAGCACGTAATTATATAACATTTTCATCAATTTTAGTAAATATGCAACCCGCAACCATTGATGGGAGAAACTCAATTCCCCGCGCACCCTTTGATAATATGATGTTGGCTTCATCTCCATGCCTACACTTTGATCCGCATACTGTGTCTAGTCTAGACTATGTAAGGTCGATGGTTTATACCATTATACCCTATCCTTACGAGTACCTACTCCTGCACAAATTGCAGGCAATACCTGTTTTCTCTTGTAAGTAGTGATAATAGTTATTTGTGTCAAGTACGGATAGAGCATTATTTATCGCCCGCGGTGAGAAATTTGTCCGGTCAAGGCGAAACCGAGATCGACATCTCGCCAAGTGCAACAAACAAGCTCTATCCAACGAGGTGCACACTATATTTTTTCTACAGTCGTATAACGCCAAAAATAACTAATTTTAAAATTATTATTTGCCGTACTCCCGTGTTTATAACAATTCAATACAATCGAATCTAATTTATTATCTTACAAATTATTGGATTTGTCAGAATTTATTTGAGTACGATGGAGCACAAGGGAAACAAACAAATTTGTAAATTTGTTCCAAGTTAAAAATTATATAATAAAAATCTGACGTAGACACCACATGACTTCCTTGTACGCCTTGTGTGTTCATACTTTTCTTAATAACTAAAATGTAGAATAATATAAAAAATTATTTTAACTTATTATACTAGTACTACTACTACTGCTACTGCTACTATACTCACAAATATATTTTAGTCATTTTATTTAAACTGCAGAAGAAGATCTAAAGCATATTTTACTATTGTCACTGTCATGTCATAATCATTTAAATTTTACGTAGTAACAAATATTAATCGATCATGGACTACAAGATACCGAAATACTAAATTATAAATATATACTTTAATTATTCCTAAATGATACCAGATACAAAAATATTTATAAAATACCGATTGTAGGTAATAATCACATAATCTTTCATTTAAAATTAAAAAATTTGTCTTAAATTAAATATTTATCGAAATATTTGAAAAAAGTACTACTTCCGGTATATAGATTGAAACCAAAAATAGGAGGTGCACAACTAGATGCTATAACAGTCCTAAATACAAAATTTCAACTTTCTACGTCTAACCGTATTTGAGTTATGCGACACACATACGTCCGTACGTACGTACGTACGCACGCACGTACGTACAGACGTCACGAGGAAACTAGTCATAATGGATTCAGAAAAGGTCAAAACGGATATTTCCATCAACATCTGAAAACCGAAATTTTTCGCGATTACAATACTTCCTTATTACTCCGTACAAGGAAGTAAAAAATTCTGATAAGATGTCGATTCTATGAAACTTAGCGCATGAATAACGTTAGTTAGATTTTTTTATTATTTGTGTTTTATTTTATTAATTTACTTACGTTTAAAACAAACAATAATTTATGTCTTGCATACAAGTAGATAAAAACTTGGTTTTTTGTTAAACTAAAAATTAATTCCAAACATGCATACACATTGCATGCAATAAATATAGAAATTTAAATTTCGTGCTGCATTTTTATTTTAATGTATATTGAATAAATGTTTTATAAATAATAACTGATAACTAACTGCTAATATAATAACACATTGAAATTATTTTTGAAACCATATACCTAACTACAATAGCTATACTCTTTCAAATTAAAATTTCGCATCCATTGAAATTCAAAACTGTACATATTTTATGTTTTATACATTTATAGCTAATTGATTTAAAAATGTATCAATATATTATAATAGGTGCTATAAATTGAATTATACCATGAACAAATTAACATACATCGTATAAAGCTTTTTGTTTTTTAAATACACTCGTACATAAGAATAATATAGATACAATATTAATTAAAAAATCATTTAAATAAAAAATAGAAAATTATTCTTGTAAACAACAAACTAGAAGATCTGTCCATTAGAAACAGATTCGAAACAATGCAGCTTAAAATCTCAAACTTTTTCGACAAGTACGTGACATTCTTTCAGTATTTACTGCCTAGTTTGGGATGACGCAATTTACTTTTGATATTAATGTTCGAGTTTGGTTTTGCTTTCACTTCGATTCTGACAGGGCGTGCTGCTTAAGGTCTGTTAGTTTCCTCAGTTATTTTTACAAGAACTGTTGACCAGTATGGAACATAACCAATTGATGTGCAAAATTGTAGTAAATAAAAGTAAGATCTGACAACCCTGTTCTTCTGTTTTAAAGTAAGTTTTATTTTTGTAATATTATTAGATATATTTATTGTGTATGTGTTTTGTTTGTATTTTTGATTCAGAACCGGACACCTGAAGATTAATTTTTCAAAATTCGAAACTGGTTGTAAGATTCCAATAAACGTGAAGAAAGACTAAAAGGGCTTTTTCAATTAATTTAATGTACCTATTTCAAATTTGTAATGCTATTTTCCTAAGCCAATACAATGTACAACCTGTATATTACTATTTCAGTATTTTTATAACAGTCGTGTCTACCTACGCAGTGCAGAGATAAACATATTGACTAAAATCAAACCATGGACGTGAGTGATAACGTTGCGTTGCATTTTATTTGATGTCAAAACATAAATCCATCATGCAAAGTTCCTGACAATAATTATAAAAAACACAATGACAGAATCGAAAAATAAAATCCGTTCTGTTGTAAAAACAGCTCTCAACAACACCAATCTGTATATTATACATTATGTTGCCATAACAACACGTTTGCGAATTGATTTTCTACTCTTTGACTGGTTTGAATTGCACATGAAAATGCATCGCTTTCATTTGGTTGATGAGAAGAGTGACGCACAGAAACTGACGCGAATTTTCAGCATTCACATAAATAACGCGAATGCCTGAGCTTTCAAATGTTGTTAAAGTGACAGACGCACTTTCCACCATTCACACGCAATTTAACAACGCGTCTCTCATTCAATCAAGTCGCATACCGATGTCGCTTGTTGTGTCATTTACGTTCATGTAATTTGGAAAGTTGAACTGATATATCGGCTTTTTGTAAGCAAATTTTATGTTAACCTTATTTGCTTTTATACCAATTTAACGTAAAAGTGTTGGCACAAAAAGTATCGCTTATGTAATTGTCTTTGAAACGAATTTAGCATAAGTAACTATTGGATAAAAATAATGCTTTTTTGTCGTGTATTCAGGTGTGCGTTAGTTTATGCCAAATTACAAAACGTGGCGTACAAGTTACATATTATGTATGTACAAAAACGTATTTTTAATTTAGTTGGACAGATGGCATAATGTGACATAGAAAAAATATACCGAAATCAAAATATATAGGTATGTATGCTAGGACAATTTACAGACATATAAAAGATTGAAAAGAAGGAATTTATGGTGGGATTCTGTGCAAATCTGTAAGTTTTACAAATTTATAAATCTTTAAATATTGAACAAAATCACATCAATGTTTGTTAACAAATATAAAAATGTTCATATGCTTATAAATTTCATTGCGATTTTGTTTAATATTTACAGATTTATAGATCTGCAGCAACTACAGATTTTCACAGAATCCTACTATTAATGTATTAATCTTCCTAAAAGTGGCCCACCTCAAGTTTAAACAAATGCAAGAACTGAAAGGCTAACGAAATAATTTTGTTCTCAAGTAGAGTTACCGATCGAAGCGAGGGCTAATGCGCCGGTAGCGATTTTTTTTTTAGAAAGGAGCGTGTCAAGCAATTTTTAACGGAATTTGAACAAACAAAAATCTTAAAGAAAATACAATTAATAATAATTATCAAAATTCAAATCACGTCTTGAGAAAAAACAACAAAGATAAAAATAGTTTACTTTAATAAATTAACTACTGCAGCCGCCACGATAGCCAACCGGATTAACGTATACCGAAAATCATGGTGGTCCGATCTACTAGCGGGGTCGTGGGTTTGAATCTCAGTAAGGGCATATGGATGTTGTGTTTGTCAAAAAAAATTATTTTAATGTAAAAATTGTCAATGGCTAAAATCGGAATGAAAGACGAATAATAAGGACCTATTGAAATAGTGAAATATTTTGCCTAATTAAGTTTTTTTAACCAAAATGAAGACAATTGTATTAATAATTAAATAATCTCGACATCGAATTTTTTCACGATCCCTATACCTCTCTATCTAGTGAGGTAAAAAGATATCGAATCCGGACATCTATCCTAAAAAAGAGGACATGTCCGGGGAAAAGAGGTAACCCAATTTTCAAGTCGCAACGAAATCCTATAAAATGGTTTTAGCAATTTTAAAAATGTGACGTCCGTGCGATGTTTGTGCTAGTACATATAATGTGATATCACATAAATGACAAATCTCTTTGAAATTAACTGATACATCGCAAGGGAGACATGTTTACTAGGATATTTAATATATATTTTATTTTCCGATGAACTAGCTAGGAGCATTACTTGCTGATAATATTCTTTCATTTACAATCATGTAGATTTTCTGTTGGCTGTTGTTGGCCAGCATCGATTTAACTCAAAAGGGAACTATTTTGAAGGTGTTATTTGTTGTGTCAGACCTCGTATGTTAAGATATGAAGGATACAAAATCAATTTAGTTAAAAGTATGTACTATTATAGCCGTATGAAATTGGAATGACAGTTACAGGTCTTGTATTTCTAGTTATTCATCAAAATTGAAACCAATAACAACTTATCAGACTATACAAAGCATCTCGTACTCCGTACTCCACAAATCTACATTCCTTGCCAACCGTTCGTGATCCCGACACCCGGTAGTTAACTTCCATTATAACCTAACTTCCGTTTTATGTTAGCAGTAACTGTCAATTTAGGATTCAATGTTACTCTGACAGAGACTTAATACAACTTGTCCGTCATACAGAGACAAAATTCGATGCGTTATATGCACCTGCTGTGAATTGATTGCAGTGACTTAGACGTTGAATAGTTCATTACTGGTGCTGAAAGCTGTCTTTGTTAATTAGAGACGCGTAGATGGGGTATTACTTATAAGTACGAGCAACTTAGACAAGAAGTGAGTAGTGAGTATGCCACTGAGCTGGTTGTACGTTGGCAGGTAAAGTTTGTGCACTAAAACGTTTAGTTAAGGTTGTTGATTTGATGTGCAATTCAAACAGGATTTCAGAAATAATTGAAAAATTGAAATGTTGACTCACTTTGAATAATTAATTCCAACTTTGAAATAGCCATATTAATCATAATGATATTATGCTTTCATAAATACCTCAAACACATTAGTTTTTTAGAGGAATAGTTCAAAAATACAAAATGTTAAACACTTTATATTCTAACATTATTATTATTCTAAAAAAACCCTGTACTCCACATAAAAATCTATTTTCACCTGAATAAATAAAAACAATACATTAAGTAGTACCTATTCTGTTTTATACAAATACACTAGGGTGTTTATTCCAATTCACGTATCAACGTTGATAACTATATATATATATATATATATATATATATATATATATATATATATATATATATATATATATAGTGGCTTTACACTCCAGTGAAGTATCGCCGCTCGTAGAGCTCTCTAAATCCGGTTTTTAGGGAGGATCAGTCCCTGTTTCTTGTTTTATATGTTTTCTATTGCTTCTCTCCATATTTTTATATGTTTTGTTTTTCTTGCCAGTTCTTGATGCCTGCTCTTCTTAAATCTTCTTTTACTTCGTCTAGCCATTTTGATCTCGGTCTGCCTCTTCTTCTTCTACAACCTGGGTCCCATTGTACTATTGACTTTATTGTTTCGCTGTCATCTGTTCTCCAACGATGATAACTGGTTAGTCAACTACCGTTGTGAGGATAAAATATTTTGGCAAAAAATATTGAAAATGTCATTTTTTATCAGCATGTACGAAATGAAATAAAATGGAGATTCAGTAATGTTTCTTGCCAAATTTTCAAATAACTAACTCTTGATTTGTAATGCTCTTAACCATAATAAACATTATTTTTATTATTCCGCTATATTTTCTCACTATCTCAGCGAAGCTGGGTACCTTTGACCTTCCTCAGTATCTCCCAAGAGGTGGCATGACAATGAGGCTAGGCGAGGGCGAAAGCCCAAATTATTATTATAATAGTAACATATGTCATGACGTCATGAAGATAGCGACTAAACTTCGATAGCGACCCTCGCTATGAATTAGAATAGGTTTAAAACCTTTAAGTGGATTTCAAAGGTTTTTACTTCAACCATTGTGAAACAATATTAAACCATGTATATAAATTGAAATTAACTTGGAAATGGTTAGTTCATTTACATCAACAGAACCAAATTTGAAAAACAAACACTGAAAGCACAACTGCCAGTCAGTATACCTATTTACCAATAGAACAAGATTTGGAATTGCAAAATGAATATATTAAAAATACAGATGCTACAGTAAGTACATCGACACCAATCGCACAAGAATTAGAAAAAAACAAACTTAAAATATCAAGGTGTTCCGGAAGCCGCCAGAGCTCTCTCCAGAAGAAAACGACGTCACCAACACTTCCACCAAGACGTGAACCCAATCAAGATGGCTCCTTCCACACCACCATCCTCGCATCAAAAACAAAGACCGCCCCTGTTAAGACGGTCTCAGTGCCACGCTTGGAGCTCTGCGCCTCCCAGCTCCTTCCCCGACTGCCATTGTACATCCGCCAATCCTACTGCTTAGCCAATGTGCCGATGTACGGCTGGTCAGGCAGCACCGTCACGCTTTCCTGGATCCAGAGCCATCCGAGCAGATGGAAGAACCGGACATCCAGTCTTCATTCAGCAGCATTCCTGGCTTACAGTAGTTTTTGTGTGAAATGAGACAAAATCCTGATTTTATCAAAACGGCTTAGAATTGCGTAAATATTTTTAACGATTTAAAAAAAAAACTATACAAATAACATAAAAACCAAAGTGAAAATATTGTAGGAAATGTTATGCATATCTGTTTGGTCTTCTGTATTTTTGCTTCAAATTAACTATTTTCGAGAAAATAGCAAAAAAAAATCCGGCGGAAGGTCGTCTTGTTCCACCATTTTTCCAAGTTGGCGGACTTAGCACAAGGCGCATCGATAGGGACTTTTAGTATATTAGTAGCGCTACAAAAGCACCATTTGTGTTGAACAGCACTTCAAAAGCAGTATTAGAATTATTTTACCTTCCTTACCCAGAGCCAGGGGTGTATTATTTCTCAATGTGTGCTTTTTCTATTCGAAGAATTGCATGCCTTGCAACTGTTCAAAACAATGTGAACAATTTATTGAAGATTGTATTCTTGCTTATGAGATAGACTGCACTACAAACTGTAGTATTTCATGTTTTGGTAAAGGAGAAGAAAAATTTAAAAAAAGAAGAAAAATTAAAAAAACTATAAAAACAGAACTGTGACGGCAATTATTAGAAAGGAAATGCTACTTTAAGAAACACAAGTATTTTATTTACTGTTTCTTCTAACTCGTACGTACTTTGACATTAGGTCTTGCAATTAAACCAAATATAAACGACAAAGATGAAGATGATGCAATTAAAGGAGAATAATTGGATTCGATACTTTTTTATTTGACATTTTTTTGTACTTAAACATAACCAGTAAAGAAATGACTGTTTTAAAATTTGATGTAGGTATTTAAAATAGTAGACATAGGAGGTACTTTAACATTAGGTTTTGCAAGTAAACCAAATATAAACGACAAAGATAAAGATGATATAAATTAATGAGAATAATTGGATTGGATACCTTTTTATTTAATTATGACATTTTTACTTAAACATAACCAGTAACGAATTTTGATGTAGGTACTTAGTAGACATAGGAGGTCTTGTAATTAAATCAAATATAAATGACAAAGATGAAGATGATTATGTGTAATGTACAAATTAGTCGGATTAAGAGTCAATTCTAGATAGATCCCATATCCAGACCTTTGCGTTCATAATAATAGCGCTACAAAAGTACCATATTTGTGTCGAACAGAACTTCAAAAGAAAAATTTTTCTGAGAATTGCGTTTCTTGCAAACAATTTATCGAAGATTGTATTCTTGGTTGTGAGATAAACTGCACTACAAACTGTAGTTCTTGCACAGAATAGTATAAATTTGATATTTTGGAAAAGCAGAACTGTGAATATTGCAACTGTGACGGCAATTATTGGGAAGGAAATGCTACTTTTAGAAGCACAAGTATTTTTTTACTGTTTCTTCTAATTCGTATTTTGGTTCAACTTGTGGAAAAACAAGGAATCATTGCAATAACTATATTCCAGGATGGTTCATATTTTCTTCTTACCATTGCACTGGAGGATATCTAGGTAAATATAACAACCCCTACCACTAGCATAAAAATAGCTGAGTGCGTAACGTGACGTGACCGACTGTGGTTATGACATTTGTACTTAAATATAACCAGTAACGAAATTACTGTTTTAAAATTTAATGTAGGTATATAAAATAGTAGACATAGGAAATACTTTGATATTAGGTCTTGCAATTAAACCAAATATAAACGACAAAGATGAAAATGATTATGTAATGCACAAATTAGTCGGATGCAAAAGAGTCAATTCTAGAGAGATCCCGTATCCAGACCTTTACGTTCATAATAATAGCGCTACAAAAGCACCATTTGTGTTGAACAGCACTTCAAAAGAAGTATTAGAATTCTTTTATCTTTCTTACCCAGATTATGTAATGTACAAATTAGAACTGTGAATATTTGCAACTGTGACGGCAATTGTTGGAAAGGAAAATCTACTTTTAGAAACACAAGTATTTTATTTACTGTTTCTTCTAATTTGTATTTTGAAAGTGACAATATTGTAGGAAATTTTATGCAATTTCTATTTGGTCTTATGAATTTTTGCTTAAAAATTTACTATTTTCGAGAAAATTGCAAAAAACCGGCGAGATCCCGTATCCAAACTTTTGCGTTCATAATAATAGCGGTACAAAAGCACCATTTGTGTTGAACAGCACTTCAAAAGGTGTATTAGAATTATTTTACCTTCCTTACCCAGAGCCAGGGATGTATTTACGTTTGCGTGGCTTGCAAACAATCCAAACAATTTATTGAAGATTGTATTTTTGCTTGTGAGATAAACTGCACTACAAACTGGAGTTCTTGCACAGAATAGTGAATTTGATGTTTTGGAAAGGCAGAACTGTGAATATTCCAACTGTGACGGCAATTGTTGGAAAGGAAATGCTACTTTTAGAAGCACAAGTATTTTTTTATTGTTTCTTCTAATTCGTATTTTGATGGAACTTGTGGAAAAACAAGGAATCATTGCAATAACTATATTGCAGGATGGTTCATATTTTCTTCTAACCATTGCACTGGAGGATATCGAGGTAAATATAAAGATAGCTGAGTGCGTAACATGACGTGACCGACTGTACTACAAAATTGATACTGCAACTGTGACGGAAATTGTTGGAAAGGAAAATCTATTTTTAAAAACACAAATATTATATTTACTGTGTTATTTAATTCACTTAAAAATTTGATGTAGGTACATGAAATAGTAGACATAGAAGGTAGGTACTTTAACATTCGGTCTTGCAATTAAACCAAATTTAAACGACAAACATGAAGATGATTATGTAATGTACAAATTAGTCGGATACATAAGAGTCAATTCTAGAGAGATCCGACTTTTGCGATAATAATAATAGCGCTACAATAACACCATTTGTGTTTAACTGAACTTCAAAAGGAGTATTAGAATTCTTTTACCTTTTTTTTACCCAGAGGATAGTTCATATTTTCTTCTTGCCATTGCACTGGTGAATATCGAGGTACATATAAAAATAGGTGAGTGCGTAACGTGACGTGATCGACTGTACAAAAAAATCTCTCCTGTGGTGTAGGTAGTCTCCACAAACAACCATGGGTAAGTTTTCTTTCACACCTTACGTTGGGTCAAAATCAAAAATAACACCAAATATTCCATATCAACCAGATTGCGAAGTTATTTTTATCGAATTTCTTCCCTAATTTTGAGCTGGCAGCATACTCGCCTTTTTGGATACGCCACTGCCGAGAGGAATAACTGATGTAGAAGAAACGGTATCGACTTCAACCCTTGAAACTTGAAAAAATAATTGAGAGGAGAAACCTTCTTATCATACAAGAATTTTTTTAATATTGGAAAAGTGCGCAAAATCTGCAATTGCTTTTGTCAGACATTATTTACAAAATATGAAGTTAGGATTAACACTGTAAGGTGGATCCCTAATAGTAAAGAATTATTTTTTAATAATATACATTAAAAATTTTTCCCTATGGTACTAATACAATTAGGACGGCACATGGCTCTGCTCTCGTTTACGAAGTGGAAGCGAATTGAAGATTGACAATATTCTTGATCATTCATGTTAAATGGTAAGTTGTGAAAGTAGTTGAAAAGTTGTTTGTTACAGAAAAAATTGGTCCGTTAACTGACACTAGTGAAGTTATGTGCTCGATTATTGGCGGATTCTCTTGAGTTAATATCAGCATTTCAATAAGAAGAACATTTGGAGACAGTGGCTAATATGGTAGAGCATTAAGCAGCTCTTGGAAAATGAAGGACAGATTTCGATTTAAGTGAGTCCACTTTTCCAATGCGGTATGATTAGGAATGAAAGTAGCTGTGTCCTTTAATAAACTGAGAAACCTCAAAAGAATGAGGTATTTTAATGTTAAGCCTTTGTTTAAGATCCGGTAAAAAGGAGAAGGTGATGAGGCCTTTATCAGTGTCATCCTATTCCCTCTGCCAGATTTCTATGAGAGTATTTCGTATAGATCGTTTGCATAGATAGAACCTTGGACTAGTGTATGGTCAGTTTTTTTAAGGTTAGAGTAAGCAACTCTTTCTTCTAAGTGTAGAGGAAGTGGTGGAATACCGGCAAGCACTGCAGCTGCCGGATTAGAAGTGGAACTAAAAGCAAACGTCATAATCCTAGCAAAGAAGGAGAGTAGACTGAGAATTTCGCTTGTATTGTGGACAAGGCTAGCTTTGTATTGCCGCACAGTGGCGGCGTATCCCACAATGGGGACTATGGTCCCGTAGTAAATTTGTGCAAGGCCTTCGGAAGGGCGGCCTCAATTTAGCCTCACATATTTTTTAAAAATTTCCAAACATTTCTATCCTTTCTGACACACTATTTATGTATATAAGATTATACTAGTAGTTATTTATGTATAATCAAGAACTCCGTGGTAGTGATGGGTCTTTCGTTCATTTTTAGTGAGTCAGTTCATTTCGCTCCGCTCAGTAAAGTGAGTCGTTCACACTGAGTCGTTCATTTGAACGACTCTGTAAAACAGCACTGTGCGTTTCAAATAACACCGTGCTAGTGTGCTGCTCAGCTGAGCTGCTTTGCTCATGTGCTCATGCTCACAGCACTGTGCGCTCGCCTTGTGTGCATGTGCGATGCGCAGCGATGTGGCATGTGCCAAACTACATGAACCTAGCATTTTAGTTAGTTGATAGTTGTGTTCTCGTCTTGATTACTCGTTGCTGCAAACAATAAATTATTGAACGTTGCTTATTGTATTATTATTATTGACAATGGAAAATAAACAAAATAAAAATTCTGCAAAAAGGAGTACCTATTGTCTGGCAACATTTTGAAGAATGTTCAACAAATTTAGCAAAATGTTACTATTACTTTTACATTAATGTATTTTTTGCATTTACTTTCCAGTCCTACATTGTTTCCACTTCCCATATTGTTGATTATTTTCATTGTTGTCCGTACAACAGAAACGCCACGCTTCTCAGAATACACAGCACTCAGCACCGTGCGCTGTATGTATGTTTCGTTCGTTTCGTTCATTCCACTCGCACTCGTTCGTCTTTCTGCGTTCAGCGAGCGGAGCGGTGAGCGGAGGCTAAATAGTAGCACGGAGCTAGTGTGAACTGGTGTGCCGTGCTGAACGAACTAAAGAGTCGTTCGTTCACGGCACACTCAAATGAGTCGTTCATTTTGAACGACTCGTTCATGAACGACCCATCACTACTCCGTGGTGTAGATGATGTATATTATACCAGCTGAGGGTGACAAATTCATAAGGTCGGATTCCTCTGTCTCGTAGTTGTATGAAACGGCCGAAGGATTTAAACATTAAATATAATGAGTAGAGTAAGGTTCCGGGTTCGACTCCCGGCTCAGGCAGAGATTTTTCAACATTTCTAATTATTAAATATAATGATTATGGTATAAGTATCTACTTCACATTTCAAACATCAAATTTGGTTCATAATTTTTGATAGGAAGTAACTTTAGTCAAAAAGTGATGTTATGTCACATAATTGTCTTGGTATAATATTTTATTGCCCAAAATTTTAAATTCAAATAATGTACATCGTATCCAAAGCCTGAATTGAAAAATACATGCTTTTTGATATTATTTTTACTATTACGGGAGTGGGATTATGGTATAATGTTATAAACATGAACATAATAATTATGTATTAAAATATGATAAGAATATAAATTTAATGAGTAAATAATTCATATCAAATATAAATACATTCAAGTCCTTTGCTGTAAAATATTATAATGCCACAAAAACGATGTAACCTTTAATAAAAAGAATATAATTAAATTTCTAAGTTTGACTGGGGGATATTTTTTCTTTGAGAATATTTAAAAGTATGCTATATTAATCAAAATTATTTCCTTCTTTTCAGTGGAAGAAAGCGAAGCTTCCAGTACTTTTGAAGTCAGTTCAAAGATCAGGGAGAGCGATGAGTGTATTATACAAACATTAATCATCTTCTTTAATTACATATTTATCAAAACATCAGAACAAAATTTTACTTTCAAATAATAAATTCAACGACCCTATAGCATTAATAAAGACGCGGCCACATTTCAATACAAAGAAATTATAATATTTTATTATGCAATGAGTTTATAATGATAGCTATCAATACGCGAGTATGAAATTTACGATACGAGCCATGACGAGTGTATTAATATTATTTTCCGTTGATCGTTTATTAATGAGTATCATTAATGTAAAAAAATCATACATTTATGACCCCTATAAATGCATGATTTTTTATTAATCAACGATTTATTGGATGCGTTCAATATACGTAATATTGTATTTACATACCAGCTCTAAGTTTTACCAAAATATAAAACAGAATTAAAAGAAATGATTTTCACACTTCTAGGTAAATAATATTTACGTAGAATTGCTTTAAAATGAATATAAAAATAAAAACATCATTCTAAAAACGAAAAAACTTTGGGATTTAGTACTGCTAATCAATATTAAGTGAACTGACTGCACCCAACACAAGAAAGGGTCACAAAAATTCGCAATACTTAATTACATTATGGATTAATCAGTACATTTGTTCGGTGCTTTATTACAGGCAACATGAACAATAATATTTCATCTAAGAGAGCTGTGCAATACGTAGCTATATAGTTAATCAACGTTGTGGTTAAATTCATTTTCAGAATAGTGCTCCTTTGTTCACGTTCACCCCAGCAAAACGAATAGCATCTAGAGTCAAATATTACCGTTACAAATAAGCTAATACTCGCCATAAACATAAACATTACCGGTAGTAGCGCACGGTGCGGTCGAGAGTCGACTGCAAAATAAAATAAAAGACAAAGTAATCTTTTCACGTGTAAACGAGAATTCGTAATAATACTGCAAATATTTTATGTGAAATTTTCCATGCTGTTGTACTAATTGGTGAATGGTTCATATTTTAAATTTTAATGAATTCCTAGCAATGGCTGTAATTATGTTTTTCAAAATTTATTTCAATCGAAATATCACTAACTCGGCGCTGTTTGAAATTAACCACAAAAGATAAATAATTATTACTCGCATATAAATTTTGTTCTGTGTAAACACTCGTGGAGTATTGAAACACCAAAGTTATTTCAATATTAATTTATGTTTAAACAAACAAAAACATTCATTTACTTAGTACCATACCAAACAAAATTCTGTTGTTTAAAGTTTGATAAATTAACAGTATTATTTAAAACATGTAAGTATGTATGTATAAGACCAACCCCAAATTTTCACATTATATGGTAAAGACTATATATTATTAGTAAGTTAAATACTAATAAACTTCAAATATCTTTAGTAAGTGATGAGCATAAATCTAAAGTTTGGGGTTTTTAAACTTTAACTTTAGTGCTTGAAAGTGGGGAAGTGCGCATGAACTTAAAACATTTTTAAATGTACACGTAAATGTAAACCTAAAAACTAAATTCTTATGTGAATGAGGCTTAACACTAAGATTGAATCTTACAGTCAATACCAATTAATTTCCCAGTTCCACTCCTTAATTTACAAATGAAAACAGAAAGCACTAGAACAAAGCTCCTCTCTTCCATATCCAATTAAAGTACTCAAAGCGTCTACACAAACAAACAACTATCAGTAACTCACAACAATAGAAAAGCTATCAGTTCATTCATACTGTTTTCTGCTTTCGTCTCCTCGCGGCGATCATATCGATTTACTCGATACGGTACGCAAACGAAAAACGAGACTTCACTCAGACGTAGAAACCCGTAAACTAAAGACTTTGTTGATGCGTTCACCAGGTCCGTAACTACGAAATAAGATAATATGAAAGAAGAATTACTAGATTTCAATCAAGAACGTTTTCCTTACGTAAGATCATATCAGGAACTCAAACCACACAAAATAACGATGCGGGTTTATATTTCTTCTCTCTGACTCAGTAATTGATTTAACCAATTATTCGAGCTCCAGTGTGGTTCAATGATTTATTAGATATCAATCAAATAATCAATTAATTTACTCAAAATCGGTTAGTAATATGTACATTTCCAACCTTCTATAAACAGTTGGAAAGCGAGTCATTGTTAACTTCACTTCCCAGCTAACTGGAAATATTTTTATCTGTTTCAGAACTGAAATGACTTCTTACAAGTTATAATTTTGATGCTGGAAAGAGCTTCGTTCCCTAGTTTTTTTGGTAAAATTTTGTTATCAGCGACTGGAAATACTGCATAAAATAAACAAAATATCTAGGCAACGGTCAACGAACAATTTGAAGAAATGAAATATACTTTTGACGTTTATTTTAGTAATTTTAATTAATCAATAAATCAACTTAATAATATTAATATAATTCTAACCTTTTTACTACAGCCAAGCTCAAAATTAATATACTCTTTGATCATATTAATCCAAACTTCATTCGTTTGCAAATCATCTTGGACCATTAGTTTGAGTTTTTGATATTGTTACAAAAATTTAATTATTGGTCTTGTACTCAATGTCATCTATTAACATAATATTAGTAAATTCATCCCTTCTGCATACGCCGGTATAACCCATTATTAGCACAACCATAAATATTTTTGTAAAATTATAATTCAAATGTTACTAGTTTACTTTTATTGAAAATACTCTGTCGGATGCTTTATTAATAAATTTTTCTATCTGACATATTAATTTTTTTTTATCAATATAAAACAAATTCAAGTAATACACAAAGCACCTGACAACAAACAAAACTCGTCAATTGTCGAGCACAATAATTACTATCACCAACTAAATTATTGTGCCAAATAATTAAAATTAAATGAAAAACTGCCTAAACACTCGTTCGTTCAGTAACTCGCGCCTACGCGCTCGTGTACAAATAGTAACAGAAGGAAAGAAATAATAAGATATGAAAAAAAAAATCAGAACAACAAAATAAAAATAGGAGAACTTCAATTTGAGAGAGTAGATAAATATAAGTACATTAGAGTAATGACAACAAACACAGGAGATAGAGTAACAGAAATAAAATAAAATATGTGTGACAGACAGAGCTTTTCACATTCACAAAAAGCTATTAAAAACTAAAATAATCAAGGCACTGAAATGAAAATATTCAAAACAATGATAAGACCTTTGCTGTTGTACAACGCAGAAACACTAACAAATTAGAAAAATATTGAGAGCAATATTAGAGCCAATCAAAATTGATAAAAATGAATACGGAATAAGATTTAATAGCGAAATACTAATAGAAATATATTTAGAGGACATAATAAGAAAGATCGAGCAACATAGTGTACAATGGTTAGACCATACATGGAGAGCAAGTGAGGAATCAATGATTCATAATATACTACTACGACGGTAGTCTGGTAGAAGAAGAAAAAAGCGAGATCTACGTGGATAAAAGAAGTGACGGATGGCCTCAAAATATGTATAACTTCTTGGAATAGATTTCGTACTAAAACAGTAAAAGCGTCCATAACTCTTTTTCGCCCGGATCCTTGTTTTCTGGTTATCATGCTAGTCTTCTTATAGCGTTGGTACACTTTTTGTCCAGCACAAGGCTCTTGCTAACAATTCTTGAAGTTTCTCCCTAGGTAGTAACAATATTTCTCATAATAATGACCATTTACGAGATAAATGACAAAAACTAAAAATGGCTGTCATTTTTTTAAATGGAACTCAACATTGGTACCACATTTTGAAAAAAATGGTTAGACATGTGTATTAATTTTTAAACTTTAATCACAAAATCCATACTATATGTACTAGGCACCTACTTCTAAAACGTCTAACAGAAACCATCTAATGATTTAGCTAATCTACGTCATATACCAGTCCATCTATATTAAAATTCACGAACCAGCAAGTTTCAATTTAGGAAATTTAACTGTCCTCAATTAATAGGCTAAACGTGTTCGCTTTACAAACGTAGCAACGTTCGGCTTCGCTTTCGCTTGTTGCGGGTTGAGCTGAGCCAATATTGAAACTGTCCGCCCCATCGCCAGCCGTTCCATTCGTTTCTTCTCCCACTCCACAGACAGATGATAATTGCAGCGCTAATCGAGATGTTGGCGACTTAATATTCGCCAGCACGCTCTGTAGACTTTTCATTTTTAAAGGCGAGAAATTGGAGATCGAGAGCTGCGGTCCTGGACAAATAACGTCCGTGTTAGCAAATTGCGGTGGTGGTGATAGCAGAGGCGTAGGTGGAGCACGTTGTTTCTTGACGAAAACATATAAATAAAAGAGAAAATAATGACAGCAAACAGCCTATCAAGCAAACAAAAAACTATTAGAGAACAAAAATTTAACAAAGAAAACAAAAATCAAAATATATAAAACGATAATGAGACCAGTATTTATGTACGCACCTGAAACTATGACAATGAAGAGAAAAGATGAAGAAGAATTGCGGAGAGCGAAAAGAAGAATAATAAGAACGATATTAGGACCAATAACAAACCCAGAAAATGAACTTAGACAAAGAATGAACTGCAAGATAGAACAAGACCTAGAAAAAGACATAGTAAGAAAGATAAAACAACAGCAAAGATGGTTAGGGCACGAATGGAGGACAGATGACAGAGAAACAATAAAGTCAATAGTACAATGGGACCCATGTGGTAGAAGAAGAAGAGGTAGACCAAGATCAAAATGGCTAGAGGAAGTAAAAGAAGACTTAAAAAGGGCAAACGTCAAAAACTGGCAAGAAAGGACAAAAAATAGAAAAATATGGAGGGAAATAAAACAAAGAATATAAAATAAGAAACAGGGATTCATCCTAAAAACCGGATCTAGAGATCTCTACGACCGGCGATGCTCCACAGGGGTGTAAAGCCACTATAATATAATATTGTAAAAAAGTAGATACTGTGAGAATAATTTAAGAATGATTTTGGTTGCTACGAATTGAAAGGTTTTCACCGAGTTTTCACAGAGTTTTCACTGACAGGCTATTGTGGTACCGTGTTTCCTTTCAAGGGGTCTAAACATAATTAATTCCACTTTAGTTTGGAAATTGTGTTTAGATGTTTAGAAACACGAAATTCAATAATTATTATGCTAAGTGATTCGATACCCACTATAGCCTGTAGGCTGTAAGTTGATCACTCATACTACGCAATGCATATAAATTTTGGCTAATCTAGTGAAATTTACTCAAATTTCGTGTATTTAATATCATATCAGCAAAAGCTAAAAAATGATGGTAACTAGTGGTAGTTTTATTTTGAGATCGTAGTTCCGTTAGAACTAGTAGGTTATCAAAAACATTTTAAACATTTGACTTTGATCGTGGATGATATATGAATAAATTTTTATATTTCAAATATACGGTAATCTATATTATAGTTATTACACAGTTAAGAATAATATTAAAACATGAAACTCATTTTAGACGTTTAATTTTTTTAATAGGAGGTTTAAGGTTTCTGCACAACCACTTGTATAAAATCTTGACGAAATGATAAATTACAGTGCGTCGTTTGTACGCCACTGATGACTTGGTGATAGTAGTGGATGGAGAAGTAGAAGACGCTCATTAACGGATGCGTAACAAAGAATATTTACCGAGTTGAGTTCCGCTTGTTTGAACGGGAGATATGGGTTTAGTTTGTTAATGAGATGATGTTATGAACTAATTTGCTATCCGAGATTGGGGTTTACTCTAAACCCAAACATTTTTATGACGTGTACTATTGGTTCGTACAGTATTTTGGTTCGCACACTTCGGTTAATCGTGTTAGTTCGTACGCTTGGACCCTGTATTTTTTCCAACATTCTTAATCTTAGTGGAGTGAAGGGTTACCAAGTCCGTGTTAGAGTAAAATTCAAATAGCTAGGACCCTGGACTGCGCGAGAAAGCAGAGCTTGTCATGTACTGTTCGTTTTACAAAAGCGGAGCTAGCGAGTATATGCTGCGCTGCACTTCACTTAATTTTCAAACAAAACTAAAATATAACTCAATCACAATCAATTATAAAATTCGCAGGGTTACACGAAGCAAAACAATACGAATGTCAGCATGAGAATAACAGATATTGAAGCTGATGTTCTGTAGAACAGACAGTAGCGTAGTTTCCTCTTGTTTATCATCTATGCTTCTCTCTCTAAGACGAGAATTCGTACTTCGCGCAGTGTTCTAGCTATTTGAATTTTACTCTAGTTCCCACACAAACGCTGTCGAAGATACAAGGACCACTAGCTCAATAATCATTTTTTAGAAAATAAATTTCATTGTTTTATCGCCTACGCTTTAGAATAATTTCGTATAGTTAATATAAAATTGTAAATATTAAACAAAACGCAATGAAATTTATAATCATATGAGCATTTTTATATTTGTCAACAAACATTGATGTGATTTTGTTCAATATTTAAAGATTTACAAATTTGTAAAAATTACAAATTTGCACAGAATTTCACCATAAATTTGGATGTAACGTAACGCAAACTGAGTTTTACAGGACTCATTTAATTTAAAGATTCGCCCGTAAACGGATTCTTCCTCAAAAAGTCTATTTTTGCGTTTTTGCGTACTTGTTACATACTTTAATTTGAAGTTTGGACAATACGACAATACGAGTAGTTTGTTATATTCCCATTTCCCATAATATGAATTTTACTCAAGATCAGGAATAACAGTTAAGATCATTGAACATCATATGAACTCTTGCCTAACCTACTTTATATGCAATATACATAACTTTTAAAAACTTTAATAATTGAGATTAAGTAATTTTACAAGTGCCAACAAATAGGGTTGTTATTGGTAAACACAAAATTTGTTACGTAATACTATACTAATTTCATTAATAACAGTTGCCACAGTTATAAAGCCTAAGGATTCTAGAGGATGGATGAACTCTGTAATTTGCAATAAGATGCAAAACATAAAACTACTTCTCAGCAACCGTCCTAGCACACATGTGTCGAGGGTTCGCGGCTCAAAATATAGCATCATTTCATCCTTGGAGTAGAGAGAATAGGAACGGTTTATGTTTTACGCCGTAATTTTACAGCGCGGTTTACGATCGCCCCCCGCCTCCATTTTAATAAATTGTCGTTCCTGTTTGAAACAGTTTGTTGGCCACTTGTTTGAGCGCACGTGCTGCATGCCATGACGCATTTTAATGACGGTTGCTTCTTAATTGCTTCTAAAATTAAGTTTTTTAATGTACTTATTTGATGAGAATTAATAAAAACACTGTAAATACGAGGTAATTTCAGCGGAAAAATTTTCAAAGATCAAATTAAATTTGCAGGTAAACTTCGAACGTGATGAAATTACTTACATAAGTAAAACTTCTTATACTACTTGTGCATATCTTTAAAAACCTAGAAAAAGTTTGCAATTAGTAATTTTACAGTTTTACTACAATTTCAAAAACTACAATAACGTAAATTTTTGGTTATAAATTTAAATAAAATGATGCAGTGGCGTACACAGATATCAGCCTTGGGAGGGATTTATGAAAGTAAAAAAGTTTTGTATAATAATTTTGTTCAACACGCGTAGACGGATATCTTGCTGTCTTTTTCAGTGGTGTTATGTGTAAAACCATTATGAATTGAATAATTCGAAAAAGCGCCGCACGCAAAATTTTGTTGTTCAAGATCAAATGCCTTAAACATTAATTTTCATAGATAAATAACAACACGGTTATCCCTAGTCTATGTGCAAAATAAATACAAATTTTAGTAAACGTCAATTAATCAAACCCTACATTACCTTTGAAAATAAATCTTTACAAGTTACTAACCTGTAAAATTGACAGCTGACTTGTAAAATTTTTACAAGTTAGTAGGTAGCTAGTCATATGTTCATAATAAACAGTTCACGTTGCCACAGTACTAATACTTCCAAAACTTATAAGAAATCATATAAGACAATTTTTACAGAAGAGTTTCTTAATTTTTAGTTTGATTTACAAATGAGTAACAAATAAAATGTTGTACAATATACACGCAAGGTAACTGTTTGACTTTCAAAGAGGTGACAGAAGACAGATCGCCTAATCGGCTCCTTTTAGCTATAAGTTTATTATGTATTTTTATATTACACAATCTCAAATTCATATCTGTCACTTTATTTATTTATTTCAGAAGTACGTTACCTTGCCAACTCAGAAAACAAAACTGTCGTATTACAAAAGCATGCAGAATTTAAATATCAATAACTATAAAATCATCAACATTATCAAATAGAATACGAACATAAAGGTATTATTACTGGAGAATGACAAAGTGGAAGACGATCTTTCTGTATCCTTAAAAATATATTAAATTGACAGGAGCACTTCTGAGAATTGCCCAGTACCTAAGGGGTAAGACTCATTTTTAATGTCTTAAGTTCATACCAGTCCCGGCAAAATTTTGATGGAACTGTCGAAAATAATTTATCATAATTGAAAATATTTCAAAATTAAATAGGGCGCTATCCTCTTTTCCGGATTTATATAAACCGTTTTAAGAGTAAAAAAATACCTATTTTTTGAACGGTAATGGTCGTGTATATTTGGGCACATATTTCAACAATGTTATTTTAAATTAAAATTTATTTATTTTACTCCAATTTATGGTATTAATCTCTATTTTATCCATTTGCACTGCGAAAAATGAATTTGTTTTATTATAAGTACGTTTATTAATTAAATTGAAATAAATATCTATTTGACATTAACATTTTGTCATAATTACCCTTTCAAAATTGACCATTAAAATTAGGGTAATGTCATTAAAATGCAATCATTATAATATACGAGTAGATTGTAATAATATTTATATAAATGTAAAATAAATAATATAATTTTAATCGACCTTATTCAAACTAATATTATAATACAAATTTTAATTCCAGGCATTATTCAACACAAAAATATGTGTTGTGGAATATGTCAATTATAATTTATCAATTTACCGGTTTCGTTACGTATATAATTATTATTGGAAACCATGATGTATCACTATTTAATCAGTGCAATATTTTTTGTAGTAACTACACTGAAAATGAGCAACAATTCGATATCAACATGTTCGAAATTGTAACCTACTTTCTTGGAAAAAGCGTGGTTGTTTGCATGTCTAAAATATGTTTGGATTATTCATAAGATAGGTCAATTCCCAAGAAAGGAAACTAGACATCACGGCAGAGTTTCCTATAAATTATTGATTAATTTATTCGTCTTCCTGAAGTCCTGATATGCATAACGAATTCCTTCATGCAAATGAGTCCAAAATGCATTAATTTTTGCATTTTCATCGTAGGTATCGATCTCTGATGAGTGATGACATTCCTTTGATTTTACATAAATTTGCAACACATACAGTTGCGCCCAGGACCTTTATAATTATTTATCATAATAGCAGTCTAAACTGATTACTTTGGAAAGACGTCTAAGTGATTTGCCTCAAAGGCCGAGAGGTTTTTGTCACAATGTTTTTGATTTAATCATATAATCATGTACAAATATTATAGTACTTGAGCGTATAGTCTCACGAAACATTCGTGTATTTCAAATTTTTTTGATATTAAATTAAAATGATGATCATCACTTTTTCATAATAATAACATTGTACCGTGACAAAATCAAGTTCTTATAATGTTATTTGAAATTCCCGCGGTTGCAATATTTTTGTTTGTCGTTTCACTTCTGCGCACGTTACAGTTTGTTGTTCTTCCTCCGACTACCGAACCGACTAGCATTAATGGAGTTAGGGTAATCGTAAGACAGAAAAATGCAGGATGGAAGTAAAACTGGACGACGTTGACAACCGTGGAATACTTATTAGCTTTAATTCGCAAAACACAGTATTCGGTAATGGTGAATCTAAATATGTGATGCTGAAGTTTAGAGGGAGAAAGAGGAGACCTATTATAATTGAAGAAAAAGACGTAGTACTTTATAACATTGTATGTTCAGTCAACTAAATGTGGTACAAATTACGACGTTCTACGAATTACCGATTTCAAGGTAGGTACCTATATTAATACTATTTATTTCTAGGTTTGATGTGTCGGGAATGTGTGACAATCGTATTTTTCAATCATACGAGACAAATATGTAATAGATATCAATTATAATATTTTGTAGAAATCGACAAGAGTCCAAAGTTTCACAGATACGGATAGTTTGAAATAAAAAAGTGATACGACTTATCTGTCGGTCCAGTACGGCAGAACGTAGGTAGAGAAGGTTCACAGGATTCAAAATAGAACGTCATCGAAACAAAATGAAATGAAGATGTTTGAATCGGAATTGAGAGGGGAGTGGACAATTATTTCCCCTCGCAGAGCTCGATGATAAGACTTCCTTCCAAATTATTTCCAAATTCGCCGACAAAATTACTGTAGTCTTGCACACTATTAAGTCATCTGATTTATTTCAAAATTGATTTAATCCCCAAACTACGAGTGATATTACCACTAATTTTTTAGATGAAATTATTTAAATATAGAGGAAAACTTAACAAATTAAGGTACGCAGATTACAAATGCCGCCTGTCAACGACAAACTTTGTTTTCACTCTCGCAATTTATTTATTTACCCGTTGTTATGATCTCTCTTACTCTTTTATTTTATTTTTAATTCTTGTTGTCACCGCCCTCTTAATTATAATTTTGAAAATAAATAAATTTTATTTAAATAAATTATACGTTATAACATAATGGTATTGTTTAAGGAAGCAAAATAGACAAACTGCAATAATTATCGCCGTTAAATGTATTTCCCAAATGAAATGAAATGTCTACTAACTTCTGTGAAAATAAAAAAGATGATTTAGTAGCAAACAATAAAAGGTATATAAAACAAAACACAAAGAGAAAAGTATCCGTCTATGTAGATTTTATTTTAAAGACTACGGGTTACTTTTGAAGTTAAAATGTCAATAGAAAATGCTATGCTGAATATCGGAAATTTCTTTCGTATTCGAGTATTTGAAGGATAACAAATATATAAATGTTCGACATGTAACGTAAATATCACATTACCAATATGATACTGATCAAAGAACAACTTTAAGTATTAAAAGAGCTCACTGTTGTTCGCTTTTTAACTAAAATAAACGTTTTTCAACAACAACAAAAATAATATCTGTGTCGAACAGTTGAACGCAGTGGTTCTGGTTTTATAAAATTGATTAACTTTGGTTTATTTTTTATTGCAGATTTAATTTAATACAAAATGATAAAATAATCAACTTACGCACAGATGTAGATTAAACTTGAATTTATAAAGTTCATCACTTTATTTTATGAGTCGGTATTGTGAAAACAAGCATGGATATTTAAAGTATTATTTACTTGACTAAATAAAGTGTATAAATTTAATAAATAGTTTCACTTAGGACGTAATTAATGATAAGCTGGGTAGAAATCAATTTAATTCGCTTATTATTGAATTATACGCTCTATTATTTGAATAAGTAAGTAATATTTATGGTCGTGGGAAAAATAGTGTGCACAACTCGCACAAAAGTGTCTATTGAATGTTCGTGAGATTTCCGAATTCACTCACACGATATCACTCACTTTCCTCGCTCATTATGTAATATACTTTAGAAACATTTCTAGACTGTGGTTTTAAAACGAAAGTTTAAAATTTTCATGTGGACGTGGAGTGGTGAACCGGTCAAAATGTTTTGTCATAAAATTATTATTTATTCATTTTGAAACTTAACCATAGTTCGTACACGTAGAAAATGTACGAACAGAGACTAAAATTACTCGTTCGGGCGAGTTAATTTTTGTTTTATTAAATTAACTTTGAAAGTTAGATATGAGAAACATATTAATAGCTTTGACGATAATCAAATACAATCTTAGTTGTTCCGAAGAAATTTATTGAAAATTTAAAGCCCAAATGATAATCAACAAACCCAAATTTTTTGGGGGAAAGTTACGATGTTTTAAACTCAATAGGGAGTGAATCAAAATGGGGTCCATCAAGCTAGCGGGGCCATTATGGCAGAAACACATCGGACTAGTCCCAAAATTTTTAACTATTTTATTGCTAATTAATTACCGAAAAAACAATTTTTTAACCTCATTATTTAACGAGAAATTGATGTTTCTGCTAGCTTGACAGGCAATTATGGCAGAAACATATCGGACTAGTCTCAAAATTTTTAACTATTTTATTGCTAATTAATTACCGAAAAAACAATTTTTTAACCTCATTATTTAACGAGAAATTGATGTTTCTGCTAGCTTGACAGGCAATTATGGCAGAAACATATCGGACTAGTCTCAAAATTTTTAACTATTTTATTGCTAATTAATTACCGAAAAAACAATTTTTTAACCTCATTATTTAACGAGAAATTGATGTTTCTGCTAGCTTGACAGGCAATTATGGCAGAAACATATCGGACTAGTCTCAAAATTTGTAACTATTTTATTGCTAATTAATTACTGAAAAAACTATTTTTTAACCTCATTATTTAACGAGAAATTTATGTTTCTGCTAGCTTGACAGGCAATTATGGCAGAAACATACCGGACTAGTCTCAAAAATTTTAACTATTTTATTGCTAATTAATTACCGAAAAAACTATTTTTTAACCCCATTTTTTAACGATAAATTGATGTTTCTTCTAGCTTGACAGGCCATTATGGCAGAAACATGTCGGAGTAGTCTCCAAATTTTTAACTATTTTATTGCTAATTAATTACCGAAAAAACAATTTTTTAACCCCATTTTTTAACTATAAATTGATGTTTCTGCTACCTTGACAGGCCATTATGGCAGAAACATGTCGGACTAGTCTCAAAATTTTTAACTATTTTATTGCTAATTAGTTACCGAAAAAACAATTTTCTAACCCCATTTTTAAGGGCGCGTTTAAAAGTGAAAAAATCGTAGCACGATGTTTGTAATGGTAATTAATGTTTTTAACCCGAATAGTCAAAATGTTAAAATTTTGTAAACTGAAAATGAATGTGCTTGCATTATGCTGCAATGTGCTGTATGTTATATAAAATGTGCTGGTTTCGTTATCCGTTTTTTTTTTAAATTCTGTTTGATGGGACAAGTTAATGCCAGTCCACCCAACTAGTAATTTTAAAGTTTTTTTTGGCAGAAACTGAATGTGCTTGCAATATGCTGCAATGTACTGTTTGTTATATAAAATGTGCTGGTTTCGTTTTCCGTATTTTTAAAAATAAAGTTTTTGCGGGAAACACGAACCATTTCAAACAGTAAATTTAAAAATCAAGCTCCGCGGTGAGATAATTCGGCACTTCGCATCTCACAGAACTGCACATTCATTTTCAGTGAACAAAATTTTAAAATTTCTAATTGGGTGGGCTGTCGTTAAGTTGGCCCATCATTTGAAATTAATGGAAAACGGAGCCAGTATATTTAATATAATATACAGCACATTTAAGAATATTGCAAGCACATTGTCCCAGCATACTTATTTTTAATAAATTTTAATATTGGTGGGCCAGGGTAATGGATCTGCTGACGTAGCAGTAGTAAAAATAAAGTTTTGTCGGGAAACACGAACCATATTTCAAACAGTAAATTATTTTTTAATGTCCGACTTTTAAGCGCATCTGCAATTTTAAATTCTGAAGATCCAACTGAATAATAATTGATAGAAGATATTATATGAAATTGTATTTGTATTATATTAAATTTCTCTGAATTACATATTAAATAGGTAGTTATATACTTCTAACTACTTTTATTTTACCTGTATAAATGGGACATCTGTAGATGTTCCTCCGAATTTTTCTGGACTACAGATTGCACCGTACCTTCATTCAATAAAATATAAATACCTAATATTATACCAAGTTGATGGCAGGTAAGAAAGTAACTATTTAAATAAAATAATAAGAGTTCAACTATTAAGAGAATTAAAGTACCTACTCTTTCACTTTCCCATGAAGATAATTCATTTTAAAATTTTAAATATACTGTTTGAAATGGTTCGTGTAGGTAATTAATTAGCAATAAAATAGTTACAAATTTTGAGACTAATCCGACATGTTTCTGCCATAATGGCCTGTCAAGTTAGCAGTAACATCAATTTATCGTTAAAAAATGGGGTTATAACATTGATTTTTCGGTAATTAATTAGCAATAAAATAGTTACAAATTTTGAGATTAGTCCGACATGTTTCTGCCATAATGGCATGTCAAGCTAGCAGAAACATCAATTGCTCGTTAAATAATGAGGTTAAAAAATTGTTTTTTCGGTAATTAATTAGCAATAAAATAGTTAAAATTTTTGAGACTAGTCCGATATGGTTCTGCCATAATTGCCTGTCAAGCTAGCAGAAACATCAATTTCTCGTTAAATAATGAGGTTAAAAAATTGTTTTTTCGGTAATTAATTAGCAATAAAATAGTTAAAAATTTTGAGACTAGTCCGATATGTTTCTGCCATAATTGCCTATCAAGCTATAGCAGAAACATCAATTTCTCGTTAAATAATGATGTTAAAAAATTGTTTTTTCGGTAATTAATTAGCAATAAAATAGTTAAAAATTTTGAGACTAGTCCGATATGTTTCTGCCATAATTGCCTGTCAAGCTAGCAGAAACATCAATTTCTCGTTAAATAATGAGGTTAAAAAATTGTTTTTTCGGTAATTAATTAGCAATAAAATAGTTAAAAATTTTGAGACTAGTCCGATGTGTTTCTGCCATAATGGCCCCGCTAGCTTGATGAACCCATCAAAATGTAAACTTAAATTAAAATGATTTATCTCATAGTTTTTTGTTGAAATCAGTATTATTGACATATCAAATGTGAAGAGAAATAATAAAACAAATATAGAAATATCTTTATATTTTTTGAGTACCTAGGTATCTACTATTATTGAAAAGAGAAAACAAGAACTAAAATTGGAATTATTATAAGAAGAAAATGCGTCGCAGGCGAAAAATTTAGGAAACATTTCATATATTGTACAATTCTGAAAATCAGTTCGAATGGTCACTCTAAGTTACAGCCTACTATAAATTAAATGTAAAATCTGAAATACTTCTTTCAATCTGTCCCACATTGATCAATAAATCTTATCGCAAAACTTAAGAACTTGTAGAGGTCATATAAATAAATCAAGGAGTAGAAGAGAAGTCAGTAAATTCTTATTTTGGTGGGCGGAGTGGCGTGTTATTAGTGTCAGAGCTTTGTCCAGCGGCGTTTATTGTCCGGAGCAGGGGCAGAGCGGGCACTGGCCAACACCCCATAAATCATTTGGTGGACTGGCGTCCGGTGGTTGCGACGGCGGCGGCTTATCGCACACCCCGTATCGCGAGGAAGTGAGACTGGCCTGCTGGGATTTATTAAAAACCTATCGTCGACTTTCCTTTGTCTACTGTACTGACCTGCCAGCGCCTACTACAATATATTTATTCCGATCTAAACAATAATGTTTTTTTGGCGTTTAACTGGTGATGGTATTTTTCATGGGTCTAGACGAAAAGAAATAATAATAAATAATAACTTTCATTCGATAAAAAAGATATCTTTTTGGAATATTGTAGAGTGGCTATTTCACACGAATATAAATTTAAATCATTACTTGTTTATCATGTTTTTGTAGAAGAATCATCTACATATACACAAAATTTTCTGACATTTATCAACAATCACTTGACTAACGGTTAAATTTATTAAATAGTTCCACTTGGGACGTGATTTATGGTAAGCTGGGTCGAAATCAATTTAATTTGCTTATTATTGAGTTATAGGCTTTATTGTTTGAATAAGTAAGTAATATTTATGGTCGTGGGCAAAATAGCGTACACAACTCGCACAAAAGTGTCTATCGAATTCCTTGACACAATTTATGTTGTGTGTAAGTGTTGAAAAATGCATCAAACTGAAATGTTATTTCAACTCTCCGCTGCGCATCAAACATCACACCTTGCGTTAAAATCTGTTACTTCTATCTTCTATCCCGTGTATAATACAATATTTTTTTCTATAACCACTAAAATATTTAAAAAATTAAGTAAAATGAGCAAAGTATGACGTATTATTCAAATGAAATTGAGAATAGTAGGTCGTTACTTGTTCTAATGTTTGTCTAATGTGCATTTGTCAAGCGTTGATTGGTGACCAAAGTGACGAATCAATAACTGTAAATTTCTCAAGGGATAGAAATACTTCTATCCCTGGAGATGGAATGTGACGTTTCAGCAACTGACAGCAGGTATGAAATGTCATCATTTTATATAGGTTATAGAAAATAGTATATTATATATTGATGGACTAAAGTGCATGATTTAATCCTGAGGGTGAAGTTTATTTCACGAGCCGAAGGTGAGGGAAATAATCACCTGAGGGATTAAAGATACTTTAGTCCTGTGGTATATACGCTATTTTTTGCACTTCATCCTCAAATGAATGCAAAATAGTTTAAAAGAATACACATTTTGCAATTTTGACAGTAAATTTTATGACAAATATCTATATTGTTACCATTCTGTAACAAATAGCACGTATTTACTTGACAACGGGAATAATTAATTCAATTTCTTGACAACGGGATTAAATATGAAAAATAATCCCTTGGGATCAAATTAAGAACCTTAGTCCCTAAAAATAAAGACTAAAGAAGAGTTTTAGTCCCGGAAGTGCAAAAAATGTAATTAAATATAAACGGTGGGCGAATTTGAAAATGAACATGGTACCTAAATAATTTTAAAATGGAGAATTATCGAACAGCGACTAACTTATTAGAGTCTAGTTCATACATGGTCACAGTTGATCTAAGATGCATAGTTTTATGTCCCAGTAGCTAAACGTACCTAGTCGAAAATATTTGAGATTATCCTACCAAAACCTTATACCAATTAGGAGTGTAGAACATTTTCACGTACAATTATGTATATCAATTATTGGTTACCTGTATAAGACGGAAGATTATACACTGGTTGCTGGCCACATTTTATTTTTTTAGTTCGTTTTTAGTAAATAAGACTGTCCAGGTATTATCTTAAATTTGCATTTTCTATAATTGGTTCTTGCTTTGCGACTAAAGCTATGATAATTCAGTTATTAAGTGGCATGATATTACATAGTACTTAATATTTTTGTCAAATAAATAACTATAACTACATAATTTATCTAAAATGATTAATATGTGTTTTAAAAAATCAGCTTTCTGTAATAAATACCTCCCCTACAGTGAAATTCCCAGTTGTGGTTAATTAGTTTCATCATATATGGGAGACTAACAATATGAAACAAGTTATAACAGGCTGAGTTTATGAAGTTAGACGAAGGTAATTTGCTTATTGATATGACAACAGGGACCTATAATACCGGCCAAGATTTTAATGCAGGTGGGTAGCAAAACAACTACAAGTATGAAGTACCTACGCTTACTGGAAAGTTTCAAGAACTTGAGTTTGACCTCAGCTCAGGTAAACCACACTGTCCGACAATACTAGCAAGGCTCAGGTTCCTAATTTCTCGGTTCCCAACTGGGAAACTACTTATACTTCAGAGGATTTGTTACAAGTTTGACAAGTAGCCTGTAGCCAAGTTTCTTATTTAATTTGTCACTATTATTACTAGTGATTCCAAAGAGTAGGTATATAAGTAAAGGTATCCAAAATTTCATTTTATTTTAACCATGTTATAAATGTAGAACCGAAATAACTCATCAAAATGGTAACTGAAGTGCACTTTTCTTATGTGTACCGTTTAGCTTACAACAAAAGAACGTTTTAATCGACTTTTATAAAATTTTATATGACACTAAACATGAATGTCATCTTTTAAGATGATATTTGTTATTTTTGGAGCACTACTCATGCATGAAACTTGGATATTATCACACTACTAAACAAAAGATGTGAACGTGCCCAGTCACCAAGTATAAATATTATTTATTTAAAAAAAAACAATTTTGTAGGTATTTAATATAAATAGTATGATTTTAGACAAATTTAGTTGAATAAGCTTCAACATTTTAATTTAAAAAATGATCTTGTACCTATTTAGAAACTGTGAATAAGTTATTGACAGTTTAGGTATTATACAAGATAACTGTTTGACTGCTATGTACTTGAAATTTATTGATATTAATATACATGACGAAATGTTGTGTAAAATAATCCATTGTAATAAACTTTTTTGTATACTACAGTCAACCGGGCTACATTGTCCTCCCGAGGTAACATTATCATTTTGGTTATATTTGTTTTGGCTTATTTTTTTGGTTTCGCAACGATATTCTGTTGTTGTAGGTACCAAGTGATTAAAAATGGTGCGTAACTACCAGAGAACGCCGAGGTCCCGGAATTATCAAAATTATAGCCAGGAGGATCTTCAAAAAGCAGTGGACGCTGTTCAAAATGGCCTATCCAAGAAACACGCAGCCACATTGTACAAAATCCCACGGGCTACGTTAGTTAATAAGTGCCGTGGAAGACATAACCGCAAATGTGGTCGGCAGAGTGTACTATCTGACCAAGAGCAAGACACTCTTGGACAAGTAAGTAGCCAAATGGGGGTTTCCTTAAACTGAAGTGGATGTACGTGCAGTTGTGAAGAAATTTTTGGATAAACAAGGTAGGGTAATACGTGAGTTTAAGGATAATAATCCAGGTGAAGATTTTGTTGAAAACTATTTAAAAAAAAGTGCGCATGGCTACAAACATAAATAGACGAAGTAATGGAATTTTTTAATAATATAAAAGATGTTTTTTCGGATTCTAATTCTATAAATATTTATAATTTATATTGATATTGTTGTGGAACCAATGGACATTCAAAAGAAGTAAAAAAAACTGTACAGTGTCTTCATTTTTATAAATATTTTGCATTTGGATCAAAAAAAGCTCAAAATGGACGAAACAAGTGACAAAAAACGAAAACATGAAATCGCAGAAGAGGCGAATAAAGCAACGCTTAGTTTACTGCCGGAAAAATCAGAAGACAAAAATACCTGGTAGCCTTTGAAAAATTTTATGTCTCTACAAGCAAAAGAAGGATACCATCACTAATTAAAAGGTTTTACTTGCATATTTTGTGCACAAATCATGCGAGCTGATATCGTCTATTCTAAAACAAATAAGTAATACTGTGGCATTCACAAAATAAAATATTCTATAATTAATTCTGATTCACGGTTTTATATTATATCATATAAATTATCGTTTTCTGATGAACTTCAAAAACTACGACTAAGGCAAAACACAAGACAAGACCAAAATTAATTTGATATTAGACCTAAACCTACTAACTTTGTACCGTCTATTTCAAAAGAAAAGAAAAAAGATACACAATCTATGCTAAAATACATGCCTGAAATAGATATAATTTTTTATGAAAAATCTGTTCTGAAAACTTCATGAAGTACGATTTAGGCAAAACACAACACCAAAAGAAAATTAATTTGATATTAGTCCTAAATTTACTATCTTTGTACCGTCTATTTCAAAAGAAAAGAAAAAAGATACACAATCTATGCTAAAATACATGCCTGAAGATATAATTTTTTATGAAAAATCTGTTCTGAAATTAAATTACTTTGTTTATATTATTTTTAAAGGTTATTTGTATTTATTTATAATCCACTACCCAACAAGCAAGCCCAATAACAGAGTATTATTATGGTTTAAACATACAAAATACCGCTGCTACTTTGAATTTCAAAGATCGTCGCATGAGTTGAGATTCTGAATGCACCAAGATGAATTGGTCTAGAAGTGGTTGGATTTCACTATAACAACATCTACCATTATATAATTGTTGACTGGTTACCGACAAAATAAAATAAATGAAATGTGTCTTAGGCTGAACCTATAACTTTGAAACTTCAGTTTTATTTGATGTTTGGCCCGAGCTGAGAGAAATAAACAGAGAAAGACTGTTTAATTTCGCACGCAGGTATCATTCGACGTGACAGCAGGTTGTTCAGCTGACAACGTAAATTTAATTTAACACGTAGCTATATAACTTTGTTTTGTTTGTATTACTCTCATTTGTTATTGTTAGTTGTTTGTGTTACAAAGTAGGTAGATGCGGTGATAATAAAGTATTCATCGTATATTTGTGTTCCCAAATAAAATCAACGCGTGGCTGGTTTCTAGCTTAGTTTGTTTTAATTAAATAGTTATTTATTTCATTTTCTGCAGTGTAAAAGTCGACCGAGCCAAAAAATTTACGTTAATAATTTTGTATAATTAATTAAAGTGTAACTAAATACAGGAAGCAACGTATGAAAAAGAACAAAACAGCATTACTTGTTCTATGGTAGGTACACTGAAAAGATCAAGAATGATGCTAAATAATGCAAAATATGGCTATTTTCTTGTGCGTTTCCAAACCAAAATTTTTAAAATAGCATTGTTTTTCCTATATACAAAATTTCAAACAGATTCACGGTATAATGTTTTTACTTTAATATGCACTAATTGAAGTTCTTTGATGAGATACTGTTTAGTGTTTATCTCTAGAAAGATTTTATTTTCAAAGAGAGATAGCTATTAACTTCCTCCGAATTGGATTTCTTGTTTGGTGAATTATTAAAAAAAACTTATTTACATTAATAATATTATAATGAGTATGTTACAATTCTATCGAATTACTATTTATACATTCGTTTATTACCAATATCACTAATAGTCCGGTAAATTCTGTTAAAAAAATGCCCCAACCTTTTCATAATTATGAAAGCAGTTTGATTCATTTAAACGCGATTGAATTGTCTTCAGTAACATGTGAACTAAGTTTTCCCGGAAAAGAGAAATTGTGGAAATTAAAAGGCAGGTTTTTACCCCAGTTTTCAGCCCCCTAATCCCTGTCAGCCAAAAATTTGCTAAAAACCCTGCTTTTTTCAGATTTGAATGGCCCATATAATTATTTTGGGCCGATGAATTCAAATTTCATCTCAAAAATAATAATTACAGGGGTTAAACGACCCCTAAATGAATATTTTAATATAAATAAAAAAACACGTTGTTTTCTAATTTGAAGGGTTCATATGTTTTTTTCAATCGCGTTTAAATGAATCAAACTGTTTTCATAATTATGAAAACCTCAATCACTGAATTTACCGGACTATAATAATTTGTAGTAATAGTATAAAAATATAAATGATGTAGGTTATTTTGCAAGTGTATTTTATGTGTTTCGACGAGTTGAGTGGATCAATTTATAATAAATAAATAACGTTCGTGGTAAAAATATAATAGCATTACTTACGTATAAATTATATAATAAGTTGTTGTTTATACGACTGATTTCTGTTTTATTGATTGCAGCGGAACAGTTTTTATATTTGGAAAAGTCTGTGGCATCTCTAGGGAGTCTACAGTTTAGAAGAAGTTTAGTGCTTTCCAGAGACTTTCAAATCCTCTAGAGAAAATTTTCAAACTGCTAATTGTAGGGGAAATACAAGTTTTTCCTCTAGAGACTCTCCTACTTATTTGGCAAAACACGAAATAGTGTTTTCCTAATAACATCAAATATAATATCATCCATTTGTACAGATTAAAACTTTCTTATAGGAAAGTTTTGCTATCGCATTTATCTTCGTTCGATGGATATTATTTTTTCACGACAGACCGTATTTTCCACTGAAATAATGTGATTTTAAGCTTGGGTTCATAAATGATCGCCAGCGCCAATGCATCAATTAGATTTATTAGCAGAGCTTTCGAGGGGCTATTTTATGTATGAGCTTTATGTATAAAATTTATCATCATATTTAATGCGTTTATACAGGATGATTCACAACTTCGTGCACATATTTTTATGGCATGTAGAGTAATCAACTTACTGATCATGGAACAAAATTAATTTTTTTTAAATTCGAAAATTTTAAAGCAGATTTTACAAGAGGCATATTTTTGAAACCATTGAATTTTTGATTGTATAATAGATATCTGATCGAAACAAAAAGAAGAAAGAAGTACATTTAACCCCATAAATTAAATGGTATAGTTTTAATAAAATCTAAGTAAAGTAAAGGTACCACTGTTATAATAAAACAATAATGTTGCTTCAAATAAAGGCAATATATTACTTATGTGGTAGAATAAAAATATAAAAATTGTCATAATTATGTCAAGTCAAGTATGTATGTGTAAAGAAAAAGCTATAATTAAAAAGCGTAATCAATTATATTTATCACCTATCTACCTAATGACATAGGGTATATAAATAATTTTGTTTTGTATTGCAAGCATGCTTTAATGAAATGTTACATTCAATAGATGTAAGCTTATTGTAGTATTATGAATAAAAGTTCGTTTGTTATGTAATAGTTTGAAATCATTCGATCTAAGAAAATAACAGTAAAGGAAAGAAAATTCTATACTAACGAAACACATAAGTACATAACTTAAAATAATTCTAAATATATACTTGTGATTTTATCGTTTAATGCACGCAATCTGCAAAAAAACAATCGAATGTTTAATCAATCAAAAGCAAAATGTGCTAAAATTTTCAATATAGAATTTTAGTCGTAAAACTGCACGCGATATTTACATTTTATAAAAATATGTCTGCTACAGGGGCATTTCAAAGAAATTGCATAAAATATTTAATTTTTATAGCAAACAGATTCGCCAACGGTTATTTGATATAATCAATTAACTATCTTTGATTACTATGTCAACATGATTGTACGTGTTAAATGATATTAAGATTTACTACAAAATCAGCTTATAAATTAACATTTTTTATGACTAACTAGCAGCATTTTTGTCTGCTGCTTTAGTCATAGTAAGTTTATTGCCTAGAGTTTTCTGTTTAACGTTTAATAGTTACCGCAAGTTGTAGACTAACCATTATTTAAAATGTTGATAAAGTCAGGGCTGATATTGTTGAATTGTGGATGATGTTTCTTCTTTAGTATAAAACCATTCTTCTGATAGGTTTTCATCTCTCTTACACGGATACGGTTGTATGTATTTGTCTCTTTTACCTTCTTCTTGGATTTTCGGTGGAAAAACGGTTACTACGAATAAATTAGTGTCTTGAGTGTGAGCGAGAATGTTTCAAAGCGAAAACGACAATTGTTGGCTATTATTATTATTATATGTGCGTATTCACAAAACCCAGTAGATGATTATTAAAAATAAAATAAGCCGTTTACTACTCCGAAAAGTTGTTGTGAGGGAGTATTTCCTTAAAGTTGCGTTGGAGAAATCGAACTACGTGGTGCCCATTCCAGTCTATGTTTGGTTTTCGAACCACCCCGTCTTCACTTCACTGAGACTAGAGGCCTCCCTGGTTGAGCTTGTCTGTATCGTGCTTTTTTTGGAGACCAACATTAGAACTTGGCCGGTTATAATGTTAATTGGTGCACTTACATATTTGACTGTATAACAACCAGACCCGATATTAGTTTCCTACGCAGTCAGTTATTTAAGCCAATTTAATAACTGCTACGGAAAGAATCACTGGAACACAGTATCAATGTTGGAATGTACGAGTTCATTTAAGAACCTCTTAAAGGATTCGTGGATGTTGACTGGGGAGGTAACCAAATAGATATAGAAACGCATACTTAGGCTACCTATGTTTTAATACTCAATAAGGGCACAATTTCATGGGAAGCAAAAAAGTAGAAGTAAAAGTATGCATCCACCGAGGTAGAATATATGAGCATGACACAAGATACTAAATAAGCTATACATCTACGACGTTTATTTATTGAAATAAATACATTATTGTCAACCGGTATTACATGTACTGTACTTGATGCATACATAAATATTGACTTTTCATGTCTTTGAATATTTCAAATGAAGCACAGTTTGTACATGTTCTACAAAATATACATGAATGATTAAAAAATTGAATACCGTGTTGGGCCATTTAAAAAGTGCTATTAATAAAAAATCAATACAGTATGCAATAAAACGCAGTTGTGGTATATTAAAACCACGTCGATAGTTCACAAATGATGCGACAAAGTAGATTTTTACCCTGATCATTTTATCATCACATCAAAAATTTGACAGCAAAAATCTCGTGAAATTCTGTACGCTGCGCGATCATAAATTATATGACGCCATAAAGACAGAGCACGTATATGTTATTTTAAAAGTCGATGCCTCTGTTACGATAGTTTACTGACCAATATCATGTTATTTGTTTTTACTTTATTACATTGTTTCTGCACTCATTTACTTCACTATTCAATATATTAAATTTATTAAGGTACTTCGTGTAAATTGTTAAAAAAAAAATTTATATCGTATTATATCGCTTCTTGTCAGTATAACCTTTCTAACATTCTAACCTTTTCTCTTATATTCGGTCCGTTGTACATTTAGGGATTTGGTTTACCGACCGTTTTTGTGTATGAGAATTCAAATCCAATTAGGGAATTATAATGTACTTCCCTTACATATACTATTACGATGTTTTTTAGTTTAATCCACAACCATGCTTAAAGAAATTCCAGCGTCATTTATGTGAATTCCAACATAAAAGCAACTGATAACCGTGATGATCGTAATAGTTAATGAAGCCATTTGAGGCCAAGTAGGTATTCGATAAATTTACTTGAAGATACGCGTTGTAATTAAGCAATTACCGCGAAGCGGGCTTTTTAACATACAAATTGTCTGATATTTAACTGCTCTTCGAATTCTATTCAGATTGTGCTGTCCAACCGTTTTCAACGATAATTATTGCACATTTCAGTCCTTAATCTCTCATTAAGAAAGAATTTGCATTATTGCCTTTTAGATAATGACCAATTTAAACCAGCATTTCATCCAACATTTTATTAATTTCTGGGAGGATAATACTCGCATATTAATGAATATTATAAGAATATGATTTGTTATGATCAATCATTGTTATTTATTTTGTTCGATAAATGTCAAATAACAAATATATTTATTTTATAAATTAGATTTAGCAATGAACTTTTTATATTATAACACGTAAATAATTACCCAAAATCTTAAATTGTGATTAAATTAACAACATTTTTTTAAACTTTTAATTTATGAAGAATATATTTTTATCATTCTCTTAAAAAAAGCCTCTATATCGGCAACCCCTGCTAATCAGAAGCCTGATGCACCATTATCATTAGCATTCATATAAATCCGCCAGTAAGTGGAAAAGCGAAATAGGATACTTTTACCTTTAAACGATGCTATTTTATATTTTAGTGGAATCCAACCACTCAGTCTCAGCGGTATTATTAATTGCTAGAATTGAACCGATCGAACTAGAGGAGCACTAGGAAATACACGGAAACATTCACTTCACCGTTGAGCTAACCATTAAGGAGGTTCCCTGCACATGCAGTGGCGTACTCAGATATCAGCCTTTAATTAATAAAAATATTTTTATTAATGTAAAACAAAATTCGGTCAACGGGTGTTAGTTGATATTGTAATTCGTTCAGTTGCGGTGATATATTTTTACAATAATTTCTAATTCACTAATCAAAAAATGCTTGAAGATTTTTTTACAACAATAACAATATTTTTACAACTATGTGGTCAACCTTCTTCAAATTTTGGGAAATTGATGTCCGTGCTTGCATACGTTTATATACCAAAAATTAAGTAAATAGAACATTTCTAACATCTTTTTATTTAATCAATTAATGGAAAGCCATAAGAGCCCATGTAAAATATCAAAATTTAACAATTAATTTCGTTCAAACTACGTGGTCAAAAATTTCCAAAAAATTCAGGTATCATTTTTATGACACAGACAACATAAATTTAAAGTTTGGTTGCATTAGAACATTTTTTAAAATGTCTAGGGAACCTCCTTAACAAAAAAATGTTTAGGTAATATAAAAATGCTTAAAAAATAAAAAGTACCTAACAAATTAAAAATAATTATAAATAGAATTTTCGTTTTTATCTTTTCAAATTTCGGTTTATACGATTGAATTTGTATTTTCCAGAATGGATTACATGATTTCTTGATATTCCCAAAACCGTGATACTGTCGTTCCTACGTTCCTTATATTTTCTTCAATTAGTATTTAAATAACACTATTATTTGTAGGTAATAAATTTTATTTTATGTTCTAGTCGAAACTTGTCCATACAGAAATATGAACTTAAAAACAGCGTTTTATAGGAAGAAATATTCGAAAGCTCAGTTTTGGAACAACATTTTAAGTTAAATAATTGCTCCTTACCATTGAGAACACTTATCGTCAAGTTCACCAGAAACACAAATAATATGCTAGCGCTCAATAAAATAGAAAATTCAAAAAGGAAGAAGTATCATACATCTATCCAATATCCGTCAAATATAACGTATCTAAAGTATCAGAATCCGAGTTATCTGAGATTCAAGAAAATGCAGATTTTATGTACCGTAAAACTCATCGGACACAAACACATATCTTTATGGTTGTTTGTGACACTCTCCTAACTCTCCAAGAATCGAAGAGCAAGAGAGAGAAAGACTCGAACTCCATCAGAAGTGGGGAACGCCGGACGCAGAGGATTTGATATCGCGCACCGTTGAAAAGATTCTTAAAGCATCCCTCTGCACCTAACATCAGTAGATAGGATTCTTTCCGTGTGTGTGTGTGTGTGTGTGTGTGTGTGTGTGTGTGTGTGTGTGTGTGTGTGTGTGTGTGTGTGTGTGTGTGTGTGTGTGTACCTTATCGTAGTGTTCCGGTACCGCGTTACCGCGCCGGTTCGGTTACCTGTATATCGGAAAAACATCATACTGTCGCCCGATGAGCGAAATGGCGATGGTAGCGCACGATTGGCCTAAGGGAGAATTATTGTTTTATGGCTATGATTTAATCGCCATAAATTTCTTTATGGATTCCCTCCTTCTTTCATATAACTGAATTTATTTGAAACCTATTCGCACTGGAAACCAGAAACCACCAAACTTTAGTAGTAGGTAGCATTATTTATTTGAATACAATTGCTTTTAAATTCATTGTATTTTGAGTTGACGACTAACAAGTTGATCATCGTCACCATAATAATGTCAGTCACATTAATAATAAGAATGATCTTTGTTGGTTATTGGTAGGTAACTAATATTCAAAATTATAGTATATTACTTTACTAGTGGGAGAAGTAAAATGCCTCTGTCACGAGCGAAGCGAGTGGCCAATCAGAACACGAGTTAGAGCAGCATTTTACTTCTCCCACTTGTGAAGTAGGATATTTTTCCTCACTGTGAGGAAAAGATAATAACAATAAGTGTTTTACAACGAAACAAACAAAGAAATAAAATGTACCAGCCACCAGCCTATTTATTACCTCTCAACAAGATATCAAGTATTCCAATTACAAAAAGTTGGACATATTACGTATATAATTCTCAAAATACATCCCAGAACAGAACAAAATTTTCTTAATCTAAGTATACAACTACAATTAATCGAAAGCATTGCGTACAATTACATTTTTAAACTGACAGTGTGTTAACTGAAATACAGAATATCAATTTCAAGATTTTCTTTCATGATCATTAAAAATGAAATATAGCCTTTTAAACGGGTCTTTAAGATAATAGTTTTTCTTAATACCTCCGCTTCAAAAAAAAGGCCCCACTTGAAATTGTGAAAAAATCGACAAATTTTTTAACCGCTATAACTCGATTTTCGATGGATTTCGATGAACTTTCGACTACCAGAAAGTTCAAAGTGTCTACTTTAAGGACATCCATTCATTTTTGTTATAATCCCCTCTGCACCCGTGCAACCCCCCTATGAAAACAAAGTGTTTTCAGGGGAAAAAATTTTTAACTTTGATGATGTGCACGGACTAGAAAAATTTTTTTTGACCCGATCTGTCTACATGACAATAAAATTCAATCAATTCTCTGTAAATTTTTCGAAAAACGATGATTGGATAAAAAGTTATGCGAGTTTGAAAATTAAGTTACGTCTGAATTGATCAACAAATGCCGAGTAATGACTCAAAAACCTCAAAATGCAACTTAATTTTTAAACTCGCATAACTTTTTATCTAATCATCGTAGGAACTTCGTTTTTCGAAAAATTTACAGAGAATTGAATAAATTTTATTATCATCTAGGCAGATCGGATCAAAAAAATTTTTGCTAGTCCGTGTACATCGTCAAAGTTGAAAAATTTTCACCCTGAAAACACTCTTTTTCATAGGGGGGTTGCAGGGGACAGAGGGGGTTATGTCAAAAATTGCATGCATCGTTTTGGACTAGACACTTAGAACTTTCTTTTTGTCAAGAGTACATCTGAATTGATCAACAAATGGCGAGTAATGACTCAAAAACCTCAAAATGCAACTTAATTTTCAAACTCGCATAACTTTTTATCCAATCATCGTAGGACCTTCGTTTTTCGAAAAATTTACAGAGAATTGATTGAATTTTATTGTCATGTAGGCAGATCGGGTCAAAAAAAAATTTTCTAGTACGTGCACATCATCAAAGTTGAAAAAAATTTCCCCTGAAAACACTTTTATTTCATAGGGGGGTTGCAGGGGTGCAGAGAGGGTTATAACAAAAATTGAATAGATGTCCTTAAAGTAGGCACTTTGAACTTTCTTGGAGTCGAAAGTTCATCGAAATCCATCGAAAACTCGCTGAGTTATAGCGGTTTTAAATTTGTTGATTTTTTCACAATTTCAAGTAGGGCCTTTTTTTGACGCGGAGTTTATGTGGAATGTGGAAAGATTTCTCAATCTGGATGATATAACATAAATCATAATACAAAAGACCGAAAATTTGTACATGTTCGACACTCCTAATATAAAAATGACTCAAGAATTATAAGTTAAATTAATCATTAATAAGAAAGCTGCATAATTTCAATGCTGAAATTGTATAGAAAACTAAAATAAATCTTCATATTAGTGAAATTCATAAAAAGTAATTATACGAGTATTATTGATGAATATATTAACTATAATGTGCAGATTGGGCATTCTTTAAAGAAATAGATATTTCGTTCTTGCAGAGATTACAAAGCTAGAACATTGAAACAACACTTAAAATATCAATAAACTGTTTACTTCTAATATTTCTATTGTAGTATTTAAATTGTTTTAAAACAATGCTAACAAACCTCCAGTCTATAGAGACTAGGAAATTTTTTTCGAAAATATACCTCCTAAGGGCAAATCATGTAACAATTGATTAACAGGTTGACTCTTATGCTTTGAAACCCACTGAACACGCAGGTATGTTATTTGCTCGAATTCTCACTCCTATCAGTTTCAAACTCTTTTTTGTAATACTGGGCCTTTTTACATGAAAATACTTCCAAACTGAAGCAATGTTTAAAAATTGAAACGCAATTCAAAACACTGTACATCGGAGTTGAATAGATAAACTATACTACTTATTTAAATAGACATGATTTTCAAGAACTACTTAACCTTCTTTGCTCGTAGAAATACAGAAATTTGACATCAAAATGTATATTTTCACACGATGTTATTACTACAAATTAGGACTAGATTTTAGCAACACGTGCAAATTACTGCCATCGTGTGAAGCGAACTTTACTCTGGAGATCAGGATTTTGAGCGAGCGACTTCTACTGAAATTAAATATTTAATATTTAATACCTGTCACTTCTCCCTACGGAGAGACGTTAGTACACAACCGCTGCGCCCCCCCCCCTTCCCTTAAGCCAACCATGTATTCTGTTGTCTGAAACAATATGCGAAGCACAGCTACGCACGTCCAAACTCAGCGAAATATTAATTCGTCCATGTGTGCGCCAGAATACAATGTGCAAACCCCAGAGGGTTGGATTTGGAACGTTTTATTTTTCAAGTTTATTAAATTTTTTGTGTCACGAAGAATACACGACAAACGGCAAGAAATTTGTCTTTTCTTCTACCTTCATAACATTACTTTCTTGTTTGCAATCATCAATTTGAATTTTGAAAGCGGTCATCAATAGTCAAAAGTTTATTGTAATACAGAAAAGCTAAAACTGTAAACAAATTTGTCAGATCTATAATCAACTTTTTCCCATAGTACACTGGCGGAAAAAAAATGAAACACTTTGAAATTCGTGAAATTTTGACCATTTTCAAACCGCCATAACTCGGTGCAGTGGCGCACCCAGAATTACATCTTGGGGGGGGGCTAAGAATTTTTTAAATGAAACCTGTAGTACGGTACAAGGAAGAAATGCGCCGCAGACGAAATTTTTTTCGAGTTCAAGGTCAAACACCTTTAAATTGAAAGTTTCATTTTTTTAAAGATAAACAGTTGCACGTTTCACTCTCTTTTTTGTGCACACACGTTGTTTTTTCGGCAGCTCTCTTGACGTAATTTCATAAGAACGACTCTGAGCGTCTGAGCAGAGTCATGTCAGTTATATAGAAAAATTGAATTTAAGTAGGCGAGCATATACTATACATGCTAAATAATTATGAATATGTTAATTCAGTTGCACCTTTTTAGTTTCACTCCCAAGTGCACCATTGTTTAAGTTCAAAATTTAACTACAAGGTTCGCATTCTTATTAAAATATCCCAATAATCGTACACATACGTTATACGGAGTGTATATTATTGTATATTTGAATTATTTGAATGTAAGATAATCATAAAAACAGAAAAAGGCGATTATTTTTAGTCTTCAGTGAACCTTAATAATCTTACATAATGTTTAAAATGTTTAATGAAAAAAATTTAAAAAAGTCCAGTCGTCTGGGGAGGGCTCAAGCCCCACGAGCCTCCCCCTTGAGTGCGCCCCTGACTCGGTGTATTTTCAATCGATTTCGATGAATCTTTGTGGGCGAATAACTTTGAAGTATCTACTTTAAAGTCATGCCTGCGAATTTTAGCGCAACCCCTTCCGCCCCCCTCCAGCACCCCGGTGAAAAATAATAAATTTTAATTTTAAAAATGTCAACTTTCAATGCCTCTTCTGTGGATCGAGTAGACAAATTTTTTCCAACTTAATAAACATGGCCAAAGTTGGAGGTTTTTTTTGCGAAAAACGTGTTTTTTGTTCGGGTTTTAAAGGGTACGAAAAGAGATCATCCTAATCTGAGATTATCCCCTTAAAGTACACCCACAATTTGGTTTTTCCTCAAAAGAATCGTCTAATTTGGTTGAAAAAACGCTGAGTTATGTGCAAAAAACAAAAAAATGCCCTTTTTTAAAAAATTCGTAACTTTGTTCCAAATCATCGTAGGAACTTCGTTCTTTGAGTCCTGCACAGGGAATTGAGTGAATTTTAGTGCCCTTTTGATGGATCAAGTCAAAAAAAAAAATTTAAGTCCATACACATCGTCAAAGTTGGACATTTTTAAAATTAAAATTTATTATTTTTCACCGGTGTGCTGGAGGGGGCCGGAAGAGGTTGCGCTAAAATTCGCAGGCATGACTTTAAAGTAGACACTTCAAAGTTATTCGCCCACAAAGATTCATCGAAATCGATTGAAAATACGCCCAGTTATAGCGGTTTGAAAATGGTCGAAATTTCATGAATTTCAAAGTGTTTCATTTTTTTCCGCCAGTATATATTAACTTCTTATTATAGGTTCCTATAGTTTAACGTAATATTTTGATTTAGAATTAGATAATTAGTAACGTATTTCACAGTTCACCTCAGAAATCCAACAGATATAGCATAGTTGCAGACAGCTGTTTCGGCCTTTTAGGCCTCGTCAGTGCAACTCGTCAGTGCAACTCTGCAGTGAACTTCGGGGTAGTTGTTAACCAGCTGAAGTTAACACACACGGAGAGGCATCAGGATTTTACTAGCGCTATCTGTGGAGAACTGAGATGAACTGTGAGACACGTGGTTGAATTTTTCAAAATCCAAAAATTAAATATGTAGTCGGTTACTTATGGTTAATGATTAATAATCATATTCAATAGTATATTAAGGTCGCGTTCGAAACCGTTTTCAGATAGTCATTTTTATGCACTTTATCTGCATAAATTTCTGCAAATAGGAACAAGGAATAGGTATAATAATATACCAATAGAATCATTAGAGTTTCTAGATTGCCTTATGCTAAATAATAATACCTGTAAATAAATATGATTTGCGATAGAAGTGGCAGAAAGAGGGAGCAAAATTCATCAAATTGCAATGTATTTTATGCTAAATGAACTACTATTACAGACATAATTTTTAGAATAACATCACTCTATTGCTTTATAAAATAGATGCATTATTTAAGAGCACTGAACTCGTGTATTATACCGTGTGCAATCGTCCTTTATGAGCATTAAGTAGTTTGTTCCGCGAGTTAAAGTCTTATTTTGCCGCATAAATCAACATGCATAAACCCACCGAGTTGCTCTTCAATTTTGATTTTGAATTGTTTTCTACTTAACCTCACGTACCTACATATTACCTACTTGAAAATAAGTTTTTGCTTTAAAAGTCTGTGTGTTCATGTAAATTTATTTTGGGGAAATTGTGTAATAAACGTTATCTGCCCTGTATAAGAGAAATAGAAAAGAGCTTTCCACGTTATTTAAAAGAGAAAAGGATTAAATCGACAAAAGTATTTTCCGGCGATTTCTGCTTTGTTTCCTAGTTTTTATCAAAACTACTTTCTCGTAGCATACATCGACGCATTGAAGCGTATCTTTTCAATCACTGTCTGAGGCCGGAAAATTGAGAAAAATAACATCAAGAAGATGCGGTTACTTTAAAAATTGCACCTTTAAAGCTTCTGAAACACGCCAGCAAGGACACTTCTCGAGGTCGGGATAATTCGTCATTTGTTTCATCCCGCACTTCTCTATTGTGAAAGTAAATTGGTGTGCTTTTCATCCAGCACTTTTCCGGGAAAATATGGATGAAACACAAAATTGAAAAATTCCTTGTAAAAAATTTTTGAGATAATTTTATTTAACGCATTCCTAGAAATATATGACAATATAAAAGCCAGAGTAGTGTGCAATTTTACAATATACCTACTCGTGATAACAAAAATGTGTATATTTTTACTTACTAAACATTGTGTTGAAATTGAACCGGAAGTATTAAAAATAAAAATATATGTACCTACAATGTTACAAATTGATCTCAGTTACAAGTACCTGGCTATATTTACATAAGTAAGAAATTTTTATACGTTGTTGTGAAAATTTCCATAACTGTTTCATTATAAAACCCAAATACATACCTACAAGATTATATTTACGCGTGTTGCACTTATAATAATACATATTTTCTGTTGATAATCGCATTTTCGTTCCATGACTTGCTTCGAAAATTTATAAGTAATTACAAACGTCAAAATATTTTAATCATAAAAGTTCTCACTTTTGACTCTTCTAGAGATTATTTAAACTTTTCGCTATAAAATTATTTATGACCAAATGGTTATAAACAAAAATGATAAAATGAAGTACTCGTTAAGTTGGCGTACGAATCAAGTGTTAAGTTAAAATATCTCCAAAAATAGAGCAAGTTTAGTAGCAGATTTCTGAAAATCGGCTTTATAAAACAATGTGATATTTGACAAAAATGACAATTAACATTTATATTAGCGTATGTATATAATATCAAGTCGCAAAATATCAATATTAAAGAATAATTAGTGTAAATAAAACTACATGTTCTTTTCTTATAATACAGAGATGTTTTTCTGACTGAATATAAACATTTCAGAAATAACTAATATGTATTGCCCTAGTTTACGTATAACATATATTTTAAAAGCATTAAAAGAAAATTATCCATTTATAATAGTTTTTTAGGAAAACTGCTAATAAAATTTTTGATATAAGTTCTAAAATTGAAAGAATTTGAATCGCTTTTTTCTAAAAACTGATTATAATATAATGATACCAGTTTCTGATGAAAAATATATTAAGCAGGAAAGCTCGTGTCCCCAACAGACAGCGTACTTCGATTGTTACGAAAAGTTCATATTTCACGCCATTCGCACGCTTCCTTAAGAAAGAGCTTTCAAATAAAAAAAAAGTTTTTGAAACTCTGACAACCAGAAGCCGACATATTATGTTTTTATCCGCCATTTTGAAAAATGGCGTCTTGCCAGATCTGCTAGCGTGTCTCCCGATCTTAAATCACTAATTAGGATGGGGCACCTTTTTATCACAATTTGCAGTGACTTTCCTCGAACCGCCCATACTACAGAAAACTATCGATAATAGATACTATCGTTAGTTTGCAACTATCGATGTATCGATAGCAAATATTTTCAATCAATCGATAATACCATCGATAGTTTTCCCACCTCTCTTTAAGACAGATTACTATTATTTTGCAACTTCATATCAAATATTTAATCTCAATGTAGACTATCGTAAGTTTAAGTTCATTATCTAATAAAATTTGTAGGTTATATTGGATTCAAAAATATTTTATTTTGTAATCCATTAGGTAAATTATGAAGAAAGTATTACATTAACATTGTGGCATTTAATGGGCGTTTCGGATGATTAATTCATCCATTACCAGCTAAAAATTTTATTACAATATAGTTTAAAGATGTTACAAAATAGAAAATAATGTTTCCTAAGGTTAACTCCTATAATTCTACAAAATATCTGATAAAATGATACTTTATGGACAAAACCGTGTCATAAAAATACCTTCATTGGACAGCAGATAATATTTCAAGGAGAACCTCGGATTTTAGTTGTAAATATCTAATAATTCGTTTTATTGTTTTATCAAGAGGAGTGAAGTAAGAAATATCAAGTATCACTTGACCTTTTATAGTTATTTCTTATTTTTGACACCTAATTATTTACTTGATAAAGTATACATTATTGTTCTCATATGAAATCGTGTAAACAGAGCTTTATGCAGGAAAAATTCTTGGCCGCTGAAGCAAGTGATATTATTTGATCTCTGGTTCTGCTGATGTAGCAACGATAGGCTCTTTCATAAGGCGAATATCCGCGGGGCTTATGAAAATGAACAGAACGGTTTCAACTTCAAAGAAACATCAACAATACAGCCTCTACAATATACAACTGAAAAGTAATGTAGAATGTCCTCCACAAAAAACTTATTCCGTTTAAACTATTTGCTATTCGTCCGCCAGTCACTGTTCAAAGTATTAGTCCGGCAGCCCGCTGCCAAAAAGTGTAATGATAGTATAACGTATGCTCTCTAGGGTTTTGGCAGTTATGTATATAATGATCAATGAACAAGTAAAATTAGTGGGTGAGCGTGGAACTTGCACTAGACAAGTTGTTAGTTTATTGCTAAAAAAAATCACATTTTGCGATGATAGTATAACGTATGCCGAGCATACCAAACGATGTGTCATTAAAAAACATCCATCAGAATACGATCGGCATACGTGCAGCGTGGGTCTTAAGGGTCAACATGCGCCCAAAAAGTGTTAAGAAATACGTCATTTGTATATTACTATGTTCACTTCGTACTTTGAAGGTTTTTGAAAATTATTTTTGACAGCTGAGAATTTAAATTCATCAATTCTTTGTGTTATTTAAATTTTAAATCAATAATTAAAGTGTTATGTTCTTATTATCTAATTTACCTACTGTTATTATTTTAACATCAATTATTCACCAAATGTCAAAAATTATATTGAGGATTCATTGTGAAATCAGCAACAAATTTCCATATGTATTTATTATTTATTTATGTATTAAGTATATTTGACCCACCGGATTTGTATGCCGTTCGAAAATTTACATAATTATAGGTGATATCCAACTAAAACCACAATGGCATACGTTATACTATCATAGCAATTGTTAGAAAATTCGCGCAATTTTTTATCGGATTAAAACATTTATGTTCCAATCGATTCCTATGCCGTTCGACGAACTTGCATAATTAGATGCATATTTCATTTAAAAAACCAATGGCATACGTTATACTATCATCGCAAAATGTTATTTTTTTAGCAATAAACTAACAACTTGTCTAGTGCAAGTTCCACGCTCACCCGCTAATTTTGCTTGTTCATTGATCATTATATATAACTGCCAAAACCCTAGAGAGCATACGTTATACTATCATTACACTTTTTGGCAGCGGGCTGACGGACTATATATATATATATATATATATGACGAGTAATATTAAGAAAAACACAAACAAATAAACGAAAAAATAAAAAAATTGATTCACCCAAGTGTGGAATGTGATTACTGAGGAAATGAAAAGGTTGTTGAAAAAGTCAACTCTATCTTTTCCACAATCGACATAACTTTGACTACTCGTGGTGTCATAGTGCAAGAAGTGAATAAGAAATGTGCATTTTGTTTTCGACATTTTAAAATTTATTTTCTTATCTAACCAAACTGTCATTTAATGGAACAAAAAGGTACGGAACCTTTTTATACTTTCTTCTCGGAAAACAGAAAAACTTAATATTTTATCGCCTCTTACACCTGACATCCCAACAAAACTATCCTTTACAAATCAATGAATAATTTACAATGGGGGTTTTCAAGCCTACGGCTTTTAAAGAAATACTTATTGGATATCAATTTTCAGCATGTATAAGTTATAGGAAAGTGATAATAATTGTTAATTTTGATAGATTTATTACCTCTTTATCGAAATGAAAATGTAAGTCTTTTGAATCGTTCATTGAAATGCGCCATGTGTGACGTAGCCAACATCGCTAGCAAACCAGGAGTTGGTTCGTGCAAGTTCGTTTTTTGTCGTTTGGACGACGGACCACCAGTTGATTTTTCGATTTTTGACACGTTCACCAACGTTCACGGGTGTACGTTGTCGAGTTTGGTTAGGTTCAAACACGATTACTTACAGTTTATTGAAGAATTTTTGTGTTGGTTTTAATCGAAATGAAACGGCATGAAACAGTTTGGTTATGTTTTTCTGTTCAAGTTGACAAGATGTTGACTGTGCAAGGTAAGACCTACGTATCGGTCCTTGTCAGCGCGTTGAACGTATGTTCTAGATGTTGGTGACGTCACACTGTTACACGCGGCATCGATTTTCGCGGCACTTATTTTTTTAAACTTTATGAATTTTTTTCTGGCTTATTAGCAACTTTTAAGCGAAAAGAAAAAATACGGGTCTTATATTTTAATGTATAGATTAACATATAAAAAAACCAAAAAATCGTGAAAACCCCCATTCATGCGCTGCAAAAATAAAAAGATTCTACGTAGTTTCTTTCATTTTACTCTCCTGAAAAAACTGAACAGCAACGTCTTGGGAAACCCAGACGGAATAAAATTTAATTTTGTGTACCGTGCTTGGCAGTTTGTTGGTAGTAGATGGATATTACTGTCGTCTAATGTTTGCTCACTAGCAAACAATATTCCGTCTATCTCGTGGACACTGTATTAGCATTTCTCAAACTGAAGGTTCAAAAACTTATTTGCAGAACTAAAAGTAGATAAATAAAAGTAAAAACAAATACATAATATCATAAATTTCCAGATAAGATTTTCTTTTTGCTCTTATTTAAAAAAAAATTGAAATATTTCATAAGGGTAGATACTGCAAAACTATGTTTGTTTCAAGTAATGTCCAGTTATTTTTGTGAATCTAGGAAAAAATTTCCGGAGTACAGACACATCTTATATAATTTTTTTGTGAGTATATTTTGTTGTGTGTAAAGTAAATATACACTAACTTTGAAAAATTTAGTACGGTGGTCATATATAATTTTTAATTAGAATAAATTAAACCAATGGATTAGAAATAATATTTTTTCACGACATGCGGAGAAAACACAATTTTCTTCTCGCGAAATAGTGAGGAAAGTGAGTTTTCCCTCTCTAGAGAGGAAAGTAAGCAGTGTTACCACCAGTGTTATTTTACGAAACATTTTAAAAATTGTAAGTAAATGTATTATTTTATTGTAAATTCTGATTTTGTAGTGATATACCTACTGCAAACTATTATTTAACAATTATAACATTTTATACTTTCTTTTTCTACAATTTCACGATTTTAGAACTTAAATTTAATTTGGCATATTGGCAGCAGTGAAACATTTCGTTGTTTTTTAACGTCATTGTGACAGATGGCAGTTATAACCTAACTTCTAATGTGTTTCTTCTACATTTACAATGTTTGTAAATATGTCGTGAAAAAAATGTTGTGTCAAACACGAGAGGAAAGCCCTTTTCCACTCTCGCTCGATTGCCTCACTCGCTTCGCTCGTGACACAAACTTCGACCTCGAAGAAGCGCTTTCCTCTCTAGTTGGACAAATAACTATTCAAATGCAAAGATCACGGTCAAAAAAGATTAGGTTGTACGACTCCCTATCCGTTTACACTGTTTCTATGCGGTCAGAATGAATACCTTTAGACAGATGTCTCTGTTGTATCATTGGAGGCTAGGTTTCCATAGTGCGCGTGTAAATAAGTTGTTGATGTGTCAATTCTGACGTTTAGTAATGATCTTGTTTTACCTATTAAAACATTTATGTTGTTCATTTAAACTCTATATAGACCAGGGGCGGATTGGGACTATCAAACCGGCCCGATGATTACACCGGACGCTTATATGGCCAGTCCACTCTGTGATCCAGTGATACATCAGCGCCGCCCATGGCGTTGACCGGTAATATATTATTAGTTGATAAAACGAATATTCTTTAACCGTGGCAAAGTTAGTACATTTTACTAGTCTGTAGTTGTAGTGAATATTTAAAAAAAATAATTCCATAAAGTATTGCTTCAGGCTCAGAACTGTTAATAATTAATTATAGGTTAAATTATAAATTCTGCGCTACTACACTACGTGGTACAGTTCAACGAATGAGCCCGTTAAAAACCGAATTAAATGTTAATGAGATATCTGTATGTCCCCTATGAATTACGCGCTAGAAATAATGCAACTTTGCATGATTATGTCTGCCGCTTCTCGACTGTTTTTTTTAACTGGCTGTCATGGCATTCTTCGGGGAACCCTTTGAATTCCTCATCAGGTAATGGAAGTGCAGGAGTTTTATTGTGAATTATAATAATTCAATGAAGCAGAGTAATGTACTATGTGGCAAATGGGAAAAGAATTGTGGAGGTTCCCAATTGATTTTTGTAATAATTCCTGGTTGCTAAAGTGTCGTATTCTTTGATGAGCATAATACCTAGTATTTTCTTTAAAGCAGCCAAATAAAAGTAAAAATTATTGAATAAATCCATCCGAACTTATTTACCTTACGTTATGCAATACATATAATAACGGATATATCGAAGTAAGATACAAACATTTAAAAGGATAAGCAATCAAACGATTAATACTATACTCTGTTTCAGCTTAGAACATAGTAGGTGGCACTGTGAATGCAGTCCGTTTTACACCCAAACATTCTATTAGTTTAAACTTTGGCGCGAACTTACCTATAGATGAATAAAAATTGTCAAAATAACAAGGAAGTAAAAAAGAAACATACTAAATTGTTGCATTTTCGTCGAGAAACACACGTTGTTTTACTATTTTCAGGTTATATAAACTTGAAATGTCAAACGGAAATGAAATCGCGAATCTCTCCAATGTTCGCTGGTGTAAATCCACCTCTCGTCTCGACCAATCAGATTCAAGCATATCATCGTCCTATCTTACTCAACGCTATGTTCTAAGCTGACATCAAGTATAAATACAACTGCACAAATAAACATAACCTCAAAATGAATGAACAAGAGGTATTGAACACTATTTTGCAAAAAGTAAATAAACTAGATAATCTGCAGCAGTATGATATAAAAGAACCAAAAGCTGTATTAAATCACTTAAAGATACGTGCGATGATAATCAACGTTCACACAACAGCACACAAGGCACAAAAGTTTGAATCTTGCTGAAAAAAGAAATGTGTCAACGAAAAGCGTCTGTTTCATCTGTCTTAAGTTGTTAAGTTAGGACACCAGAGTAGGAAGTGTGAAAGATTACGATGTATTTTATGTAGTCGGCGTCATGTCAATTTGATGTGTCCCGATCTTCTAGTTTTTTTTATATTTACAATATTATACAAATTGACTTATAGCTTTAGTTTTTTATACTTATTTTGTTAATGATTTTGTAATTAATATTTTTTGATTTATGTACATCTATTATTGTTAGTATGTTTTTCAAAGCTTCAAAGTATTCTAGCGGCAAGGGCGGTGGGATGAGTGACTACTACGGGAACATCCTAAGAAAGTAACTCTCCAAAATATTAGTGTCAATAATTCCAATACTGGCTGAATCCGAATTATTAAAAATTGCCCAACAGCCGGTACATAATTCAAAGATTCTAAAACGGCCACTAATATTTATACGAGCAATCCCAAAATTTGCCAATCAAGAGTTAGGGCAACGTAATTACAAGAAGAACAACAATCTTGACAATATTCAAATATTGACCAGAAGCACCGAATTACCTAGCCGTAATTCTGGTGGTAGGGCAGGCGCAAAAAAATCTAAATGTTGAAATTGACCCGATACATATTATTAAAAGGTTAGGAGCCTATTTGATGTCTTAGTCTTAATTACTTAAACTTAAAACAAATGTCAGATTTGTGACTAGAGAATTATTCGTAAAGAAGTATCAACTATTTATGCATAATAACCTCAGCTAAATTATTATTGCAAAAGTTATTGAACTGTGTGATTGAAATTAATAATTACCACGTTCTCAAATTAAGCGGAGTTATTAGGTCATCAGTTTGTCGCATATGTACTTCCGTAGAAATATTTTAATCATCTGTCTGTCGCAATTAATAATTTATGGGACAGATCCAAATTATTTCCAAGTATTGAACTTGTCATTCATTTGATCCAGCTGTTTAAATTTAATGGGATTATAATTTCTAAATTTAGTATTTCCATTTACTTCTTATTTGCTGCAAAATTCACATTCTCACGAATGGTAAATATGGTTTAACTTAATTTATTTGTCATTTCATGTTTACTGCCTATTCAAATAATCATAATAAATTAAGGGACTTGAACATATTTAATCACCCGATACATTATATAAAATACAGCAAGTATATTTGTTTAGTCTGTTTGAAATTTACTGTAAAATGATTGTGATTGCCGTATAATATTCGGTACTAGCTGAGGTATTTGGCGCGTCGACCAAAAATAGAAAGTGAAATTTCGTGCGAAAAAAATTTATTATGAAAATACCACTACTTTTTTTACGGAAAATATCTCTCATTTTAGTTCAATTATAGGTATGTACTAAATTTTGTTGTGAAAAAATAAAAATTGCGGCAACTAGAGCGATTTTTAAATTTAACCTTCACTCATAATGGTCCGATTCTTCGACCATATATAGGAATAGACAAACAACGCAAGAATTTGTTGTGAAGCAAAGAACTACCGTAGCGGTGTGAAGAGGAGTATGACCTGCAGACACCTTGAAGTGTTGCAGTTTGCCTATTTTCATTGTCTGTTCCATGACAACAAACCAGAAGTCTGCTGCTGCTGCTGCTGCTACTCGCTAACCTACTTCTTGCCTTCACAACATTGTATGCTACAGCATTGAGTGTTATCTGTCTATACCTATATATGGTCGAAGGTCCGATCGAATTCGAACATACCTAACAATCTGACTCTGGTCAAAAGAGACCTGCAAGCAAAATTTCATAAGAATGGGACAAACGGTGTAGATAGATGTTATATAACAAAAAAAAACATTTATTTGATATAATTTTTCAAACAGCATGTTATGTAACGTTTTGTCCCGATTTCATAATAATATTTAATATTAGAATGTATTGAATCTAACAAATGAACTTCATTGTAGGTTGAATTATTGTAGGTTGAAACATTGTGAGGCAAACATAATTATATTTTAACCATTCTTAAACTTGTTTGAAACGATTTCACCATATAACCATATAAGATAATAAGAGAAGTCGGTAATTGTTAATATTTTTGAATTTATCCAGTATATACAAATTTCGACAATGAAAAAAATATTTTTAACTTTTCTTTGCTAATCCCGTCTCGTATGAAATATTTCCTCGTGTTTTTTAGTTTATCTGGTGAATGTCGTTTTAAGAACAATATGCTGTACGCTATACGGCCTGGCATTTTTCCTGCGGCAATTTCTTCAGCTTTCAGCGCATAACGATAATCGTTCGCGTTTTTCTGCTTATGGCCCGCTCTACCGTTTACGCTTTCACGCAATAACTCACACACTGACATTATCCATGTGCTGACATCATCGCTTTACAAATAATGACCTGTTTTTGTTTGTTTTGTTTTTCACCGATCTTCACCTCTCTCCGTTTTCGTGTTTATCTTCCAAAGAATATTCAATCAGAAAGCAATAAAAACAAAATTTATATCAGTGTCATTAAAGACGTTCTCATAAAAATGTTCATTTTGAAAAAATTTCTTCGTATAAATTTCACTTATATGCTTTTGGTAGAGATTCTTTACCTTTCTGTATATTACGAGCATGAAACCTTACAATCCCACGAAGCGTCGCATGTCAATTTCCTCTTAGTTTTCATAATACAGAATAAATTGCACAAAAGGACGTATCTCAATAATCGAGTCAATAATGCTTTAAATTAATGAACTTTTAGTTAAAAAGGTTACCTATGTAAAAATGTTCATACTGCCAGAAAATTAATACATGCATCCCTCAATAGCGAAAAAATCTAAAGGCACGCTTTATTATGTTTATATTAACACTTACCTATTTAAAATCTATGAAAATCTTCAATTCGCTCTCCTGCAAAATAAACAAAATAAGTTACGCAGTTTCGTGTTATAGACCATATTAATTATTCGATACGCATGCTCAGAAATCACCAATCACAATGCAGGGAGTACCTACTACCGAAATGGAATTAATGTTTCCTTATGGGAAAAAGTGAATTTTTAAAGTAAAATAGTAATTCATGCAGACAGAATTACATTGCCGTTTTTTATTATAAGTTATATTTAATAAGGAAGTATCAAATTCTGCCCGTGTTTAATATAAATGATCATTAGTTTATTATGTGAAAATAACTATGAAAATTTTGAATTTTTTAGCGGAATCCCGACAGCTCGAGTGATAGATAATTTAAAAGTGTGTTTTCTGTTGATGTTAATTTTAATCAATATGTGCTTTGTTACAAATATTGTGTTTCAGATCATGTTTTAAAATTAAAATTTTTAGTCAGCCGGCAGAGGCGCTATAATAATTGATATGGCCAGTGGTTAGCTCAGCGGTAGAGGGTCCGCCTAGCATGCTAGCGGTCCCCAATTCTATTCCCAGCGCAACCGACAATAATACCACTGGGTCCGAGTGGTTGGATTCCTCTATTAATTTAATCCTGAAGGATGGTTGACAGCAAAAATAAAAAATATGGTCCATTGACGCCGGTATTTAATGGTAAAGTGGTAAAAAAATAATTTACATAATATTCGTACCTATGTATTGTGTATAATATGTAGGTAATTATATAATTAAAGTAAACATAATAATAACGCGCAGTTCTAACAAAAAACAATGTACTACTAGTACTACAAAACTAGGTAGTCAGTGAAAAGAAAAGCAATAACAATCACTCTCCATAAATCACTGCTAACAACAGCATAAACCTTAGTTTCTTGTTGAGCTAATGCTAGTCCTCATCCACACCACCACATCGCATGTGCTGTGCTCAATGCCGTTGTTACGCTCAGCGATGAACAAATGAACATCGCAACAACGCTGATTACAAACCCATGCGTGCGCGTCACCCGAAAACTGAAATAATTACAAGCTTTGGCAGAGTAGGCCGTGCGTTTACGAATTACACTTACATTCCGGAAATCGACCCGCAACCGAATAGCGTCGATTTGGTTCCAGCAGGAAAAAGAAGAACGGATGAATTCGATTTCAGAAACGGTGTTCAATTAGCTAAACGAGTGATCAAGGGGTCCAGCATCTCAGGTTGACAGCGGTGCTGTGATTGATGGATGTGTTTACCTTCGCTTTTGGGATTTTGACCTTCCGAGGAAAAATGCGCGGATACTTTAATTGGATAGTGATACTCGAGATGAAAAGTGTTTAATATCAAAATGAATTGATAATGCCCCTTGACTGGACACGTATAAGAGAAGGATAATAAATTAATAGAATTCAGTTTTTGGTTCTAATAGTGGGATTGAAACTAGTAGGAGACGAAATAGCAAAAAAAATAGCAAAAAGTGGAAACAAGGTCGATTAGACCGTGACCAGTGTAACGGCGGGTTAAAAGAGTCTTGATTCTTTACAAATTTTAAAACTATTATTGAGTGGAAGATATTTAGTGGGAATCAGAAAGAACATATTTACAAAACATCTTAAATTATGTATGTAGGGTTTAAAATTAATGGGAGTAAGTTATTTGAGGAGTTCTTTTACAAATGTGTCGGAATTTAGCAAAGCAAGATGAATGTTCATAAGGTTTGTGCCTGAGTTTAGGGCCTTCTTAATTTCATAAGAATCTAAAGCCTTGTTCACACATAGACACACAGAAGACACACACATGCGACACACAGGAAACAAAAGCAAAATGAAGAACGTGTGGAACGTTTGTAGCCTCAAAATTGATTTTTTCTTTACTTACATAGAAGCCACAATGAAGCGTCGCCTCTATGTTACAAGTAACACACTCAGTACCTATTTTTTACTATTGCGTGTGTGTGTCTTCTATGTGTCCATGTGTAAACAGGTCATAAGAAGATAAGCCGCAATCGCAAACTTTTATTTTCTTTATAGGTAGCTTATAAATGAATATCTCAGTGGCGTAACGCCATAGTGTTAAACGTGTTCTCCGCACGCCCTGAGCAAAATAATAATAAAAATATTTTTTATCCAACACCTCTTGATAAAAGCATCATAATTATGGTGATTTTAAACAAGCAAAGTAAAAGATTGCCCACTAGTGGCTTTGATCAAAATTATACCCACTTGTGGGTAAATTGTTATACTTTGCTTGTTGGCAGTCACCATAGAAACGATGTTTTAGATTGAAATTTAATATTTTATAAATAGTTAAGTAGTTATTAAGAGGTATTGGATAAAACGTTATACTTCACACGTGGGCAAAAAGGAATGTCCCACTCGAGAAAATTATCTCACTCAGCCTTCGGCCTCGAGAGTTAAGATTTCCCTCGTGGGTAATTCCTTACTTTGCCCACTTCTAAAGTAAATAACTATTATTTATATGCATTTCATACTAAAACTCATTTTAAATGGAGAATATTGCACAAATTATTTAGTTTGTTTTTATTTCGTGAGCGCAAAAAGCAGAGCTATTTTTGGAACGAAATTTCGACGACCAATCTACCTAACATTATGACATGGAGGGAGCGGGCATCGAGTATCTTGGTGCGCTTAGATGCTGATAAAGGGAATGGATGTTCGAAGCCGAGCTGGAAGAAATCTTAACTTATGCATGCTGCTCCGCACGAAAGTATTTCGAGTTGCAATTCTAAAATTTATTTTGTATTGACCATGACTAAATTGAAATTTAACTTGTACCGTTCTTGTATTTACTAATCTAATTGAAAGAGTAAAATTAATGTACAAATAATTTTTGTAAGTTTTCACCATAATAATAATTAAATAAATAAAAACGTGTTTTATTTTGATTTAGAATTTTTTCTGCACACCCTACCAAGAAAGTCACGCTACGCCACAGAAATAGCTAACCTTAACCCGTCGAAAGTAATTTTATTTTTTATGCAATATCATCCTCACCTCGCTATTGCTATTCGCTCCAGTCATAAGTCCCTTGAGTGTTTGCCACAGCAAAACCAGCCTCGAAATCACTGCACTAATTAATTCGATTTCTAACAAGAGCTGCGGTGCAGTCCACCTCAGTTTTCAGTTTTCCAGTCGATGCCGCCAGGGCCGTAGTCAGAATAAAATAGTAAACGATACGGTACCTATTTTGTTAGTTAGAAATCTCGAAATTTAAAAGTGTCGATTGTAAGTTTATTAAACTCATTTCTATTAGTTAGTCCATAATAACACAGAACTCATACCCGTACCCTTATGTACAGTACTATTCTACAAATAATCATGTTTAAGGCCTCAATTCATTTTTGTACGAGTGTAGTTATAAATATTTAAGGATGAAATAATAATTCGTAATTCGTTCGTAATAGACTCACAATGTGAAGATTTTGGCTGTTGGTCTACGATTTTCGATACCTATTTTGTTTGATCAGCTTCTAATTATTATAATTAGGTGATGTAATTAAATTTTAAATTAAAGTATAATATTATATCACAGAAAAAATAATAATTTGGAGAGTTTTTCTATATTATTTTAAAAGATATTATCCCAAACATGAACCAACTATTAGCCTAAATATTTAACTGCAGATGAATTCCTATACCTTCCTACATATTATTGAGACTGATTTTAGTGAACTTACGGATTGCTTATTAGAAAAGCGAGCCTAATCTTATATAGAGTTGAGTTTCATTTGAAATTAATGTTATAGTCTTGATTTTGAAGCTACCTACCTATTGATGTTATTTTCGTAAACAAATGTTGTCATAATTTATAATTAAACATATTTAAATTTGCCTAGACTTTTATCCAATTTTTTTCATCAAGTACTGTAATAGGCAGTTATATTGCCATATACTTGTCAATAGAATTTAAAATGACAGCGACCCGACAACAAGCATATTTGATAAAGTCGGATTAAGTATTTTAAGTTCGGCAATAAAATGAATTTTTCAATTAAGTACCAAATGTTACATGTAGGTAATGTTTCAAAATAACACTAAGGATTATATATTCTTTAAATTTTTGTGTTTCCTACAGAAACTACGGGGCAAAAAGAAGTAACGGAGGACTTCAAAAATGCAGGAATCACCACCAAAGAAAAAGCAGGCTATAGTGAATCATGGAGGACTAGGGAGAAATAGGGGATGATAAACATGTGTTTTGTACATTAATAAATTAATTAATTTGCCGTGTATACGACTAAATAAAAATATCATCTGTGATGTTACTCTTCGCCACTAACTACGAATATTCGAGAGTTGATGGCTAATCAAATACCGATATGATTCGCAGTTATTAAAGCTTCCACACCCAAGTTGAATAAAAGAAAAGGCATGATAGTCAAATATTTCACATTTCTAGCCATACCCCTGAGTACGACCCTGATTGATAAAGAGGGTGCGGGACGCGGATGGTGGTGCTCCACTGATGTAATTATCGTCTAGCGCATTGCATGAAGATCCGGAACGCACGGACTTCAACCCGGAGCCAAAGCAGCAGGAGAAAGCTCATACATGTGTGAAAACTAATTAGTTGAAAACTTGGTCATACGCAATCAGACGAACAGTAAACAACCATCAGAGTAATGGATTTTCTTGCCACTACATATTTTAGTGCTATAACTTTTAAAGATGTTTACAATTAATTTTTTTGTACAACTGTTCGATTTCTTTGTTATTACCTAACAATTATTGCCTTGGTTATGGGTGGAAAGAAGACAAATGCAGAACAAGTGTTTTTCTGTAAATGTGAAACACAAGTGCGTTTCGTTTACACAACTGTCAAAACCAAACTTAACAGTCCGTGAACTTAACTGACTGCGATTTAAATTTCGCGCGGAGTGTTTAGTTCATATTTTAGCTACTAACGGGATACTAACTAACTAACCTCAATTTCTGTTTCAACTGTAGCAAAGATTGAAAAAAGAAAATAATATCAAAAAATTTCTAAATAACGTAGAACAAATGAAGCAATCAACAAACAAACCATAGCAACGCCGTAAAACAAAGTTTTAATGTAATTAAAATTTAATATATCCTGATAATATTTAAGTGATTTTCTAAATTATTAGTTGTAGGAAAAATGTTGTTTACAACACGTGTCGAAAAAGATTACGTGCACGTGCAGATTTCCGCACTCGGCAAGCCTCGCGCGTTAAACTCTGCACTTTCACGTAACGAGACTTTTTCGGCACTTGATATAAAAATAACTATTCTATATTACTGTCGTATAAATAGTACCTAACATTAAATATTACTTTAAATTATGTAAATTATTCACACATTATAGGAATAGTAGATAGGTTAATAGTAATTTATTTTACAAGTGCAGTAGGTTTAATTTTACAACACGAGGTTCTATATGAAAGTACTACACGAAGTGGAATGCTTCAATATATTATATTTTTGCCATTTACCATACCATACCATACCACGGCCAGTGGTTAGCTCGGCGGTAGAGGATCCGCCTAGCATGCTAGCGGTCCCCAGTTCGATTTTCAGCGCAACCGACAATAATATCACTGGGTTCGAGTGGTTGGATTCCACTATAATAACATCAACCATTGTATAATTGGGAATTTATCCTGTAGGATGGTTACCCGCAAAAGTAAAAAAAATAAGGTCAATTGAGATGCATTTTTGACGACAACAACAACAACAACAACAACTCCTAAGAGATGGCGCCAGCAAATGTCAAATTTAAAATAATCTGTTTTATTTATTTCAGATTATATTGAACAATATATTGTGTAAACTAGCGTTTTTGTAGGCTTTCTTTTTTATTACTAAACAACTTTTTTTGAATAATCTCTAAAACAAAAGCTAAACATTTCGTGATTTTTACTGAACCGCCATGAAGTAAAATCATATGGCATCTGTAAAATCGCATCAACCATAGACGTAGACGATATGTGATTGTTATGTTTACAGTTTACACTACAGGAGGCCAAAAAATCAATTTGTTGGTCAAGAAAGTAAACAAGTATATTGAACGGTCTTCCACGTTAATACCCGGTTCAGTATTTGATTAAGTTGTTTACTTGGGTGCAATCTGAATTCATTCTGAGCTAAAGCGGAGTAACGGCTAAAGATCTGCTTACCAAACCCATGCACTCAAACGTACGTAATTTCTAAAACACTGCAGGAAGCAAGACTGTCCTATAACAACAATTCTAAGGTAATAGTTACAATCAGTTACATCTCCAAAGTGATTTATCTTCAGATGTGTAAATATATCATCTTGTCTCATGGGTGATGTTTATCTATTACATAATATTGGACCTTGTAAGGGTCGTACTTGCAAGTAATATCCTATTGTTGTGATTGCCAATTATTATCGTGTAGTTTTACTGCGTGTATTTTATTTTTAAATATCAAACATAAAATCCTGATTAATTAGCTAATTATTAGAAACCTTTGGAATCAATTATTTTATCTTTTTACTTCCTTGTACGGAGTAATAAGGAAGTATTGTAATCGCGAAAAATTTCGGTTTTCAGATTTTGATGGAAATATCCGTTTTGACCTTTTCTGAATCCATTATGACTAGTTTCGTCGTGACGTCTGTACGTACGTGCGTGCGTACGTACGTACGTACGGACGTATGTGTGTCGCATAACTCAAATACGGTTAGACGTAGAAAGTTGAAATTTTGTATTTAGGACTGTTGTAGCATCTAGTTGTGCACCTCCTATTTTTGGTTTCAATATATAAACCGGAAGTAGTACTTTTTAAAAATATTTCGATAAATATTTAATTTAACACAAATTTTTTATTTTAAATGAAAGATTATGTGATTATTACCTAAAATCGGTATTTTATAAATATTTTTGTATCTGGTATCATTTAGGAATAATTAAAGTATATATTTTTAATTTAGTATTTCTTTTATCTTGTAGTCCATGATCGATTAACGTTTGTTACTACGTAAAATTTAAATGATTATGACATGACAGTGACAATAGTAAAATATGCTTTATATCTTCTTCTGCAGTTTAAATAAAATGACTAAAATATATTTGTGAGTATACTAGTATAATAAGTTAAAAGAATTTTTTATATTATTCTACATTTTAGTTATTAAGAAAAGTATGAACACACAAGGCGTACAAGGAAGTCATGTGGTGTCCACGTCAGATTTTTTAATTAATAACGTCACATAATAGTAAAAATATTTAAATTCCATTAGATCACGATTTACGATTGGCCAGAAGAAGCAATTGGTACAGAGGGATACTGTACCTACTGTAAAAAAAGATGGATCTTGCAGAAAAGACCATATTTCTATAGATACTTCCTTGAGCTGTTATATTTTTGGGTTACAATAAATTGAGACAGAACTTCGCAATATACAGTATTTATATTTTAGCAGATAGGAACGAAAACAACGTTTTAACAAATATTGAGAACGAGAACACAATATTTTTTTTTTTTTAAATCTGAACTTTTACAGCCGACCTAATATATACATATTGAACAAACCTATTCAATGAGTAAACTTTAAATTCCTCATAACTACCTACCAGGAGTCTCGCTAGGAAACAGGCTGAGTATAGCACAATCCTGATAGTGATAACCATACTCCACTAGGTGTCTTTCTAGGAAATAAAAGCGCCATCCTTTTTTCACCATGGCCTCTGTTCTGTAACTTTCAGCAACTTTACATGTTATTTATTCGCTTTTGCTCTCTGGCGGCAAAGTACTGAACGTCTAATTTGACGTCATATTAGAGTTAGAGAAGTGTTGCTGCATCGAAGCGACAGTTGCTGCAAGCGATTTTTGCAACTTACTGACATTCATTTAAATTATTCTTTTATAAATATTATGCGCGTGATTCCTATTTACTTGAGAATTTTTTGCAAATTATCGACATAATATGGCTTATTTTATTTGCAATTTTGGAAATAATTGCTGAAGACTGTTTATGAATGGAGTTAGCAAAATAAAATATTTTTTAGTACCTACTAACTTCGGATCTAAATAAATAAAAATACCTATTCTGTAACTTTGACTATTGTAGCAAGATGACTTGCATATGCTACGCTCTGTATTTTTGTTATCTTAAGTTATTTTTAGATACAAAAGTTCAGAGGTCATCTGCATCTCCCTGTACCCTTTAGGCCAGACGTCCCTTGGTTTTTGGGCGTCTGCGGATAGTTCATCGACAGCCAAGCTCGAGATAAGTCCACGATGTAGCCCGTTGCTACGGACATTACGCTTTTGAGCGTAAATTTTAAGCATATTTTAGTTATAAATTCTTTAATAAGTTAGTGGAAACGTATAAGTATCAAGTTTTAATCAGTTTAAGTTTAATTTGTGTTCTTTATTCGAGTTTTTGTGTTTTATTAAATATATTTTTAAGTAAAGTGTCGGTTGTAGTTTTCGTTATGTCATGATTATAGTGCCGCTCCCTAATTCATCCCTTCCCAATTCAAGCCACGACTGGTTAACCCCTTTCCTTTAAAGTAAACTTTTTTTTTTCTATACACCCATATTTTCATCCTACCCCCTATTTTCACCCTATATTGCTACACTATTAACTGTTGCTACTGATATCATCACTGCAGCAACACGAACAGTTGTTAGTTACAGAATAAAGGTCCAGCCAGATGTCTCGTTAGGAAACAGGCTGAGTATAGCACTATCCTCCGCTCTCATTTTGCTCGAATCTCTGCGGCACTGCAGTAGCGGCTTTTATTTATATTGCTTCATCTACTGCGTTTTCAATTTGTAGTATATTATAGTATAGAAGAAATTGTTTGGCAACAATATTTCATAAGAATTTGATTTTTTTTAAATGTTTCGTGTATGTAGTGAGTAATTAATTTAAACATCTGTGGACATACTTATATTAAAATTACCTACAACTAGGTAACCATCCTAGTGACAATGTGAAGATTAACAGTTTCCAAGTGTTCCGAAAACATCATGAAACAATTGAACGAGATGTCTTTACATCAGAATGGCGTTGTTATAGTTCCTGCTCTAGCTTTGGCGAGTTTCAATGTACATGTATGTAGCACAAGATAATTAATCTTGTCTCCCAAACCGAACTGAGTTTGTGACAAAATGTAATATACGTACCTACGTACGTCCGTCCCTGCGATGCAATTGTGATGTGTTCTCCATGAGCATATGAGTACACTTTAGTAAGAAGCTTTTACAACTGAACGTTGATTATAGTTTATAGTTAATAGTTAAGTTTGTGATCGCGCAATAACGGACGAATGATCCTGTACGATGTACGTAATAGGGTAGTTTACCATTTAAAAAAAATCTGAAGTGGCCTGCACACAACCTTCCGCCAAATCTAGACTTATAAACATAAATGTATACGTATACAATCCGGTGTCCCTAAAATATACAAATAAAAATCTAAAATATTCAAACATAGAAATTTGCATCACCTGAATCTTCACAGGCAAACTCTTCTGTGTTGAAGCCATCCTCCGTTAAATTACTACATTTAATATCTTACTTATGACTTATATGGCGCTAGTATGTCAACTTGTCACCCGTCTTACCTGTCAATATTTTTTACGCAGAAACAAAAATCAACCGAACATGGATCACAAGATTTCAACGTTTTATCTGATAAATTTATTTTTTAAATTTTACTGCAGTTCTTTAATGCTACCAGATAAAGACAATTTTTTTATAACGTAAGTTGCAAATAACTTTGCCTCTTATTCTTATTACAAATAAATATTATATTTATCAAAATTTATATAAATTTTTGACAATTATCTTGTTCAATCTTCAAAAAATATCACTTCCGGTGAAGATATTTGTACCAAAATCTGATGTGCTCTTCCTATTCGTATACAATTGTAAAATACCAAATATCAAATTTTTTGAGTAATTCGTATTTGAGTTATGCGACATCCGGCATCGGCCCGGACCACACACATACACACACACACACGCACACACATACACACATACATACAGACATCATCGAGAAACTATCAAAAATGAGTTGTAAGGACCCCAATTCGTGCTCATCCACTTAAAACTCACAACCCGATTTTTTGCATGATTCCAATACTTCCTTTACAGGTAAGCGGAAGGTAAAAAGTTTTTTATTGAAACTTCATGTTATTTGAAAGCGATTGAGAGTACCTACTGATAAGCCAAATTGTTCTTAATAAAGCTGTAATTAATTTTTAAAGTTTGTGTGACGTAGATGTATAGCTGAAAATCTTCTCAAACCATGGGGCTGGAATTAAAAATGTTCTCATGTAAAATGAACTGTTTCTAAATGTTACAATATGTAAAATACAATTTGGTAATTTCTTTATTACTGTAAGTAAAAATACACGTGAAACGCATTATTGTGACGTAGATGCATCGATACGTAAAATCTCAAATATTTAAAGAACTATTAACTTTTTGAAAACTTTTTTCATGGCAATAACTCATTTTATATCTCCTTTCAATATAATTGACAGGATTGCTAATTTGCTACTATGGTAAAGTACCTACCTAATTGTAGTTTTTTTTGCCACAGTGGTTGAATATCTATTTATAACGTTACATTATGTCGTACCTCTGTACAAGAAATAGTCAAGAATTTTCAACCTACTATGTTTACATTGGTACCTATTGCAGCGACTTTGTGAATAGAAATAGGTACACTTGAAGTTTTCTAAAAGTGCCAATACATGGCATAATCTGTTAAAAAATTCCAATTTTCGTGCTTAAGTAGTTTTTGGTTGATATTTGAAAAATAAAGATGTTTCTTATCGTACACTTGACAAAAAACGTACCACTTGAAAATGCACCAAAAAATCCGAAATTTTAGACCACCATAACTTGGTTGAATTTGATCGAAAATGGATGAATCTTCGAGTTCTGATAAGATTGAAGATTCCTCTTTAAGGTCATGCAAGTTAATCTGACGCCAAGTTAATTTCACTCCCTGCCACCCTCCTTAGAAAAAAATGTTCTTGATGTCAAAAAATGTCAAAGTTTGACAACTTGTACCGATTGCAAATCTAAAGTCTAAAGCGATCACGAGAACATTAAACGAAAAAGGCACTTCAATTTAAGGTAAAGTATACATTTGTAGACAATTTCGATAAATGTTCAAAGGTCTAAAGAATTGCAATTTTTTCAAAAATTAGTGCATAATAATGTTTATTTCACGCTGTGACATTTTTCGGACTATTTACAAGCTGCAAAATAGAATTTCAAAGGCCTAGGCCGCAAAATAGAATTTTGCGGCATATATAACAATTCCATTGCTAGGTAGGTAGGTACCTAGTTTCATTTATAAAACAAAAATATTCCTATCTTTTCACATTTGACATTTATTGAATACAATGATTAAATGAAGCACAGCACTCGAAAAGAAAGAGTATAAAATAAAATTTTGTAAATTTTTCATTCAAAAAGTGTCATTAAGGTACTGACAAGTATTCCGACATGGATTAGACGCCTCGGCCGTATACAATATTTTTACCTTAATGTAGATTAATTCTTATAATTTATAATGTATATTACAATTTAATCTATGTATGAATAAAAAGGTTGACTTGATATGATATAATGTGATCCAGAAACACTATTTATGTTAAAATTTTAGGTGGCAGTAGAATCAGAAATAAAATTATTAAATTTTGGAACGTTTCGGCTTCACGCACTCAAACTTAAATCACTGTGATTAATTAATTTTTGTTAAAAACATAAAACTTATAATTAACATGTAACATAATTATTACATTAGGCGGTACACTTGTGACAAAAATATAGTGAAAAAGTGACCTCGCTATATTACAAATTGTGCTCCTGCTATAACATCTACACTGTTCATATTTTATATATATGGTTAGTTAAAAGATGACTCTAGAGTGTTATGAAGCTATATTTTTTAAATACTTAATAGTCTTTTGGTAATAAATAGTCTATTTTGCCAATTATTCACAATTTTTAAAACTAGTTGTGTAATTTTTTTGACAAAAAAACTTTTCATACTACTCCTACGATCAATGCAAGGAATCGATTATTTCAAACAAAACTAATTAAAATGCATTAATAAAGCCACGATTTGAAATATTAAAAAGCAAAAATTAATTCTTATTTTCTCTAATTGTTGTCGCAACAATGTATTATACAAATTTTTCGGACAAATAATGTTTCGTAATTACTCATGGTAAATTTCAGATTTTTATTTTGAGCAATATAGCGCTAATCGTAAATTCTGATTCTATTGCAGCAATATTGCAGTCAACAAGTGTAGCGCCTTAAGGCTGATGATGGTTGCAGTTTCGACGCCGAAACGTCCCAAAATTTAATAATTTTATTTCTGATCCTACTGCCACCTAAAATTTTAACACAAAAAGGTTGACTTGTTTGTATATTTGTTGGTAACATTTCATTTTGCTCTTTTGTAGCTTGTCTTCATTAATGAAAGTCAATACGTGATGCAAAGGTAGGTAATACCACGTAGTAATCCGCGACAACGGAATATTTTATTGCGAGATTTGATGTTGGATATTAATCCACGCATGTATGTATCAAATAAGTCTACCTACTAACTTACTTATATGGCTTGGCTTGAGAAACGTAGAGCAATATTAATTTTATTAGCACAAAGAACAATGAAAATTTACCTGGAATACTAAATGAGATGTTATTCGACAGGTATCATGCAGAATTAGCATCATTCGCCCTTTGAAGCTCCTGTACCCTGAAGGCGTATTTCTAACCTTACATATCCGCAGTAAAATGTAGCAGTGGCGTCAATAAAGGATATTTCATCACATATTAATCTCAATAGTGTAATTACATTTATTACCACACTATTCATTTTGCAATTGCGTTTATATGAATACAATTTTTTGTACTCATAACCTAGGAAATGATATATGAAGCACGCAATTGACAATAGACTTGTTTAGTGGTTACGTCACACTGGTTCCAAACTGGTTCGTTGCTAAGACCGTTGCTATGCAAGTCGGTAAAACAGGCTGGTTTGACGTTTGCCGTTTGACAATAACTGCGTCTTTAAATTTATTTTGAGATTTAATTGTTTTAAAGTGGCTTAAAACACGTAATAAAGTTTAGTTCGGTAATAAATTATTTTATAAATGATTTTTGATTGTCAAACCAAACTGTTTTATCAACTAGCATAGCAACTACCTTAGCAACGAGTGGCCATTTTCTTGTTTGGAACCAGAAAGTGACGTCACACTAAACAAGTCTATTGGAAATGTCAATTTCCCACTGTATAGTCAATCAGGAAAAATGCAAAGAACACTGGCTTTCTTGGGCACTCTACAATAAAATTATCTTCAAAATAACAAACTTTATTTTAATGAATGTTACTTTCCACAATTTTCATGTATTAAAACCCATAAACACCATCGATATTATACAAATCTTGAAATAAATATGTGCGACTTGCCTGTTGGTAGTAGTGAGTAGAAAAATCATCGTAACCTCAAATTTAATGATCAGACTACAACAAACTACAACTTGAATGTATTTAATTATAGTTTTATTCGTTACAAAATACATTGTACAAATCTCTTGCGGGAAAACACCATCCCAGCATTCGCGTAAATGAAACTCTCGCTTCGCTTGTGTTTCAAAAAACCGCTCATGTGGGATAAATATCTTCCCGCTTTTGGTTCGTAAATAACTATTTTTGGTGAAATACTTTATTCTCCTTTAAAACTTTTAAATTAGGTACATTACTACAAAATTAGAATTTAATTAAAATTCTTTAATAAAAATGAAACGTTCTAAATTAATATAAAAGTGTGAATGTTCCTAAGAAATTTCAACCTCCGTCTCTGAAGAGCGCAAATAGTGAGTAAGTAGTTTAACAACCAAATTCGAAGTGGCAACAAAATGTTATGCTTGCATCAAGTATTCAAGTCAAGGTACTTTATAACCTGGTAGTAAAGTGTGATTACCCTACTCATTTGTTCATTCCATAGATCAATGGATCAGAATCGTTCTTTTCGATTGGACTGTTGGACGTAGCAGTTTGTTGCTTTTTTGTTTTTGTAAATAGCTTACGAAAGAATTATACGGCAAAATAAATTAGAGCTATTTCTACAACTACTTACAATCTAGAAAAGTGGAATAGTGTAAATGTAAGGTCGGACTGACAAGAAATTGCAAATTTTTCGAAAAAATTTATTTTTCTTCTAGTAGAAGAGATTCATAACACAAATAATTAAAAGTTTTGATATAACTATTTATGTAAAAAGTAAGGAAACGAAAGTAGTTACGCATATATTTCATTTTTCACGATGATCGGAGAAAACTCAATTATCTTTTCGCAAAACAGTGAGGAAAGGAAGTTTTTCCTCTCTAGATAGGAAAGTATTACCACCGGTGTTATTTTGCAATATTTAATTCTATTATAGAAAATTGAACAGGAGTATAATGTAAAAAATAATTTCACAATTACATGTGTCTTATACTTTCGTTTTCTACAATATTTAAGTAGGATTATTAAAACATTTTAGCTCTAAAGAAAAATAAAACTCCTCTACTTTTTACGCTGGATACATAATAAAACTTCAGTCGAGTCGTAAGAGGAAAGATTACTCGCAACATATATTTTCATAACTCTCAGAACATATTTTACGATTTTGACACTTTTGTTGTTATAGATATTGTATACTCGAAAAAGTACTCAACAACTCAACTTATGTAAAATAAATATTAACTGAAAAAGGAAAAACTAATATATTTTAATTTTCCTTGGCACTTTCATTGTCTTTTTCGTTTTCCTTCAACTTCAATTTTCAATCTCTATAAAGAAATTTCTGATGCGTTGCAATTCTCAAGTGTTCAGTTTTAGGTTACTTCGTAATTAGTATGCTTCAACTCTTTTTTTTATTGCTAGTTTTATAAGAAGAACTTCAGTTTGTAAAAACTTAACAGAGTTTTCAATCGGGGATATTAAGTTCCACAAGGAGGTCTCAAATTCAAATACTAATAGGTAATCTGAATAATGTTCCTATATGTTTTGTATTGAATAGGTAATTTGTATTTGAAACTTTGAAATGAGACAGTCATAAATTTTAGCTTAGGATTATGTATTTGCAAATTGCGATAGAATCCGAAAAATTGCAATTTCAATAATGATTTTCTAATAAGTACTTTGATTTTACAAAACCAAATTTAAAACAAGAGATGTGGCATAATTTCTAAATGATATTTATAATCATTATCTAGGCACGAAGAATGTTAACAATAAAAACGGTCAATGGAAAATATCTGGTTTTTACTCAGGACATCGAAATATCAATAAACAAGCAGATTTTGTACGTATAATGGCAGTGGGCTAGAGTTAAAAATTTTTTCGATCATTTAAACAAAGTTTTTTATGATTTTAAAGAAATTCTTATTTACCTATAGGTATGCAATGATTTTGAATTTCTAAATTTTCCAAAAAAATCTTGAATGTGACCATTTTGTCTAATATGCAATATTTATTGTTAATGTAAAATTGTGGCCGCTATCGATAAAGCAGTGTTGCTTCCATAGAGATTTTTCCGATAGGGAAAATGAAATTTTCGGGGGTGAAACAAAATTTTCGTAAATATCACACGAATAGTTGGTAACAACTATGTTATAATACTCGTATTATAATACTATGTATTTGCAATTAATGTATGAATGAAACTATCAGCACGTATCAGCATATACATATTTTACTATTTTTGTCTTTCGTCCATGGGGAATTTAATTTCTCCGAGAGGGGGGAGGGGGGAATCACCTCCTGGAATCAACACTGATCGATAAGGTGTTCTGCAAAACTGGTTATCTTAGATTTTACGCATCTGACATTTTACTTAAATTTTCTACCAGTTGTACCTATACGTAGTTTGAACCACAATAATTGCATTTTAGTTTGTAAACAAATAATAGAATGAGTTAGCCATAAGGTCACCCCTACGGGGTGGAAGTTTTTATGAAAAAATATTACAAATAAAACGCAACCATATTAAATTGTTACGTTTAATGGTGTAATCAAGGATGTAACACCTAGAATTTCGGTTGCAAAATCTCATTTATTTGCCAGTCACAATCTGGAGTAAATTCTATAATTCAACTCATTTAATTACCTCAAGTGCACATAACTCAATGTGTCCACATATATCACTGACTAATCCTCCCCCTTCCAAAAAACAAACACATCAACATGGCCCCTACCCTCACTACTCTACCGAAATAAACCAAACTTTAACAAATTATAGTGCATTAAAACGTTCACAAAACACTGGGGCGCGCTTTACAATCGTCACTTCACCCCCTACCCTTAGGGTTCCGGTATATGTGTAAACAACGAGGTTTCGAATTGGCATGGGCCGTAAATTGAGGTTGCGTCAGGTTGTCACCACTCATCGAATAGAGACTGAATAATTAATATGCAATTACTGGCGTATTGCCGGCCAGTAATTAGTAATTAAGGATTGTTTTCCGCAGGGTCAACGTAGTTTGGATTTAGTAATTAATAAGATTGCGTTGGTGCAATCTAAGTTTGATATGCAATGACGGTGCTGTGACCTGTGAGTGTGTTTAAGATTTATTGCGTGTAATAATATTTATTAACTACTTAACGGGTACTACATTTGTAGCAAATCAAGACAAAATACAATAAACATAATACACAGGAACATATTAACGTGTGTCCAACAAGTTAATTACTAGTGAAAGAGGTTTGTAAAAAGTCCTCTAATTTATAAAAACAGGAACAATCGGAAATGTCAAATTACCAGTATAGTCAATAGGGAAAAATACAAAGAACACTGACTTTTTTGAGCATTCTACAACAAAATCATCTTCAAAATAACAAAATTATTTTAATGAATGTTACTTCCCACGATTTAAATGTATTAAAACCCACAAATACCATCGATATATAATAATTTTTTGAAATAAATATGAGCGCGTTGCGCGCCATCTATCGAAAAACGAAAATAATTATTTCGTACTAATTCTTATCACTTTCTTTTGTTATTTAAACATTTTCTACTTCAATAAGGTTAAATGCCCCATATTATAAAGCCATAAACTGGCTATGGAATAGACCAAATTACGTTGATTTTAAACAATTCAGATCTAAATATTAAAGTCGACCGGTTTGGTTGGACTTTAATATTTTAATAAAGTCAATAAAGGTGAAGAAAAGGACTACTCCTGAAGTTTTTTTATTACAGCCCTCCTACTATATTAATCTTCACTTGGATTACTTCAAATTAATATTTCGATAGTTTGGTCAAGTTTATAATTTTTCTAGAAAGTTATTTTTTAGAAACTGGAACAAATTCTTTTAATTAATGATTGATTGTTCTTTAATAAATTATTGAACCGAACCCGGAACTTCTTTTTTGAAAACTGGTAACCGGTTCAATCCAAGATAAATATGAAAACCGGGATAAAACCGAATCCTATACAGCACAGTGAACCGCGAACCGAACCTGAACCGTTATTTCGTGCGGTTCGAGTCGAGTACCTATGCAATATTTATGTATACCAATTGAAAAAATCTGATGAGGTCAGCAGCATACATCTGCCATATCCGAGGAAATTCATAATGCAATCCATTATTTGATTTCTAATTCATTGATGTCATTTTCTCGTGTCATAGTTTGTTATACCTTTCATAGAAGTAGAAGTGACATAAATAATTAAAATTTGGCACTGACCTCTGAAGATCTAGCTCAGTCTCCTGCAAACAATAAAAGAAATTATTAATATTTTTCGTCAAAATAATAATTTTTATTTATATTTAATACCTGTAGATCAACAAACGAGGCTTCCTGAAGAATTGGTGAATTGTAATCATATCAGTCAATTGCAGACACAGTGCACAATAATTTAACGGAACAAATAATTTATTATAAAATTCACATCTAGGTAATTTACATTTAAACAATTATTATTTTATTTGCACTCGATACTAAAATCATTTAATAATATGGTAACATACTAAATGAAAGTTTAACCATGTATGTTTTAATGTAAAATAATATTTCTTATATTTATACGTAAACTTGTAAACACTACATAACCTTTACAATACAACATACAAAAATAATGAGCAAATATTGACTGCGTAAACACATTTTTACCGGATTTTTTTGCACTTGAACATAAACGAACAACTCACGCACAATTTCCACTAATTTTGGTCAACAATTTACACGAATTTCCGCTAAATTTTTAATATTAAAGACAACACAAAAATGCCAATAAACTGATAGGCGAACGCCAAAAATCTACTGACGCTACGATGCGGTAACTTGTTCAGTTTCGTTTGTGTTGTTTAAAATGATATTTTTAAGGCGTGCGTTGAGATTTTTACAGGAAGGGGCTAAAGCAAATATGTAATACCTACGATTAATAAATTTTATATAAAATACATGAAAATTTAATATGCAACATATTATTGTGATGGGTCAAAATTTTCGAGTTTTTTGTGGATAAGAACTTTTTAGGATCCCTAGAACACGATTAAAGTATTTTCGAGATGATGTCTGTGTACCTACATACTTTAGGTCGTGTGTAACATTTTTTCCTCAAAGAGTTACAAACATTTATCAGCTAAATTTTATATATAACGTCTTAATACAATCCCTTAACCGGAAGTAGTACTTTCCTTAAATATTTTGATAAATAATAATTAATTTATCGCAATATTTTTTATTTCAAATGAAAGATTATATTATCATTACCTATCTACAATTTTTAGCATTTTATAAATAATTGTTCTGTCATAGTACCTACTTTAGGAATTAAAGTAAGTATTTTTTATAATTTGGAATATGAAACTTCAGTATCTCGTTGTCCATGAATCATGATTGTTAACATTTTTTTGTTACTACGAAAAATTTAATTAATTATGACAGTGACAATAGTACCACATCATTTTTTATAAATCTTCTTGTACAGTTGACTTATAGCCATTTACACAGCCTCCGCTTAAATTGTAAGTGTCATTTAAATGAAAACATCGAATCGAATTAATGACAGCAATGTTATATCTACGTATGACAATGTGATTTTGATTCGATATTGTTCATTTAAGGAAAACTTAAAATTTAAGTGGAAGCGGTGCAACTGGCCATAAATGACTAAAATATAATAATTATAAGTACATATAAATCTAGTAAGGAAAAAGAATACATTTGCATATTATAATATTATTTAATGTTATTTAAAGATTCTTGGGCCAGAATAAATATTTAGTTTTAATGAAATATTTTCGCAATTTTGTTTGCTTAATCTGATACCATTTTGAATATAAAATATTGAAGTTAACAGAATAGATTATACAATGGAAACGCGAAAAATAAACATGGAAAGATAATTATAAATGATGTAGATGTATGTTTATTTTAAACTCTCCCAATGCGGCTTTTAATTAAAACATCAGCATTATACACTGTTAAATAAAAAATCATTCAAATCAATATTGTTTTCCAATGCAAAAATCACAAGCGAATGTTTCAAAAACAATTGAAAATTACATGTTCCCAAGAGATTTTTCAATAAGTTTTGATTGCTGAAAAAGTTTTTATTGATTTATGAAGTGTTTACGGAACTATCAGCAACCAATAGAGAGTAAGTATAATAAAATTGAAAATATAATTGTTTTCTGGGAAGATTATTAATTTTTAATTGATTGTGGAGGTTGGCGTTTTTTAAAAACTTAGACTTGTAGTTGAGAGCTGTATAAGAAATAATAATTAAGTTCATTATGTGTAGTGCTCTTCAAAGATTATTATCGCCATTTAAGTTTCCTAAATGTAATGAATTGAAGAGGAAACAAGTCTCTAATTATTTTTAAAATATCTGGATACTTCTTTACTCTTTTATGAGCACGCAGTAACTTATAAGGATTATAGGTATAGGTATCTATTTCTTTAAAAATTAATTATTTTGTCTATCGTAAAAAATTAATATTTAAAATAAATTTAATAGGTAATAATTATCAGTGAGTGACAAGTAATTACATTTTGCCTGGGCCTAGGCAGCAAAAGTAATTGTTACTATGGTGAATCAACAAATTTGACATTTATAAAATTCATCAAGATCCTACCTAACCTATTTTGTTTTTTCATAGCAACTGTCAACATACGCATAGCAACATAATTTGATTGCGGTACCTATCAATATATTTAAAATAATCACTAAATTAATATTAATTAATAACGATCGCCGATGAAATAATGTGTTTAACATGGCAAAAAATACAGATTTGCTGCTTAAGCTAGATTCTATCCGCGGCAGCAAATCTAATATTTTTTTGTTAGTTAAACAATAGTATATTACATTACAAGTCATTAAAATGTTTCATTGCTGACGAGGAGGCTTGTTTGAAGAATGCGAGGATGCGCAGCGTCCGAGCGTTTCTTCATAGCCTTCGAGTCTAGCAGACATTTTATGACGCGTGATGTATTTTTTTTAAATCGGCAATTATAGAAGCTTAAAATTATAGAAAACATTAGGTTTGCATAAATCATCAGAGCTGTGACATATTTTAGAAAACGTTGTCATGACATTTTTACTTATTTATTTTCATGCCTAGTCATGGAAATCTTACTTTCAAGACTCAAATTAGTCAGGAAATGAAGATTTTCATGCCGATTTTGAAAAAATAACTATTTTTTGCATATTTTATTCAATTTTGTTCCAAATCTGTGAATTTGAAGACAACGTTTTCATCACTCAGTGAAATATTAAAAATTACCTTACTAACAAAACTTAAATATATAAAAAAAATGCACTTTACTGATAACTGAAGGAGAATAATGTTTGGAGACCGAAACGTATGCAAGTACCACATTCTTAATCATAACAAAGGCTATTATTGTAACGAACGAGTGTACGATGGCTCGTCGGCTTGAGTGGGTACGATCAACAGACATGTTTGAACCCGCGCGTAAGTTATTTCCATAAAACTAATATTGCATTATGTGTTTTATCCGTCGATAGATCTGATTCGCTAACATTTAAATTCGTGAAAATCAAGACAGTGACGGATCAACGACGGATCGAGTTAGTCTATTTTCTACTCATTGCAACGAGGTTTTGTTGTGACAGTTCAAAGTGTGTCAATTTTACATGTAAAATGTTTTAGTTGACATTAAACGACAAAACGGATGAAACGTTCTATATGTATACGAACGTCCGTTTTTACATATGTAAAGAGTTGTTAAATAAATACGAAGCGCGTCTAAGTTAGATTTGACAAAATAAAATAGATTACCTACTGTTCCCGTATTTATGATGCCTACTGTTAGATCAAATATCAAGCATACCTGGAAACGATAACCTTGTCGTAAGGCTTAAGGAATTAGTTGGCGATCACGTTTAACTCTGGAAACAAAGAAAACATAAATATAAGCAAACATGCTTAGTGAGGAGCAGTAACACTTCCACGTCAAACGCTCAAATCACACATCAATCTCTACATCATACCACATTCAAACATTCGTATCTCGTTGGCAACCTGGTAAGGGTCACTCCAGCTCCACGGGATTACTACAGCCCATAGCTGCTCGCTGCATCGTTGGCGGCCAGTCACGGTCCACTACAGCCCAAAGCTGCTCGCTGCATCGTTGGCGGCCAACCACGGTCCGCGAACCCAACGTCTCAACTCTTATCACGCTCTACACATCATAGACACACCAGGCCAGATCAACACGGATCTATTTCACATATAACCATATACACTTTACTGACTTCTCGAACACTACCATTAAACTGAAATCTAAGAGGCTAGCTAATGAATTTTATTGTCTAAAGAGTAATTTGTTTGTAGTACTCTTATTAAAATAACAACACATACGTCATTAAGAAACATTTGCTTTACGCCCTTGGGGCGATAAAATAGAAAAACGTGCGGTATAGTACAGAATTCCTCCAAACAAAATGTTTGAGACATGTTTTTACGTACCTCAGGCCGAAAGACAGATTACACCATTGGACGAATAAGGCCCTCGCAAGCGTCGGGCGTAAATAACTATTATTATCATTTGAAGAGGGACAAAAAGTACATGTTTTATGTTAGTTTGTTGTTGGTTGTTCTCTTGCATCGGCAATGCTGGTTGATGTCCGTTAACCTATAACAATTTGAGCTGCAGAAATACTTCGAGGAAGGTGTTTTCTTTCTTGCAGAAATAGAGTGCCCAGTTCTTCAAGAAATATTCGACGTTTTGTAAGTTTGCCAGCATTTCAAGTTGGATTTACTTTGCACCATAGAACATAGGTATGTTGTAAGCTAAAACGTCAATGAACCACGATACTATAAAAGATAGTATTTGGCCATCTTTTAGTTTGTCGTCTGCATGTGTATGTTATAACTACCTTGTCTAAAGTACGGTGGTATGGTGCTCATGAGTGTCACATTTCTATTCCGTTTCGAAATAACATTGCTGGATATGGTAATACTTTTAGTCAGTTAGAACATTTTTAGTTAAAAGTTCTAGCTGACCATAAGACCAGATGTTACGTATCCAGTCTGTTAAATTGCTTAATCTTGAAAACTCCCTCACACCCTCGAAAAGGGTAAGTTTTGAGCCTGATTTGTAACACGACAGTGGTGTATCGACTATGAACGCGTCAAGATGTAATAATTTTGGTCCGCAGTTTTGAGCGTTCATAGTAAATAAGTTTAGTTATTTAATCGTAAGTGTTCGTTTTCGTATTAAGATTAGTTATTACATATATGTTGGCATAATTTGTAAATAAATATTTTAGTTAACACACACGTGTTACTTTTATTTTAAGTGCGTTAATATGTTAATAAGTATCTAGGTATACTAGGTAAATTCTTGTAAAAATTGTTTTGTTTACGATAGTAGTATTTTCTTAAGGTTCATAACTCATATATTAAATTTCAACAAAATTTATGCAATGTAATATTCTAGAAGACTGTAACTACTGTATAAATCAACTAGGATTTTGAGTGTAGATAAATTACGGTAAGTTTAAAGTGCCCTTTGGAAATTAAATTAACTAAAAATAAAAAATTCCTTATTTACAAACTTAAACCAACTCATTAATTATACTTGCGCATTTTTTGAAGTTATAGAATCAGTTTGGCAAAAGGCTTGAAATTAAAAAGTCTTGTATGGTGTATACAACATTGATGAAAGAAAGCGTTTTAAAACCACCTTTTCGCCAAAACCGCAAAAACTTGTCTGTGAGCTACGCTGTAAGCTAATGCACGGAGATGCTTCAATGATACTTCATAAAATTCAGTTGAAAAGTGAAGTAAAAGCAAAGCGCAGGATTCTGAATAGCAGATTAAAGGTTTTTCTCGTTTCGTAACGCACTGTAGCCACTAGCGCAACTAACGCTCTAAACGAACGACAAATTAATTTTAATACTATGAAAATGTTTTGCGCTGCTATTGATCCACTAGAATTACGAGTATGAGACTTTTCATTTTAATGTTTCAAAAATGCAGTAGCATGACGTTAAAAATATAAATTTTCTTCAGATCCTTTTACGTGCGATTTCTCAAGACAAAGAATCAAATATTCATTTTCCTAACATGTGTACCTAATGATATAATATTTTCTAATCGTTTAGTAAAACTAGTGCTAACCTCCATGTGCCTCCATATACGAAACGTTTTTCAGTGTCAACTTTAAATTTAATTATCAACTGTAATTACACAAGAGCTTTTTATTTCGCCGGATAAATATCTGTTTGTATTGAAACCTTGTTGCCTACGAATTTAAAAAGAAAAATTGTTTAATAAAATTTTATTTTAAAACAATTTTTCGAGTCAAATTGCTGTCAGGTGACAATATTAAGAAGTCAAAAAATTTATTCGGAGGAAATAAAATGCTCGAGTGTAATTCAACGAGATGATTTAACGACTCCTTTGGATCTTCTTCACAAATATTCCCAAAATCTAATCATTGCACTGACAAATATTAGAAATATGAAACAAATGACATTTTAGTGTTTTGTTTATTGCTTGGTTGCTAAGAAAAAGGTAAATAAGGTTTTATCACTTGCAAAAGGTTACCTTCCTTTTTGTCCGATATTAAATAATATATATATATATATACCAAATAATATAAAAGTCCATAATGTTATGGATGTAACTTTTTCTAATCACAAACTCATTTCGAAAATAAGAAAGTTAGCAAAAACTTTTTCCTGTTGATCAACTTACATTTAATTACCAACATTTTTTATTTGTTCAAATTACTAGCTCTAATCGGAAAAAAGTTAACGAAAACAATAAACGAAGTGTTCGCCTTGACATCGGCATCGTCTGGCGGAACATCGATAGATCTCAATAATCAGCGACACGGGCACACGGTCGGGCATCGTGAGCTGTAAGTCGCCGTGGGCTACGCTGCGTACACAGTGATGTATGAGACAAAGCCGTCCCCTGATCTTAACTCTGTCGTAGATCTAATAAATCGTTGTTCTAGTTCAGTTTCTATTTCAGCCTCTACTTCTACCCTTATAGTATTAGAAAGAAAACGCCGAAAGCAACAGTCGCATTGTAGATTTAAGACTCTATTATAAATAATAGTGTTCTGTGTTATTTCATATTTATAGTGTTTATACAATAATCAAAATCTCATGTGGTCAACACAAAACCTTATTATAGTTATTTATGTATCGAGATCGAAAAGTGAAACTTTAAGATACTAACAAGTTGTTTACGGCCGAGGCGCGAGCCGAGGTCGTAATTACTTGCGAGGACCTTAAAGTCTTTTTTCGTTCAAGGTACATACAAAATTTTATTTCATACTGGTTACTAAAGTTGTTGAATTATAGTATTTATTAATAGAAAATTAAAGTAAAATTTTACTTTAAAGTTCTAGGACTTTAAAGTTTCACTTTTACTACGATAAATCGTCCGAAAAATGTTACTTTATGTCACAGTATGAAATAAAATCAGTTAAATTATATAGGACATATATTACACTTTTTTATTACAAATAGGAATTGATATTAACTCATTTATTATATCCGTTTAACAAATTTTCAAAACTATATTCACCCTAGTCCCAGTCCCTACAGGGTCTCTACTTTGTAACTAGAAAGCGAGAACGAATACGAACTCAATATGGCGGCATATGGATCAAAGATAATATTACGGTGCACGTCAAGCATAATATGTTATAGAATATGGTATATATATAATTTGTATTTATAAATAATTAATATAAATGTATTATTTTGTGTGTACTCGTATAAACGAACTCTACCCTACCAGTGAGTTTGAGAACGAACGAGAGGCTTGTTACAACTTGTAAGACTGTAATGGCAGTGTGTGTTGTGTGTGTGTGTGTGTGTGTGAGCTTGGTGATATGATGATTTGACGTTTATAACTGTTTGAAAGAAAATACGAGTACTTATGCTTTGTGTTAGAGATGCAAAGCCAAGTGTGAATATTACTAGTTTAGCATTTTGTTTTGTTTAAATATATTAGTGTGCATTGTATTTTGATTTGTTTTATATATAGAAAATAATTAATTTGTCATGTTGTATGTTATGAATAAAAACGGTTCCAATTATTTCCTCTGAGTTTCAATAGGTTATGGGCCCAGCCCAAAAAGGTCACAAAGTTTAGTGTTCATCAGTGCTAGCTGCGTGTTAGTTAAATTTTTTGAATACAAAAAGAAGACCATGGCCGAGAAAGATAAAAATCAGAAATTGCGATTAAATGGCAGCAATTATGCTAACTGGAAAGCAGTTATGAAATGGGTTTTGGTAAAAGACAAAACTTGGGACACTGTCAATGGTGTCAAACCGGAACCAGTTACGGATGTGTGGAATAATTTGAACAATAGTGCAATGTCTAGGCTTATGCTGTCAGTTGAAGAAGATCAAATTGTACATGTTCGACATTTAGATGTGGCCGCAGAAGTGTGGTTGACATTTCAAAAGCTGTATGAGCGTACAACACTAAGCAGTAAGGTTTTTCTGCGTCGCAAATTCTGGACTCTAAGATTTGATACAGGTACGATGCAGCAGCATATCACTCGCGTGCAAGAACTAGCTAGTCAATTAAGGATAGCCGGTATAAAACTCGAGCTAGGTGATCAGATTGCTGGTCTTCTGGCTAGCTTGCCAGATAGCTACGATGGGCTGGTCACAGCGCTAGAGAGTAGGGACGAAAATACACTTACTTTCGAGTTAGTAAGTGGGAAGCTGCTTGATGAATACCAACGGCGTGTCGAAAATTGCGTTGTAGAGCAAAAAGTAGACAATGCCTTATATTCGAAAACGAAACTACAAACAGGTAAACCAAAGCGCAAAGAACTACGTACTTGTTATCATTGCGGTAAACCGGGACATTTAAAGTTCAATTGTTATAAACTCAAAAGTGAACAGGCCTCGACAGGACAAAAAGGATCGAAAGCCGAAGTGTTTTCCGGAAATTCAATAAACAGTGAACAGTTTTCTTTTGTGGTGCGTGAGCGTGCAAACAATGTCAACAATACCAATGCGTCCTGGATAATTGATTCTGGAGCGTCTAGTCATATGACCAGTGACAAAGATTTTTTCATGAATCTTAAACCAACGAAGCAACAGATTGATCTTGCGGGTGAAGGTCATTCATTACCTGCTATCGGTATTGGTTCAGGTATTATTGCGTGTCAAATATCTGATGGCAGAACGACGGAAGTGCGTCTGCAGGATGTACTGTACGTTCCAAAATTAGACGGAGGTCTCTTATCTGTCAGCAAGATGCGTCAACACGGCTTCCAGGTGACATTTGACGAAGTTGGTTGCACGATTTACAGTCGTGACGGAAGGGTTGCGGCACAGGCGGTTGAGAAGAATAATCTCTTTAAGTTGGTGAGTACACCAAATAATAAACAACTGTCAAATAGGTGTTACAGAGTGAGTGCAGAACTGTGGCATCGTCGGTTGGGACATCGAGATATTGCAGCGATTCAGAAGCTTCATTTCAAGAAAATGGCTGTAGGAATAGAACTGAAACCAGGAGATCGTCACAACAATACAACTTGTGAAATCTGCATTAAGGGTAAACTGTCAAAAATTCACTATAGTTCAAGCACATCCAGAGCAGCTCAGCCGTTAGATCTGGTTCACACAGACGTATGTGGGCCAATGCAGAATGTCACTCCGAGTGGCAACCGATACTGTGTGACACTAATAGATGATTATTCACGTTTCACTATGATCAGGCTGATGCGTCAGAAGAGCGAAGTTACTCAAGTAATTAAGGATTATGTCGCATTAACCGAAAATCAGTTTGGACGCCGCGCCGGGTAAAAATACTACGCTCTGATAATGGTACGGAATATGTCAACCGTGAATTAAATAAATATCTGCGTGATAAAGGCATTGTACACCAAACATCAGTGGTATTTACGCCAGAGCAAAATGGACGCGCGGAACGAAAGAATAGATACCTGGTTGAGATGGCTAGGTGTATGCTGTTGGACGCACGACTTCCTCATCGATTTTGGGGTGAAGCCATTAGGACGGCTGCCTATCTGCAAAATCGACTTCCGACCAATAGCGTCGACAAAACTCCGTATGAGCTATGGAACGGAACGCCACCGGACATCAGTCACTTGCGAGTGATTGGATCCAAAGTTTTCTCCCACGTACCAGATGCGAAGCGCACAAAGTGGGATGAGAAGGCCAAGGAGGGAGTGCTTATTGGCTACGACAACAACACCAAAGGCTACCGCATTCTAAATCCGAACACCGGCAAGGTTTGGGTTGCCCAGTCGGTTCGAATCATCGAACCAGTGAACGAGATGAATCGTGATGAAGATAAAGAGAAAATGCAATCACAGATCAACCAAATAAAATACGACTTGTCTATTACTGAATCTGAAGACAGTGATAGTGACGAGATGCCGGATGTGGCTTCTCAGCCAGCTCAGCAGGTGGGTATGCCTCAAATAAATATTATTGCAGCACCGTCAGAAGGGGAGCAGCAGATGCAGATGCTTCCACTACGTCGATCGACGCGCAGCAATATTGGAGTACCACCTGTTAGATACTGCAACAAGGCAGAAGTAGATGAAATAACTGAGCCTGGTAATTGGAATGAGATGATGCTGTTGTCAAAAAGGGAACGAGAAAAGTGGCATCAAGCTGCAAAACAGGAGATGATTATGCTTGAAAAATATCAAGTGTTTGAGATAGCTGAACTACCTGCTGGAAAACGCGCGATTTCATCGAAGTGGGTTTTCAAAGCCAAGTTAGATGAGAAAGGTAACATCCACACCTATAAAGCTAGACTCGTGGCTAGAGGGTTTTCTCAACGCTACGGGTTAGAGTACGATGAAACCTTCGCGCCAGTGGTGAAACATGAAACAGTGCGAGTACTTCTAGCATATGCAGCGACGCGGGATCAACATGTGCGACATCTTGACGTAAAAAAGTGCGTATCTTAACGGTGAGCTTTCGGAGGAACTCTATATGGAACAACCGGAAGGTTTTAAGATGTCAGGTGCTGAAGAAAAAGTGCTGCGACTTAAAAAGAGTATCTACGGGCTCAAGCAGGCAGCACGATCATGGAACAAAACTGCTACAGCCACCTTCAACAAGACAGGATTCAAGCAAAGCAGAGCCGATCCCTGTCTGTTTACACGCAAGGAACTAGGTGGAACTCTAGTTCATGTGCTACTGTACGTAGACGACATGCTTGTCGTCGGCGAAAATGCTGACGTAACGAGTAAAATAGGTAATCAATTAAATGAATACTTCGAGATGACTGATCTTGGATATGTCAAGCATTACCTTGGTATTCAAGTGGAAAGAAATGAAGATGGGTCATTTCTAGTTCATCAGCAAACCAAGATTCACCGCATGCTAGAAGAATATGGTATGTTAGAGGCAAAACCAGTAGCTACACCGATGGAGACGGGATTTCTCAGCAACGACGCAGATAGTCCACTATTACAGAACAACAAGTTATATCGGAAGGCAATTGGGTCACTGCTCTATTTAGCAACAGTGTCTCGACCAGATATCGCCCTATCCGTTGGAATTCTTTGTCGGCGAGTTGAGACTCCAACAGAATGTGACTGGAGTTCGGTGAAGCGAGTGATGCGTTATTTGGCGTCTACAATAAATAAGAAGTTGATTCTCTCAGCTGGGGGTGACCTAGTGCTAAGCGGTTTCGTTGACGCAGATTGGGCCGGTGATCGCAAAGATAGAAAATCTACCAGTGGCTATCTATTTCAGCTCGGCAGTACTACAGTGGCATGGTCTAGTAAAAAGCAGACAACTGTAGCGCTTTCATCTACCGAAGCAGAATATGTTGCAGCTTCATACGCGTGTCGTGAGCTGCAATGGCTGCGGAAATTACTGACTGATTTACATGTTCCAGACAACGGTGCGACGGTGTTATTCGAGGATAACCAAGGATGCATCAAAATGGTAGATTCGGATCGATGCAGTATGCGTACGAAACATATTGATGTATGTCACCATTATCTGCGAGATCTTCGAGAAGGGCAGATCATCCGCATGGAGTACTGTCCTACAGATCAGATGACAGCGGACATACTCACCAAGCCGTTGCCAAAAGAACAGTTCATTCATTTGCGTTATGCACTTGGATTACACTAGCCTTTGAGAAGGGGTGTTAGAGATGCAAAGCCAAGTGTGAATATTACTAGTTTAGCATTTTGTTTTGTTTAAATATATTAGTGTGCATTGTATTTTGATTTGTTTTATATATAGAAAATAATTAATTTGTCATGTTGTATGTTATGAATAAAAACGGTTCCAATTATTTCCTCTGAGTTTCAATACTTTGTAGTCTGTGACGTGTGAACAACTCATATAAGTATAATTTAGTAACGTATTTCACAGTAAGTTCATCTCAGACATCCGACAGAGCACAGTCGTAGACAGCTGTTTCTGCCTATTTGGCTCATCAGTACGACTCAACTCAGTTTCTGATGCCAAACCGTGCAACTTCAGAAACTGAGTTGAGTCAAACAATATTTTGACTCACCAGTTATAGGAAGCACGGCTCGGTCCGCTGGGTCCAACGCCAGAATAGTCAGCGGCTGTTCTCGAACCCATTCCTTCAAACTCAGGTCTTTCTCGAACTCCATTGTGATACCTGAAACACAAACAAAACTTTTTGATATCTGATACAACTACTAGTATACATACGAGTATACTTATAACAATAATTATTGTTGAAAAACTGGATCTGATTCAATGAATAATCTCTTAGAATACCATTCGTATTAATAGTTAAGTAGATTATTTTTCTGGTAGTATATTATACATTCACTCATGTACCTTGTGCTTGCGAATATTACTCGTGCTGCACACTCGTAATACTACCAGAAAAATAATCGACATAACAATGACTACTTATGGCAGTATGAGTGAATATTTGTATCATAACCACGGTCAATTTAACTGACTCTAACCCGTTTATTATATGACAATAATTCAATAATGCGAACAACCACAGCCCTAATTCTATGGCACACCTGATTGATCGAGTTTAAATGTTGTTCGATGTTCAATTATTATCTATATCTAGTGCAACCAACCCACTTGATGTGAATCGTTCATGGGATGTTTAAAAATATCTTATTCTTGTACTTTAAGTGATGTTACGTAAGTCTATCCTAGTCACATCCTGAGTACGATCAAAAATTACATAGGTACCTAATACAAACATCTCAGAAAATTACATGGGATGCATAATTGTGATATTATTACTAAATTACTAACATTGGGATGTAACATAGATAATGTTACCAAGGGCGGACATTAGCAATCGGTAAGATATTATTAGGATGTTAATGGGCAAATATAGCAAGTAACAAGCCGGGATGTTCACATTCTTGAAATGTTCTGGGGATTTTATTTTGTCAAGTGGGAAGATATCAAAGTAAAGCGCAATAAACCAAATTTTGAAATACGAGTCTGGAAATGAATCCTGTGCAGTGATAAACTTGTTTGGAAGCCCGTCGAAATTTTTTGACACTTGGAATTCCATATGACAATGAGTGATGATGTAAACAGTCAATATTTAAATGAAAAAATGAATTGAGTTTACAATTTTTTACGTTTTCATTGTTTCCACAGTTTTGAACTGAATATAAATTAAGCTGATCATTTTTACGATTTTTTGTTTGACGATGAAGTAAATTAAATATTTTCTTTAATTGCATGATAATTCATTTTTAATCAAATTTATTTATTTTAGCTGCCTTTTCGTGAATAAAATATTACAATTTGCAACACAGTATCATGCGCCCACAGTAAGTACCTATATTCATTAATCTATTCCCATGATTTAATTTGCTGATTAAATATGCATTGTCTGTACTTGAATGACGTTCATTTCGATACAGATTTTCATATCGACACAGATTTTCATTATAAACCACCCAAGTAAATTTCATGCAAATTAATAGTTTTTAGGGTTTCGTTCCGATTTACAAAATCAGGAACCCTTCGGCTGTCACAGGCCTATAACTTCGAAACGGTAAATTATAGAAAGTTGAAATTTGGCACTTTATACATAATTTTGATATGACCGAGTTATTATTAAAGAAAATAAATAAATATACTGGTAGGTATGTCAATTTGTATTTCATAAAAAGTAATGTAATCAAACTGTTTTAAATGTATGTAATAGAAACAAATATTTAAATTTTGTAGTATGCAGTTTTTCTTTTATATTGAATGCCGAAATTATTATTTTTATTAATTTAGTTTCACACATACTCATACTATACAACGTTTGTCGAAGTTGTTTGAACATTTCCGCTTACATCTTTTTTGTTTTCTTTGATCTAAATTTTTCTTGCTTGTTCAATCGGTACAAATGGCTTGTATGCGAATCTAGAAAATTGAATTTAAAATATTCATTGGTTTCTTTAAAAAAAAAAGAAACGAGAGAAGATTTTGTATTTTGATAAAGTCAAGAAAAACAAAAGTATATCTTTTTTAAAATATCTCTTCTGTAGATTTTCTTTGAACTTATATTAATATTCATATACCTACGGTCACAATTTTTGATTTTCATTTTTTCTTGAACTGAATATTAATTTATTATGCAACAAAGTGGAAACGTAAATGACGGAAATAAAACAAACAACATTTTCTTATTATTATGACCTTAACGAAAAAAAATTTGTACCTATCGTGTATCTATTTGTATGTTAGATTTTACAAATTTATTATTAAGTAGGAACTGGTCGTACCGTCGGAGACAAAAGTTGTCAGAAACACACATTGCTGTAACTCAAATATATGGTCATACAGGAGATATACTGATGTACCTATTACCTCTAAAATGATCATTAACACTCATTGCATTATAAATAATTTTTTTCTGGTCTAAGATAAAGTAGTTATGACTATTTATAACAATTTATTGTCATATATAATACCATTAGTGACTATGATTTTGTCGGCAATTTTTGCCGCCTGGTCACGACTGCTTGTTGCGTCGAAAATAAACACGAGTGCGTAGCACGAGTGTTTATTTTCTAAAGCAACAAGCAGGAGTTACCAGACGGGAAAAATTATCACAAAATCATAGTCACGTATGGTATTCGGCGTGACAATTTCTCAAATGATTTTATTTATTCCAAAAAAAGTAATGTATTTTTTTAAACAATCAACAACTGACATAATATCTAAGCAACGCTTCGCGGTAATTTTCACTAGTGAAAATTGTCAGTGTAATTTTCACTAGTAAAAATTGTCACTGTAATTCGTCTGTGATTGGTACAATTCAGCAAAATACTGTGTTTTGATTGGATGAAAAACTATGAGTGGAATTGTCAATGACATAAAATTTCGAAATTTCGAAAAACAAAAGTATATCTTTTTTAAAATATCTCTTCTGTAGATTTTCTTTGAACTTATATTAATATTCATATACCTACGGTCACAATTTTTGATTTTCATTTTTTCTTGAACTGAATATTAATTTATTATGCAACAAAGTGGAAACGTAAATGACGGAAATAAAACAAACAACATTTTCTTATTATTATGACCTTAACGAAAAAAAATTTGTACCTATCGTGTATCTATTTGTATGTTAGATTTTACAAATTTATTATTAAGTAGGAACTGGTCGTACCGTCGGAGACAAAAGTTGTCAGAAACACACATTGCTGTAACTCAAATATATGGTCATACAGGAGATATACTGATGTACCTATTACCTCTAAAATGATCATTAACACTCATTGCATTATAAATAATTTTTTTCTGGTCTAAGATAAAGTAGTTATGACTATTTATAACAATTTATTGTCATATATAATACCATTAGTGACTATGATTTTGTCGGCAATTTTTGCCGCCTGGTCACGACTGCTTGTTGCGTCGAAAATAAACACGAGTGCGTAGCACGAGTGTTTATTTTCTAAAGCAACAAGCAGGAGTTACCAGACGGGAAAAATTATCACAAAATCATAGTCACGTATGGTATTCGGCGTGACAATTTCTCAAATGATTTTATTTATTCCAAAAAAAGTAATGTATTTTTTTAAACAATCAACAACTGACATAATATCTAAGCAACGCTTCGCGGTAATTTTCACTAGTGAAAATTGTCAGTGTAATTTTCACTAGTAAAAATTGTCACTGTAATTCGTCTGTGATTGGTACAATTCAGCAAAATACTGTGTTTTGATTGGATGAAAAACTATGAGTGGAATTGTCAATGACATAAAATTTCGAAATGTCATTTTGCCCTGAAAAAAACTTCACAACAAGAAAATCTTATCTATATTAAATGAGTCGTATGGTTGTAGTAAAGAACAAAAGAACATATTATAGTAAATGTGCTGGAATATCGATAAAAGTTATTATTTTTACACTTAGGATTAATAAAAATTCTTAAAATAATAAAAAATAAAATGTTAATTTACAGAGGTATAAGTCACAATGTAGCATTCCAAGTCGAGCAGAATTTTTGAAAGATGGTTGGTAAAACTGAACTAATTTGCGTCACCAATATTTCAATTTTATAATGTATAATGCGATCTTTTGTTGCATTTGTAGACTGCTCATTTTACACTCTTATGCCTGTGGCACACCGGTCGAGGAGCATCGAGGACCATCGAGTAACTCCTCGATGAAACGAAAGAACGCACCCATCCGCGATGGATTTCTATTTAATCGGTGACAAATACATCAAAGTTTTGCGCGAAATCAAATCCAAAGATACGTCTGAAATGAGATACATTCGTTTCATCGAGGAACAACTCGATGAAAATAGCGGCGCCCCTATTTTTCGTCGAGGACGGGGTGCGTTCTATCGTTTCATCGAGGAGTTACTCGATGGTCCTCGATGCTCCTCGACCGGTGTGCCACAGGCATTACAAGTTTCTCTTATTTTTATCATTTATTTAAACTGTCATTGATTTACCTATATCGTACTTCCGTTTGTTTGATGGTCATGCACGTGATGTAGATTGCACGAAATAATAATTTAATTACCTATGCGTATTTATATTTTAAAACAAAAATTTTAAAATTAGTGCAAAATATTGCAAATTAAAGCAAATTAGTGCAATTTAAATCTAATTAGTGCAAATTAAAGCAAATTAGAACTAATTAAAGCAAATTATTGCAAATTTACGCATATTATTGCAAATCATTGCAAATTAGTGCAAATTAAAGGAAATTAGTGCTAATTATTGCAAATTAGTGCTAATTAAAGCAAATTATTGAAAATTAAAGCAAATTATGCAAATTAGTGCTAATTAAAGCAAATTATTGAAAATTAAAGCAAATTATGCAAATTAAAGCAAATTAGTGCTAATTAAAATAAATTAAAGCAAATTATTACTAATTAAAACAAATTAGTGCAAATTAAATGAAAATTAGTGCTAATTATTGCAAATTAAAGCAAATTATTGGAAATTAGTGCTAATTGCAGCAAATTAAAATAAATTAGTGGAATTAAAGCAAATTCAAAAAAATGACAGATCGATTTGAAAATTTGTGTCGCCCATTCCGGAAACTTTTCAATCCACTCTCGTATTACGAATATTATAACATTTTTGTTATCAACTATATGTATGATATTTAAGGGAAAATAAATCACCCCCGAAATTTTCATTTTCCCTACCGGAAAAATTTCTGGATTCAACACTGTTCCGTATATCATCACGGTAAAAACACAAATGAAGTTGACTACAATTTTGCACAACTGAACAGAATAGAGGGCCATCAGACCATTCGCATTCATTCACATTCGCATATCCGCAAATCTGGTTCGTATTCAGTGTTCACTACGTCATACCGTAAATTAGAGAAAATTTACATGTGTATACACGTCACCGAAAACAGAAATCGTAATTCTCAGCAACTGGAGATTTTCATCCCCCGCGAGGAAGAGAGATTTATAGCACTGAATTTAATAGACACTAACGATACGTCAGATTTAGCGAATAGGCAGGCAAATCGTTAAAACGAATGATGCGAGGATTTAATGAGGGCCGGCACCGATAGATGGCTCCCCAGTGCACGACTAAAGCTCGCTCATTTTTTAAAGAAGAATAATAATACCGTAATAGCACAGGTAACTTATGCCGGAAAGCTTTTCTAGCTATTTCTCATCATATTATAAAGAAGTTCATGCTTAAAATGAACATCCATTCGCCATAAATTTATTGAAGACTGCATTTTGTACTGTACACATTCACTGTTGACTAGGATTTAACAACACAAAATTTAAAAAATCTGTTGTGGCCAGCACATGACCTCCCGCATTGACACTGTAATATGTGAATTTGGATTTGGTTAGGCTACTTTTTGTAATTTTTGTTATAGTTCTTCAAGCAAAGTACCGATTCCTATTGGCATTGAAATCAAATTAGCTCTTTGTAGATAAAATTTTTATTTTTATTACCTACCTTATATCCAGTGATAATAATAATAATAATGAATCGATGATACTTCTTGACTGAATACGTTTAATGGAAGAATAAAAAGATAAAAACGTAATGGAATTCAGACAGTTTTTAATTTATTACCTATATTTCGGCTCCTATAGGTTCTAAGTTTCAAACCCAGTTAATAATATACCTATTTATATTTAAAAATGGTGTCACAAAAATTTCAGAAACTGTGTTTACATCTGTTCATCTATCACATTGACATTTCATTTTTGTTTTTAAATTTTGTTCCTATATTATGATTTACAAATCGTGGTAGGTAAAATTACAAATTTTTGAAAATTAATTTTCCTTTATTGGTAAGAGATATAGAAACGATGTTAAATAAATATTTTAAAAGATAATTTGTTCTTTCAAATGTCGAATGACAAATTGTAACTATCGCAGTATTTTCTATATTTTTTGCAAATATTGTTAAAATGCTTCAAGAAAATACCATTTCCGGTTGGCAGATTTTTACCAAAATCTTATCAGATCTTCATTAACATATATAAATGTATATTACAAAATATTAGAATTTTATGTACAGTAGAATTTGAGATAATGAATCAGAACGAAAGACTATAGTAGGCGCACATACAGACACACACACACACACACACACACACACACACACACACACACACACACACACACACACACAGACATCATCGTGAAAATAGTCAAAATAGGTTCTAAAGGTGCTAAAACGTGCTTATTGACAAAAATCTCGACATCGAATTTTTTCACGATCCCTATACCTCTCTAGGCGAGAGGTAAAAAATACAAATTGATTAATTTTTATACGTAATAATATACACGGTCTAAATTAAAAAGCGGGCCATAGGCGTTCAACATAAGAAATCAGTTTGTCCTTGCTCAAAATTGACCAGTAAATTTTAGACAAAAATACTTCAAATAAAAGTAAATTAAATTCTGCATCTAAATCAGTAATCACATTTTATTTTACACGTTTATTAACCGAAATATTAATATTTCTGATAATTCCACTCCAGTATAAAGTAAACCATAAACAAAACACAATATTATCGATTTGTCAGCGGATAAAAAGGAAGGTAACTTTTTGTAAGTGATAAAACCATATTTATCTTTTTCTTAGCAACCAAACAATAAACAAAACACTAAAATGTCATTTGCTTCATATTTTTAATATTTGTCAGAGAAAGATTAGATTTTGGGAATATTTATGAAGAAGAACCAAAGGAATCGTTAAATTATTTCCTCCGAATAAATTTCTGTTTGACATCTCAACCATTGTCACCTGACAGTAATTTGACTCAAAAAATTGTTTTAAAATAAAACCACCTACGGTGTCGTGATTTTATTAAACAATTTTACTTTTCAAATTGCTAGGCAACAAGGATTCAATACAAACAAATTTATCTGACGAAATAAAAAGCTCTTGTGTAATAGTCCAGTCAACGAAGGATCATTTTGGGCAAATGACGGTTCAAAATCCGAAAGTTTTGAAACTTTGTAGCATTGTTCGGGAAGGTCTAGTAATGAACATATCAAAAGTCCTGACCCGTAGGTGGTGAGCGGGTGCGTGGGGACCACAAAATGGCTGCCAAAATCTGGTTTTTCTATAATATCTCGTTATCGCTGCATTGTAGAGTACAAGTACTTATGACAAAGTTGTAGAGAATAAAATTTGCTACAACTTTTATATAAAACAATTTTCTCCCCGATCAATGGTTCGCAAATTATGATAAAGACAAGCGGAGCGTTTTGTTTGCTCTTTGCAAAAATGTTGAATTTTTCCTATTGCAACTGTAACTTTGAAACAGATGAACATATCGACTTCCGGTTTTAAATATTCAATTTAGCAGACATTTTTCTATCCAAATTATAAATTTCAGATTTTGAGGACCCTTGTATAGCAACATTTTAAAAAAAGAATGTAAATAATTTTTAATTTTTTTAAATTTTTTTTGTGATTTTCTTACTATAATTTCTGAACTAATTGAGATAACGACTTCCGGTTTCCGGAATAGAATTTCTTAGACAACTTCCTATAATATACATTATATTAAAAATTTTTATAGGCCTTGGTTAAGCTAAAATTTTAAGTTTTTTTCGAAGAGAAAATGGTAAAATTTTGGCATTTTAAAAATTTCTTGTGTTTAATCAGCTCTATATTGTAAACGAATTGAGATTGAGATTTCATATTATTGATAAATAAAATCTGAGTAGGACTGGACAATATTACAAGACTATTATTGACTGGACTATAATACAGAGCTGATTAAACACAAGAAATTTTTAAAATGCCAAAATTTTACCATTTTCTCTTCGAAAAAAACTTAAAATTTTAGCTTAACCAAGGCCTATAAAAATTTTAATATAATGTATATTATAGGAAATTGTCTAAGAAATTCAATTCCGGAAACCGGAAGTCGTTATCTCAATTAGTTCAGAAATTATAGTAAGAAAATCACAAAAAAAATTTAAAAAAATTAAAAAAAGTTTTACATTCTTTTTTAAAAATGTTGCTATACAAGGGTCCCCAAAATCTGAAATTTATAAATTGGATAGAAAAATGTCTGCTAAATTGAATATTTAAAACCGGAAGTCGATATGTTCATCTGTTTCAAAGTTACAGTTGCAATAGGAAAAATTCAACATTTTTGCAAAGAGCAAACAAAACGCTCCGCTTGTCTTTATCATAACTTGCGAACCATTGATCGGGGGAAAAATTGTTTTACATCAAAGTTGTTGCAAATTTTATTCTCTACAACTTTGTCATAAGTACTTGTACTCTACAATGCAGCGATAACGAGATATTATAGAAAAACCAGATTTTGGCAGCCATTTTGTGGTCCCCACGCCTCCGCTCACCACCTACGGGTCAGGACTTTTGATATGTTCATTACTAGGCCTTCCCGAATAATGCTACAAAGTTTCAAAACTTTCGGATTTTGAACCGTCATTTTTCCTATTTTGACTGGACTATAATTACAGTTGATAGTTGATAGTATTCATTTGTTGTAATTTTGTTTCTATTCCATTACTATCCCTACAAATGAGCAATATTTATAAAATTGTAAACACGAATATTTCGGTAAATAATACTGACGTATTATACAACATAGTCTAGAGATAGTTTTTTTTCTGATTCATGTTTTGGTCACATTTAAACCATTATGACGTTTTTATGCGGTCTTGGTCGCATACGTATTTATTCTAAAGCTTTCATTATTAAATACATTTCTAGACAGTTGTACATTTACATATTACTTGTATTGCACTTTCAATTATAATAAACATTAGTTTTGCGCATGTATAACAAAAGAGGACAGCAAGAATAAAAAAATAAAAGGTATGAATAGGTTTTAGTTTGTTCTGAACTCAAATTATATTACGTCAATATTTTCAGCAGCATCATAAACTCAACACTCAAGCCACAGAGACCGACAAAATACTGAAAGTTAATGAAAGGGATTTTGTCGAAAATTTCCAACGGTATAATTAACGAAATTTAGCTTTAATATAAACTTCACAAATACCAAATATACAGGACGGCTGGCTAACCTCACAACCCATAATCGCCATACGTCGCAAACTTTCTTATATCTAAATGGCTGTACCATAGTCGCCAGTTACAGTTCCAATTATCCAACGATTATAATTTTGGCGGTCAATGATCAGCTTATGTGCAGAGCGTCGGTTTGGTAGAGTCGTAAAGGGGCCGCCGAGCGGCGACGTCTAACAATATCGTTAGGGCGGTATTAGTACAACCTACAACGTGAATGTGACGTCCAAGGCGCTGCGACGATGGCGATAACTAGAACTGGAATTGGAGGCTGGCGACATATCAATTTGACCAAACAAGATGCCGAACAGGTTACAATAAAGACTTGAATTTTAATATTATGGAGTTTGATTTGACTTTATCTACATTATTGTGATGCTGCATTGTGCCCCGGTTTCGAATAACATTGGAAACCTTGTACAATGAACAAAATACTTAGTTTTCGAATAATTAGCATTATACTGATTGAATTGGCTCCTTTGTCTTCAAGCTACATACCGCTTTTCTAGTATTAATTCTGGCTGAAGACAAATTTTTATGCACAAATCCATAAAGGATACAGGTATGTTGAAGCTTCGAGTCGGATAAGATGAAATAAGAAGACTACTGCTTTTGTAGCAGTTTTGTACTCATCATCGCGCACAAAAGAAACACAAATAGAATCAATCTTAAATTCTCGTCATTTTTAAATATTTTTAAATTCAAATTTCTAGGCCAAAGACAAAAAATTAAAAAAAATAGACATTAAGACATCTTTTGTTAATACACTCATATGTAGAAGCATCCTGATGTTACAATTATAACTAAACTAGATAAACGTGGAAGCGTGGAAGGCGTACACTTCTGTAACGCTGTAAAATTTTAGGGTAGCGAACATTCACCAATATTCCTGATCCAGCCTTAACAGATGTATTCAAGAATAGAATATCACGCTATCAATTATACATCAACTTAACTGCCATTTCTGGGAATATTTGAACAAATTAAACAGCGATCAAAGTGGAAGAATCAGCCTCAGTCAATATCCATTAGCAATATGATCATCGTCAAAGATACGCTATTTCGTTGATATATGATTTTCTTGGCTGGAATGTATAATGCAATGAAACTACTGGAATTCAGCCACACAGTTTATTTAAATCAACCTCTACCGGTTTCTACGCCACGCATGCGTTTTCATCAGGAGGTGATTAAAATTTTTAAACTTTGGTACACATTAAAAACATTACAATAACTGAAACAGTACACAACATGGATCTCTTTGTCAAAAATAATAAATAAATCAATAATAAATAAATAATCTTAAAATCGCAACGGAAAAAATTGAAAACTTAATTAATTGTTATTATTCGCGACTAAAATTCACTCATAGCCGCCTGATGACCGATGTATGAACTTTTCAAATTCATATTATTGTATGTGATACACGTCAACGGTAATAGTATGTTATGTGATTGTTTTGAATATATCGTAAGGTTTTATTTTACTTTTTCTTTTTTTTTCCATTTCTACTGAATTTAAAATATAAATATATTTAAGGAAATTAGTTATTTTTTAAGAGGCGCGTTCGGAAAATATCGAACTCTTCTACGTAAGTTGTCATTTTCAAAGTGTGGCAGGTGACGGTAAGCCCTTCTTTTTGCAGTCAATCGAACAAAAAATGTAGGTAAAGAAAACTGAGCATAGAATGTGCTGGCTAAACAGAGAATCTACAATTTCAACAGCGAAAACATAGCATCGTTGTCCCATCATATAGCATTTAATTTATAACACAGACGAATGAGAAAAGAACTTCTTGTTAACAAAGGTTCAAATTCATGTCCCTCTGTTTTCAGAAATTAAAAATTGCTTTTTGTTCACCAGAAAAAAAATCATAAAAAAAGAGAAAAATGGCTGCTTTCAAAGTAATTTTTACCAAAATCATAAGTTAGAAAAGAAAAATGAAACCATAGAGACCTTCTAACATCTTCTGGTAACATATGGTCATATGTTGTAAATAAAGAAAAAACCTCTAAATATCAAATGATCATGGGACGCGCACGCCTCTGTTTCGCTACAAGACGGGCTTCTTAACTAAATTTTAATTTTTATGTTATTTCTTTCTAACCTTCTTTCGTTCTTTCCACTATTTTTGTGATTATCTTCAGTTTTTCCTGTTTTCATTTATACAATGAGCTCTAACAAAACCAAATACCTAATATAAACTGCTATGAATACAGTTGTCACTTCAAAAGGCAGCAAGAATCACACTTTAAGTTTTCTTAGTTTCTCGAAGAGTGTGAAAGAAAACTTTACATCATTGTTTATAAAACGTCTCTCATCAGCACGTTCCCAAATTCCCACTCGTATAACGTACGAGGTTCACCCCAGTGCTAACCCATAAAAAATAAAAAGAAATGCGCAGAGAAATAACGTTTAATTACCCGTAAAAGCCTTTTTTGCTAGTGAGAGACGATATCGGACGTGACTAGAAACTGTTGGAAAGCTTTCCGATTTAACGATATAATTTGTTTTAAATCTCTATTATCTCCGTGAACGCGAGAGCAACTTGTCACGGGCTCAATCATTACAAGACGAATGACCGAACTGCAGACAGGTAGATTTTTTTGTGATTGGAAACAGGAAACGTGATTCTTTGTCCATATTACTTCTGAATGAATGAAATTTTTCACGAAATCGGACTCAAGGTATTTTTTTCGAAACTTAACAGCACGTGCTGTTTATATTGATACGAAGAAATAAAAAAGATAATGTAGATTGTAATAAATTCTTTTAATTAATAAAACTTAGTAATATCCCTAATCTATACTGATACTAGAGGTATACATAGTGTGTCTGAAAACACATCTCTCTTTTTTACGTTCTAGACTTTATTGAACAAAAAAATTTTTTTGGAAAAGGTCAGTTAGTCGATCTTCTGTCGTTTATCTGTTTGGACCAGTCTGGACTTACGAACGGTTAAAAATTCAAAAATACAATTTTATATACATGCTCCAGTTCATTACAGAAAAACTAATATCAAGTTAAATAATTGGCTATATTTAACTACTGGTACTATAACCTATAATTTTTCTGATGGGCTTTTTAAAACTTTTCCATTTATTTCGTCATTAATCACGTTTATCAAAAAATATGTTTCAAGAAAAAAATCCATACATTTTTACTTAAGAACGCGCTCGAAATCGTTTTTAGTTGGTAATTAAAATGCCCTTTACCTGCAAATAGCTACAATCAATAGGTATAAACTATGAAACTGTATCAATATAAACATTAGAGATTACTGGATTTCCCTTTGCTAAATTAAAATATATTTCAAAAACACAAGATAAATGCATATTGTTTAGAATTGAATGACGAAACTGTTTGCCCTTCTTATATGTCTCATCATGTGCGGTTTAAAAAATAAATAGCAAAAACAAGAAACGCAGGGACATTTTTGCATCTACACGTGTACCAAATTTCGTGCTTCTATCAAAAAGTGCAAAGCAAAGTCCCTTAACGTTCAGACATTATCCATGTTATCTCCATGTGAGGTTACATAAATTGTCCCAAAGGGGTCACATTTGCGATATCATGTGTTGTAATGTACCAGTTTCAGCGCAAAAGTGATATCACAATTGCGGAGAACCCGGCGACATCACATGTCAAATGTAACTGCTACATCGCAGGTATGTAATTTTGTTCACTAGCATTGATATGAAACCATAAACAAAATGTTTAGTATATGCTCTCCAAAATCATTACTTTGCACAATTTGTCCGGTCCGCAAAATGGCAAAATCATATTTTAGCGGTTTCTGTCCTATAATAAAATAAGACGATATTTAGCAATAAGTTGTTATTTACATTTTATAGGATTATAGTTTTACTTCACTGGTTTTTATTGTTTCATTGCCTACGTTTTTCAAAATTTTATTATTATTACTTATTCGCACAACAGTTGGCGGCATCTTACCAAAATGGTACAGGAAACCAACATCCACCACACGGTATCTGAATTACCGATCACACTCATCAATTAGTGAACTTGGCGGTAAATTTAAATAATCGCGCTCGTAATTTAACGTCAGAATGTTTTCACAGGGAAGTAAACATGCAGATAAAACAAATACTCTTGATAAACAACTATCCTAAAACCCGTATCAACAGAATCCTCAAGAACAATATTTTCAGAACTCCAAAACCACCCCTTAACCCTATCTTATATTACAATACCATTTCCTACATTGATAACCTATCCCACCACATAAGACACACAATTACTAGACAATTGAACACGAATATTACATTCAGACAACATAAAACTGTCGAGAATTTGTTCAGCAACACAAAATATCCTATCGAAAAATTTAAAAATTCCAATGTAATTTATAAAATACCTTGCAAAGATTGCAATAAGGTTTACGAGTATATAGGTCAGACAAAAAGATATTTAGAAACTAGGTTAAAAGAACATAAAAGGAACTCAGAGAAGACCAACAATGCTGGGAAATGCGCCTTAGTTCACCATTGCCAGACAGAAAATCATAACTTCAACTCTAATGAAACGAAGATCTTGACATCAAAACGAAGTTTGCAAAAACGGCTAACATTAGAAATGCATCACATACATAGGGATAAAGAGACCATAAATTCTCAGACTGATATCCAGAATATGAGCACCATTTATAGCGGTATTTAAAAAAAACATTATAGTGCACTGTTATGAGTTTTATGAGTAGTATTAGTAATAATAGCTTATCTGTGATAATTTCTGTGTTTTGTTTTGTGTCTTTATTTATTTTAATATTACACACTGTTGCACATAATTCTTTGCTTGATTGGTTAACTATTAGTTTTTTTAGTTCATAACTTCTTGATTTTATAATGTGTAAGTTAGTTGTTTGTACTTGATTGAATGATGTGTGTGTGTGTGTGTGTGTGTTTTAATTTATTTTGTCATCCTTGGTCGAACATTTTCTGTAACAAATTTAATATAATGACAATTTCGATATTCTAGTTTTTGACAATTATGTAAGAAAGTGTACCTGAATATTGTAAATTTACTTGTTTTTGATATGTTTTCTGTATGTTTGACTTAGCACCCTGAAGAGGACTTAATTGAAATCGAAACGTTGATTAATAAATTGACTGAATTTGCCAAGAACTTCTCTACTTTGATCCAGTCGAGTAATCATTTCCTCTTTATTATTATTTTATTTTATTTTAGAATAATATCGTATTGTGTCTCTTCCTTAAACAGATTCGCCATCTAAAACTCTATTTTGCGTACTTTGTTACATAACTACCTATTCCTATTGTCATTTGGTTAGGTTTCCGCAAAAAATCAATAAAATGTTAAATAATATAACATAAAACACAAATCAATGAGTATTTATTTTCTCTTTTCGCAAGAAGACGATAATTTACTGTTATCTGAAACAGCTGAATTGAAAACGTAAACAACAATATTAGAAAATAAGTAAAGACGACTGGTGGTCACGTTTATCTATTATAGGAGCAGGGCACAGGAGGATATTTTACACACGTAAATGCTACAAACATATAGAGGTTCCAACTCCAGTTCATTTGTAATGATACTGTTATTCCCAAAACTACAGTTTCTAACACAAATGAAATGTTGGCCATTCGGTATATTTACTGCTGTTCTTCCGTCTATACTGTCTTGTTTAGTACGGAATGAATGACTGTACTCAGCAGGTGTTACGGCCGTATTTATTGCTGTAAAACTACAAAAATACTGTTATTTGATAAAAAAGAATTTAACAAAATTTTAACCAGATTATTTTCAAAGCTTTACTTATTTTAAAACAAATAAATGAGCAAACAATTTTTCATTAAAAATTAATATAATATTTTTTGTCCAAAATCTAAATAAAAGATTCCAGAACAAAGCTTTATTAGATTCGCTTCAGATTTTAAATAAAAATAGTGCAAAGTACATATTAAATTAAATATGAGTTCATTTCGAATATGTGCTTTAAATCCGAAAGTGTAACATACATTTGCATTTTGCATATTTAATTTATAAATACACCGCAAAATTCTTTCAAAACAACATGAAAAACACTTTTTGCTTGAAGCATCACTTTACATTATATCATAAACATGACATTGCGTCCGACATTTTAAACAAACAACCGTGAATATAGGTACATGGGAACATAAATATGAATGATACTAGCTGCAGGTGCAGTTTTCTATTCGCGGTTCCCATGGGATGTAGGTGTAGGTGTATGTGCATATCACTGTCGTTTTGCTACTGCTGATTCTATCTCGTAGTTGTGGTGCTCTAATCCCCGCAGTGGTCAATTAAACGCATTTTTGTGGCCTGTCTTTTCTGATTACAACTACGACGCAGAAAAGGGAAAATTCCGCCAGGACAATTATTTGATAAATTGCTTTCAGGTAACTACTAGACATTATTTATCTTTTTGTGCGTCATATTTTTTTGTTTAGTGTTCAGTCTTACTTACCCAATAGGGTAGTTTACCATTTTTTAAAAAAGTTTTTTATTGAAACTTCATGTTATTTGAAACCGATTGAGAGTACTGATAAGCCTTAAATGTTCTTAATAAAGCTGTAATTAATTTTTAAAATTTGTGTGACGTAGATGTATAGCTGAAAATATTCTCAAACCATGAGGCTGGAATTAAAATGTACTCATGTAAAATCAACTATTTCTAAATGTTACAAAATATAAAATACATTTTGTAGTTTCTGTATTACTGTAAGTAAGAATACACGTGAAACGCATTATTGTGACGTAGATGTATCGATACGTAAAATGTCAAATTTTTTTTTCATGGCAATAACTCATTTTTGAGGTCTCCTTTCAATATAATTGACTACTATGGTAAAGTACCCTATTATACATAAATATTATATTATACGGGTAGTTTTGAAGTTAATGTCATAAATTTAAGGGTAAGTAGTATGACTTTGTGTAGATTACGAAACAGAAAGTTTTTTTTTAATCGCAAAGTTAACTTCCATGTTTCCTAGTCAAAAAATTTTCATTGCCACTGTCACTGGTAATGATTGTTTATTAAATTTTGTTTGTTTATTTTACTAGTATTGTGTAATTTAAGATGTTGATTACCTACTTCTATTATTTGTGTTTAATAGGAAAACGAATCCAGTGCAGTAATACAAAAATCATGTATAGAAGAAATAGTAGAGATTTAAAAAAAAATCAGTGAATAACAACGTAAAAATCTACACCGATCGAACAATTTACAAAGAATTTTCGCTATACATGAAGGTATAAACAAAGTCCCAGTGGAGCTTTTAAAATTTTAAATTCAAATTCCTACCACTAGGGCGGCAACACAGTACAAGGGCTAATAAAACATGAGCAATTCGTAGCTTTATGGGGGCGAACATTCGATCTTTACACTGTTACATAGGTTTATACGAGTATATCTGTGCAGTTTTATTTTCATGAAGCATTGGAAGACCGAAAACTGCTCCTCGTTCGAGGGCGTATATGGCGACCATCGTTTATTAAAGTACTTAAATTATTTACGAAGTGAACTCGCAGAGGGATAAAAGACATGTCGCCATTATTTATTCATCCGGAACGATACCGCAGGCGACTGGGATGAGGAACCTAACACTCCCAACTTGTGGCGCCTGAGGCAATTTGGCAACTTCGCATTTCGTCTTCGTCTTCACTTCAGTTTCAGTCCACTACTGCGATACCGCACCGGTCGCCATACCAGTTCTTGATGCTTAACTTTGTGTTCTAACCTCTATTCGACCGCTGTACAAACACTCACTCAACTTAAGAGCTCTGCTATCAGTGCCGGATTAACCCATGGGCATTATGGGCAGCTGCCCAGGGCCCCCATGTTCAGGGGCCCCGGAAGAACAAAACTAATTTTAATATAACAATAAAATTATTTAAATTACTTAGTTTTAACTTCTTCCCAATTTATGAAGTCAATAGTATTTTTTCATGGATTAGTAGACAAAACGATACAGTTTAAATTATGCAAAAAACTAGAAATTATTAAATTTTTTAATTAAAAACCTCTTGAATCAGTATTTTAATAAATAGAAGCCAGAAAATGTTTTGATAAGTACGAGTAATATTTTCGATGTTCGGATATTGGTAAGAGTGATTTTTATTATGACGATTTATTATATACCCAAGGGCGGCGATTTAACGGGGCTCATGTACCTATGCAAGACTATTTAATGGGTGCACTACACCCATGCAAATTAAATCTGAAAACTGATTTATATTCAATATAATGAAAAATTACTAAGGCATATAAAATCATATAATAATTTTTAATTTTGTATTATTTTAAGTCATGACACAAAATTTTATGCGATTCCTCGAGACTCAATCTTAGAGATGTAAATGGTGTTTTTCATGTCAAAAAATTAAATTTTAAGATACCTATACTTAACCTTAAATTAAACAAAATTTTCGCCTGCGGCGCATTTCTTTCATTTTTTATAATTATCCTCTTTGAATATATCACAGGGATTTGTCCTTAAGCCACGCAAAAAATTTAAATCGCCGCCCCTATTTAGTAGGTACTTTTTATTTTGTTACCAAATGTATATTATTTTATTTATATATTTTTTTATTTTACATTTTATTTATGTTTTAATAACAAAAATAATTCCTGCAAAAAAAAAAACGAATAACCTAAAGTAGGAGAGGAGGGTCCCAAAATCATTACTGCCCAGGGCCCCATAAATCATTAATCCGGCTCTGTCTGCTATTGTTTTATGGTTCATTTCATCTTTGATTGTCCTTATTGCCTTTTCTACTGTTTTGTTCAACTATTTTCCAACATTATTTTAGTATTTTTAGCTTATGTAGCATATTTTAAGAATTAATGTTGTTCTTAGTCACTGCGTTCTATTGGCAGATTTATAAATTGTTTGTAGTTTAACACAGAACACAACGACCAGTAGTTAATATTTAAACATACTTCTATTGCTCAGAGGTGTTTCCAATCACTCAGTCTTCTGAAAGTTTTATGTGATCGTTTTTTATAGCGACAGACTTGAAATATACTGATAATTTGCAGTTGCTTCGTTGTTTATGTAGGTTTATTGTCTCATTTATTATTTAAACAACAGGTAACAAATTGTAAATTGGGCCCTTTTACTTTAAATTTTTCAAGTATTTAATAAACTCGTATCACACGGCTATTGTAAATCTAAACTTTTGTCGCTGAAGTCAAAGATATCCTGGAAATTTTGATCTTCCAGTAACTGCATAATTTCTAGTTCAGCAAAATGATTGATGTCTCAAATTAAGTGAAAATCGTCCATTTGAACATTTATTACAGAAATTAGAAGTGTTTTAGATATGAAAAATGAACTTATTGAAAAGTTCGCACTCAATGTACAAAATGAGTGTTGAAATTATTTTCACCACTCAATGTTTCAAAAGCCTACTTTCACCATCAATTTTAATATCTGAAAACATGTGAATTCGCACTTTCGTAGAAAAAAATTCTTAGAGCTTTGGGGAGATCATATATCCTCATTTCCCCACGTAAATACGCCACTGCATAAATACATAAATAATAAAAATATAATAATTTTACCTGATAAAATGGAGGCACGAACTGATGCCCTGAAAATCTACTCATTTATAAGTAGGTTTTTAAACGAGTGCTTCTGTATAGTTTGATGCACATGAACCTCAGTGTGATTCATCAGACGTTCTTGACTGGACTGAAACAGAAGATTCGTTACAGAACACATAACTAGATGACAGTGATTCGAATTGCTTTTATATTGTAAACAATAATTTTAAGCTCATTATTACATTGTTATTTTAAGTAAAATAACACGTCTCTATTTATCACTAAGTTTCAGTTCAGAGTTCACAATGAGCATAAGCATATGAGAACTAGGTACATAAAAAACGACATAAACATAAAGTTGAACTGATGGATTTTAATGGCCGTATTGACTTATTAATTAATTATTATTATTATTAAACACAATGAGCTAATACAATACAGCCATCAAGAAAATAGTATATTGTAATACAAGTGTGGAAAGTGCTTCATTGAAAAACTAGTAGGAGTTGGAGCACGAGCGTTAGCGAGTTCTCCTATCATACGAGTTTTTCAATGACTCTTTCCGCAAGTGTGTTACATATTATTTTTTCTACGAAAAAATATTCAAAATTAACCAAAAAAAATGGAAATAAAATATTTACAAATTTAAGAAAAACAAATCAGGTAGGCTTGCTGTCAGAGCTCCTAATCATACGAGTTTTTCAATGACCCTTTCCGCAAGTGTGTTACATACCTAGGTACTATTTTTTCTACGAAAATGGCAAATATTCAAAATAATTTTTCAAAAATAGAAATAAAATATTTTCAAATTTAAGGTAAACAAATCAGATAGACTGTCAGAGCTAATAATAACAATATCTATGATGTATTTATGGTGTAATTTATGATAAAAATAATGACATTTCATGGAGAATGTTGTAATGATATTGAAAGTGAGTTTATTTGTACCCCTTCGCACATTTTACGGCAATTGTGAATCTAAACTTTTGTCTCTGAAGTCAAAAATATCCTGAAATATTTGACCTTTCCAGTAACTGAAGAATTTCTATAGTTCAGCAAAATGATTTACCTATGTCTCAAATTAAGTGAAAATCGTCCATTTGAATATTTATTACAGAGATTAGAACAAATAAAGTGTTTTGTTTTAAGTATGAAAAATGTACTTTTTGAAAAATTCGCACTCAATGCACAAAATGAGTGTTGAAATTATTTTCACCACTTAATGTTTCAAAAGCCTACTTTGACCATCAATTTAAAATAATATTAATCCTACTTACTATAATTCATTTACATTCAATTCATTCACTTTATGTCCGCTTATGTTTATGATCATTGTGAACATCGGGTCTTGCATTTTCAGTCGAAATATTATCGGAATTTGCTACATTCGGTTTTTGCACTTTCGGTCAATGCATTTTCGAGTTTTGCAGTCCTTCCCAATACGGGTAAGTAATTGCCATTATTTTATATTCGAGTAGAATACTACACTTCATCCACGATTGTATTAAATAATTTATTATTAATAATAAACAGATTTTATAAGTTAAATTTGCGTTGACAGCTGCCAAAAATAGTTTATTTTTAAATTTGTGTACGTTACCTAGCAACGGACTATTATGTTTATATTTTAATACAAGAAGTTCTATTGGTCAGAAGTCATAATACTAGAAGTTTTATTGGTCATATTGCTAAATAAATAATTATTATAAAATAAAGCTCACTTACTCACTGCAAACAGTTGTATAATGATTGAATTATGCAATAGTAGTGGATAACAAGAAGTTATTTTAAAAATTACGTTAGTCACCGCTCGCTCGTGTGAACGTAGCATTCAGTGATTCATGGATGGTGCTTGAAACGCCAAAAAACATACACGTGGAGACATCTAACGGTAGCAACCTTAACGTAAAGAAGTAAGTTGCGTAGCTGCGCTGCGACAGTGTATGGCGTCGGTTCTTGTTAGCAGCATTCGTGTTTGGAGAGTGTAAATAAATACCATTATTTAGTAAAATGGCAGACAAATACGATACAAACGGTGATTATAATAATTACTCTGGCGGTAATTCAAGTGATTTCAAAAGAAAGAATACATGTGATCATTCAAAAGATGATACCCCAAGCGAAGCTGATGAATCTAACCCTAGCAGCCAAAAAGCGGTGGAATATGTCCGGGAATTGCTCAGTGAAAAGGTCTCTTTGGATCAGGGAAAATGGCCGAATGCTGCTCGACTCATCGATCAAGGTTTGTTATAAATTAGAATACATTTCACATTATAAATTACAATTAATCATGGTGCCGGTTGTACATAATTTATTTAAGTAGGCACTGCATTGTAATTACAATAGGGTCGCTGTTATTCAATTTTTATTTCTCTTCTATGAAAGTATTTGCCTAAACAATTCTTAAATTATTATTCAACAATATATACTACGTACCTCACTATGAATCGAATGAATTTATGATTTGTTAGACAAATGGCTGCTACCATGTTTACTAGACAATGCCGGTAACGTAAATTATAATGAATCAATATTTTTGTTTATTCACATATTTATTGATTTCATTTAAGTATAACTCTTCAAATTCTAAAGTTTTGTATTGAATTTAAGTTGACTGTTATGTTAAAATTTGTCAATGTTGTATGCTTGATATTGAATTTAGACTGGAAATAATAATAGAATACGACTCGATTTCATAACACGATTTTTTACATTTCATTACCATGACATTGTTGGCATCAACTCTATAAACTAAGAAATTGAAAACTTACAAGTTGGAACATTTCACGCCAAAATTAAGTGAATCGTATATTCTTGCATGTAAATCTTTTAACATATTTACAAACAAATGTCTTTTTTATTAGATTACGGAAACTAAAATCGGCCAAGGTTGTTTACCATTTGCAAATTCTGCAAAATATGTAAAAACAGCACAACAATTGTACGATTCATAGTAAAAACAAACATATCATTTATATTATAAAAAAAAATACAGGTTAAGTCTCGGGTTGAGTATAGGTGGCTTTGCCCAAGTTAATTTACTACTTACTTATTTCAAGATTTTCTCCGCAGTGTACGGTCTACATGAAACACTATTTCCCTACAATTATTCGGACTTATTTTTAGACACAAAATGTAAATCTTTATTTCTATAATCAGTACCAAATTATATAACCTACTAAAGTTTCGTGCAGAGGTTTAGAGAAACACTGTATACGACGCTGTCATTAAGGATAAAAATTTTGTTTTCGGCATGGCCTACTATACAGATTGATACAGATAATTCCACTCTTGTATAAAGTAAGCCATAAACAAAACACAATTTTATCGCTTTGATAGCGGATTAAAAGGAAGGTAGGTAACTTTTTGCAAGTGATATAGTATATTGTACAACAAGAGTGGATGTGATGCCTATATCGCACGAGAACGAGTTTGCAGTCACGACCCCACAGGGGGAGTGTCTGCAAACGTTCGCGTGCGATATAGGCAATCCACTCGAGTTGTACAGCCTATTTTTTCTACGAAATATGGTTTTTGCAATAAAATGCACTCAATGTGATGCCAAAAATTATTTGAAAGTAGGGTTACATCAATTATTTTGTGACATATGACATTTGAATAATTGTTGCCAACGTAAAATCTCTAAATTTTATTTGCTTTTTTAGCAATAAAATAATGCTTTTAAACATAATTAATTATTAAATAACAGTTGATTTAATGTTTTTAGTAATTATTTGTCATAATAAAAACATAATTTGCACGCATTAACAATTTTTTGACGTATTTGACTTTGAATTTCATATCCACACCTGGTGTGGATATGACATCCCTATCCACACATGATAGTATGAAGGTATGTTGCCAATATCCAGTAGGGAGTAGAAAAAAACCTTATTGAGGTACCTTTTTCTTAACAACCAAACAATAAACAAAACATTAAAATGTCATTTAGGTACTTCATATTTCTAATATTGACAGTGAAATGATTAGATACATTTTGGGAATATTTGTGAAGATGAACCAAAGGAGTCATTAAATTATCTCGTTGAATTACACTCGAGCATTTTATTTCTTCCGAATAAATTTCTGTTTGACATCTCAACCTTGTCTCCTGACAGCAATTTGACACGAAAAATTGTTTTAAAATAAAATCACTCCACCTACGGTGTCGTGATTTTATTAAACAATTTTTCTTTTCAAATTGCTAGGCAACAAGGTTTCAATACAAACAGAAATTTATCCGGCGAAATAAAAAGCTCTTGTGTAATTACAGTTGATAAAATATTAATCGAAATTTTGAACCATATCAATTTGGTGTGAAAGGGTGACCGACACAATTGTGGCTTTTCAAACCAATATTTTCTTAAAGCCTAGACATTGTTTAATAACCAATGTAAGTTTCAATCGTTGATAATAGTTTTTGTAAAAATTTAATTTACGAAAAAATTAATTAGGTACGTCACAACGGATCCAGGAAAACTTTTTCAGGAAAAGGAATCTTTCGGGAATCTTATTCGCGCTGATCTAAAGTATTATTAACAATTTTTTCAGCCGGTAATGTTATGACAAAGGGATTCATGTTGCATTCTCTTAGACTAAGGTATATTCGGTATATTCTATAAGGCGATCTGTTAAATTTGGCAACTTCTGTTCTAAATTATTTCGAAGTTATTCTAAACTAGTAGGTAAAGGTATTATTTGTACCTATTTACACTAGTATTTACATTTAGTTTTGATTAAATCATTATTAAATTAAAATAATGTATGTATCTCTGTAAAACTCTTGTTTACATTATTTTATAATGAATTTTAAATTTATACGGTATCTACCTAAACAAACTTTTCTTGTTTTCGTTATCTGTGTAGTAGTGTGTTGGTGCTGCTTAAATGTACAATTCTGCTAGTTTTTGATGCATACAAAATTTTCGCATCAAATTGTTCTTGCTTTTATTTGTAAATATTGTTAGTTTTTCGTGGTATCGCATAAGCAACATAATATTTGAACATTTGCATGGTTATCACATCCCATTTTAACTCCAAGTTACATTTTTTATTTTACTCTTGCTCGTAAACCGACTTTTATACATTTAAAATTTAAAAGTAATTTATATGCATAACCCATAGGTACATGTAGCACAATTTTACATCTTTTCTAATGAAGTAACACACGCGAAACAGAAAAATTATAAATAACAAATTAAGAGATTTTTTATTTATTGTGGTAAAAATAATAAAAACTTCACGAAAAAAATTTATTTGGTAATAATATCTATTAATAAATGAATCCAGCTCGGAATCCATACATTAATCTTCTGGAAATAGGATCGTTAAAAAGAGTACCTACAACATAAACTCGAACATAAACCTGTGGAAGATCCCGGCTTTATAAACTCACAGAAGTTACAAAAAGTACATGGTAGACTTTTCCATTATTTTTTATTATGTTATTTGAGGGATAATTTGGACACCCTTGTCGAAGTATTGTAATAGAACACGACAAGTTTAACTCAGAAACAGTGTTCTCTTTTCTCTGCTATGGAACGTATAATTTTCGAGGTTTTGTTGTTGTTACACAAAACATCTTCATTCAACAATAGTTTAAGAGATGCGTCATTGTATATAATAAATCATATTCTTATCGTTTTTAAATAAATGGGCGCCGTATGTAGCAGTTTTATAAATTTATTTTTAAACACAATTTTTTTTTTTAAATAGACAAGTTCGAAATCTTGAAAAAAGTTGAACTATTTAAACGGCATATTTCGAAATCAGCAGAAGACAGTTTCACATTACTGACATTTAACTAGGTAAGGTAAGGTACATTTATTATTTCGTTAAAATTGGTCAAGCAGTTTCTGAGATTATTGTCTGCCATTTCAAGATGACGGATTAAACCGAATTAAACAAAACTATTGTTTCAAAATTATGTAGGTACCAACCGACTGTTACGTATGTAGATAGGATATATTAGAATACTAGCTCATTTTCAAAACATTTAAAGCCTAGTACAGAGTATAATGTTGTATCTTGATTTGTGTCCAGATGAGTTTAAATATTTTGATTATTTGTATGTGTTATTCATATCGACATTTAATTTTGCCCTCTAAATACTCGTGAAAACAATTTGCCATGCCATAAATACCTTGTTGTTCGAAAAGTAAAAGTACACATAAAATCAGGGCCCAGAGACTAATTTTTGTATTTTTGGGTCCTAGGTGTATGAAGGATAAAGAAATGTTTGTAAATTAAATTTACAAATTTTGAAATTGCATGTTTTCCTCTTTTATTGGATATATTTTATCATTAAAAATTGGATCAGTACTAAGCACGACTAGTCTGTTTTTAAACTAAAAATTGACATTATGTTCGATTGAGCAATTAAGACGTTTTTACGACACTGTTTACAGTATCTACCTACTATCAGATTCATAATTATACTTAGCGATACATAGTTACTTGGATTTAAAGATAAAACTTCTTAAAAAAGATGCACATTTCTACGTTAAAAGTTATAATATAAAGTTTTAAATGTATTTGTGTAGAAAAAACAACAATTTATTAAAAATTAACTATGATTTTAAGATTTTAACGTCTAATCAGAAAATGTTAACTTTAGTGACGCCTAATATAAATTAGATTGCATAATTCAGAATAAAATCGAATTTTGATGTAGATCACTTACGTAGTCGCAGCAATTACATTAATTAAACTTGATATGATGAAAATAACACCATACCTAATAGTCTTGAACAAGACCTGCACTATGACCTGCATCGGCTGCAATTTAAAGTTCAATTCAACAATTGTCCATTAATTATTTCAATATCTTGTAAGTTTACATTTACTGAACAGTGTGCTTAAAACAAATTTAAGCTATTATATTATGTGTAAGTGGCCCAGTTTTGAAGCAGCACTTTACATCGCTGCTCTCAACAAGAGTACAAGATGCTGTTCGCAGAGTCTAGCACTGAGGTGGGCTGGTGGGCTGACTGATATAAGCTATGACTTCCGTTGGCTCTGAGCCCGGTACACCTGGTGACCGCGCGGAGCAATTTGTTACACTGTCTTCCTAATGGCAATGCTGACGGTAATTCCCCGACGCTCATAAATTATTATGCGCAAAAATTACAACAGACTAATGGTCTAATGGTAGTTAAGATTTTTTTATTTTTGCGTTGTTTATTCGGAGCTCTAACGAGGTTTGATTAATATGTAATATGTTTTTAAAGATGTATGTACTCAGAGATAAATTTCCCGGTAAAAATGAAGCTATCTGATATTTACAAGCGGCGTTGTTTATAATACACATCTTTTTATAGAACTAAATATACCTACACAAATTAAGTACAGCAATAACTAAGGATCTAACTTAAGATATAGACATATTACAATGTCAGTTCGCCATCTTGAAACAAAATGACGGCTAGCTATCTCAGAATGTACTGCACCGATTGCGTTTAAATTTGGTACAGTAACAGCTATAAGGATCTAACTTAAGACATAGGTATATAACAATGTCAATCCGCCATATTGAAACAAAATGGTGGCCAGATCAACCCGGGCAAAGCCGGGTACTTCACCTAGTTTAAATATTTAAAGTGTAATTAAATCAGGGTGTGCATGATTTAAATCACATGATTTAAATCGTTGATTTAAATCGCGATTAAAATCACATGATTTTTTAAATTAAAATCAATGATTTAAATCAAAATTTCCAAAATTTCAACTCATTTTATAAAATAGCTTAATAAAATGTCAAAAATTATTGTAATTAATTTTTTTGTTTCATTACCTTATTATTATGTTAAATTTTTCATATTAAAATTATAAATTTGTGTTGCATTTTTTCAATTTTACAGTAGGTACCTAATATTTATTTTACAAATAAAATATTTGACAAGAACTTATTATTGTATTGTTGAAAGAAAAGTTTAACACTCATAATAATAATTATATTACCCAGGTACCTTTATTGTCGTTTCCAAAACGTCGCATAAATAAATGAAAAATATACAATTTAGAACTAAACCTAATAAGAAAAGTATCTACTGTTTTCTACAGAGCATCAATCTATACTATTCCATTTTCATATAACATTAAATAACTAATAAGTAAACGAATAGAATAATAATAATAATAGTAATATTAAAAAAAAATTGAATGCATTTACTGTTATAGTAGATGAAAAATTCAGAAAACTACAAGCATTTTGATATGCGACTCGAAAAATAATTTGATTTAAATCAAAAAAATCTGATTTTTATTTAAAAAATCTGATTTTTTGATTTTTTTCCAAAAAAATCTATTTTTTTCACACCCTGAATTAAATACAGATAGAAAAGTATGAAAAAACCAAAAAATAAATCACTTGTTCCGTGGTACTCTGAAATAACCGAAAATATTGCAAAATACTTATGTCTTTTTTCTTTTGCGATTTTCTCGAGAACTAACCAAGCAATATGATCTAGCATAGTCTCATATTGTGTAGTTATTAATTTTGAACAAGTTTTGTATTTTCAACTTTCGTCTAAAATGTATGTCACTAACTACAACAAAATTTTAAAAATAGCATTGTTTTTCCTATATAACAAATTTCAAACCCGGTATGTATTTTCCATTGTACAGATTGATTTTCAAAAATAGTTAATTTCTTGTTGATTTGTTTCTTGTGTTGACAGTTATTTAAAATACTCGGATATGCAAAATTTATGCAAAAATTTAAAAATATATATTGTAACCTGATTGGTTGAAAATTTTCGAAGGAAATATTCGAATTCGATTCTACATGTTCCAGTATACACAATGACTCACAAAATCTTGAACCAAATAATACAAAAAATACATAATTTTGCGACGAGTAAAACGGATGCCGGACGACGCGCTAACGGCTTAAATAGATGCAATTTCATTTAAATTGGCATATCCTCATATTTCGTAACAATTAAAATGTAAACAAACCAGTTTTGTTACCATGACAACAATCATTTTTTGTAGTAGTTCGAGAAATGATTTACTTTTTGTACAATTGCTATACTAATGATAAACAATCCTTAAATGGCATCTTTTTTTACAAAAAACTATGACAATCGCACCAAAAGCGGAAGCTTGGCGAAAAAATTATATTGTCATCAAAGTTATAAATTTTTAATTGCGATAAAAACGTGTTAACAAAAAATTACCTTCACATTTTATGTCAGATTCCCGGCAAAATAAATCTAAATTCAAAAAGCGAAACAGGGATACAATCATAAACTGTAAAATGAACAAACTAAACCAAACAAAACCGCAGCGAAACTTAATACACCTGCCTGCTTTTAAATTAAATTCTGGGATGAAACATAATTACAAACCAGCCGTCAGTAGTAGCATAAACTCATAATACATGTATCAAGATCATTCAATAGTAGTTCTTGGAGATCTTGTACTTGCGATGACATATTCAAAGGAAGTTGAGTTAAGGTAACCGACCACCCATCCACATGACACTTTATAACATTCTAGCTGACGTATAAGACAAGCGACGGAAGGTACGGGGCGAAGGGTTTCCGTGTCACCCCTAGGGCGGTGTTTACAAGATATTAAGTCCTAACTGTGACGTAAGGTTAATACAAAGTGACAGCGCAGGGAGACAAGCAGAACCTCTGGGCCGAAGTTTCGGAAAGGCTACGTGGACGGTCGACGGTGAAGATGAGGTTGTTGGTTACGTGTTGCGGAAATGAAATGGACATGAAGTCGTCCCAGAAGGGTTGTTGCTTTGTACTCTGGAGACATGTACATGACTACTCGCTATTTTCATAATATGAGCACAAATGAGGTGTTTAAGGATTTTAATCAAGCGGTCGCCAGGATTTATTTACTATGTTAGAGCTATTTTAACCTAAAATATACAATAATTAAAGATAGATAGGTATTTTATTTATTTATTTCTACTTATACTTGTTCATTTAATTAAAAAATAGAAACTCAATTAAAATTTTATTTAATTATTTTTCAGAGGTGTCCCGAGTCCAGGCAATGGGCAAGGCTCCTTCCAGAGACCAAAAATATGTAGATATCTACCGTGAAAAACCAATGAAGGTTTCTGTAAAAGTATTAGTTCCCGTTCGAGAACATCCTAAGGTAATATATAATTTTAAACATAAACATAGGCTGTTAGCTACTATTACTATACTTCGAGGAAAACAAATTTAATCCTATTATATGACATGACATTAGCAAAAATAAGGGCAATGATGTAAAATTTCATGAAATTCATAATTTTTAAATTTTCACTTATAATATCACATGTGCATTAATTCTTTCCAACAACGTCTTAATTAGCTCGAGTGGTACACGATAGCTAATTACGTTGTTGGAATGCACGATAAAAAATTAATTGCTTATTTACACTAAAAATGACAATTTAACCCATTTTCAATTTAATGTCATACTGACATAATAAGAAGGTAAAGTTTCCCATTATTAATTTCTGTTAAATTTCTCAAGCTACTAGTAAAAAATTGCCGCTAAATTTTGATATAACTGGTTGATATTATTGTGATTTGTGTCATGCGATTTTCATATATAATACCATTAGTGACTATGATTTTGCCGGCAATTTTTGCCGTCTGGTCTTTAGAAAATAAAATATACCTACATAACTGGAACTAAAAAAACTATTTCTTTATTCCATATACTATTTAATGTATAATATTATTATATGAATATGTTAAATATGTGTAGTTCAACTTCGTTGGCAAGCTATTGGGACCAAAAGGAAATTCAATGAAACGTCTTCAAGAAGAGACCATGTGTAAGATGGCCGTTTTGGGTCGCGGTTCAATGAAAGATCGTCAGAAGGAAGAAGAACTTCGTAACTCCTTAGACCCTAAATATTCCCATTTGTGTGACGATCTTCACGTTGAGATCTCAGCATTGGGTCCACCAGCTGAGGCTCATGCACGCATCGCCTATGCCTTGGCCGAAGTCCGAAAGTACCTAATTCCAGACAACAACGACAACATCAGACAAGAACAGATGCGTGAAATGGAGATTATGTCCACAGTGGAACCACCTTCGAACAAGGACATGGAAAGCGCTTCACCGAGAACTGTACGCAGAGGCGGCATATTACGCGGTCCCAGTAGAGGTAAATAACTCGTCAAAATAGCGGCTCTGTAACGGCAATCAGTCATTATTTTACTTTAAATTTCCAATTTTAATTTATTAAAAGTAGTTTACATTATTTTCCCCTAATCAGTATTTCTACAATAATTAAAATTAAACGTTAATAAATGCATAATATGCTATACAGGCTGTCCGTTTTTTCGAGCCTCACCTTTGGGATCTTGAGAACCATAAGAGATACGAAGTCGGTTAAATTGGCAAAATGTTGCCACATTAAAGGTACATTTACAACCAATTTAGACCATGCGTAATTTTGCTTGAAGTGAAAATATTGTGCCGACTTCAAATTTATATCATTTACAACTACTTCGCTGGTAAAGTAAAAGTACGACATGCCATCTGTTGTAACATCATAAAATGTAGTTTTTCCGGTAAAGTAAATATAATTTTATGTTTGAATAACAAGTAAAATTATTGTATGTAATTCTACTCTATTCCAGCTTAATGTTCAAACAATTCAAATTAATGCCAAATTCAAAATCAGGGCTTGCAGATTGCAGCTCCTCTGTTGAGAAAAATACCTGAATCGTAATGCGCATGCGAATTCCCGAATTCACTTTCGACGTGAAGTGGAAGCTAGCACCTTGTTCCTTGTAAACATTGAGTTGAAGTGCAATTAGGGTGCGAAGTACGCAGACTTTAAATTACGGTGGTTAGCTCAGCGGTAGAGGATCCGCCGAGTATGCTAGCGGTCCTCAGTTCTATTCCCAGCCCAACCGACAATAATACCACTAGGTCCGAGTGGTTGGATTCCACTATAATAACATCTACCATTCTGCAATTGGGAATTAATCCTGTAGGATGGTTCCATCAAAATAAAAAATTAATATGCGGTACTTAATTCACGTATGCCTAACTTACAATTTTACGCCAGCTTAAAATTGTGCTGGGATAAAATTTGGTTGTAAATGTACCTTAAGAGATTATTTTAGTGATATAGTAGAGGCACCGAATCAGACGAGATGAGGATTCAAAAAAATTGTTGTCATTATTTCGTTTCGATATTTTTTATTTAAGTGACACTAAGTGAAGGCTGTGCAAATATGGCAACTTTGTCCCAATTTAACCGACCTCGTGTCTCTTACGGTTCTCGAGATCCCAATGATAGGGCTCGAAAAATGGGCATCCTGTATATGTATATTTTAACTTTGATCGTTAAAAGAAATACTTGAACTCTAAACGCATCTCTACTTACAGTGATGCCCCACGCAATGCCGCCGCGCGTTCCAATGCGAACGGCAACTAGAGCCCCAGTTGTCACTCCTCGTGTTATGCCAGCTAAGACAAAAATAATGTCAATCTTAGATCGAGCACGGGTGGCAATGGAGGAAAGCTACGGCTACGAAGAGTCATACGAAAACACAGAGAGATATCCTGAACGTGGTGGCGGCGGCTACACAACTCACACAGCATACACGTCCTCTGCCTACGATGATGAATACGAATCGCCCGAATATTACAGAGAACCTGATGCATATTCAGGTAAGAAATGTAGAACTTTCAGGTGATTCCATTAATATCATTTAATAGTGAAATATTGAGTATTCAAAATTATAAACTTTTAAAACAATCTAAACAATAATATTGTGTTCTTTTACAATAAATGTCTAAAACATGTGCTTAATATCACAAAAAATCGCGATCTCAAAATATTTATGATTTAAAATGTTTGGACACTATGTTGAAACAATAATAACAATTGAACCTTTAAAATAACATAATAAAGTGACTTTTCTCATTATAAAAAACATTCGAACTTGACTGATGAGACAAAATATAAAACTGATTTGATCGATGTAAACGAACGAATAACTAGTGTACTAAATATTTTTTTAAAAAGCTAAAACTGTTGACTGTATAAAATGTTTTAAAATCATTGTCTAATGAATTGTGACCGTGTGACGACAGAGCCATCTAGTCATCGATCTTGGAAGCCGTACAAAGCAAGCTCTAGTTCGAGTTCTCGTCATGAATCAAGTCGGTACCGCTCATCTCCGTATTCGCGGCCTGCCAAGTAATGGGCCATTGATATTAATAACCCATAAATCATACTTTTGTATGATGCGTTTATATGGGTCAGATCAAGATCCAACTTTTACATAAGTCGTATTTTTCTCATTTTTGTTCTTTATATTTTTACAGTTTATTCGTTTTTTTTTTATAAATTTTTTTGGGATTAATATAAATGCTATCTACATAAAACGAATGTTTTTACAGCATAAACTTTTTTTCATATAATTATTTTCATTTAAAAATATTTTTTTAAATGTATTGAAATAAATGATTTTTAGTGTATAAAACTTGAATATCATCATTGCACTATTAAGTTAAATAAAATTTCTGCTAATACATAAATATTAATTTCATAAATGATACTAGATACTATATATTAGACGTATTAATACACATGAAAAATTAATACTTTTATAAAGTATTATATAATATTTTAAAATTAAAGTAGATAATTTTTTCCTTGCAAAACTCTAATTGTGAAAACATACCAGTTTTATATATAGCCGTAATATTAATACCCTGTTTTAATATCTCATTTACTCCTTTATGTACATAAATATTTTTTTTATAAAATATAATGATTATGTTACTAAATTTTTATTTACAAAAACTAAAATAGATTTTATTTTACATATTTGTGCCAATAGAATTTAATATGCTTTTTTATTTGGTCTATAATAAGGTATTAATCGTGATTAATCGGTTATTAAATTTGAAATAATATTCTAATTATGTATTATAAATTGTAACGTCGGATAAGAATTTTGAAATTATGAAATTTATAATATTATGAATGTTGTTTATAATTTCAATCAAGTCAATAACTAAAACTTCTGTATTTATACTATACAGTAGTAAAATTATATGTTTATTGCATAATTATAACAAACGTTAAAACTTAATGGCAGCATAGTATGCTTTTAAGCATAACAACCTATGCGCAACCAGTTTTAAACTATACTTTTTAAAATTAAAATAAATATAGTGAGTTGCCAGTATTGTTTTAACGATTTTTAATTTAAACATGTTATTCATAATTGTGTGACTTAGCTAAAATAAATGTAATGGTAGATTCGTCAATTTACTATAATAATAAATAAATAAACCCACCACTTGTAATATGTATAATTGGTCTTTAAATAATTTAAATGTATCAGTTTGATGTATCGTAATTTAAATAATAAAAATTTTCGATCTTATTTGCGCCAATTAAAATAATTTAAACTAGCAAATTTTCAGTGACTAATCATTTGGAATCAGGTAATACTATTAAGATACATCCGTAATTTAAAATTACTAAACTTCAGTAGATATTATAAAAACAACTAAATAAATCAAAATATTCTGCATGTAAGACGTTATATTCTAACATTTATAAAATAATATTTTCATATAAATCACTATTATCTATGCCCATCTTTAAAATATGAAAATTATTAATATTATTTTATGTTTTTAGGACCTATCTCTGTTCGAGGATGTATATGAAATTAATTTCTCCTTGATTTAGCTATCTGTGATATTTTGTACCTGATCGTATTTTAGTACTACAATGGTAAGTTTATTATTACGTAAAATGTTATTTATTATTGTTACATTTCTGTTATATATTCATTTACTTATACATCACGTACATATTATGTTTTATACTACATGTAATAAATATAGTACTTACAAATTAATGCATGTTTTTGTTTTGTAATCCCAATCCTTTACATTTTATTATGCAATGATCTTCATTTTGAATAACTTCAAAATCAGACTGAAATAGAAAAATTAATGTTTGAAATATATACTCGGGTAAAAATAAAACAGATCATCCGTTTAAATTTTTAGTAATAGCACCATTATTGAGGTTGTTATGGTACAAATATTTGTGTTTGATTTATTAAGAGATTATTTCGGAGTAAACAAAAACCGCATTATATTGTACTAGCTGATGAAGTACCCAAAGTTGTCCGGAAAAAACCAAAGTTGAAGTTTATAAAAATACCACTCAGTATGGTCTAATTTTGTTGATTTACGGAAACTATTACTTATAGTACCAAAAGAAGTCATAGTTATGTCGATTAATTTTCTGGTAGTATAAAGTATGTTACTTGTGCTTGGATATTAATATTAACAGTGCGCAGCACGAGTAATGTTCGTAAGCACAAGGTAAAATTTATAGTGCCTTTATTACACTATTGAGATTCTAAAAAAAATAATTTTCGTCTATTCGGTTTTTAAATAATTGAATGTTGAAATTACGCTCGTTTTACATAGACTCTTATGGCAATTCACTTAATTTTTGTTTTGCATGTTTTAATCTATGTGATAAAATGATCAAAAATTCTTAGAACCTGTATTTATATTTCCTATAAAACTTTAAAAATAATGTAAGCATACCCCAAGGTTAATGCCTGGGTACGCCACTGCAGGAGTCCCCAACCCAGAACGACTATTTCCTTCACATTTTAATAACCAATGCCACAAGATTTTGAATATTTGGACCAATCAGAATAAACGCTCGTCGAATATTGCACGCTAGGTGAAATTTTTTAGAAATTCGTCGAATATTGTACACTAACTAGTTTTCAAAACCTGACCGTGTATGTAATTGTAATAATTAAATTGTTCTAATTTTACTTGTAAAGAATAAGGTATAATAAATAAGAATAATTAGGAATAAGTGAAGATGGTCAACTTTTAACTTTATGCTTTGTTTTAATTTCTGACAGACATTTCAAACTAAAAACAAAAATTTTCGTTTAAAAAATCAATATTATAAAATAATAATTTAAGATTGGATGTCCCGTTTTCTAGGGGGATCAAAATCAGTACTAAATATTACGTAATATTAAAACTTATGAACACGGGGCCATTCTTATAATTAGTTTCACTTTCTTTCCCCATTCAAAAGCATATTTCAATTTCGCGCAAGCTAATTACATAACGCTTTGAGTGTATAATATAATGTTCAATTACCTGAATTAATTTTTTTGCTATATAGATTGCAGTTTCAGTATGTAATGTCATTTTATCAACTTTAACTTGAGATTCGCCAGATGCAAGAGCCATAAAAATAATTACTTGGTCCTGACCATATTGATCTAAACAAGCCCCACTCTTCAATGTATCTACAAGTTCCTCAGCAGCTGTTGTTCCGCAGTGTTCAGGTGTAGTATTTCTTTTACCTAAAGCCGAACTACCTAAAATACAACCAGTACTTGTTTCAGCTACTAATCTGTAAAAAAATAATTAAATAAGTTATAATAATAAATATCATAACATCAATTTAAATTATTACATTATTCCAGAACAATTTCCTATTGCCATATTAGAAGCTTCTTTATATCGTTCGATAGAAATTTCAATTGAAGGATAAGACTGTTTAAATATGCGTTCTGCCGAATCAGCCATTTTATGAGCCATATGAATTGGTAAAGTTCCTGCTACAAAACTCCACCCATAAATTGCTTTAACGCTTCCTTGTTCTAGTAAAGTAATAGGTTGCAAATTTTTAATAGGAACTGTATTAATGATTACTTCACCCCCTCCTTTTGGGAAATAACCTCGTCTAATAAGTTCAAAATCAAAAGTAGCATTGAATTTTTCTAATATAGGCCTAAATACTTCTGTAGTATAATCAATTTGTGGTGCCATTTCAGCATTGGTACCTCCCTTAAGTCGAAGCGTCATTTCAGAATTTGCAAAGTAAGCACAAGGTAAAGCTACTTGAATAAGTAGGCCTATGCTTCCTGCTGTCTGAGTATCAGCAAAGAAATTTCCACCGGTAATACATTTTGGCCAAAATTCAATTTCTGTCGAACCTATCACATCACCTTTAATTTTTGCTTGACTTATATCTCCTATTAATTTTAATCCTATAAATGTAAATAATAGAAATGTTTATATATTTCATATCAATCACATTTCAATAATGAACCTTTTAAATGTTGTGCAGCTAAACCAGGTTTACTTCTCCCGGCACGAATATTAATAACCCGAATCGGTATACCAAATAACGCACTAAGTGCTAAAGAAATGCGTAAAATTTGTCCTCCCTGAAATATCAATGAATTGAATTCATTAATAGTAAACATCTAACTATATTAGGCGTCGATACTTACACCTTCTAAAAGAGATCCATCAATTTCTACTAATGTATTGGAATTCATCTTTTATTTATACCGAAGTTTAATAAACTGACTGACTAGTCTGATAAACTTTCTTCGTATTTCATTATTCAACAATTCAACCTGTAAAGTGTAAAAAGTAAAATGAATTTCTAACCTAAAATATTCTGACGTTTCAGCGGTCAGGAAAAGGAACAGGGACACCAATACACACAATACACAATCAGCCAGTGTTGCCAGACGTCAAAATTAAAAATCTTCCATGCGGAACAAAAAATTCTTCACAATCTTCAAATTTAACGTGTGGAATGAATGAGTGTGCTAACCCTATTTAGGCGCAGTGATAAAATATAGACATTTTTGCAACAATATAATTTTATACACTCATATCATTGTATTAGTGACTTGAGAATCCAGCGGGGAATCCCCACTAACTAAAAATGGCTGAAGACAACAGCAACATACTAGGTAATACACCTGTAATACTTCTATTAGGTATGGTGAAAATTGTCGTGTGTGACGAAAATCTCTCGTCCTGATTCGGTTTGACGTGTATGACATAAATAGCAGCGCTTCTATTTTTCGTCATACACTGATTTGATCATACATGATACAGTGTATTACAGGTGTGACATGAGCATAATGTAATAAATAACATGATTTATTAAATATAGAAATAATTATAGTTATATGCATTATTATTTGTTGATTATATTACAGATGACGAAATGGACAAGGCAATTGTTGATGCAGCTTTAGAAGCTGATGTTGTTGTTGCAGCAGAATCGGCTCCTGTAGGTAAGAGCAATAATTTATATTTATATAAATAGTAATAAAACAAGTCATATAATTTACCGAGTTTTATTTTTGTTTCAGGAACAACTTCAGCTTCTGTCGATGGCGTAGCTGCTGCAGCTCAAGACAAAAAGATTCGTTAATTTCATATTTCTTTAAATGTGCAGTAAGGTGGTTTCTTGTATTAATTATGTTAATAACTCTCTCTTTCCGGGATGGAAAATTAAAATTTCGGGAGTGAAACAAAATTTTCTTAAACGTTACACGCTTTTGATATTATTAACTTGATAACAACAATGTTATAATACTTGAATTATAATACTGCAATTAATGTTTATCAGTATATTTTTTGTCTTTCGTCCGGGAGGGAGTTTCATTTAACCGGGGGAGCAATTCATCCCCGGCCATCCCTCTGGAATCAACACTGATTAGGGAAATAGCGTTGTTTTTACCTCGCCTCATATTCTATAAGAGAGGTATTGTAATGGGTCAAAATTTTCGAGTATGAGTTTTTGGTGGATAAGCACGTTTCAGGGTCTCTACAATACGAATTTACTATTTTCACGATGATGTCTGTGTGTGTGTATGTGTGTTTGTATGTATGTATGGACTGACGATTTTTCGTCCACGATAACTGAAAAAGTATCAAACCTTTAATAACCAAAATTCATAGTTAAGGTTTTAATAAGTATCTTAACACCGGATAACATTTTGGTAGAAATCCGCAAACCGGAAGTAGTACTTTTTGAAGCTTGATAAAGTTTTCCTTAAATATATTGGTACATTATTTATTTATGACAATTTTTGCAATTAAAAATAAAAGAAAATATAATTATCTATGGGTACAGTTAATTATAAATACAATTTACTGAATCTGGTAGTATTTAACAATAAAATAAAGTACAATTAATTTTCTATCTTGTTGTCCATGATATGAAATTTGTTTCTACATCAAATTTGAATTATTCTGACAGTGACAGTACAGTTGATATATTTTGCTTGCACCTTGGTTTACATTATCGTTGACATATTACATGAACATGAAACTATTAAAATGTAAGTAAAACTATTTATTAGATTAGTCTTGAGATTAGTAGAATAAACAGAATTAGGCGAGAGGTCGTGTACTGGCCACAGCAGATTTTTTATACTTTAAAAATTATACTATATCTACATGTTGTATTTATAATTAAATACCTTGCTACTTATACATTTACATGATTTCGTTAATGATAATGCGAAAATATTATGACGAAGATAAAATTATTTATTTAATTGAAATTGTTGTTACAGATTTTAATAGAGTGCTTGTTAAAAGTATTTATAACTATATTGTGCTTATTTTGATTTACAAACGTAAAATAATATATTCAAAGTAAATTATAATACAAATAGTTCATTTTTCAAATAATTCTTCTATCGAAAAAGTGTGAAAAACATTTTGCATCATGGAAAATGTTATAGAAGAAACAGTATTTTCAACAAGGCTCTTCAGTTCCTTCATAATTTCAGCAGAATTATCATTTATCATCTTGTTTGTAGATTCTGTGAGTTCTTTATTGCCATTGAACAAGTCGTCAAAATGAAGAGTCATTCCACCAATAGAAAGATCTATTTTCTGATCTGTCCACTCAATGTATTCCTTATTGTGTCGAGTTGCAAATTTACCGTCAAAGTGAGTTACTGAATGCAGATCAGCTGTAAGTACATAATAATAATGTTTTTATCTGCATTTTAAATTAAATAACTAATATTGTTTTTTATTTATTACACAAAAAAAAATTATTACCATTCACCATTTAGGATATTAGAATCCAGTGAAAATTTTTTAAAACTCTTATCATAAGATATTATGTAAAACTTGGTCATAAAAGTACATTTTTAAATATTTTTATAATTACCTCTCGCCTAGAGAGGTATAGGGATCGTGAAAAAATTCGATGTCGAGATTTTTGTCAATAAGCACGTTTTAGCACCTTTAGAACCTATTTTGACTATTTTCACGATGATGTCTGTGTGTGTGTGTGTGTGTGTGTGTGTGTGTGTGTGTGTGTGTGTGTGTGTGTGTGTGTGTGTGTGTGTGTGTGTGTGTGTGTGTGTGTGTGTGTGTGTGTGTGTGTGTGTGTGTGTATGAAAGTCTGTATGTACGCCTACTATAGCCTTTCGTCCCGGTTCATTATCTCAAATTCTACTGAACATAAAATTCTAATATTTTGCATTATACATTTATATATGTTAATGAAGAGCTGAAAAGATTTTGGTAAAAATCCACCAACCGGAAATAGTACTTTTCTTGTAGCACTATAACATTTTTTGCAAAAATTGTATAAAATAATGCGATTGTTACAATTTGACATACCACACATGAAAGAAGAAATTACATTGTACAATATTTAATCTTACTTGTTTCTATATCTTTAACCAATAAAGAAATATAATTTTTTTAAATATATAATTTTACCTACCACGATTTGTGAATCCCGAAATAGAAATAAAATTTAAAACAAAAATAAAATTGTCAATGTGACAGATAAACAGAAATAATATAATGTATGATTATTTTATATTATTATATCAAATGTTATACGGTGTTGTTGTATTTTATTTAAATTAAAGCTTAATATTTGGTTAAATACGAGGTTAAATAATAATACTTCAATGTCAATGCGAGAGGTATTGTAACGGCCACGTCAGATTTTTTTTTATTGTTATTCAAATTTTAAAAAAAACTTTTCAAAACAAGAAAAGGTAACAAGAATAGGGGAGTACCCACAAATATTTGTAAATATAATGCTAATTTTTAAAGTCTGAATACGTACAAATTTCATACACAGATTTAAGTTTTACTGCTTAGAGAATTTTTAAGTATGCATTGTTCTCCAATGTGTTTATAGCTTCCCAATTGTGAAATTTCGAAAGATCCAGAGAAAATAATGTAGTGAAACATGTAATGTTTAGCACTCCAGAATTTTATACTCACTGAAATTTCCATCAGAATGACCAGATCCATTTATAGGTAAAATCATAACACGTCCATCCAACACGTATTCGGCCATAATCCGTAATGTAGGAAAAAATACATCAATAAGTGTTTTTGCATTAGTTACATCAGTTTCAACTTTATTTATAACTACATTTCGAGCTCCTTCTACCTTCACATTAGTGAATACAGCATTTAACCCAACAGATGACCCATTTCCGGTGTTAAAAATAATTTTATCGACTACAAATGGATCTAAGATGGGAATGTGCATTTCAGGAATTCCCTCTATGAGTTTTTCTCTATTTTCATTGAATGTATTTTTTATACATTCTCCCAGGACTTCTCCGTCAGTTGTAAATTTACAACGTTTTATGAAGGAAGCTGCAACATAGTAAAATTATTTGCACAACGTCGTTAGTTCTATTAAATTTTATTTTTTTAATGCACATTAGATTATCAATTTGCTATGTAATATGAATTGGAAAATCACAATCTTAATATATTTTACAAAATTCCTTTTTTTGACGTATACTTAAAAGTTATTTACCCAGTTTTTAATTTAAGGCTCTACACTTGTTGAACGCAATATTGCTGCAATAAAATCAGAATTCACGATTCTGGCTATATTGTTCAAAATAAAAATCTGAAATTTACCATAAGTAATTACGAAGCATTATATGATCGAAAAATTCATACAATACATTGTTGCGACAACAATTAGAGAAAATAAGAATTAATGTATGCATTTTAATATTACAAATTATGGCCTTATTATTGCATATTTATTAATTTGGTCTAAATAGTCGATTCCTTGCATTGTTCGTGAGAGTGCTACGAAAATATTTTTTGTCAAGAAAATTACATATCAGATTCAAAAAATAGTAAAAAATCGGCCAAATTGACAATTTTTACTAATTTATTACTAAAAGACCATTAAGTATTTCAAAAATATAATTTCTTAGCACTCTAGAGTCATCTTCTATCTATCTATATATATATATATATATATATATATATATATACAGGGTGAGTCATCGAAATGCCCGTCGTCGATATCTCCCTTGTCGTTAAAAATACAGCTTAAATTTATTAACATAATTTTGCGTCTACTCAAGGAGCATAACTTAAAATTATTTTCACATATACAGGGTGTTGCATAATGACTTGGCAATAATTGTTCGTCGTTTTTTAAATGAAACACCCTATATATTTTTATATATTTTGAATTGTATTTTATTTATCTATACGAATATATAAATTTCATTTTAGTTTTTCGCGGCGTTGCCAAGTTATTCAATTTTTTCTCTAAAAAAAGCCGAATACACGTATTGTTTTATAAAGGCGTACTGAAGTTATTTTAATAGTAAAAATTATGAATTTTTTTTTCTGTACAACTGTAACTATACTTTTTGTTCTGACATAACTTTTTTAAAATGTTATTATACAGGGTGTTCAGTACAGAGAATCAAATGTACTCAATTTCAAATGGCTATAACTCGTAATTTTCAAATGGAACACCCTATATTTTATTATTCTCTTGTGTGTATTTTTGCATCTTCTTATGTTATAAAAGGTGTCCTGTGCCTAAAAACATTAATTAAATTAATTTCGAAATTAATGTTTTTAGGCATAGGACACCTTTTATAACATAAGAAGATGCAAAAATACATACAACAAAATAATAAAATATAGGGTGTTCCATTTGAAAATTACGAGTTATAGCCATTTGAAAATGAGTAAATTTGATTCTCTGTACTGAACACCCTGTATAATAACATTTAAAAAAAGTTATGTCAGAACAAAGATTATAGTTACAGTTAGCCAGAAAAAAAAATTCATAATTTTTACTATTAAAATACTTCAGTACGCCTTTATAATACAATACGTGTATTCGGCTTTTTTTAGAGAAAAAATTGAATAACTTGGCAACGCCGCGGAAAACTAAAATGAAATTTATATATTCGTATAGGTAAATAAAATACAATTCAAAATATATAAAAATATATAGGGTGTTTCATTTAAAAAACGACGAACAATTATTGCCAAGTCATTATGCAACACCCTGTATATGTGAAAATAATTTTAAATTATGCTCCTTGAGTAGACGAAAAATTCGGTTGATAAATTCATGCTGTATTTTTAACGACAAGGGAGATATCGACGACGGGCATTTCGATGACTCAGCCTGTATATATATATATATATATATATATATATATATATATATATATATATATATATAAAATATGAACAGTGTATGTGTACTATCAAGAGCTCAGTTTGTAATATAGTAAGGTCCCTTTTTCACTATATTTTTGGCACAGTAACTCTATTTACTGTCGTATATTTTTTTTAGAATTTTGTTAACGAGCAACAATCAATTTGAACAAAAAATTTCTTCGCAATTAAATGCAATTTTTTATAGTATAATTGATTTAAATTTGAAAATCTGAGACAGGAATTCAATAGAGACACGTTTACTCTACTATTTAAAAAAATTTTGTTACTACTTGAAGTGAGCGACGATAAAAAGGAATTTTGTGAAATCTAATAAGATTGTATTTTTCTGCCTTAATTCAAATATAACTAATATAAAGTAAGGTGCATTTAAACGATAAAATCACCGGTTTCTCCCTTAATAGTCACAGTTTTTAGGTTTTTGTTTTTGACAAATTGTGACCGTTTCCAGCCCGTAACAAAAGCATAACTATAATCATTGTTCACGTTAAATTTTTGTTGACAAATGGAACTAAATGCGAAGATTTTTAATAATTTATTTTGTTATTAATTAATTATGGTACAGGTAATTACAGTATGTGATATGGAAAAATATCTTCTAAATAAACTTTTCATAAATTAAAGTAAAAATTATCTACTATTTTAATGAAAACTATTGAAAAATTAAGAAAACGAGTAACAATGATATTGACTGACGTTTAACCATTGAACTTGTTTTATCTATAAAATATAAATATTAGATCTGCTATATGATAAAAGAAAATAATGTAAATGTAATAATACTTACGTAGCTGTTTCTGATGTGAATTATTCACTACAGTGACTAATAATACCACCAAACAAAACAGTGCGTAAGCCATTTTGTAAATTTTCTAAGAGAAGATCGAAACTTTTCTCTTATATACTTGTAGAAGTAGCGCAAAAAGGCATACAGTACACAAAAAACTATAAATTGCAGGCATTATTTACACTCATGTATTATCATAAACATAGGTACATATAATTAAAAATCAATTCAGTATGATTATTTCTCCAGATTGGTAATTGCAATATAATATGACAAATAATTTTCATCCATTTATTCATAACCTATAATTTCTAATTAAATATTATATAATGTTAATTAAACAATTTTCCAAGTAGTTAAATTTAAGATACTCGTGTATGAATTTATATTAATTGAAATTTATTTTTTTTATTAAAAGTAGCGTCAATTAGTATTTTCATAAGTTATCACAAAAATTATAATAGTTATTATTGTATTAAGTGCGCGAATTCATGTTTTTTGTGCGTGAGAATGTCCCTTATTTGACGAGACTTGTCGAGTTAATAGTTAAATAAGTCATTCAAACGCACTATACTATACTATTTACTAAATAAACTAGTGCTACACTACAATAAATTAAAAATGAGTGAACAGAAGAAAGGTGAAGAATTTTCATCAAAATGCAGCAAACGTTAGAAACAGAAAATTTTACATTCTTAACAAAGGATAAAGATATTTCTAAAATTAAAGAATGGAAAAATTTTGAGGTAGGTAATAATAATGGTGTTGCTCAAAATTTTTGCACGATGTGTTAAGTGCAAGATACTACTGGCATAAAAAAGCAAGACTGGTAATTCATTTTCATATTCCTGACTTTATAATCCAAACATTAGAGGCAACAATAGGCCAAAACCACATATATGGCAGAATAAATAGCATAGGAAAATAGCCCTTACTTACACATATTCTTTCGACCATGTTACTTACATACATCTAAGTCTAAGGTATATAATTGCTTGTACAAGTCGGGTTCCTACGATTCTACATGAAAAATTTAGGATTTGTTAGCCTTGTCTATCTGTAGTTGTAAGAACCGTACTTGCGTTAATTAGAATTAAAATGATATAATTATATTTAACCAGATATTTTACTTAAAATAAGTACACACGGTTATTAAATATTGGAAAATGGATATTCACCAGTGATGTTATATCTATAAATGCATAAATCGACGATTGAATGATTCACTACCTACTACTACACAAAATCTAGAACCGAGGGTACTAGGTAATTGTTGATTCTAATTTTATATGGATGGAACATTGCGATTACGTTGCCATAAAGTTATCATCAAATTTACTTTAAAACCTTTATGGCACACTATCAAGTGTGACGCTAAAATTGCATATCATATACTTTATTTGAAAGTATGTCGTATGAGGTCACTCTGCTGCCACCCCTAGAATTTTGAGTCTGCAGAGACGTTAGAGTTACCTCAATCAGCTCTTACCGTGCCAAAACAAAATTCTTATTTCTAAATCATTGAATATACTTAGGTACCTTTCCCAGTATGTATGTACATATTGCACTGCATAGGTACTACATATTATAAAAATATCCCCTAGGTTATTCATATAATAATACTGCTTTTATAATACTAGAAATAAAGCTAACATTTACCACCCTTTTCTACGGCTAAGTAAATCTAAATTTAGAGTTAACTATTATTCAAATAAAATCTATAAGTCTACCGCAAAAATACAAAACTCCAAATATCACCGAATTTAAACAAACTATTAATCAAACATAAAATAGTGGCACAAGAAGAACAGAAAATAAATATAGAATCAAGCAATACAAAAGAAGATATACAACCATTTCAAAATTCAACACAAAAAACCCACAAAAGACATGCATCATCCAATTCAGATACCGACAAAGACATGCAAATGGCAAAAAACACAAAAAAGAAGAAAACGGCACCAACACAAATTTCTCAAAGTGAACTCTCCTATCCACTTACTAAAATAGAAGAAATAATAAACAAATACATTCTAATCTACGAACAATTTATAGATCTGATCTACTACTTTAAGGCAGGGATTAAACATTAAACTATGAGTATGAACAAGTACCTACATAATATACTCACGGAGTACACTAACGAAACTGGAAAAATCATATATATGTTTTAAGATATCCATTCAAAAATAAAAAATACGGAATAAATAAAATTGGGAAAAAACTCAAAAAATTCGAATCAGAAAATGAAAATAAGATCAGTTCAATTAACCTATGCAGCTCATTTAATAACTTATCACAAATTTAATCACAAGACGAACAATCACAGATTTTCAACCTAGAAGACGAAAACCCACTATCAGAATCCAATCCCAACAACCAAAATGACAATAAACAGAAGAAAACTTGTTAAACTTCATAAATGACATACAAATTAATATCAAATAAAATATAAACACATAAATTTAACATAAACTTTTGTATCGGTATTGGTCCTAATAGCCTTAAATGCTGAAGGACCTAATGGCATAATTATTTTAAAAAAACTATTAAGAATTGCCTCCTACAAGCAGGTCCTTTTACAACTGCTGAATATATACATAGGTATATTAACTACATATAAGTAGAACAATTATCATTATTTAATCTTTCTTAGTTTTTAAGTTACCTATTGTTTTGATTCTTTTTTCTCCACCTATGTAAACATATATTGTATGTATTCACATCAATAAATGTTATTATTATTAAATACAGCTACTATTTTTAAATGTTTTTATATACCTTCGTTCATGAATACAATAGGGAGGTACTTAATTTGGAAGTTAAGAAAATAGGTAGATTGCTTCGTCAAGGCTAACATGTTTTTGTCTGGTCGGTCAGGGCCTTACAAATCTGCTACTGTCTTTTTTTTCATATAATTAACAAAAAAGTTATTTTGGTACATAACTCCTTTTCATACAAATCATTAATCTAAAATTGATGGTTGAGAAATGAGTGACCTAAAATCTGTGTGGTTTAAATTATTCTTGAGCACCGGCTGTAAGAACAAAGAACAATACATAAAACTGATTATATTTGACTGCCTTAAAATTTATATTTCCATGATACTACCTTACCTAACTCTTCGTTTTAAAATCTAATCACTTTAGTAATTAAAATCAAATTTACATAAAATTTATTTGTTCCGTTTTATTATCACATTATAAACAATACAATAACTTTTTTAATCCTCTTGTATATCTGATTCAAAACAATTATCACGTCAATATATATTTTTTAAATGTATGAATTATAAAATATAAATTGTTAAACCTAAAGTTAGTTTCTTATATAGTACTTAATTATGTGCAATATTAATAAGGCAAAATTTCATTTGCAGGAAGACGGCGGATATAACTTTCAACAATGTGTTTGTAGAATTCTCCACCATATTCATTGGCAATAGGATTCACTGTGTCCAACACTAATCTGTCGTTCTCATTAAAGAAGTCTTGAATAACATTCACTGAAAAAGAAAGTTTACTTTAATAAAGGTATTTATAAACGTAAGATGAATAATTTGTTTGTATAGCATCAGTATTTCATCAATTCTGGCTTTATTGTTCAAAATAAAAATCTGAAATTTAACATGAGTAATGACGAAACATTATTTAATTGAAGAGTTAATTTTTGCATTTTAATATTCAAGATTATTATTTTATTAATGCATACAATTGAATTTTGTTTTTCTTACGATGTTCTGAAGAGTGCCACAAGAAGTTTTTTTTAAAAAAAACTTCAAACAATAAGTTTAAATAATAATAATTTTAAAATTGACGAAATTGATTGATTTCGCCGGTTTTCACTAATTAATTACAAGCAGACTATTAGGTATTTTAGGAAAATCGTCATGTGGCACCCTAGGGACAGTCTTTATAAACTTACATTTCAAATATGAGTTCATAGTCACAATCTTGAGTATTGTAGCACCATATTTTGCTCTGAATTTCATAGCAAGTGTATAGCCTTTATACCATAGTACATTTTGTTAAAATTTAAAAGACTTGGCACAAAAAGATTTATTGGACGTTGGCACTAAAGCCTCATTCACATAAGCATTTAGTTTTAAGGTTTACATTTATGTTTTTGTTTAAGAAAGTTTGAATTCGTATAAACAAATACGAGCATTCACACTTCCTACTTTGAAGCACTGTGAATTCTCATATTTCTTTACATGTACCTATACAAACTTTCTTAAACGTAAACATAAATGTAAACCTTAAAACTAAATGCTTATGTGATTGAGGCTTAAGTAATGTAAAAGATCTATTCAAGATGCATACGTGTTTAAAGCAAGATGTATTTAGAAACAATTATAGTATACCTTGTTGTTGATTTGCAGGATCAATAGAAATCAGTTTGATGTGTGCTTTATCAACACGCATCTTCATGTTCATTTTGTCAACAGTAAAATATTCTCTACTTTTTCTTTCACTTGTTTTTAGACGGAATGAAAAACTAACATCAACGTCAGCTGAAAACATAAGTTAATGTTAAAGCTTTTACGAAAAATTTACTTTAATTAAAATACTACTTACTGAAGTTGCCATCAAAGTGAGCGCTGCTTTCCAGGGGAATAACGAAAAGTCGTCCGGTAGCGAAATAATCACAGATCATGCGTACTTTTGGTACGGTTACGGTAACTTCACCACTTAAAGAGTTGGGATCAAATCTGAAAATAAAATGTATTTAAAATATGCACAAAAAATTCATTTTTGCACTTCCGGGACTAAAACTCTTCTTTAGTCTTTATTTTTAGGGACTAAGGTTCTTAATTTGAACCCAAGGGATTATTTTTCATATTTAATGCCGTTGTCAAGAAATTGAATTAATTAATCCCGTTGTCAAGTAAATACGTGCTATTTGTTTCGAAGTATCTACGGTAACAATATAAATATTTGTCATAAAGTTTACTGCCAAAATTGCAAAATGTGTATTTATCTTTTAAACTATTTTAGACCTATAAGAAAAACAATGTTAAAATTTTAATTTCGCTGTAAGTTTTTACCTGATTGATTTTAGAGCTAAACTGTAAAAAAAATGTAACGAGATAAACGTAAAATTTGCCATATTTGAGATTTGTACAGATTGCCATGAGAAATAAAACGAATTAATCAGATCAAAATAATAAATACTTCAATTATTTACGAATTACGATAAAATGTACCTTAGGAAGAAAAAGAAAATAATTATTCCTTCTTATGGTTCAATAAATATATAAGAAAAACAATTTAAAATATGTCAACTGTCAGAGTGATGGATTAAAAGTGGATCGAAATAAATAATTAAAAATTTGGTCATCGAACTTATTTACTTATTTAGTATAAGAACCAGAACTAAACATTTAAAAAAACATGAAAGCGTCATTTAAATCAAATTTTGAAAAGTCAAGAAAACATCACGATAGTTCTAATTTTATTCCACGTTCATCTCTAGAAAATGAAAAATTACCTCTATTGATGCTGAGAATAGATATGAGTTAATACGATGTAGTCAGATCAATAAGTCTGATCGTCTAGGTTTATCAGATTCTGTTTCTTAAGATAAAATTAAAATTTTGTATAGGTACAATAATTATATTTTACATTTAAATTAAATTTAGGGAAGAATATAATATAATAATATATAATATAACACAATAGTTGATAAAAACTAAGGGGATTAGTAAATATGTAATTTTAATTAAGATTATATTAAAAACATTTATTTGTAGTAATAATCTAGTAGTCATTCATTTATAATAGCACAAAATTGATCGCTTATAAATCACTAGCATTTTAATATAATATAAGTTGGTAGTGGTAAAAATAACAATTCATCAATTTGACTTTACTACTGTTTTAATTGCTGTTACCGAGAACAAACAACGAATTAAAATATAAATAAATGTCTAGAAACTAATCATCTAATGAGAAATATGAAATATCGTTATAATATACAGGTTGCAAAGTATTTTTGTAGGTATGTGACTTGAACCATTTAATTTAATAAGAAGTAAAATTTTCATTGGCATATTTTATATCTATTAATTACGATATTGTAAGAATTATTCCAATACTTACTTAACTTTTTTGAAAATAGCATCCGCCTGGCCAAAGAAAGTAGTGTTCTTCATAACCATTTTTACTTTAACGAATTCTAAATCACCCTCTGCTGACATGAAATCAATTTTCATTGGGTCAAAGGGTTGTAGACCCCATTCTGGAATCCCATCTTTAAGCGATTTTATGGCATGTCCAGCTTTTTGAAGCAAACATGCGTCTAATGCAGGATCTGAACGATGACAATAAGCGCTGTCAACTGTAATATTAAACATACACAAATGATAATAATATGTCATTTATTCTAAAAAAAACTTAATCCGTTCAGAAACACAATAAATAAAAATAATTTTAAAATTTTACTATTTTCCCGAGGAAAAATATTTGAACATCGATTCGACTAAGGCTTTAAAATAAAATTCATACAAAGTACCTTATAGAGAATTATTTGGAGAATCTAATGCAGGAATCCGCAGGTCAATATTTTAATTCGTTTAGATATGCTAACACAATAAACACAAAAATACTAAATTTTCACTATTTTCTCTAAGAAATTATGTTTGAACTGTGGCTAAACTAGTGCTCCCGAAATGTTGATAATTATGTACATAACAAAAAAATATCTAAGAAATCGAATGTTGAAGCCCGGAAGTCGGTATCTTTTTTCATCCAAAAATAAAAGCAGTTTTGTTTAAAAAAAAAACAAAATTACGGTATTACCTAAAATAACTAAAATTATATTTTAATGATTTTCTCGAGAACTATTAATTTTAGTAAAAATTCTTTTTTTATGGAAAATATTTTCTCTGGTTTAATTTTAACAATTTTCAAAAAAGTTTAGCCCTCTACCATATACAAGGGAAAAACCGAAAAAATCGGTTTTTTCGTGGTTTTTCGGTTACAACTTTTTAAGCAGGAAAGTTACGAGGTGGCAAACCTGAAATTCGTGTTCAGCAAAAAGCATATAGGATGAAAGAAAAAAATACTTCTCCAAAACTTTCCAGACAGAATCCTAAATTTACTGGACTACATGTTTGACAAAGTTATTTAGTTTGTGGCGGTTTGTGGGGTTGTTTCATTCGGCTTCGCCCCGTTTGGCAGTCACTCATAAAATGTCACTTTACACTTAAATCAAATAACTAATATATTTTACTTTGATAATAACCTTTTAACAGGACTAAATTATTACGTTTTTTTAAATTTTTGGTAAAATCATAACAACAGAAAACTGCTGTAACTTATATTTTAATCATCTGGTTTTAGGTGATCCAAGGAGCAGTATTGTATAAAATTTAGGTAGCAGTAGGATCAAAGAAATAAATTTGTTTGTAACATTAATTTATTTTGGAACGTTTCGGCGCCAAAACGTCATCATCAGCCTTTTACAATTATTTTTATTACATGTTCTTGTTGTAATTTAATTGTTCTGGTTACATATCATAGTATTACACATTATAATGCTTACTGTTTGAGTTTGAAGTTAGTTTAACTAGTTATCAAACTCAACAAAACAGACTTATAGTTAAAGATTTAGATTTTGTATGTATTTTGATACTATTCTCCTACTAAAACAGCATCCAAAAATCTAATTTCTTATGATATTCGCATGTAAACAAAAATTACCTTCATCGGTAAACTTGTTTTTGATGGTAACCTTGAATGAATTTTGTATAATGAAAAATTTTCAAGATAGCTTTCACTACCTGCAATACAAACTGTATAATATTCACATAAAATTTGTATGAAGACGCAAAAACTAAATCAACCTGTTATATTATCTTATAACATACGTTCCAATACGACCGGATTTGGATTCGCTTTCATGTTTCATTGACCTACAAAAATGTCAATACCCTTTCAGAAAATCTATATACTGAAAATAACAACTTTTGTCAGTACAGGCTTTTATGGAATAGCACGTTGCTAAAAATGTATCCTATAAGAGTAATGTGCTAGACAATGAAAGAATATATAATTATAGTAAAAAGAGTAGGAAGGTTTTGTGTTGGCCACATCAGATTTTTTTTAAATAGGTTAGGTTCAAGGTTCTTCAATGGACATACTGTGTTTTTGCGTGTCTTTCAATATTTTTATTTTTCAAATCGTACCATCTATTCAGGAGATATACCTATACAATACATGTGCAAAAACACTGCAGAGTTTCCACACAAAAAATAGTATGAGACGATGGCGAAAGAAAAACACCAGTATCTACCATGGATACACTGTGTTTTTGTGTGATATTTTGTAGATAATTTCCTGCTACCAAACATACCCATTTCTGAAACAATACCATGCGCACTTGAGCAGGGTACGAAGATATATATCAACGGATGGATGCATATTTTGATATTTATTATGATATAATGTCCATATCATCATTCATTCATTGATATACTATATCAAGATATTTTAAAACTTTGCTATGGAGGATTTATCAATAATTTTATTAAATATTTATGAAGAAGAGACAAAAACTTGGGACACATAATTTATATTACGACAAAATATGTATTAGCAAGTGCAAATATAGTTATTGAAAATTTGAATATTTATTAAGTGACGTAGCCTGCTTCAATTTTGGTTTAAAAGTAATATTTACTTTGTGATTTTTTGACAGAAATTATAGAACTGGTATTTTAGAATTCATTTGAAGTATATTTGAAGCATTAAAAATTTCAAGAGACTACCTTCGTTGTCTTCTCATTATGGCGTAGTTAAATTTTAGTTCATTTTAGTATGTTATGCAATTATCATTTACTATTATCAAATTCTACTCAACTACTTGCCCTAAAAGTAGATTTTTCTCTGTTTGAACACTTGCCGAATTCAAGTTAAAAAAATCATATTTATATCATATCCTAGTTATATTATTTTAATTCCAATATATGCCTCCTCAAAACACATTAATTTTCTGCTGTATTTTTGTTTAGTTCAGAAACTGGAACAATCCTAAATATTCTATATATTCTCATTAATTAAACAAAGTACAATCTGTCAATCAATGTTTTTTAAAGTGAATCTAGTTAAAGCGAGAGTTAAAGGTATCATCATTTCATAAGAAAACCAAGGAAATTTAAGATACCATTAAAATCTTATAGGTTACAGATAATTAGTTTCAAAGGCTGGTATATTTTTAACAAATTATTTGTTTTTGACGATTGTGATTTAGAACAATAATTACTGTTATTTGCAAAGGATAACCGATTTATAGGATGTAGGTATAGTAGACACTTTGTTGTTAATTGTGTTAGAGTTTGTTTGTCATCCTATAATATAAGTTGGTAAATACCTAGATATTTATTTAATTGAGATTTGTGCTGTAATTTTAATTATCAGTGAAATGTGAAGATAATATATAAAAATGCTTATTTTTATTTTCCCCCTATATTATAACCATTTTCTGTGTCGATAATTTTTATATACAGGGATTGATAATATATTTTATAATTCGGTAATACGATTGAATCAAATCAAATAATTATTTGGGAAAATTAATAATTTATACAAATATAAATTCAAATTAACCAAATTAAGAACCAACTACTCGTAGGTCGCAGGTATAGGAAAAATGTATCCATTTAGAATTGAGTTAATCTTGAAAAATACGCAGGATGATACGACTAGGTAATTTTAAATTTAATAATTTAAAATACACTACGTAATAAAATTACTATAAACAAAATAAAGCAAGTTTTTCACTTACGCAATGTTTTTCCCAATACAGCGTGCCCTAAGGCTAATAAACACACATATAACAACATCTTGGTGTAGGTATGAAATAATTATGCTCTTACATTTTGCTGTCTTATTTATACATGTTTAGTAGAGTTGTCGTGGAGGGAGAAACTTTTTATTTATTTTTTTGTAGCTGAATTGTACAAAGGTCGGGTACCCTGGCATATTTTATAACATTTAATTAATTTTGTAGAAAAGTTGTTATGTTATCAATAGAGACGGGAAATTTTTTACTTCATTTTTAAGTACTTCAGTGATACTTAAGACTTTTACTTAAGTATTTTTGAAATTCAGACCAAAATACTTGAATTTCAAGTACTGTATGTAAAGTACTTGTGCTTAAGACAATAGCACAAATAGAACACACAGTTTTAAATGAGAAAGCGCGCACATGCGACTAAATAATATTAGCAATTAAAAAGATGCAACAGCCCTATTTTTCTAGCGACACGATTGCTGCGATTTAAAATGAGTTACAAAGGAAGGAATAAGGAATTAATCTACGCACACTTGCTTTTGCTGCTATTTTGTAGCATTCTATATTTGGTGAGCAACCGACTGATTTAAATATATTTTTACGTCTATTTGAATTTTTATGTGCAATTATTTGATATAATTCATCAGAGCTCTTAATATTCATTCTGTAGAATTGAACAAATATCTTGGTGCAATTTATGAAATCTAAATGAAAGTTATACAATTTCCTCTTTTGGCTATTAATGAAATGTACTGAATATTGTTAACGTATTTGTTATTTTTTAAACACAACAGCAGATCTACAACACCAATATGTTTTTGAAAATCAATTTTAAAACTGAAAAAGTTGCAATAGTTTAATTGCAAGTGCGTGTATCATAACATTTTCTTGCGATTTTTCGATCGCAATGACCGAAAATCGCAAGTGCGTGCATAGTCTTATAAAAAGGTAAAGCTCAAATTTCGGATATCATAATATTTATTTTAATTCATATTGTCACAAGCGTCACAAGTTTAATAAAACGAACGTAACAGCAGGTTTGTTTTGAACGTAGAGAACTGTCATGTTTGAGTATTAATTAATGAAAACTAAAGTATGACCAAGGTTCTCAATACAATCCTTATATTTCAGTAAAATTACAAAATAATAATTTGTAGGTTGGAAATTGAAACTAAAGTTATTTAAGAATAATTATTTTTAATATTAAAACTCCTGTACAAAATTAACGCATTACAAAATTTTTGCTTTAATTTGATGATATGATAAGACTTAGTTTAGTTGTCCTATAACTATAAAACAGTAAAGCTAAAATTTCGGATATCAAAATATTTTTTTATGTGATATTGACCTACATACTTAATAGCCAAGGTTCTCAATAAAATTTTGTTTGTTTGTTAAATTATATTTCAGTAAAGTTACAAAATATTATTAGTTTGTAGGTATAGGTAATTAAAACTAATGTTATAAATATTAAAAAGCAACAAGATGAATACATATTATAAACTCCTGCACGAAATTAACTCATCACAAAAATTTTACTGTATGAGAAATATTATCAGCATTTTGTTGCAAGGTAATTGTTGGGTTTCAACTCGATTTGAAATCAGGCAACAATAAATCGCATAGTTAGACCTTTTTATGAGATGGGATATAATTCTCGAAAACCAGCGCAAGGACGAAAACGACGTACTAACGAGAGAGATGGTCCGATGGTCGTTTTTAAATTCTTTATATTGACTTCATCGTCTTGCTTGTTTGTCTCTCTATCTATCTGTCTGTTACGTACCTACCTATTTCCATTTTTGTTTTGTGTTGAAATTTGCAACTCACGCTTGTTTACGATCCAAAATTTCAAAATTGCTCACTCTGACCCGAAAATTGCACGAGCCGTGCCCATTTCTAATGGGGGTTTCCAAGCCTACGGCTTTTAAAGAAATACTTAATGGATAACAATTTTCAGCATAAGTTATAGAAAAGTGATAATAATTGTTAATTTTGATAGATCTATTACCTTTTTATCGAAATGAAAATGTAACTCTTTTGAAACGTGCATTAAAATGCGCCATGTCCTAAGTATGTGTGTCGTTAACAATATTGAAACCAAACCGTGAGTAGATTTATTCGTGCAAAATCGTTTTTCGTCGTTTTGACTACGGAATGGAGTACGGACATGTGTTGAAATAAGATAAGATCTACGTAACGTATTCGGTCCTTGTTAGTGCGTTGAACGTAAGTTCTTAGCGCCGGTGACGTCACACCGTCACACTCGGCATCGTTTTTCGCGACACCTATTTTTTTAAACTTTATGAATTTTTTTCTGGCTTATTAGCAACGTTTAATGTATAGATTCACATCTCCAGTGGAGATCCATATGGATGCATTATTCTTGAGCATGTACGCTTACACCTGCAAACCTGAGAGTAATTTTTGCTTTGTTTTCAATAATAATTGTTATGTTATAATAATTAAGCTTTAATCATGTAATATTTATATATAAATCACTTCTAAACTCTTACATGATGTTATAATATTACATTTAGAATTAAGTTCCCTTAACTCTTTGGAGTAAACAGGTTCAAAATTTGAACCACTAATTTTTCGAATTACTCGGTACATTGGTGTGTAAAATGTACCATCAATTTATAGAATTTTTACCAGATAAGTCCGTAGGTTTAAGCCGTATACCACCAGCGCACGCATAAGTTTGTAGTATATTCTATGGAACATAGGGGTTAATTTCAGTTATATTATATTGCTTTTGACTATGTAATAGCGTTTATTTTCCGCTGTGCAACAGAAAATACTTCTGTACCTCTAAGGGTGTAATTTTATTCATTTTACCGTACCTCAAAGAGTTAATTTATTAAAATTTATTAATTTAAACGATTTAAAAAATAATTCGTTAATTTTGTCCAGGAGTTTATTATCATATAACTAGGCTGGCGATTGATCATGATGAATAATTGATATAAATCAAGGTTAATGTTAATCATCATGAAGGTTAGAATAAAATTAAATCTTTTTGTCTAATCTTCAAGCAGAATATATAAAAAATAAATTAAATTATTGAATTATTTTGATTTGTACAAGTATGAAAATAATTTACAAGGGAAACAATTCATCATATTGAAAAGATCCTGTGATTGCATTCGCAATTCTGGTAAATACATCTCCTAATGACGACTCCAGCGCTGGACGAATTTCTTCAACGAATACATCTGAGTTAGTGTCCAGTATATCATTAGCCGCTTTGTTTAATAATGGATCTTGACCAAATAATCCTTCAAGTTTCATCACTGCTTGGCCAATGGTTAAGTGAATACGTATTTTATCAAAATACATGTGTTCACTGTTATTTTCTCTGTTTTGTATTTTATGTCCTTGCATTTTTGCATCGGCAACAAATTTAGCTGAAAAACATGATAATGAATGTACTGTAGTTCAACTGTTTAAGATTGTTGTTTAACTAAATGACCAAAACATGCTTCACACAAGTTTGTTATTTATTTAACAACAAACAAATGTAATAATAAAAAATTCGCGATGTACGTTCCATTCTTTCAAGTCGAAGACTATGTGTTATGACAAAATGTGTTTATTAAAACAAGATAATTTAAAACTACCTAGTGAATGACCAATGACATTTGTTTGTTGTTAAATAAATCACAAACTTGTGTGAAGCAAGTTTTGGTAATTTAGGTAAACGACACTCTTAAGGGAATCTTTAAAAATAAAAATGTCAATGTAACTGATGAACAGACGTATAAAGTTTTTAAAATATTGAGTTTACATGTATCGATTAAACATCGATAGTACTATCGACAACTATCGATAAAACGCACTATCAAAAACTATCGATACATAAATATGATATTTGTTGTTAATTTTTATAAGAATTCATATGCATAAGATCGAAATAAAATAAATTTAGATAATTTCTGAAATTATTACTAACCAGTAAAAAAATATCGATAGTTATCACCATCGAATGGTATCGATAGGATTAAGATCTATAGCTCGATATGTCTTATCGTCCTTTTCATCCAGTTTGGATGGCATTTTTAACATTTTAGGGTATTTATTTGTTATAAAGTAAAAGAAATAATGATAATGACCTAGTGTACATCTACATGACACAAATATAATATTTTTACCCAAAAGATGTGAACTATCACTACGGTAACTGTACCGGCGAAATTGTTACAAGCAAACTTAGTTAGGCATTGTGTAATGTGTAATAAGAAATAAAAAATAAAATTTCTATTCCAAAAATAAAATTTCTATTCCAATCGAACTTCACTTATATAGGTAGACGTTAGTGTTAGTTTATTTTACAATCTTTAACAATTTAAATTATACAATAAACCCATTTGAGGATTTTTTTCCATTAATTTCCATTTTCAACATTTATTTTTGTTTAAAAAATCTAGTGTTTATAACAAATTGTATTTTTTTTAAATACGCAGTGGGTTTTTAATGAATAAAAATAAACGTGTAGTTTGTAGTACCTATAAGGTCAACATAGTTATAAAACGCAGAAACAGATAACATGGTTTTGCGTAAAATGATAGAATGATAGTCGAAGAAGAGAAACATTTTAGTCAAGATGCAAATATAACCTTCAAAATGTAAAATTATATTCATTCACAAGAATACAGGAAATATGTTCTTGTAATGCAAAAGAGGAATGAATAACCCATTATCAGTTTGTTGTAATAAAAAAATATGAAGTAAATTTTTGTAGCTAACTACCTACATTAACACATTACAGTCGGTGTTAAAGTAGCAAAAACAAATAATCTTAAATTTTAATTACATAGTTTAAACCATTAGTTAAATACTTAATGACGTTGAAAAACTTTGCACAAGAACAAAACGACGATAAATATCTTATGTTTTTTTAAATAATACGATAATACCAATACCTACACATAAAATTTAAAGAATACTTACAAAAAGTTCCATTTATATTTCCATGTCCATTAAGCTGCAAGAAAAGTATATTCATATTTATGGAATATCTTCCTCTAAAATATAGTTTGGGTATGAGAACTCTGAATTCGAATAAGTTTTTCTCAATGTTGTGGCTGAAAAAGATATTTAAAATAATTTAATTCTTATAGGTAAATAATACTAAAAAAGTATTGTATTATGAATTCTTTATCTAAGCAGTAGCTGCGCGGGTTTAAGCAGTAGCTGCGCGGGTTTAAGACCTGTTCGCACGAGGATTCTTTGAAGATTTTACCAAGATTCTGAGTCCTGAAAAAAAATCGTGGTTTTGAAGCAATAAATAAATTAAAAATTCTTCTTTTCCAAGACTCATTGAAGAAATAATTTAGCGGCACCGCAATAGGTAGAAAATTCTTACTAGAAAGAAGAAAACTTCTTCTTTTCCAGGATTCAGAATCTTGGTAGAATCTTCAAAGAATCCTTGTGCGAACAGGGCTTTATACAGCGTTCTGCATGTTATGACATATGGACCCGGATTTCCGTGGTTCGAGTTATCGTCTCTTAGCCGGCAATGTGTAATTGACGTTAAATTGTAAAAAAAAATTGCAATTAAATCGCGTTCGGACAGTCAAGCTGATCACTTGATCGTCTTAAATGTAGTCCTGGTTGCCGCTTTAAATTTTAAAGGTCGTCGCACGAAATCAGACAACTGCATCAAGACTAATCGGTCGAAAAGTGGTTGGATTCCACTATAATAACATCTACCACTCTATAATTTGGAGTTAATCCTGTTAACAGCAAAATAAAAATCTTTCCTTTTTCAGTTTTAAAGCCAAAATTTCGGAGTGGTCTTGTTCTATGACAATCTACATATAGATAAATAATTTCCATGGTGTCATTCCATGTTCTAATTCAGACGCCATGCGTTACACATTTGATAAATAATTTTTTTCTCTACAAGGAGGTTATTAGAAATTTCTTTGTAAATTTTATTTTTCCCAAAATAATTGAAAAAATGTAAAATTTTAACGATTATTGCAGGTTCTTCAAATCTGCATTATACCCATGGTGGATTTGTTGATGAAAGGGATATAATTGAATTTTTTGTAAAAATATATGTATGAAGGTACATAAACTGCAGAGGAATCTCTTTTAAGGGCTGTACCCCATTTTAGGGAGTTATATTTAAAAAAATTAGTTTTAAAACTTTTGCCCAGTCATTTTAGACAAAATTTCGGCTAATTTCCTGATCTGTGTACCTACCTATGATTCCTGTTCAATAATGTCAATGTGTAATGTGTCAAAGTGAAATATCATATACAGTGCATATTATTAATTAATGGAAATGTTAGTACCTAAATATAATGTAGTTGTAACACGTGCCGAAAAACTTTTACATGCTTATGTTTCGAATCTTGTTGAAAATAGAACACTAGCACGTAAGAAACTTTTATCGACACTTGAGACCCAATACTAGTTATGTTGGCTCTCAGTTTTAATAATTGACATTTTATTTATAACCTATTTTTAATGTATACTTACTTGATTGATTTAATAATGAATGAACTTGGGCCCCACGCACTAACATCAGTAAGATTTAGGTTGACACGAGTTGCTTGAGAACCCCGTTGTAAATAAATATTTCCTAAATGTAATGGTTCCATAGGTGGTACATTTAAATCAGGTATACCATCTCGAAGTTTAGGCCGCAATATTTCTACAGACTTTACAATACATTCACTGATTTTTGGATCATTACGATGGCATACGTGAATGTATTCAGCTAAAATATAAATTTCATTGAGATAGTTTAATACGAGTACAATAAAATAATATAATTAAGTAGTACTTAATTATAAAACAATTCTTTTTTATCAAATTGCCAGTGAAATACAAATCAATTGAAGAAAGATTATTTAGTTAACATAAATGGTCAACAGATCAAAGATCCTTTTACCGATCATAAACAAAAAATAAGATTGTGCCCACAAAAATTGAGAATAAGAACTAAGAATAAGAAAAGTCTAAAAGTTATAACAGTTATAACCTATGAGTGGGTTTATGCTGCAGAAGTAAGTATAATGCGTACCTAATGCATAGTGCACACGGGGAAACATTTTGACATGTTTCCTGAAAAAAGTTTCCGGAAACTTCAAAGTTTTAACGGCGCCTATATAAAAATGAGACGTTTTCAGGAAACGTTGTGAAGTCCAACTAACTTCTTATTTGTCAAATTGTCAAATGTGACATGTGATCATAAACATATTTATTGTTTTTCAAAAAAAAATCTGCCATTTTCTGGAAACTTTTTTCAGGAAACTTGTCAAAATGTTTCTCAGTGTGCACTGGGTATAAGGAATAAGAATTATTTATTTAGCATAAACGGACTCATATGTTTCAACTGTTTTAACATTAAAACTATTCTTATTCTTTATTCTTATTCTTAAATTTTTGATCATAAACCCATCTTAAATTTCGATTAACTTAGGATCAATAAGAATCTGAAGAGTGACATTAAAAAAATGGGAGTAGAAAAAAGAATATTTTAATTTTAATTTAAAATTGTCGATAATTTCCGTCGTGGGATCCAGGCTTAACATAGAATAGCAATATACAACAAAATATATTTTACATTATTATTTATTATTTATTTCAAATTACAATGTATGTTCACGCAGACGTGAACCTAGAATAAAAATGTCTTCATTAATAGATCATAAATTTTCTGAAAAATGTTTAAAAATATCTTTGTTTGAATAGAGTATGTCAAGGTATCATAATAGAATAGTTACAAACATGTAAACAAAAGTGATAAATGCTTTTAAGTTACAATACTATTACTGCTGTATAAAAGTTAGGTAGGTACCTTATAATTAAAAACAAATAATGCGTAAATGAGACTTGTAAAAATAGATTAATTATCCAATTGCCTGTTATTTGTTAAAAGCATGTAATTGTTGCATTTAATCTCAATGACAAAATGAAATAAAATATATGCAAGGCGACTACAATTAAATTCATAGCTTCATTATTTTACAACTTACATGAACATTTAAAATTTTGTTTACCTACATCGTAGTGTTTTACACAACAGTTATTTATAAGATTATAAATTACTTATTTAGTTTCTTGCGTAACACTATACATGAAATTTGTTTCATTAATATGTAAATATGTTTTATTTATAAACTTAAATTTTAATAAAAATGATAAATTATTTAAACGTTTGTATTTCAGATTCTTAGATTTCTTATTTTAATGAAACTTAATTGATTGTTTATTGTCGGATTTCGTAAACAGTATTAATGTTTAATTTTAGGTATATTATATATGTTATATTATAACCTTTCAGACTTACTGCAGAGTTATATTATAAAATTTGTTCAATTTTAATTAATCACACATCTTATTTAATTATACCTATAATAAAAATGTGGAAAGATATTCTTTAAAATAATTAAAAACTTACGCAAAGATCCATGCACTATGATGCAAATATATGATAGATAAATTAAACAGCTAAAAAACATACACATGAAAAATTGCATTTTGTAATAATTTTGAATTAACCGAATTCACTGTTAAGCACTCAAATTATTTTTAGTTTCTATTTGTTCAACAATGTTTTACCAAGTATATATATGTTGAAAATGTCTTCGTTGAATGAATAGCAATAAGTTACACACATTTATGTATTTATCACCTTGAATTTTCATTATTATTCCAAATTCGATCAAGATAATTGAACTTTAACAATGCAAATTGAAATTAAAACTATTAATAATCTGATAAATTAGATTTTAATGCACAGAAATGTTTCAATACCTATCCTGTGGGAAATTATTCCAAAGATATTAAAAATATTTCCATTACAAAAGATAATTCCAACAATTTTGCCAAAAGTAAAGTATCTACTTCATTAAAATGTCATGATATTTTATGACAATAAATAATAATTATATCGTGGATTAAGTACTGGAAAAATTATTCTTGTCAAAAAATTCCCAGGTAAACCTGAATAGTTATTTACCACCAAGTAAAAAGCCTTAATTCTTTACGATTGCAATGAACAACTCTCATTTTTTACGTAAATTTTTTTCTGAGCAGTAAGCAAAATAGCTATTAATATAACAAGGAAACGAAGCTAGTTTCCTTACGTTCTACGTGAATTTTGTAGCACGAGGCATAGCCGAGTTTTGTGCATCCGAAATTTTCTCTTCATGAATGGCGTAGTCTTCGCTAATATACAGAGTGTAAATCAAAAAGCGGGCCATAGGCATTTAACATGGGAAATCAATTTTTCCGTGCTCAAAAGTGACCAGTTAACTTTAGACTAAAATACTTTATATAAAAGTTTTAGGAAATTAAATTCTGCATTTAAATCAGTAATCATATTTGATTTTACAAGTTTATTTACCGAAATATTTGTGTTTAAAATTTTATAAATATTGCTCATTGACAGTTAAAACAGCATTCATTTGTAATTTTGTTTCAATTCCATGGCTATAACTACAAATAAGCAATATTTATAAAATTTTAAACACGAATATTTCGGTTAGTAAACGTGTAAAATAAAATGTAATTATTGATTTAGATGCAGAATTTAATTTCCTAAAACTTTTATATAAAGTATTTTGGTCTAAAATAAACTGGTCACTTTTGAGCAAGGAAAAACTGATTTCTCATGTTAAACGCCCATGGCTCGCTTTTTGATTTACACCCTGTATATTTTCTTTCTTCACAAAATACATAAGTAAGTCACGTCAAGTGTAGTGTGTAGGTACGTTTATTTTATTTATATGAAGTACTTAAATAGAAATAAAAGGGAGGAGAGTTGTGGCAAGAGGTGATGTGCTGGCCACATCAGATTTTTTTATTGTCGAAGTTATAATATATTATGAAACATCCTGTCCCTGTCCCTGTCCCTGTATAGGTCCATGATATAACAAAAATAAGTTTACAACAATATTTATTTATAGATATATTTACTACAATTTTCCATCATAACAAAATAATAAAATAGTTCGAAAACAATTAGCTTGACAATACGTTTGATATAATTATGTTCTTTTCCTTCACCCAATAATGTTAATGAATGCTGGCAATTATTAAAAATTATAGTTTATATACCTTGTGATCATTTAAACTGTTTTGAAATTTGTATTCAACTGTTGTCGGACCATCTATAAAAAATAATTTTGTTTAAATATTTAAAGAACTATAAATTAATAATACTTACGCATTGGTGCGAACGCATCTGCTTTTTCATCTGCATCAGCACGAGCTGAGGCCAAGGCTCGTCGTATAGCTAAAGGTACGGCTACACTTAGGCACAGTGGTGGTTCTCCAGTAGCTACAATCAGAAATTTAAATTGCAAACGATTTTATTACTATACAGGGTGTTTCTATACCTCTGCACAGAACTTTAATAGATTATATTATTTGATACTTATACTGATTACAGAGAAATGGTAGTGAATATTTTTGACAGATGGTTTAACCAGTCATATTGCGTAATGATGACGTCGGATGGCGTAATGCAAGCAATAGAATTGAAAATGTAAAATGACGTATCTAACTATGCAGATAAGAATTTTTTTTTATAGTAACATTAGTTACAATAAATAAATAAACGTCAAAAATATTTTGCAAAGTGAGTCGTTTTGGTAGTGTGTAGAGAATTTTTGTCTATTCCACGGAAACTTATTGCAATTTCACTCTACATAACATTACGGAAAATTATTGTTGGATGATGTTTTGTGTGTGAAATTGTTAGAAATAAGTTTCCGTGAAAACAAAACAATTCACAAAAAATTATCATCTCATGATATTACCCCTGAAAATTTTAGTTCCACTGATTTGAAAGTCCATTTAACTGTTTATTTATTAATTATTACATAAGAAGTTATTATTTGTAGATAGTCTGTTACTATTTATAATTTTATTTTATAAATAACATAATAAATTAATAGTTAAATGGAGGTGCAAACCAATGGAACCTATATTTTCAATAGGTACCCTCATTTTTGGGAACTTTGATAAATTTTTTCTGTAATTAGTATAGGTATTAAAGTTGCGTGCAGAGGTATATAAACAGCCTGCACATTTCGTGGATCACAATACTTAATTCTTGTAAAAAAATTAAGTTGTATGTGTAAACATATACCTTTAGAATTAAGTACTCCATTAGGATTGGTGCCATTTTGCTTAAATTTAATTCTGAAATCGGCAGGAATATCTTTGACTCCAGGTACTTTATATGTCCATGTGCTGTTGGAAAGTAATTTGCCTTTATCATCATAGATGAGGTTCTCGCATGTGTAATAACCAAGACCCATGACAAAAGCGCCTTCCATTTGGCCTACGTCAACATTCGGACTCATACTTTGGCCCGCATCTTCCAGAAGATCCACGCGATCAATGTTGTGTTCTCCAGTCAAAATGTCACAAGTAACTTCACAAACACAAGTGCCTAAGATAGAATAGCCTTTCACTTTGCTTTTGCTTGAAAACCTGGAAAAATATTTAGCTTATTACATTGTTTAAATTTTCAAATGACTCTCGGAGTAATTATAAATTTATACTTAACAAGGTTCATCAAATTTTTGAAATTAATGTGCCTAATACACAAATGTTTAGCGAATTTGCTACTAACGAACTCTCGATATTTTCATTTATTTAAAGATTATAGTTGATTTAAGACCAAAAATACAAACAAAAATAAAATTTCTTTCATTGTAATGTTTTAATTGTGGCTACAACAGGGCCCCCAAAATTTGAAAAATAATATTTATTTATAGAAAAATGTCTGAGGAATTGAATGCTGGAAACCGGAAGTTGATATTTTATCTGTTAAAAACTTACATCTGTTTTGTGGGAGGGATTTTCTCCAGAACTATGCACAATACATGTTAAAAATTAATGATAAATCTTTAAAACATTTAATTATTTCCTTACTGTAATGTATAAGCCTATGTATCTCATTTTTCTCAAAAGTAATTAGTTAGCTCAAAAATACAGATTGGTTGCTTTAAAAAATACACCATTATGATAACGGAAGATTACGCAGTTTTGAATTAGGTACAAAAAATCTTAATTAGGGTTATTTTATTTAAAGGTATGCCTATTATTAGTACAAACTTACATGTGAGTCGCACATAATTCAACATTTTCCTTAAATGCTTGGGAGATGAGTTCCTTCCAAGTTGGATTTTTCATGTTTTCTTTTACAGGTTTTAGTCGATTCAAAATTTCATTGCAAGCTTGGACTGTGGCCTGATAATAAGAATATCTATTATAAATATGTAATACTTATAGGGGAAGCAAGCGATTTATTTTTAATAAAAGGAATTGATTTTATTTTCCAAACCGAAAACCCACTGTTTCGAAAAGAATAATTTTCTGCCATACACTGCGAACGGAATTTTTCTTTTAATCAACAAAAGGAGTTACAATGTGTATTTGCATGATTTGTAATACTTACAAAACATACGGCTTCACTAGTAATACTGCCTCCTGTTGCCATATTATTTGGAGCATTTAATGATGTACTGGATTTAATACTGACCATGTCCAATGGAATTTTCAATGTATGTGCACATACTTGAGCAACCTAAAATATAATATCATGTTTAAATAAAAATCGGATGGGTACCTTTATTTAAAATACCTTGGTATTTATTCCTTGACCGCACTCAGTACCACCATGTGAGATGGCGACAGATCCATCTCCTGCATATATGGACAAAAACAAGCTGTACGGTCCAAATATTACAAATGGATAATCCATTACCACGATACTTATTCCTTTTTTAATCCATCGATTTTTCTGTAAAATAGTTCAAGTAAAATTAAAAATATGAAACACCCATTTTAGATATGAAACTTATTCAAACATTAAATTAACAATTTATAAGATCCTTGTTTATGGATTTTACTTGGATACAGAATACGTTTAAAAAATAGGTGCCGCGAAAATCGATGCCTTGTGTGACGGTGTGACGTCACCGGCCCTGAGAACATACGGTCACCGCGCTGACAAGGACCGAATATGATACGTAGATCTTACCATATTCCAAACACATGTCCGTCGTCAAAACGACAAAAAACGATCTTACACGAACTAATCTACTCACGGCTTGGTTTCAATATTGTCTACGTCACACATGGCGCATTTTAATGCACGTTTCAAAAGAGTTACAATTTTATTTCGATAAAAAGGTAATAAATCTATCCAAATTAACAATTATTATCACTTTCCTATAACTTTATGTTGAAAATTGATATCCAATAAGTATTTCTTTAAAAGCCGTAGGCTTGGAAACCTCAATTGGACACTCATCTCAATCTGCATTACGAAACTCTTTCACGTTTCATTTATTACAAACTTACAGAATTAAATTCATCAACTTGTTTCTTCCTCTTTTCATAGTCAGTCCACGACAGCGTATCTTTTACCAAGTCAGGCATACCCTCATGATCTGGCATAATATTTGAACGACGTACATCAAGTGGATCTTTATTAGTAGTTACAGCAATATGATCCATGATAGTCTCTATCATAGCGACAGCCTCAGTAGAACCTAGGATTTAAAAAACACTTGGATTAAAAAATAAATTACTTTTACTATGCAAGAACCTACCGGGAGCACGACAATACGAATTGCCCGGCATGTCAGTTTGCACCGTATTTCCATTTATTTTCCAAGTATCATTAACATAAGAATTTTTTATGAAGTGTGGAATATGAGTAACCACAATTTCATTATTTCCTGACATACCGTATGCCTGATAATACTTAAGGTCCAAATACTGAATAACGCCATTTTCATCTACACCAGTTTCGTAGTCAGCTAATGTTGGAACGCGTTTACCAATAGCTTTCATGTTTTCCACCAAAGGAACAACTAGACGAACAGGTTTGTTCACTTTGTAAGCAGCGACGGCACAAATTGTAGACACAAGAGATGATCGCACGATTTTTGCTCCGTATGCACCACCTATGCGCTTTACTTGCACATTAATCCTAAAACATTCATTAGCAGCATGAGTACAGTTATTAAACCAAAGATTTATATTTCGTTATTCTCCGGGTACTTCTGCATTTTCATAAATTTATATACAGACGACGAATGGAACTCGGCTTATGCCGAGATACATTTTCTAATGCCTACTCCACACGGAGAAACATTTTGACATGTTTCCTGAAAAAAGTTGCCGGCAACTTCAAAGTTTTAACGGCGCCTATAACAATAAGGCGTTTTCAGGAAACGTTGTGAAGCATAGGTGCCGACTTGTGGGGGGCAACGGGGCGCTTGCCCCCCACAAACAGTTTTGTGAGGGGCGGTGCCCCCCACAGGAAAAATTCATTAATTAAATAAATTCAACAATATTATTAGTGGTAAATATTGAATTTGAATTCTGTTGTTGTTACGCTTTAGCGAGGCTCCAGTTGGAAACGCAGGTCGTGACATGCCTGAACTACTTATAACTTTGGACATCGTAGAAACTTGTTGTTTTTTTAAGATTTAAGGAAATTGTGTGAACTTTAATGTCCTTGCCTTGAATATGGCCTACCATTTTTTTTTACTCCGTGCAAGTTGTTAATGTTGGACATTTTTTTCCAGTTAAAAACAATTTTTTCTCTGGTGGTTTATGGGAAATGGGATGTATCGAATGTGGCTTTCAGGTACACCATTCGAAAGAGGAGACTTTGATATTTTTTAAACCCAAAGAATTATTAATTTTGGGTCAAATGTAACCGAATTATCACGGTTTGAAAATTTGACATTTTGCGTCAAAAATCGAGTTTTCCCCTAATTTTTTCCTCGAGTATTATAAAGTTGTGTTGTGCCCTTGCCCCCCACAAGTTTTCAGAACCCGGCGCGCCTGTTGCGCCTTATTTGTCAAATCGTCAATTCTTTAAACTTTTTTCAGGGAACTTGTCAAAATGTTTCTCCGTGTACACTGGGCATAATAAATCTGTTAATCGTAAGATAAAATTTGTAAAAATTGCTTAAATCACACTTTTTGATTAATTTTTATATGGATTTCAAAGATATTTTCAGAATTATATCATCTAAGGTCAAACTAAAACAAAACGGCGTGGTCATGTAGCTCAGGCGTGGCTTAACATCTGGCTGCTTACTTATTGGTAAAATTTAGAGATGGGCAATTTGGAAAATTTTAATATCCGGTTCGATCTGATCCGGCTCAACCCGTGATCCGATCCGATCCAAGTTTTAATCCGATCCGAACAACAAGTCAATATTTATAAAAATGTAAATTGGTTGTTTTTTAAAAAGTTTACAATGTGAATTGGTCTCAGCAATTATTTTTACATTAATCAAAATTATGGGGATAAAAATTCAAACCACAATATCTAAATGGGATTATAAAAAATGTAATAAGTAGTGCGTCATTCTACTAAATACTTAAGAGCGTAATGTAAGAACGTTGCGCGCAGCAAAAACATGCTTTTGAATGAGGAATGAAATTGAGACTAATTTTGGTCGAATCGACTTAATTTTTTTTTTTAATTTAAAGATAAAGATGAGCTCCACGTCCATTAAGTGTTGAAATATTAGTTTTATTTTTGTATCAATTTTACAATGCCATAAACTTGTCATAACTTGGCTACCTTCACATAACTGTTACTCAGTAAATCTGCAAAAATTGCAAATTTCAACACTAGACGGATCTAGATTGAACTTATTTTATCTTTCAAAGTTTGTTTGCGATGATATGTTCATATTTAGTACCAATTTTGATCCCTCTACGAGAGCGCGTTCCCTATTGCTGCCATTGTTCGACACACTAAATCTGTATGAATCTATCCTTTTCTCGCAAACAGCTACATTCGGGCCTTAATGAAATATTTGTTTGTGTTAATAAATTATTACTTGTTCATGGGTAATTTAAGGGCGCGAGCAGCAGCTGCTTGTGCATGATCCATCCACTGACTGGCTGGGAACATATCGATACCACCATCATCGGTAGGGACACAAATACAAGTTTGTGTTTCCATTGTAAAATGGTATTGTGCGGCATTTTCAAACCTGCCCTTAATGACATGCTTTATTTTATCACCTGAAATTAAATTTGAAATAAAATATTAAATTTAAAATATGTCTTCAATGATACAAACCTTTTTTCTTGGGATCAATGTTAACAGCATTAGTGATTCTAGACGTTTGATTATTTTTGATCGCATCATCAGATGTGTAGCATGGAATATCAGAAGTCTCTTCGAAGGTAATTTTGACCATTTTTGCTGCATCATTTGCCTGGTCGTGAGTGTTTGCTAATACAACACCGATAGGTTGACCGTTGTACAAAACTTTGTCAGTGCAGAATAGTTGTTCCTCTGTTGGTGTTAAATTTGGTGGTGAGAAGTTATTCACGCCAGGAATATCTTTATGGTCTAAGTATGCTCGAACTCCAGGCATTTTCTATTATAATAATAATAATAATCATTATTAAGGATTATAATATTAATACATATCTTGGGCTAAAATTACGTGTACCATAATTTTATTATAAACCGATTAATTTATTTAATAGAATAGTTTCTTTTTAAATACAACAAACTCTTATTCTAAAATTTATATCTAAATCTTTGGTGGAAGGGTGTAACATAATAATAATAATATTAAATAATGAATAATAATTATAATAATATATACATAAATACAGGCTGGTTTTGAAGTTAATGTCATAAATTTAAAGATTACGAAACAGAAAGAATTTTTTTTAAATCGCAAAATTAATTTCCCAGTCAAAAATATTTCGTTACCACAGTGTGGAATAATTATTGTTTCATTAAAAATAATTAAAGTCTGTTTGTATATTTTACTAGTATTGTGTACCTAATTTAAGATGTTGATTACCTACTTCTACTGTTTGTGTTTAATAGGAAAACGAATCAAGTGCAGTACTACAAAAAATGCTGCAGGAAATTTTTCGAATTGTTAAAAAATTCTTTCTGTTTCGTAATCTATACATGTCATACTACTTACCCTTAATTTATGACATTAACTTCAAAACCACCCTGTATTGGATGTCCTGTGAAACTGTTTACGCATGGAGGATCTCGAGAACCATAAGTTAAATTAGACAAAAGATACCCCTTTAGAGGACTAATTTAGAAATGTTTTTGTTTTTCCACAAAAATGCATAGGTTTTTTGTTTGAATTAGTACAAGTTTCTAATTTACGGGTTCTACAGGCTGTTTTTAACAAATAATTCACAGCAGTCCTCAAAATTTTTCTTTTGTCTCCTACAGATTTCGAGAAATTCAATCCAAATACAAATTTTCATATGAAGATCATGACCCGTCTTAATAGAGATTTTTTCTCTCTGTTTTCAACGATATAAAAACACAAGTGCGTTAAAATTCAAATGAAGGCAGAAATTACATAATAATATTGTTTTTAACTTACCAATGCTTCAGATGCATCAACAGACTTGATTTTGGAAAACGGTTTGGCTTCAGCTAATACTAACGCTCCAAACATTTCTCCAGGAATAGCTGGCATATCATTAACATACAATGCTTCTCCTAATGAATTATTTCAATTAAAATCATATCCTTATAATACGAACATGTTTTTAAAAAGAACAGCAAATAGATACAATCAGACATATTTACATGGTGCAAATTTTACCATAGAATATATAAATAGAATACCTGATGACTGAATTAACGCTTCCAACTTCTGAATGGGTTCAGTTAGTGGATACTGAGTCTTATCGGTGTCAAAAATTTGTTTTCCAGATGAAAGTTCTCTTTTCAAACGAGTACCGCCGCTAACATGTTTGGGATTTATTTTATCTGCAGGAATACTTGCTAAAACAAACTAATACAAATTTTCTTTAACAAACTTGTAAATGAAATGTGAATTTTGCAATGATCATGGCTCAAAAATCCGTTTTGTGACCCGATTTCAGCATTCCTAGACATCTGAAAACTTTATGTGATCATCAAATGGGGTAGTTATGATTTTTTGGTATGTTGTATATGATGGTGGCCTTATGAAAAATTCAAGTTATCGACCTCGGCAGACCTCCGGATCTTTATCAAAAATTTCTATGTTAAGATTGCGGGTAAGGTAGGTAGGGCCTCGAAAATTATAAAAATTATATTGTAGATAAAAACCTATAGAATCGAATGCTTGAAACCGGACGGCGATACCTTTACCCATTGGAAAGTTACAGCCGTTTTTTGTGTATCACGAATAAAACTAATGTCTTGATTTTATTTGTAAAAAGCGCACCGCTTTCATCTGTCATAACTTGTAAACAATTGACCTGAAAAAATTTCTAAAATACAGAAGTTGTAGGAAATTTTATTCTCTACAACTGTGTTCAAGTACTTTGACAAAAAGCTAGTTCTTCGAGGTCAAAATTGTCAAAAACTGAAAAAGGTCGAAAATTTTGTTGTTTTTTTTATTTTTGACAAAGATCCGTAGGTCTGCCGAGGTCAAAAACTTGGATTCACAAATACTTACTTTATAAAACAAAGCCAGTGCCAAATTCTTCCTGAATTTTGGATCAGCATCAGGTAAAATAAAGTCCGGTTTAATTTCTTCATTTAATTTCTCTAAGGCTCCTTCTAAGGTGGCGGTATCTGTTAAATTTTTACCAATAAGGTATTCTTCTGTGTTCTTAGCGTGTAAGAATTCAGGATCAATGCCACCAAACAGAATTCTGGCTGATTTAACGACATAGTTATCATGTTCCACAAGGAATGCTGCATTTACATATGCATGAGCGTTTTGCACTCTAGGACAAATCTGAAAAATAATTCTCGTGAAAAATTGAGACAGCTCTTGCATTTTTTTATACTTTTACGCTTAAAAGAAAGAAGTATATTCAAAAACATTACTATTTTTGGATAAAATTTAATACAATAGATTAGGCGTTCGGGACTCTAGCCACAGCCTTTGATAAATATAGAGAAAATTTGCAAGATCTTCATAAATCAAACCGAATTTCGGCATTGTTGAAATAAAATTATAATACTCATTATTTAAAATTCAGAAAATCAGTTTAACCCTTACCCGGGCAAGTTATTTTACTAACTCAGATGTACCGGATCTAGAATGTAAAAAAATAAAGTCACATTGTCAACAGAAACACAATATTCATAAAAACAGTTTGAGTATCACTGATTTATTCAACTAAAATCAAATAATATTTTGAGCACTATAATACTAGTATTCATATACAGGAATAAACTAAACCTGTCGAAACCAATAATTGCTGAACTAGGAACCGATGTTTGCAAGTTCAGTATTTCGTGGATTGGCGTAGTGCATGTATCAATGTTTGTAAGCTAAAATTAAAAATTTTGTGTATATATTTTGATATATTTAAAAGTAGAAATGTCTATAAATTGCGTGTAATTGAACTTTATAATGCGTAAAATGATATAGAATTAATCATGACTATTTAAAATTTAAAGTGTAGTGCCATAAACAATTTAAAGACTTTCTGGGACACTTATACAGGATGCACCATCGTCAGAGGTCAGAGTACACCAAAGGTTAGCATTTTTATTTATATTATAAGCTAGCAGGACCCATTGGGCAGAATCGCTTTTCAAACCATATGTAATATTAAAGGCTAATATAATGAACTGCCCTATTGCCGAATTTGAGACTCTATATTTATTTAAATAATCATGAGTGTTGCCAACTTGTAGAATGGCAAAAAATATTTATTCTTAAATAAAATAAATTATAAAATTTAGTTTCTATTTTGGAATATAAGTCTCAAGGGGAGCCAATAGCCTCCCCCTTGGATCCACCCCTGGAAATGACCATCTCTGCTGGTTCGTCTCTTACACGATGAATTTTGATCATGGTTTCTAATGAATTTTTTAAAAATAAAAACTAGACAAGTTTACACATACCTAAAAGTCAACGATAGTATTTTCGTCAGTTAAGTACACGTCTGTAGGCTCTAAACACAATATGAGTCCGATAGACTTACTGGTCCGTTTGCGGTACAAATTTTGAAATTGTTTATTTATAAATAATTAACATAAAAATGTTTATATATCATCAAATACAACATAACACATAAATAAGAGAATTCTAAAAGCGGCATTGAATATAATTATCGGATTATGAGTATAATAGCTAATAATGTTTAAATATATTACCTTGCCGGATAAGGGTTAATAAATAAAAACAATTTTACCAAAAATATCATGCTATTGAAACTACATAATTTGCGTGTGCTTCATTTAGATCTAATCTGAAAAATAAAATAAAAATTGTTGTTGTTCTTACCTTATAAGATTCGAAAAGAAATTTGTCTTTACTATATGGTTGTATTGTCACTGACTTCATAATACATTTGTTCATATCAAAATTTAAATACTCTGTTAAATTTTTTGATATAACGGATCCACTCTTTTCAACTGAAATTATAACAATAAAGAACAGATATAAAATTAAATGCTATAAAATATTCATACCAATAGTTAGTTGAGCTTTTATGCTATCCAAAAGCAAAAATACGTCAGATGGGAATTCGTGATGTTCATGCTTCATAGATAAATTTCCTGCTATTGTCCCTGCCTATAAATAATTTTATATAAAAGTAAATACATTATTGAAACTGTTTTATACGAAATTTATACGTACATTTCTTACTGGAACATTTGCAACTACATCCATGTGATTATAAACTTTTTTTAAGTACCAAAAATCTGGATTCTCTTCAGCTAATTTTTTCATAACAGCCATAAAATCAGTTAAAGAGATATTAGCTCCCAAAACTAGATTGGTATCAATTTTGTGAGATATTAGATCAGGCACAGAAAGTACATCAATCCAGAATTCAGGCTTATTTTCGATTTTGTAGACTCCTAAAATTTACAATAATTGCCATAATTAAATAAAAATATTATTACCTATATCATACATTTTTTAAATTAATTTCGAATGATCAAGCTTGGATTTAATTTACAAAACTAAATACATAATTATTATATTTTGTGCAGTGTGAAGTCGAAATATATATCATACTAGGATGCACCATATTAGGTTCTAAAAATTTTAATTTAAGACAATTTTATACAGGAAACAAATACAATTCACTTATTAAATTAAATTCATTAAAAAGTAAATACCTAATCTAACCCGAATAACGTAATCATTTAGAACTGTGAGTTCTCATATAATTTCTTTAAAATCTATAAATGAACTGTTAATAAAAATATTCTGAAAAAATATAAACTGTCTATAAATAATATGCAGGATGCGTAGCAATACTTTAAAAGTAGGTACCTACTTATACACGTGTGTCATACGCTATTTTTATTACACTTGCATCATAATTTAAAAATTTGGATTTGAATACAGCATTTTGGTTTGGATTCATTTTATAATTTGAAATGAAGTTCTATACAAAGTTGTTATTTAACATTATACAGGATGTTCCACAACTTACAACAAAAAATTAAAGAGTAGGTGTACTATACGACGTGCTGATCAGGAAACAAAAAGAATTTTTTTTAAATTCGCAAAGTTAAGCGTAGTTTACTTGACGTGTGTACATTTTAAGTATCACTGTTTTGATGGTATATTTGATAATTTGACATTTATTAGTATTAGATATTATGTAAACAATTACTTTCATTGTAGAAGATTTGAAAAAAATTATTAAAAATAACTACCGATTAATGATAAAAAATTTTCATTTTGAAGTTGAAAAATACTGTAAAAGTGTTGTCGTTGCGAGTGAACTTTTAGTTTATTATTGACTTCAAGGTAATGATTTAATAAACATTTAATAGAGAAACAATAGATCTACATTTAAATTTTAAAAATAAATTTCTATTAGAAGATAACCGTGTAAAATTTGCATAAATTGGAGATTTTTATGAATTTTTCGGTATGCACATTTTTTTTAAAATTTTAGAAAGGCACAACTGTTAATTGATCCTTTAAGTAGGTATATAATCCTTGGTGCAATACAATTTTACCATTCTTGAACTGGCTACAGTGATCTCTATACCAGAATGGATAGGAAACGCATATACTTTAACATTTTTTTGGTATTCTAGAACTTGCTACAGTGATCTCTATACCAGAATGGATAGGAAACGCATATTTAACATTTTGGTAGGGGTTAAACTCCGTAGAACTGTCATGGAGGTAATGTTCTATTCTCCTTTTGTATATTGTTTTCTCTTTCTAAGAGATAATTTGCGCATGACTAAAAATACGAAGTTGTCATTGCAGCCACTGCAGCCTATTAAGTAGAGGGTAGAAGAAGACAGAGTTGAGACAGAGTTACCTCCTGTAATGCGAATTGCATATTTTTCTTTTGAGTCACTAAGTCACGCCTTCAAGCCTATCCATTATGGTATAGAGATCACTGACTGGCCACAAAACACTATGTTTTGTGCTGGATTTTAGGAGATAGTAGACAAAATGTGTTACTCAAATGTAAGTAATATTGTCATCGAAACAAACTTCTTACGGTTGGAAATAAATGTCACTAATTATGTTAAAATAAGACTGATTTTTAAAATACATAAATACGTAAAAATAAGTAATGTTACAATGTGTAATTTTAATTAATATAATCAAATATAAATGAACCGTAAACAAGTTCCATGCAGAGGAAACTAAAACAGAACAAACAGTTCGTAGATATTGTATTTAAATTCAACCGAAATTCAACCGACATAACATTCTTTCTACTCAGCAATAAAAATTAAATAAGTATTACCTTTCCCAGTGTTGCCTGCAACAAATCTATATACAGAATCCCCCATACTTTGAAACAATTCCAAAATATCATCAATACTGTACACTTTGTACCAATTCTTGTTGTCTTCAAAAGTGACACAAATTCTTTTTTCTTCAACTGGGTGACAAACTCCAGAACATTGTTTTCCAGTTTTGGCACAAATTCTCAAATCTTCGATGTCGGGGCATTTGCTTAGCAGCTCTGGATCAGCATCAGAAGCCAGCGATTTGAAAGCATCCATGATTGGTCGGTAGCCGGTGCATCGGCACAAGCTTCCGCCGAAAGCATTTTCCACGTCCTTCATACTCAACATGTCGCTGGATTCGTACAGAGCGTACATGTTCATGATCATACCACCCGAACAATAACCGCATTGTGTGCCGTTGTACTTTGCGAGGGTTTCTTGAATGGGGTGGTAACCAGCTTTTCGGTTTCCAATACCTTCGATTGTGTTTATTGTCCACCCGTGGCAAGATAATATTGGAATTAAACACTGGAACAAAATATATTATTTTTCGGCGATTGACATTAAAAGTGCTGTTTTTAGACAGCAAAAATAGTAAAAAAAGGCTAGGCAGCAAAAGTAATTGGAGTAATTGTTACTATGGTGAATCAACAAAGGACATCGCACTTTTCTTATGGAAAATGGCTTTCGGCTAATTTTCTTGAAATTTTGCAGGTTGATAGTTCTCAACATGTAGATGAAAAGTAGAAGGATATAACTGATTTCTGAATGTAAAACAATTTATTCTTGTAGTTCACCCAACGGCTACCCCAAACAACCACCCCTTTGACTTTTCACCCCCTCCGTCACAGTTGACCCACTCCCCTGACTCAGCCTAGCCATATGAATTTCACTAATGTCTGATTGTGAATCATTTAATTCCTGCAGGCCACCCGCAGTTACCTTGAAGTGTCATTGGTTGTCTAGGTGATAATTCAGTAATCAGAAAAATCCATAGGATGGGTCGCGGGGGGGATACGTGGTCGGTGGTTGAAGTGTCTAAAAGGTGGTTGTTTGGGGTAGCCGTTGGGTGGACTACAAGAATAAATTGTTTTACATTCAGAAATCAGTTATATTCTCCTAGCCCACTGGGGGTGGGTTTTTTGGGGTAAGGAGTGGTGATGGGGCTTTTTGCCTATTGACACTTGTGATCTTCATATTGAGAACTATCAACCTGCAAAATTTCAAAAAAATTAGCCGAAAGCTATTTTCCATAAGAAAAGTGCGGGGGGGTCCTTAAACATTTATAAAATTCATCAACATACCTAACCTATTTTGTTTTTTCATAGCAACTGTAAACATACGCATAACAACATAATTTGATTGCGATACCTATCAATATATTTAAAATAATCACTAAATTCATATTAATTCATAACAATCGCCGAAAAAATAATGTGTTTAACATGGCAAAAAATACAGATTTCCTGCCTAAACTAGATTCATAGCCGCGGCAGCAAATCTAATATATTTTTGCCTAGTTAAACAAATAACTATATTTGTTGAATTTAATTTATTTGGTCCACCGTGAAACTCGAACGTCCGCAGGAATTTTTGCTGTGCAGAGCTTTACCAAATAATGTAATATTTGACAAAAATTTCAATTAATATTTATTCAAAATTTAAGAGAGGTATCCGAAGTATGAATATGTAGTTTGTAGTTAAGGTCTTAAAGATCCAATTATTCATTTATTTTGTTCACATATTACATAATTACAAGGACGTTTCGGACATAAACTATGTGCATCATCAGCTTGATAAAATACTGGTAAATTATAAGATAACAAAATTAAACATTGTAATATTTTGCTTGCATCTTGGTTTACATTATCGTTTAAGTACATATTACATGAACATGAAATTATTAAAATATAAGTAAAACTATTTATTTATTAGTAGAATAAGCAGAATTAGCCGAGAGGTCGTGTGCTAGCCACAGCAGATTTTCAAATGTATGTGATAATAAAAATTATAATAATAGCAAAAATGAGATATGATTTTAACGTGCCGAATGTCTACTTGAAATCTGTTATACTTAGGAAAACAATAAACATAAACTATGTCCATCATCAGCTTAATTAATTAAACATTTCAATGTTTGCTGTCAAGTCATGCTGTTGTTCTTTGACAGCAAACATTTTTATCTTTTTATCTTATAATTTACCAGTATTTTATCAAGCTGATGATGGAAATAGTTTATGTCCGAAACGTCCTTGTAATTATGTAATATGTGACAAAATAAATTAATACTTCTGAGCTTGGAAATAAGAATAAATCCTATTTATTTGGATGACTGGATTTATTGTACAACATAGTTATAATTTTTGCGACGTTTCGACCAGGATCTTAGTCATTTTCAAGCAGAAGTTAACATGTTGATAAATTGAAAAGTTAGTTGAGTACATGAAATTAATAATGAAAATATTTATCAAATTTATTGAGATTGAGATAGAAAATATAAAACTATTATGATGATGACGTAAGACGTACAGCGCTGGATAGATAGCTCCAGCGCGCAACACAGCAGCTTCAGTTTTTGCCGGAAAGGATCGGTCACTGAAAATGCTGTCAGCGACGGAACGTGCCGTGTCGTGCCGGATAAGATCAGGTACTTTATATGCGACAACCTTATGCATGCTGCTACGCACGAAAGTATTTGAAGTTGCAATTTTACAATTTATTTTGTGCAATTATTTATAAATTTATTTTTATTTATTTTGCACATATTAATCTTTGGCGATTCATTTTTAAGGAATTTGACCTTGTGCCTGTGGCGCTTTTTCTTATAATACAGTTATCAATTATTGTAAATGCACATCACCATCACTGAAAGAACTGCAAGATATCTGTCAACGCACGTTGAGCAAAATTTGTTTTAATTATTATACAAAACATTTTTATTTTCATATCCTCCTCCAAAACTGATGTCTGGGTACGCCACTGTTAACATGTACCGTTCTTGTACTTACTAATGTAATTGTACGATTAGAATTAATGTACAAATAATTATTCTAAGTATTCGTACTGTAAATTAATTATAGTTATCTAAATTAAATAAACATATGTATTATCTTGATTTAGAATGTTTTTCTGCACAGTGGTATTCAATTTGGTCAAGTTGTACTTCTTGTAGGTACTTACTAATGTAATTGTACGAGTAGAATTAATGTACAAATAATTTTTCTAAGTATTCGTACTGTAAATTAATTATAGTAATAACTAAATTAAATAAAAATGTGTATTATCTTGATTTAGAATGTTTTTCTGCACAGTGGCATTCAATTTGGTGAAGTAGTACTTACAGAATTGACCGCAATGGTCCTTTCTTTCTTCATGATGGGGTGCTTGATTGTGACCGCCACGACGCACGCCCCACAGCCGCCCTCGTAACACATGCCCTTTGTACCTCGCAGCCCAGCATGATTTCGTAAGTATGAATTTAGGGAAGTTTCCGGGGTTATATCACTCGAAGCTTTCACTGAAAATTACAAATATATATTTACTTTTTCTGCACAGAAATCTCTTCTATAGTAGAGTTAATTTCTAGGCACCGCCAGTGTTGTAACTTATCTAGATAATTTCATCTAGATAAATCATCTAGATAATATATTTGTATCTATTATCTTATCTAGATTTTTTTCTTATTTATTTGTTATCTTATCTAGATAAAATTACAAATTATCTTTATCTATTTTTTAATATAGGTAATCTAGATAATATTTTTTGTAAAATTAGAACCAATTTTTTTCATTTATAATATAATCGAATTCAAATGTAATCAAACTGTGCAAACATACAACGCACAAGCTTGCAACGCTATACCGGCTTCCTAGCTGGTACCGCTTATACATTAGAACATGTGTTTTATAATTTTTTGTATTATTTATGAAATATCTAATAATTATCTGCATAAGAATTATTTACCTATTATCTATTATCTAGATAATTTCTTTAAAGATTATCTATTATCTTATCTAGATAAATAAATGTTATCTTTATCTAGATAAAAATATTGTTATCTATTACAACTTACAACACTGGTCACTGCACATAATATTGTTGAAATATACAGTGTGTTCCACAACTTAGGACAAAAATTAAAGGGTATATTATATTAAACAAAAAGAATGCACAAGAATATCATATAAAATAAACAAAACAATGTATAACTTCTGCAATACGACTTGTGTGCCTAACCTACCTTTAAAATAAATGTAAAAACTACTGTAGGTTATATCAAATGTGAGCGATTATATATTTTATACATATAAAAAAAATTGAAATTTTGGGTTAAAATGTACAAAATATGCAGTTATATGCAATTTTAATATATGCAAAAAATATTAAAATATGCAAACCATATTTCGATCTATTTTTGTATGAAATGCAAACATTTGTAAACGAAATACTATTATGCACATTAATACAATATACGCAAATGCAATCCGCACTCTAGTCATAACAAATATAAGTATTACGTTACGTCTGCATTATTTTATTTTTTTTTTTTTTTTAGTGCCTAATCAAAGTAGGTACTTATTAAGCTGAAATGAGTTGTTAACCTTGGATGCATACAAGCAAATTTCCAAGAATCATCATTATGTAATTGGATGTAGGAGGTACGATCACTCAAATACCACTGAATAATAATACAAATTTGACATTTTGTACATAATATTCTGACACCCTAGATTAGATCTGATTAGATTTTTATGTTGATCGTGCAACCGGAAGTCGTAGTTTCTTGAAGATCTGAAGAGTTTTTCTGGACTACTAAATGTATTCAATTTGAATTCAAAGCGTTGTTTCTAGCACCATTTTCCAATTACAAGAAATTAAAAATTCTACAAATTTGTTACAATTATGATTTATCTGTCTACCAATGAAAACAAAAAATAAAATATTTGAGTGTTAATGTCAAATAAATTTTTTGACTTTTTGACAAATTGAAATGAAATTGAAAATATGAAATATAATTTATCATTTAAGGTCATGATAAACTTAAGTAATATTATAAAAACTCCCTTCTACAATGGTAATATTTGTAAGTAAACCTTCATACACACTTATATTAGAGGTCATGTGTTGGTCACCACATCAGATTTTTTAAATTGTTGCATAGATAATTAAGTATCCAGTATCCTGCATTTTTATTGGTATACTTTTGGCATATTACAGATGAAATCAATAGTCCAACACAAATAGGTAACTACTTTTTAATGACAGATTTATAAATACATAAATAACAATTACCCGTCATTTACAGTATTAAAATTGCAGTGGCGGATACAAGGGAGGGGAGACAGAGGCGATCGCCCCTCCCCTCAGGATTTTTATTACATACTCGAAATTTAATTAATCTATTGAAAAAACAAGGATGTACACGCACAGTTCTGAGAAAATTATGTTCGTATTGTCTTATACTATTCTAGTATTCTAGAAAAATAATATAATTTGTGTTTGTTCATTCATTTATAACAATGTATCCTAATAATGTATTACAAATTCACGATGGTATTCTCAGGATTATTTCTCAGGAGTATTTCCTGAAACAAAAATAAATTCCGGGAATTTACAAATTTTTACAAATTCTCGTCTTAGTGAAGAGGGACAGAGGCATTGATATCAAGGCGAAACTACGCTATTATCTGTGCTAACAATAATACATTTTTTATAAAAATTAAAATATAATTAAAATAAATAGGCCGGAAACTGTACTTTAAAAAGTGTTATTAAAAAAGTGCTCTAATAAGTGAATTGAAAAATTTACACATTGCATAAATTTAATAAAATGTAAAAGGTACTACTGACTGCTTTGTAGTTCCACTTCTATAAAACAATAATAATTCATAACATTACTATAGATACGAGCAAAGGCGTAGCAAGCAGAGGTTTGGGTGTTAAACCCCCTCAGAAAATAAGTATCTAAGGCTAAAATAACACATTTATTGTAGTAATTTTTTAAACGTTATAAAAAAATATTATGTCATTTAGTCTGCATGAAAAAATTTAATTATAATGAAACTTTTTTAAAATTTCAATTGAAAACTTTATTTAAAACGCAATCGCTCCCTCCCCCCTAGAATATTATCCTGAATCCGCCCCTGTAAAATTATGTATCAATACCTACTACCCACACATTAGTATTGGTATAAAATACCTGAAATTTGCATTGTATTTGACATTTACGTAAACACACACGTCTACACGTGCCACACAGATAAACAGCCAAAATCAAAACACTTTCTACCTTTCAATATCATGCACATTTCAATGTCAGTCAGTTTTTCATAGTCGAAATAAAAACAAAGACAAAAGATTCACTTACCAGTATGCACTTGTCCTCCTACTGTAAACGACACTTCCTGTGCACTAAAATTCGTCCAAAAACTAAATTATCATGCGAAATACGCAAAATAAACCACTAAAACACAAAAAAACTTACGCATCAACCTGCTTGCTTGCTTCGGCGCCCATTTTTGATGTTGAATGATCATGTTTGCGCAATAATGCACACCGGCTCATGATTGGCTGCTGTAACGCCAAACCAGTTCCTCAAATGAATGTTTAGATTTACCAATTTCACTTTTTAATAAGTTCGTGTGTTATCACACTTCGCTGAGTGAGAAACAAATTCAATAGCACTGTAGCATGAACAACAACAAAATGTTTCATGTATTACTCTATTGCGCAACATGTACTGTACATCCTTGGTCTGTCATTTAATACAAATGATTCTGCAGAAATATTTGAGATGATTATAGTCATTAAAAATGAGAACTGTTTATTTTGTTTCTATTTTGAACTTGAAGTACCTATGTAAGTTGAATAACTGGTACTTGATATTGTATAAAACGGATTAGATTACAGTTTATTTTTTAGATAAGTAACATAAATATAGATTTGAATTTCAGTGGTTTCCTTTTGGTAAGATTATTTTTGCGTACCTATGGAATGCAGCTTGCTATAGACGTTTCAAATCCATATAGGAGTGACGTCATATCAGATGAATTCTATCCACCACGTTCACAAAATAAGCTATCTCTTTCTTACACATTTGACTCGTATAAATCTACACGCATATCGTACGTCATAAAATCGTGATTGATACGAATAATTTGCTTGTTTTTTTATGACGTCGCTTTTATATGGATTTGAAACGTCTATACGAATGAATAAGTCATACGCGACCAGTGACAGATCCAGAAAGTTTTTGCATGGGGGGTGATTTTATAGGCGTAGCCAGGCTTTTTGTTTGGAGGGGGCCTTCCGTAAGGAAAAAAGAGAAAAAGCGCCGCAGAAGAAAAATTTATTGGGTTTAAGGTCAAAGACTGTATCATTAAAAGTAAAGTATTTTCATTCAGGGCAAATTACATAATATTTTACCACATTTCACGTATAAAAATTAAAATAATTACTTCGTAGAAGAATGATTTCAAATTAAAAATGACGTTTTTGCCATAAGAAAGCATTAGCGCCCAAGAGGTAGCACTCACAAGCTTTGATTGGATTATTATGAGCATGCGCACTGAATAATTGCATACTCTGGTATGCGCATGCACCCAGACTCGACAGTTGTACACACTGCCATCTAGTTCTAGTGGAAGTTGTGTCTCCTATTATTTTTATTTGACATTTAAAAATAAATTATATTATTTTTATTAATATTAATGTACACATGAAAAAATAAAAAAATGTTTATCAAATTTTATGTGTACCTACTTAATAAGAAATACAATTTCTTAGAACTTTTCCTTCTTCTACAAAATTATTCTAAATTATTTTTTAACTTCAGCAAATGTAAAATAATGAGTTACTTTGTCAAAAAATTCATCTACTCGTATTCTTATCATATGGAAGAATATTTTGCTGTATAGAGTTACATTTTATAGAGATCTAGGTGTTTTGTTCGATGCGAGGCTAACATTTATTAACATCATAATTTATTATAACATTTATGCTATCATTAAGTCATCATACAAAACTCTTGGATTTGTTATCCGCAACTCAAAATCTTTTACAAGAATTACAACCTTAAAAACATTATATTATACATTTGTCCGTTGTAAACTGGAGTACTGTCTCCAAGTGTGGAATCCTATATACAATAAATACATAAACTTATATGTTACTTTACTTTCCGAATAAAATGTTGTATCCTTAGCTAAAAGAAAGAAAATTTTATCCTGTGTATATTTATACAAATTATTGATTTGATTCATTGATGATTCTTGTTGTCTCGAACGTCTATCTTTTAATGTACCACGCATTTCTTTCAGAAGTAAACTAACTTTTACTTATAAAACTGTCAAAACTAATAACCAACTAAAATCTCCTACTCGACAGCTTTGTAATACATTTAACAACTTATCAAGTAACATTGACCTATTTGGTGGCTCGTTACCTAAATTTCGGAAACTACTTTTTACATATTTGTAATTTATATTGTAATATGTATTATATTTCTTGTTGTTGTGACTATTATTATTTATTGCTGATGGTGTTATTATTATTTATATACTACTTATTTTTGCTATTTGTATTTTTGAATTTGCTTCCTAATGTAATGTATTATACTTTGTTGCCATTTGCATATTTTGTCTATAATTTTATATGTATATATAATCGTCCTGTAATTGTTATCTTGTATCCTGTTGGATTGATTTTCAATAAATAAATAAACTTGAAATAGGGAGCGATCGCTTCTACCGCCACCCCCCTGGATCCGTCCTGTACGCGTACGCATCAGAGATGGACAAATTACTCAAAAAATTATTAAATGCTCTTTTGTAATTACGGTTTTAATGTTAATTAAATTACAATCATTTTAATTACATTACTTCTGCTCAAAATGTAACTTATTAATTCATCCAATTACCCACCTATGAAGAAATTGTAATTAAGATCTAATTACAAATTACAATAATTACCTACATAAGTATATTATTATTTCAATGACGTCTCATCCAAAAAAGTTCATATTTTAATATAATTTAGTGTTTCACGAAAATCAAGAAAAATCTTAATCTTGACATTCCTTGTCATCAACACAAGACAAGATTGTACATTTTTATTTCAAGATAAGACATGAGTGTCAAGATCAAGATTTCTTGAAAATTTATATTTAAAAAAAATAGTTTAAATAATTAACTGTAATGTTTTTGTTTTAAAAATCAAATTTTTGAATAAAATTAATTAATTACAAAATTTTGCATTCCTTATTCAACAAAACGTAATGATGTAATGAATGCATTGAAGAATAATCAAAATAGTAAGTCTACTACTTACAAATTGTAGAGTAAAATTTAAATATCTATACTTAATTTCAGCTAAGAAAATAGCGTTGGGTTAGATAGGGCAATGATATTCTTGAATCTGATTGGTTGAGATGAGAGGTAGATTTACACTAGCAAACATTTTCATTTCCGTTAACATTACTTATACCTTCTTATTTTGAATTTCATAGTTACATCGAAGTACTACATTATTCTATAGATGACAGCTTTATTCACAAAACATCACTTATTTGAGGTCGCGTCAAATTTTGAACTAATAAAATGTGTGAGTGTAAAACTTACTGGCATTCGCAGTGCCATCTGCTATTTTCTTAGCTGAAATGAAGTATAGGACTCTGAGCTGCGCGAGAAGGCAGAGCTTGTCATGTACTCGTACTGTCCGTTTTACAAATGTGGAGTTGCGAGTATATGCTATGCTGCACTTCACTTAATTTTCAAAGAAAACTAAAATATAACTCAATCACAATCAATTACAAAATTCACAGCGTTACACGAAGCAAAACACTACGAACTTCAACATGAGAATAACAGATATTGAAGCTGATGTTCTGTAGAACATCTATGCCTCTCTATCTAAGACGAGAATTCGTACTTCGCGCAGGGTTCTGCTTAAATGATTTTATCTCTATTTGTATACATTTATTATTATCTTACATTTTATTTGGCACATGCAGCAAATTTATTTGGTCGTAGTTAAAGATACTAGACAACCAAGTGAGTATTGGAAATAATATTACGTCAATGTTTCTGTAAAAATGGTGAATATTTAAGAAATTTAAAGAAATCTTGATTGAAGACAAGAAATTGTCTTTCAGAAAATGGTCAACAAGACGATTTATATTTCTTGACTTGAATTTCAAGACAAGACAAAAACTAATCGTCAAGATTTCTTGTATAATAACATAAATTTCAAAAGTAGGATTGAACAAATTATTTTTATTTATATATATATTTTTATTTATTTATTTGTAACGTATAATCTCATATATTCTACAGTAAAATGTCTTTTATTTTTTAGTTTAAATAAATATAATATTGCTGTTCTTTACAATCCATCTTGTTCCGATGTAGGTATATTGCTAAGAATAATTCATGCACCCTTAATACAGACGTTGGCATCTAAAAATAACATAGGTACATTAGACATAAAATAAATAATTAAGGACTTAAAAAATTAAAGAGAAACGATCAAATTCACATTCACTTTACCGAAATTTCTGTATACTTTAGTAAAATTAGTAATAGTACGATGACTTATTCCGTTTCACCCTTGTAACCTATAGTGTCTACTATCGGAGAAATTTGTATTGTTAATCGAATTAAAATTAAATAACCAAAGAAAATTGAACTTAACTTAATACAAAAGTATGCACATGTCTAAGTGTTAACAATTATTTATTGCAAAAATGAGCTATTATTTTACCAGTATATTATTTAGAAACTGTTAACTTCAATTCAATGCAATGTTACCATTTTATTTTTCAAGTTAATAATTTTGCATAATTATTAAAAGTATAACTAGAAAAGAAAGTATTAAAAAATCCGTAGCTCTACTAACTGTACTCTAAAATAATGCTACTTATACCTAAATGGCTATTTTCTTTTGCTTTTTTTGAGAACTAACATACCAATATAATCGACTGTGGTCTTATATTGTGTAATTTTGAACAAGTTTGGTATTTACAACTTTCATCCCAAGTTGATAGGTAAGTGAGTACCAGTGGCGTATTTACGGGAGGGGGGGATAAAGGAGATATATCCCCCCCAAGCTCTAAGAAAAATCTTTTTTTTCTGTTATTATTAGTATACAAATTGATCATAAAAATGTTTTTCTTTATTTTGCTCGTAGAAGAGGGAAAAAAATCTGAAAATTCATTTTTAAAGTATTTGACCTTATAAAACATAACATTTTCGCCTGCGGCGCTTTTTCTTATAATATAATTTATAATTGTAAATAAACATCGTCACCACTGAAAGGACTGCAAGATATCCGATAACGCAAAATTTGTTTTAATTATTGTACAAAACATTTTTATTTTCATTCCCCCCCCCCCAAGACTGATGTCTGGGTACGCCACTGGTGAGTACACCAAAATAACATTGTTTTCCTAAGTAACAGATTTCAAGTAGACATCCGGCACGTTAAAATCATATCTAATTTTTGCTATTATTATAATTTTTGTTATCTATACACATACACATACATTTAAAAATAAATATTATATAAATATACGCACCTTTCATATGCGCCATAATCCAGTCAAGATATGATGTCACCCTTGTATTTAGTCCAGGCTTTGAAGAAGCGCAACCATAACCAGTTGATATAATCCCAACCAGATAAAGTCGATATGTTTGGCTATCGTGCCACAGAACAGGGCCACCGGAATCTTTCTGTAACACAACAACAGTGGATCAAAAAACGAACAATTTTTAAGTGCTGTTAAAAGCGTAACTGGCTGGTCTATAATTACTCCAGTCAAAACGCGAGGGGGGGATCTGATATCGACAACCGGTTTGAGAAAAGGTCTACTATAGGTTTTTTGAGTCGCTGAATCCGAATCCGGGGTCCAAAATGGCTGGAAAATAGGGGAACACACTTAAGTCAGCAAAAACTACCCCTTTTTAGGGTTTTTTTCGCATTATTTTTGGTGGAACTATAATTTCCAAAGAAATGCTATTTTTTAAGAGTGATTGATAAAATATCGAGGTTACTTCATTATGTACCAAATTTGGGGTATTAGGGCTTATTATAGGGGGTGAAAACCACCTCCAAAATTAGAAAAAACGATAAAAACAAGATTTAAGCTTATTTTTTTAAACTTTATTGGTAAATTAAGTATATCAAAATACTTAATATCATTTTTACCAAGACACCATTTATTAACCACCCCCCAGGGGGTGAAAAACATACATAATGAAGTAACACTAATATTTTATCAATCACTCTTAAAAAAATGGCATTTCTTTGGTAATTATAGTTCCACTTCAAAAATAATGCGAAAACCCCCCTAAAACCGGGTAGTTTTTACTGATTTAAGGGTGTTTCCCTATTTTCCAGCCACTTTGGACCCCGGATTCGGATTCAGCGACCCAAAAAACCTATAGTAGACCTTTTTTCAAACCGGTTGTCGATATCAGACCAGACCAGTTAGCGCGTTTTTACTGGAGTAAATGTAGAAAATATTTTAGTACCACTATACAGGATGTAACCCAACCTACAAAATTTTGAGGGTGTAGTATTGGACGCACTGATCATGAATCAAAAAGAATTTTGTTGAAATTCGCAAATTAACAATAATAAATGGGTCCAAGCAAACGAGACCTTCTGTAAGTACCTATAAATTTCATTTTTTCTTGTTTGTAAAATTATTATTACATTAATGTAATACGCTAATAAATACTGCACAACTATTGTTTAACTTTTTTATATATAAATGTGACAACCAGTGGAACCCAACATGTTAATGTTAATTTAATGAATTTCAACAAAATTCTTTTTTCTACGCCTGCTTCTGAAAGTTCATATTTCTACATTGTTTTTAATGTTGAAAGCAGCTGTTTCTCTCTAGTGTGTTGCAAAGTACCTAAGTGTGTTGCAAAGTAACTAAGTGTGTGACAAAGTTCTTTGTTGCACACTTATGTGCACTTTGCAACACAGTTTTTCTTTTTTTTTGAATGTAATTGTTTTCGCAAAAACATTAATATTTCACAAAAATTTAAGAATTTGACAGTAAATGTCAAAAATTAATGGTTATTTTTGTATTTTTTAACTTCCTTGTTTTGCAGGAGTAGAAAAAATAGTGTGTATAACACGTATTGAAAATATTTTGTCGAACTTAAACGATTGCAATCCTCCCTTCGGTCGGGCTGCAATTTTCGTTCAAGTTCGACAAAACTATATTTTCAAAACTTGTTATACAAATAACTATTGCCCAATACTATGCATCCTTAAATTTTGTTACACAGGTTGGGTTACACCCTGTAAGTATATCTAATAGAAGCATATTAAAATGATGATGAGAGGCTGAAAATTATACAGTGCTTTTATTACACTTTTGAGATTCTAAAAAAAATTAAATTTTCGTCTATCCGGCTGCTGAAATTACGTTCGTTTTACATGGACTCTTATGATGGCAATTCACTAAATTTTTGTTTTATATGCTTTAAACTATGTGATAAAATGATGAAAGATGCATAAAACTTAAAACTTAAAAAGAAATTCCTGAAGATTTTGTGTACTTTTTCTAAAGTTATTTCTAAAGTTATTTAAAAAAATGTAAGCATGCCAAGCATTTTTTGATTAGTGAATTAGTAATTATTGTAAAAATATAGCAACTAAACGAATTGCAATGATTTCAGCAAAGGCGCGTTGAGCGAATTTTATTTTACATTATCAAAAGTATTTTTACTTTCACATCCGCCCCCAAGGCTAATGTCTGGGTACGCCACTGCAGGAGTCCCCAACCTCCTTAAGCTTGATGACGTGAACTAGGTTTTCAGGACCGTAGCCAGAATGTACATTTAGGGCAGGCGTGTTTTTATGTTTGTATTTTTTCGGGTGGTTTTGCCTTAAAACGTCAGACAAATGTCAGAGACATCTACTGTTTGTAAAGTAGCAAGTAGCTTTAGCTAAGATACTTTTTCCAAGTTTGCCCAGTTCTGTTTGTAATGCACTGAATAAAATAATAAAATCGCTTGAGGCAAACGCTATTCTGTCTTTGGCATATAATAGGGTGTAGTTTACCATTTTTTTTTAAAAAAGTTTTTTATTGAAACTTCATGGTATTTGAATGCGATTGAGAGTACTGATAAGCCTTAATTGTTCTTAATAAAGTTGTAATTAATTTCTAAATTTTGTGTAACGTAGATGTATAGCTGAAAATCTTCTCAAACCATGGGGCTGGAATTAAAATGTACTCAAGCAAAATCAACTATTTCTAAACGTTACAAAATATAAAATACAATTTGGTAGTTTCTTTATTACTGTATGTAAGAATACACGTGATACGCATTATTGTGACGTAGATGTATTGATACGTAAAATCTCAAATATTTAAAGAACTATTAACTTTTCGAAAACTTTTTTCATGGCAATAACTCATTTTTGAGGTCTCCTTTCAATATAATTGACTGGATTGCTAATTTGCTACTATATGGTAAAGTACCCTATTATGTTTTTATGTCGCATGGTTACAATCAAAATAAAATAATACCTACATAACTAAAATAAATCATGTAGGTACATTTTCACATTGGACGTCTCACGAAACCCTCATTATCTATTATCATTAATAAGAAACAAATTAATTAAAACTTACTTGACAAGAATCATGACCAGCTCTGTATGTACACATCTGATTCACTGTACCATTCGCTCTAGATGAACAATCCACATAATTCAATACATCTAAATCTGTCTTCAGTAATACCTCGGATGATGGTCCTGTAAATTCAGTTGTTCCCCAACCTATAATAATATAAGACATTAATGAAATTCGTTAACTGCAAAAATAAAAAGGTTAAAGCATCATTCCTATACTCCTATGCTATAATTTACTTATTAAATATGCATTTTCTGTACATTATAAAACACATGCAAATGAATAATTTTTAAAAATTGAAAGCATGGGAGAAGGAAAAATAGTGTATGCAACTCGTGTATAATGGCTATTAATACACTCGTATAGCTCATATCGCCATAGCTCATATCGCCATAGCTCATATCGTAAATTTCATACTCGTGTATGCTATCATTATAAACTCATTGCAAAATATACTATGAAAGAGTTATACGTATCCATTCTTATTATTACCGGACAAGTAATATGGCTGTCTAAATGGAAAACTCTGTTCAACTCCCAAAGTATTCAACAGTTTTTCCGAGTGGAAAAATCAGAGGTAACATAATTATAACTATTAAAAATATAAAAATTTAAAATAAGGCCTTATTTCAAAGGTATTTTCATTTGTAAACTTGGGTTCTTTCGGCCACATTATTTGAAACAGCCAAACAGCGGCAACGTGCTACGTAAGGGTTTAGTTAGCCAATATGTTTGTCGCCATGTGCTTGCCACACTACGCTTGTAATACACACATAATTTTATCTACGGCTCAAATGATTTTTTATTAAAAATAATGGAATTCAGTTAGTTCAATCTACGTTCAACCTATTTAAGTTTTATTTGTAACCATGGCGATACCAATAATATCGAAATAAGTAAATTAATAATAGTTATTTGTAAGGGTGCGGTACAAAGGACGGATGGTTTTTAAAAAATCATAAAATCGGTAATTTTTACCCAAAAAATAGCATTTGTGACAATTAAGTGTGGAAAATCACATCAGTCATGTGGCGACTGGACGAGTTGAAGGAGGCAATTCGCGTCGAAGTCGCCAAAGTTGAGGAAGCGATGTTGGAGAGAGTCTACGCTAACTTCCAAGAACGCCTCCAGCAATGCATCGTCAAAAACGGTCACCACATAACTCATGTGATTTTCCACACATAATTTGTCACAAATGTATTTCATTGCGAACACGAATCTGTAAATAAATTTGTTTTTGAGTAAAAATTACCGATTTTATGATTTTTTAAAAATCATCCGTCCTTTGTGCCGCACCCTGTATATCAAGTACAGATAGAGATATTATACATTCAGTCACAATAATTTATTAAATTAACCTTGATAACCCACAGTAATTCCTAAACCTGACAAATCTAGGTACATTTTTATTCCTATTAAACCATTTTGTGTTCAATCTTACCTAAAACTTCAACTGTAGCACCATCAAATGAATTTTGATAATAGTAGATAGGTAAACATGCTGGACCTATGGCAAAATTATATTCAATGTAAGTTGCTGTCTCTACAAGAGCAATATCATTTGCTGAAGTTCTTTCATCGTAATATTCATGTATAATAAAGTTCTGTGTCTGCAATAAACGAGTTGCTTCTGTTTCAGTACCTAAAAAATATATCACAAATATTCATTGTTCTAATAATATTAACAGTAACAATTATTTCTTGATATCTTAATCATACTGTGTACAGTGCCTTATTTAAAACATTGCATTTCGACAGGGACGTAACTAGGATTTTTTTTAGGTGGGCCAGTAAAAAATTAAAGTGGGCCACACTTTTTATAGTAAAATTTTTGTTTTGAAAAATATAGTACCTAGTATGTTGGGCGAAGGAAGCTGAAGAAATTTGACTTAGTACCTCCTGAAATTAATTTCGTAGAAAAACAGTACCCAGTTGAATATGATCATTCATAGATAAAGATTGTACGAGCACTCAGACTGACAAGTTAATTAGTTAATACATTATCTATTCAAAAATATACATTTACCAGCAATAAATCTATAGCTATCCGCTATTCATATTCATAAACATTTCTTTTGTCTCAATTAAGTAAATCTATATCTCTTCCTTGTTAGGTATTATAAAGTATTTTAAATATAGGTCTCTACTGTAAACTAATGTAAATATATTGTAACATTTTTGGGTGGGCCACTGGGTGGGCCAAGACTTTTCCGGGTGCGCTCTGGACCACCCAGGCCCACCCTTAGTTACGTCCCTGCTTTTCGATTGTTTTAATATCGTTAGCAGATCTTTGTTCATTTTTCAATCTTTTGCTATATGGGCTGGTAAAGAGAACACGGAAAAATTCAAATCTTGAACAGGGACGTAACTAAGGGTGGGCCTGGCTGGCCCAGGGCCCATCCTGCAAAATCTTGGCCCACCTAGTGGCCCACCCAAAAAATTTACAACATTTTTACATTAGTTTACGGAAGAGATACGTATATTTAAAATATTTAATAATGCTTTAAATAATACTAGAGAAGAGATATAAATTTAAGGTGTACATCTACCCTAAAAATTTACAGCGTTACAGAGGTGTACGCCTTCCAAGTTTATTTTAATTATAATTGAAATATATGATGCTTTTACATATTATATGAGTGTATTAACAAAGCATATCTTAATGCTTCTATATTTTTATTTTTTGTCTTTGGCGTAGGAATTTGAAGTAAAAAAAATTTAAAATGACGTTTTTTGCGGTTTTTTGTCATTATTTGATATGATTTTTTTCGTTCACTAGGTATAAATGGCAAAAAAATTAAAAAGTAAGAAGCATGCAGCTAAGCTTCCTTTTTCGAATAATTTTTGTTTTACTTAATTTCTTTAAAAACTACACAAGTTAACTTCAAAATGACATTGCATAGCTAGGATGCGGAAAAATACTAGTTTCAGACTGGTTTCGGGCAGCCGTACTAGTAGGAATTCGAAAAAAAGGTAGACGAGCCCCTTAATTGAGGCAAAAGAAATGTTTATGAATATGAATAGCGGATAGATATAGATTTATTGCTGGTAAATGTTGTATTTTTGAATAGGATACTGTACACATTGTATTAACTTGTCAATCTGAATGCTCGTGCAATCTTTATCTATGCATTATTATATATTTGAAAGTGAAATTTCTTGAGCAGTGAAAAAATGTTTCACTTCGCTTCGCTCGGCATTACTCATTTTTCAAAACAAAAATTTTACTAAAAAAAGTGGGCCCACTTTAATTTTTTACTGGCCCACCTAAAAAATCCTAGTTACGTCCATGATCTTGAAATATAGAAGCAGATTTTGAGTAGGTACTATGTAAAGTTCAACTCAAATAAGAAATGTATTGAAATGAAATATACTGTAACTATAACATTATTTGTTGCAAATTTTAAATCTACAAATTGTTTGTACAACTCACCTGATGTTATATTATGCTCTCCAATAAGCAATCCTACAATAGCCGGGTACTTATTTTTAAAACAATGAGCAGCAGATAAAGCATATTTAGTAGCAATTATAGTTGCACCACAAAAAACATCGCGAACCGTAAAATCTATTAAAGCAGCCATCATCGGATATTCATTTACTTTTGTTTCTATACCACCAACAATACGTCTCTATAAAGAAAAATCAGGTTTAGTTATGCATTGGTTGTAGAGAACTATAAGAGCTACGAAGTTGGTTAAATTAGCAAACAATTTCTATTTTATATGACTACTTTAATGAACGAAACAAAAAAAAATTGTTCTCAAACTACGGGATGCAACTTTATTATTTCAAATGGGGACCAATTTTTTTATTTGCTTATTCGATTCAGTATTTTTTTCTGAATTCAACGAGATAGTTTTATGCCCTTGCATAACAAAAACATAAGAAAAACGCAGAAAAAAATTGAATATTTTGTTTCATATTAATTGTTAGTGAAAAAGATTCTAGTATACTGCACTAATCAGACCAAAAAATAAGGTCGAAACACGTGTCCGTAGTTACCGCCACCTTACACCCTACTGAGTGCTTAGTACCCTGAACTATATATACCGGGTGTATATTGAAAAGTGAAACATAGGCGTTTTACATGGTAAATCAGTTTTTCCGTTCGCATTGCTTCCCTAATTATTTTAGACAAAAATGTTTCAAATAAATGTTGTTGAACATAAAATTCTACGTCCGGATCAGTAAACAAAATTTATTTTGGTTGCTTTATAACTGCAGAAATCAAATTTGAAAATACACGGAATAGCGAATTAATTGTAACAGCCGTGGAATTAAAAACAGGAGATGAACAAATGCGTAACGCTTTAAACGTCAATGTCAGAATAATAGATTGTCAAAATCATATATATATATATATATATATATATATATATATATATATATATATATATATATATATATATATATATATATATATATATATATATAATCAAAAAATCTTTTTCATTACCAAATAACAATTAATATGAAACAAATATTTAATTGTCTTCTTCCATAGCACTCTTGTAACAATCAGATTTTAATTAAATTATCATAATTTTCAATAGCGTTTTTCTCATGTTTTTGTTATGTCAGGGTATGAAACTAATATCTCGTTGTCCCCATTTGAAATAAGAAAGATGCACCCCGTAGTTTGAGAACCACTGGTCTAAAAAAATTTTTGTTTCGTTCATTAAAGTAGTCATATAAAATAGAAATTTTTTGCTAATTTAACCAACTTCGTAGCTCTTATACTTCTCGAGATAGCAATGGTGCGCCACTTAAAATGAACAGCCTGTATATTACTATTGTTAAATTAATTACTTAGTAGTTTTAAATATTTTTACCATGTTTTTCCATCCACAATCACACTGAGGGGGTGAATTTATTTTCGCTGTCACAGAACACATAAAACGTCCTCCTTTTGCCTGATAGGAAGTTTGTAGACCTAAAATAATAATGTAATTATTCATGAAGATACACTCGAGGAAAATACAAACGCACCACTTGAAAATGCACAAAAAATGACACAATTTCAAAGTGCGATATCTCGGCTGCATTTCGACGAAATTGGATGAATCTTCGAGTTCTGAAAACGTTGAAGTCTTATCTTTAATGTGATGATAGCCAATGTTACAAAAAATCCACTCCACCCTCTCCCACCCCCTAAGAAAAACGAATGTATCTGATGTCCAAAAAAGTCCAACTTTGGCAACTCATACGGACTGACAAAAAAATCGTGGACCTTACTGGCCAACAGGGTAATAAAGATCAGACTTTTCCTGCAAGGTCCGCAAAATTTCAAGTAATTACGACGATTTGGCGCGAAGTTATGAATCTTTGAAAAAAAGCGCCTTTTTCAGGTTTTTGACCATAACGGAGAATTTTGCAAGAAAATCAATGAATTTTGGATTTTCGAGAACGTTGAAGGTTTCTCTATTCGGCCCTGTAAATTAATCTGCCGCCAAACCCAATCCACCCCCTGCCACCCCCGGATAAAAAAACATGTTTTTGACTGAAAAATGTTCAATTGTAGCAACTTGTAGCGTGAGTAAAAAAAATTGTGGACCTTATTGCCCAACAGGACAATAAAGTTCAATCCTTTTCCTTCAATTTTCTTAAAATTTCAAGTACGTGCGATAATTTGGCAGAAAGTTATGAATTTTTGAAAAAAATTTGTATTTTTGTGCTTTTTGCCCATAATTTGTCCGATTTCGCACCAAATTCGTTTATTTCTTAAACCATCTAACAAATAAAGGTGTTTAAAGAAATAAAAATTTTAAAGTCACTTTTAGATAATTGTTAATGAAATTCAGAAACCTCAAGAAGACACTTTTTTTTCAAAAATTCATAACTTCGCGCCAAATCATCGTAGGTACTTGAAATTTTGCGGACCTTGCAGGAAAAGTCTGATCTTTATTACCCTGTTGGCCAATAAGGTCCACGATTTTTTTGTCACTCCGTATGAGTTGCCAAAGTTGGACCATTTTAGACATCAGATACATTCGTTTTTCTTAGGGGGGTGGGAGAGGGTGGAGTGGATTTTTTGTAACATTGGCTATTAAAGATAAGACTTCAACGTTTACAGAACTCGAAGATTCATCCAATTTCGTCGAAATGCAGCCGAGATATCGCACTTTGAAATTGTGTCATTTTTTGTGCATTTTCAAGTGGTGCGTTTTTATTTTCCTCGAGTGTAGTTGATAACATAATTATTTAATAGTCCAGTCATTCTGGCATTTGAGGTCATAATTGAACGGATAAAAATGAAAATTGGCATACATATTTGTTGAAGAGTCCTTTTTAATTTGGTAAAGTAAAAGTTGTCAGGACCATGAGGAACCGCCTTCATCTTGAAAAATATGTCCCTTTTTGCAGATTTTTACTTATATCTCGTAAACAACGAATGAAATCAAAATTCTGTCTTAAAAATGTTGTAGAGTTTAAAATTCTGAGTAAAATGAGTACCCACACTTTACATTTTTATTGAAAATTAGGCTTATAACTCTATTTCAAAGTTTTGCATTAATCGTGAATCAAGCGTTAGCTGCCAGAACGGACCAAGTTTTTTGTTTACTGTTTTTAATCAACTCTAATTTCTGTCTGGACAAAGATATCTACATCCGGTTTCTGGCATTAGATTCCCCAGACATTTTTCTATAAAATGTATTATTTTTATAAAAAAGTAAGTGCCTTAGTGAAGCTAAGAGTTAATGTTTTGTTTCGGAGAGAAAGACAACATTTTTAAAACAGAATTTTGATTTCATTCTTTGTTTACGAGATATTAGTAAAAATCTGCAAATAGGACATATTTTTCAAGATGGTGGCGGTTCCTCATGGTCCTGACAACTTTTACTTTACCAAATTAAAAAGGACCCTTCAACAAATATGTGTACCAATTTTCATCTTTATTTGTTCGATTATGACCTCAGGCACTGTTTTGATCTATAAACAATTTTGATTATTTCAAACTGAAATATTAATTTTAAAAGTGAATAATTTAATTATAGTCTATTATCATATTGAATAAATAGTGAAATATTACCTATACTAATAGTAGTGCCCTCAGTGACTATTGTTTTGTTGCCGTATCCACAGTAAACTTCTGCATTTTCTAAATTCGATTGTCCAGTTCTTGAAATTAATACTCTTTCGTCCACACAGCCGACTGACTAAAAATAAGAAGAAGTAATATCAACTCAAAATAGAATATTAATTATTAATTTATCTATTCTCCAGTGGCGTGGCGTGACGTTGGAAAGAAAGGAAGCACTTTTGATATAAAAAGTTTGTTTTTACCTCTCGCCTCATATTCTATAAGGGAGGTATTGTGATGGGTCAAAATTTTCGAGTGAGAGTTTTAGAGTCCCTAGAATAAGAATTTAACGTTTTCGAGATGATGTATGTGTGTGCGTGTGCGTGTGTGCGTTCGTTCGTGCGTTTGTATGTTACAATTTTTCCGGAAACTATAACTTAAAAATATAACAAACATTAAAATTTCAAATTTTATATTTAAGGTTTTAATACGAATCTTAAATAAGCCATTATATTTTTGGTTTCAATCTACAAACCGGAAGTAGTACTTTTTGAAAATATTTCGATATATAATTTATTTAAGACAATTTTTTTATTTTAAATGAAAGATTATGTAATTATTATCTACAATCGGTATTTTATAAATTTTTCTGTATCTGCTATCATTTAAGAATAATAATTAAATTATATACTTATATAATTTAGTATTTTCGGTACCTATCTTGTAGTCCATAATCGTTTAACATTTGTTACTACGTAAAATTTAAATGATTATGACATGACAGCAACAGTGACAATAGTAAAATATCGTTTACATGTCCTTCTGCAGTTTAAATAAAATGACTAAAATATATTTGTGAGTAGTAGTAGGTACCTATATATTAATATATTTGTATAATAATTAAAAAGAATAAAGCAAGTATGGCGGGAGATCTTGTGCTGGCCACATCAGATTTTTTAAAATGCTTTTATGTCAAAAATATATTATTTTCAGGGGCCCATAATCGCTATAAATAACATGAGAATTATATTTATTAACATCATCAATGAATAATACTAAAATAAGCAATAAATAACAGCAAAAGATTGGCATATACGCGAACAGTCAAATATTAAACCGCGAATGCGTATTTTCTCCCTCCTCTCGGTCTCGACACAGAAACGCACCAACTCTGAATGCAAATATTTTATTTGAAATATTGAATAAATTTGTTAAATTTATTTTCTTTATTTATTTTACTTTAGATTTATATTATAATTGATTGCATTCATAGAATTTAGCATCCGCGTAAGCCAATATTTGCTTCAAATTTTACAGAAAAAATCTTAAGAAACGCACAAAGTGATTGTGCGTTTTATTCAAGTGAGCACGTGTCATATCTAGCCCGAACGAAGTACTACGGACATGCCCGAGCACATGAAATTCTTACATGCGAGGATGCAGAGTTTGAACTTCTAACGCTGAGTGTTGCAGTTTACGTCATTGTACACCAAAATAACTTATGTGTAACGCGTGTTGCTTAAAATACGAATGCAACATTTATATAAATTTAGAAAATTTTACTGTTTTAAAGGAAAATATTGTATACAAATTAATATTTATTTTAATTTTGAAACATTTTAAAGCATCTAAAAGGCAAGGAAAGCAGTGCTTTCCTTGCTTCCATGGATTTCACGCCACTACTATTATCTATTATCTATATTATAAATCAGTTTACATTTGGCATCTCGAATTGGCAGATTGCTTCGACCACATATCCTGCAGGAGCCACAAGTATCCAAAGACAATTTTGGTTTGTTCCATAATAGCCTGGATATTCTTGGTTATATACGTAGTACGTAGCTCCTGTGTTCATAGGCTGGTAATAGTTACATTTAGGATCCACTGCAGCAAGAACCGTAGGGAACAAATAAGACAATAACTGCATTAGCACCATGAGGTCTACTCCTAAAACAAAATTAATATAGTATTAATAAATGTTAAAAACAGTAATTTACAGAAATAATAATATACAAGTGCATACAAAAGGTAATAAAATATATTTTCCAAAAATTCATTAACGCTATAAAAAGCATTTTCCTGTAACAATCTTTGTATACAGTTCTTAAAACTATTATTCGGCAACATTCGAATTTCAGATGGAAGTTAATTATAAAGTGATACTAGTCCGGTCGCCGAGCCATGTAACCTGGAAGTTGGGTACAACAAATATTTTATGATTGATTCTAGTACTATTTGATATACTGAATCATAATATGACGGGTGCCAGAGCGGCACCCCTGGGCAACTCCGGGAAATTCGAAAAGAAAATGGATTTTTTTGGTTAATTGCCAATAACTACTAAACGGGTAGTTCTACATTTAAGATTGTCCAGTGCATTTTTGTAGAGAATAAAATAAAATAAAATATTTGTTGTACCCAACTTCCAGGTCCAAGCCGATTTTCTCATTTGGCGACCGGACTATACTCCTATTTTTACTGATAAGTTTTTTGATATATTAAAGCGAGTGAAAATAGGCCTTATGTTGTCTTTGTTTCTTGTTTTGTCATTATTATGAAAATAACTATTAACTGGTACATTTTCATAATTATCCTTAATGTATAGTAAAATATGAAAGATATATAAACTAGGTAAAGTTAGAATCTTTTCCATAATAAATAATTCTCTGCAGTGATGTCTTGTGGCAACCTTGCATAAAATACGTACTGATTGTTTTTTAAGTTTAAATTATCCAAGATTATTTTTTACCAATCTTTTTTTTCTATTTCACTCTTTTCCTCACTACTATGATCAGAAAACAGAAATCCAACAGAGCACAGTCGTAGACAGCTGTTTCGGCCTTTTAGGCCTCATCAGTACGACTCAACTAAGTTTCTAATGCCAAACCATATGCGACTTCTAGGATTTACAAGTAAATTCAAACTGACCATCCGGTGTTACAAACGATGTTCGATATCGGATATCGTGATTCTTTAGCAACAGGTACTCTCCGAGGTAAAGGATAATTTTTTTAAATATAATGAATTTTTTGCACTGGGCTACAATTTTCAGTTTATGGGCTCTAAATGGCTTTATAGGTTACTAGAGGGTTAAATGATAATAAAATAAAATATTTCCCACAAGCATTTCCTTTTTTAGGCAAATAAGTTTAAAAAACCAATAAAAACGTGAAAAAATAGCAAAAAATGCAGTTTTTTTTGCATAAAAGTGCATTTTTCATGTGTTCCAGTTCATGTCATGTCTGCGGGTAATTTTTTTTCATGAAATATACATCTTAATCTGTGACTTCCAGCAAAAAATCTAATGGAGAAAAACTTCTTGAATTTTGTCATTTTTTAATTATTTCCAACGGCCTAATATCTATTTATGTTGCCGTTGTACACCCCGAAGTGTTCCACACCACCGAAAACCACAGCGTATAAAAACCATACCTCCTAATAACCACACGTCCGAAAAACCACAGCGTATAAAAGTTCCCCACCACAATGTCCACAGCGTATAATTTACTCCTACTTAACTTCTTACTTAACTTAAGTTCTGTTGGACTCAATTAGGGTTTTGTTAGTATTGATTAGTTTATTTTTAAAAAAACGGAGTTCTGTTGGACTCAATTAGGGTTTTGTTAGTATTGATTAGTTTATTTTAAAAAAACGGAGTTCTGTTGGACTCAATTAGGGTTTTGTTAGTATTGATTAGTTTATTTTAAAAAACGGAGTTCTGTTGGACTCAATTGGGGTTTTGTTAGTATTGATTGGTTTATTTAAAAAAAACGGAGATCTGTTGGACTCAATTAGGGTTTTGTTAGTATTGATTAGTTTGGGTACAAATGTGCAAATCAAAGTGTGAAAATTGGTATATGGGTAGCTGGACATTGTGGTGGGGGAACTTTTATACGTGTGGTTTTTCGGACGTGTGGTTATTAGGCGGTATGATTTTTATACGCTGTGGTTTTCGGTGGTGTGGCATTTACCCGTACACCCTATGATTGTATGAAGTTCGCCGTGGTATTTATAATGTCGGCCCGACATTATAAATGCGCCTCGACTATGAAACTCTAGCCGCGGCAGCAAATTTAATATTTTTTTGCCTAATTAAACAAATAACTATTCATCCCCGAAATTTTCATTTTTCCAGCCGGAAAAATCTCTCTGGAATCAATACTGATTGTTAGGATCTTTTAACAATTTAATTCGAACGCTTCGATCGTCCCCCCTTAAATCTTATAAATAGAAAAACAATTTGTATTGCTATAAATATGCTTTCTCTATCTAAATGACCGTTTTACACTACGCTAAATATTGAAAGAAATTGTACAACAAATTGAACAATAATCTTGAGCAATAAATTGCTTTGTTTTTAATGATCTCTGTTTTATACTGAGACAATTTTATATACCTACCTACAATATTCGCATATAATAATAATTCGACAGCCGCGCTTATCTATTTTTCAGACAATTTATGAAGCAATGCTATATTTCACACAATTTGCTGTATGATACTACACAATTTGGATTGTTTCAAAAATTGAACAAGATTTTGTTCAAGCTTTAGTGTAATGTAAAACGGGCTTAAGGCTGGGGGATAGGCAAAATTTAAATTTACGCTCATATTTAATCTCTTGTATTTTATTACCCAACCGTACCAATACCAATATTTTGTAATTTTTCTTATGAAAGGGTAAATATAGACCTATATTATAGTTCAAATTCCAAAGTCTAATTTTAACCATCAAGCGATAAAAAATATTAAACATGTGCATTTTTTAAATTTTATGTTTCAAGGAATTTAAGTAGGTACCTATATCATTAATTTCTTAATTAATATTTATCAAATTTGACATAATTTTGTTATAAATAAAGTTTGGATCTAATCTGGTAATTTTTATAAATTATTTTTCTCTTTTTATATTATACAGGGTCCGCCAAAGGAACCTGACGATTTTTGACATTCAACTACAAATTTATGTAACAAGATATTTATTTTCACATACAAGTAATCGATAGTATATTACATGCCATTTTATTTGGAAAATAATTTAGCTTAAATGATGTCCATCACCGAGTACACACTGTTCCAACGTTCCAAGCGGTTTTGCTAATTGATCATTACTCGCTCTAGCATATTCCTAGGAATTGCACTAATTTAATTGCGAATGTTTTCTTTTAATTCCTGAATTGTTTGCGGTCTATTAAAATACACCATGCTCTTCAGATAACCCCATAGCCAATAATCACAAGCGGTCAGGTCGAAAGACCGTGCCGGCATTCCCATTTCGCGAAATTGCTGCTGCTTGGCTTGGAACAGTGTGTACGCGGTGATGGACATCATTTAAGCAAAATTATTTTCCATAAATAAAATGGCATGTAATATACTATCGATTACTTGTATGTGAAAATAAATATCTTGTTACATAAATGTGTAGTTTAATACCAAAAATCGTCAGGTTCCTTTGGCGGACCCTGTATAAGTTATTGAAATAAAAATTATATGTTGCAATAGCTATTAACATTAGTAATCTACATATTTTCTTTCAGACGAAGGTTAGTTTCCAAGAGACGGAATGGAAATGAAAAGTCATGTTGGGAATATTACCCTATTTTTTTATTTCACTGTATTACACGCAGAGATGGGCATGACGAGTAATAATGGTTACGATTGACGCTGAAATTGAATTAAATCTAATGGTCTTTTAATTGTTAATTGATTCTCAATTGAATTCAATTGGAATTCAATTGGTCCATTGAAATCAATTGAATCTAATTGAAAATTCAATTAATCAATTAATCGATTAACAAATTAGCCATGATATAATTTTCGGTTAAAAGAAACATCATTGAAGTATTTGTTATAAACAAATAAATTGTTTATAATAAATTGATTGTTCTTTTGTCAACAACAAGACATGTATTTGAGCACGGTACAAGACACTGAGAGAAATTACCTATTTTTAAATCCTTTATATTAACTTCATCGTCGTGCGTATGTACGTACGTACGTACGGCAAAAAAACAAAAGTAAAAAATGACGTACTTTCCGGGATCCTATAGAGCTGAAATTTTGCAAATAGACTTTTGTCACCTAACAATGCACTTTGGCATAAGAAAAAATCTGATGTGGCCAACACAAGACCTCCCGCCATACCCCAAACCCATTTCCCCATATCCAATCAATCTGAAATTTGGTACATAGATTCGTTGTGACCAAACATTTACTTTGGCACAAGAAAAAATCTGATGTGGCCACCACAAGACCTCCCGCCATACCCTACGCTTTTTAACTCTGAAATTTGGTACATAGGCTCGTTGTGACCAAACATTTACTTTGGCCCAAGAAAAAATCTGATTTGGCCAGCACAAGACCTCCCGCCATACCCTACTCTTTTTAACTCTTTCTTGAAACACACTATCTAAGAAAGAGTTACAATGAAAACAAAAATATAAATAAATACCGATCGAGTCTCATATACTTATAAAGGATTTATAGTCAAAAACTTTGTTTTGACGGGTTCATTTTATTTTTTAAATCCTTTATATTAACTTCACCGTCGTACGTACGTCAAAAAAACAAAAGTCAAAAATGACCCACTTCCCAGGATCCTATCGAGCTGAAATTTTGGAAATAAACTTTTGTCACCTAACAATGCACTTTGCCACAAAAAATCTGATGTGGCCAGCACAAGACCTCCCGCCATACCCCAAACCCATTTCCCCATATCCAATCAATCTGAAATTTGGTACATAGATTCGTTGTGACCAAACATTTATTTTGGCACAAGAAAAAATCTGATGTGGTCAGCACAAGACTTCCCGCCATACTCATTTCCCCATATCCAGTCAATCTGAAATTTGGTACATAGATTCGTTGTGACCAAACATTTACTTTGGCACAACAAAAAATCTGATGTGGCCACCACAACACCTCCCGCCATACCCTACGCTTTTTAACTCTGAAATTTGGTACATAGGCTCGTTGTGACCAAACATTTACTTTGGCACAAGAAAAATCTGATTTGGCCAGCACAAGACCTCCCGCTATACCCTACTCTTTTTAATTCTTTCTTGAAACACACTATCTAAGACATAGTTACAATGAAAACAAAAATATAAATAAATATCGATCGAGTCTCATAAATAAAGGATTTATAGTCAAAAACTTTGTTTCATTGTTAAAAATTGATATTCGAAAACAAATAATTACCGTTACCTTTCCGAACAGGCGCATTGCTATTTGCTTTTGTCATTTTCAGTGCACAAATCTTCAATTATTATTTCCATGTCGTTGTAAGGTAAGGACATCGGGTCCTTGTCACTCTCCATCTCGCTCTCCATGGCACTTGCGTCGAAAAAGGGCTAACGGAATTTTTGCCTCAGTCGCAACACGTACCCTCACTCAACTCAACTGAGCCTCTGAGGTAGGGCTTGCAGTGATGCCCACTTTCGATACTAGGACTAAAATTCGTTGCGGGTTGAGAGGCGCAGTAGCGCGCCAACCCGTGGATGCAGGGAGTCCACCGCATACGTGCGGCAAATTTCAGGGGCGACAAAAAGCCGCCTCGTCAGTCGTTGTTTAATGATAATAATAATCATAAAAAACATTTATAATGTTAATTAAATAATTGTGGATTGTAAAAAAATAATTTTGTGTATATGATGAAAATAAATAATGTAGGTAATGTTAGATAATTATGGAAAATGCAGGTGGTATTTTAGAACGAGTACCTAACCTACCTACAAAAAATTTCTTAATTTTTTTATATAAAATTATTTTGTTGTCAAAAAATTGTTACAATCGAATTTTTATAAACAATTTTGTATAAATACATTGTTTTAAACAATTTAATTCTTATACAGAAAAGCTATGAACAAATTGTTAAAATAGATAATTACTCATAAGTACAAAAATGAACCCGTAAAAACAAAGTTTTTGACTATAAATTCTTTATAAGTATATGAGACTCGATTGGTATTTATTTATATTTTTGTTTTCATTGTAACTCTTTCTTAGATAGTGTGTTTCAAGAAAGAGTTAAAAAGAGTAGGGTATGCCGGGAGGTCTTGTGCTGGCCAAATCAGATTTTTTCTTGGGCCAAAGTAAATGTTTGGTCACAATAACGAGCCTATGTACCAAATTTCAGAGTTAAAAAGCGTAGGGTATGGCGGGAGGTATTGTAGTGGTCACAACGAGTCTATCTACCAAATTTCAGATTGATTGAATATGGGGAAATGAGTCTGGCGGGAAGTCTTGTGCTGACCACATCAGATTTTTTCTTGTGCCAAAGTAAATGTTTGGTCACAACGAATCTATGTGTCAAATTTCAGATTGATTGGATATGGAAAAATGGGTATGGCGGGAGGTCTTGTGCTGGCCACATCAGATTTTTTCTTGTGCCAAAGTAAATGTTTGGTCATAACGAATCTATGTACTAAATTTCAGATTGATTGGATATGAAAAAATGGGTATGGCTGGAGGTCGTGTGGTGGCCACATCAGATTTTTTCGTGTGCCAAAGTACATGTTTGGTCACAACGAATCTATGTATCAAATTTCAGATTGATTGGATATGGGGAAATGAGTATGGCGGGAAGTCTTGTACTGACCACATCAGATTTTTTCTTGTGCCAAAGTAAATGTTTGGTCACAACGAATCTATGTACCAAATTTCAGATTGATTGGATATGGGAAAATGGGTATTGCGGGAGGTCGAGTGCTGGCCACATCAGATTTTTTCTTGTGCCAAAGTAAATGTTTGGTCACAACGAGTCTATGTATCAAATTTCAGATTGAATGGATATGGGCAAATGGGTTTGGGGTATGGCGGGAGGTCTTGTGCTGGCCACATCAGATTTTTGTTAGGTGACAAAAGTCTATTTGCAAAATTTCAGCTCGATAGGATCCTGGGAAGTGGGTCATTTTTGACTTTTGTTTTTTTGCCGTACGTACGTACGTACGTACGCACGACGATGACGATTTAAAAATAGGTTTATTTTTTCTCAAAAACATGTCTTGTTATTGAGGTGAAGAAACAATTAATTTGTTATAAACAATTGATTTGTTTATAACAAATACTTCATTGATGTTTATTACACCCGAAAATTATATCATGGTTAATTGGTTAATCGATTAATTAATTAATTGAATTTTCAATTAGATTCAATTGATTTCAATAGACCAATTGAATTCCAATTGAATTCAATTGAGAATCAATTGACAATTAAAAGGCCATTAGTTTCATTTAATTGAATAATGGAAATTGAAAAAATGCCCATCTATGATTACACGATGAATGTATGTATGTTGTCTCAATGTTATGAAGAATTTTTTTATAAATAATTTCGTACAACAGAATAAAAATGTAAATAAGATAAGAATCTATTGTTAATGATAAAAAAATCTGAGCAGAGTATAAAAGATAAGATTTGATTTAGATTTATGTTTTTCTTAATTTTATCTACGTATTATTTACTGAATATTTTACATTAAATATGTAATTATTTTTATGTGTTAATAATAATGTCAGCACCAAATTATAATTATTGACTTATTGAAAAATGTTGAACTTAAAAAATAGGTATTACCAACTGTGAAAAAAGTAATACCTACCTACATATAAAATTATTTAAATCTTTGAAACAATCTGCATAATTAATAAAAGTAGATGTAGGTAACACATAAATCACTTAGAAGCTATTAATAATTTTTATTTTATAAAGTAAATTAAATTTACATACCTAAATAGCGTAACCAATTCATTTTTAAAAAAAACGCCTACAAGTTCACTGTCAAAAAGGTAGAATGTAAATGAAGAAAATTTGCTTTACTTTTATAATAACAATACATTATCAGTTGCTTATCATTTAATTATTTTCTTATCATCCTTCAGCTATATGTCAAAGCTAAACTCTGGCAATTATACAAAAAATAATAAAAATATTATATTACCTATATAACCGACAATAATTATTGTGTTTTTGAAAATATTTATCATACGCAATTAAAGGTGGGTTTAAGCTCAAAAATTTAAGAATTAGAATTAAGAATAAGAAAAGTTTTAAAGTTAAAACAGTCGGTTTATGCTGGACAAATAATTATCAATCCTTATTCCTTATTCTTATACTTCTGCAGCATAAACCGAGTCATACATTATAGGTAACTGTTTTAACTTTACGACGATTCTTAAATTTTGTGAGCATAAACGCACCTTAAATAGTTGACGATTTTAATTTATTACAAACTTCACGGGAAATAACTAATTAAATATTTTCTTAAAGTAGGTGAAATAAGGTACCAAGCCCAAAGATAAATGCAAAAAGATTAAACTCATACCGAAAAACCATATTATACCTACTAGTAATTATTGGTAATGGGCTTGGGCAGAATCCTATACCTACTACTATTTTTAGAGATGTTTTTAAAAATATGAGACGAAAATGTAAAGTAGTTAGTATATTGTAATAGGTAGGTTACGTACAAGTGTGGAAAGGGCTACTTCATTGAAAAACTAGTTTGCAAATGGTAACGAGCAATAGCGAGTTCTCCAATCATGACGAGATTGGATTTTAGTACGTATTTTTACCTGTCTTTCCTACGTGAGTATAGGTACAATTTTTATAATTCATAGAACAAAATATGTTTTCAAGTAAATGCTTTCATTTGACCCCGACTATGATTTTACCTATTTACAAAAAAAAAAAAAATTGACCAAATTTACCTAGTAGGTACCTAGTGCTAGTGCTGGAGTGGAAACGAATCACTAATGGATAGTTGCACCGCTTCCACTTAAATTTTAAGTTTTCCGTAAATGAACAATATCAAATCAAAATCAAATTGTCAAGCGTAGAAATAACATTGCTGTCATATGTTCGATTCGATATTTTTCATTTAAGTGACACTTAAAATTTAAGTGGAAGTTGGTGTAAATGGCCATAAAAAATGTTTAGAACAGAAGAACATTCCTGTTGCAAAAGGTACATTGACAAATGTTGCATACATTTTGAACAACACTTTATTTGAATTTTCCAATATATGTCCTCAACTTAGGACAAATTAAAAGGTTTATACAGTACTGATCATGACACAAATTTTTTTTTTAATTCGCAAAGTTAAAGGTAGTTTACTTGACGTGTGTACATTTTAAGTATCACTGTTTGATTGTATATTTGATCAAATTTGACATTTATTATAGTATTAGATATTATGTAAACGATTCCATGAAAGAACAGAACAATGAAAAAACAGAACACGAAAAAACAGAACATGAAAAAACAGAACATGAAAAAACAGAACATGAAAAAATAGAACAATGAAAAAACAGAACAATGAAAAAACAGAACACTGAAGAAACAGAACAATGAAAAAACAGAACAGTGAAAAAACAGAACACTGAAAAAACAGAACACTGAAAAAACAGAACATTGATAAAACAGAACATGAAAAAACAGAACACATAAACTAATCTATGCTAACAAAAACCTTGTTGAGTCCAACAGAACTCCGTTTTTTTGACATAAACTAATCTATGCTAACAAAACCCTTCTTGACTCCAACGGAACTCTGTTTTTTTGACATAAACTAATCTATGCTAACAAAACCCTAATTGAGTCCAACAGAATTCCGTTTTTTTAAATAAACTAATCAATACTAACAAAACCCTAATTGAGTCCAACAGAACTCCGTTTTTTTAAAAATAAACTAATCAATACTAACAAAACCCTAATTGTGTCCAACAGAACTCCGTTTTTTTGACATAAACTAATCAAAGCTAACAAATCTCGTCTTGAGTTTTGTTTTGTCATTGTTATTTTTTTTCATATTCTGTTTTTTCATGTTCTGTTTTATCAATGTTCTGTTTTTTCAGTGTTCTGTTTTTTCACTGTTCTCTTTTTTCATTGTTCTGTTTTTTCAGTGTTCTGTTTTTTCATTGTTCTCTTTTTTCATTGTTCTGTTTTTTCACTGTTCTGTTTTTTCATGTTCTTTTTTTTCATGTTCTGTTTTTTCATGTTCTGGTTTTTCATGTTCTGTTTTTTCATTGTTCTGTTTTGTCCGGTCACCCAAAAATTAGATAAAGTGTGATTTAAAGTCCTGTTCACACATGCGACACACAGGCAACAAAAGCAAAATGAAGAACGTATGGAACGTTAGTAACCACAAAATTGATTTTTTCCTTACTTACATAAAAGCCATAAAATAGCGGCTCCTCTTTTACACAAGCAACACACACAGTATTTTTTACTGTTGCATGTGTGTCTGTCCTCTGTAAGTCCATGTGTGAACATGGCATTAGATTTCAAATCTATTTTCAGTGGTTTAAATAAAATTTACTCAAATAAATAAATACTACACAATTATTTTTAAATAAACAATGTGATTTCATAAACAAGAAACTTAAAGTAAGAAAAATAACATAAATTCAAAAATTATTTTAATTCTCTACGACATGAGACTAAAATTACAAAAAATAATAAAAGTTACAAACAGTAGACGCCACTAGAGTAGGCGATAGCAGGCGTTGCCATGATCGTTTGTGACATTACAATAAGTCTTTTGCATTATCTGTTATGTGCCCTGTAACAACTTACCCCCGTAACAATCAGCCTCGATCTTCCCTAACCTAATTTACAATTCAATATACGTATATTTTTAATAAATATAAATTATGGTTGCACACGAAAAGGGGTTGTAGTATAAACCTTTCCTATTCCTGACAAAATATAACTTGAAATTTAGAAGAAATTAACTTTTTGTTATTTGGGTAAAAAGTGTTGTTAATTGTAATACATAATACATGTCATATTGAAAACTAAACTAGGTAATATTTTATTGAATTAGATTATACTTATGTAAACACGGAAGTGAATAAATCAAGACTAATCATAAGTAATAAATAACTCTTGTTTTTCAAAATTTAAGGTAAATTATTAGGTAGATTTTAAATTTTTTTGATGGCATATTAAGCTAGATAATTAGTCGCATAAGCAAGATACTTGCATGTTTTTTACACTGAGAAAAATCACATTTGAAATTTTAATACAATTTTGTTTTAAAAATTTTGTAGAATAAAATATTATAAGTGTTGTAGTGAAATACAATATTTATCATTTTTTAATGTCGTTGTTGCAAAAACTTGTAAAGAATTATTTTACCGGGTTGTTTTACAAATACGAGGTCTGGCTATTAAATAAAGAGACTGCGCACGCATAAGGCGTCCTAGAGGGGCATGAGGGGAAACAAATGCAGCATTGGAAAGCTGGAAGTGTCTACTTTTCCGGTACGAAAACACGTTTTTGTCGCTGTAGTAGTATTTTTTCTATAAAAGATAGAAAAGAACGTGTTTTCTATTCGTAAATTAAAATTATTAGATTATTTTATTGTTTGCCATCAGCACAGGGAACAACAATGTAACTAATAATATTATATTTTGAATAGGATACACTTCGTGTTTAGTTTTGATTGTCAAAGCATACGAATCCGATCATTGATTTTTAGATATGCAGGTAGTACCTACTCGCTTTTGTCTTTTCTAATATTAAAGTTTTTAGTTGTGGGCGCCTCGCCTATTTTTTGCATAGTTTCTTATCCAATATTTTGTTTTAATTTTTGTTTTATTAAAAATACTTATTTCTATATAATGTACCATGTAACATATAACATGATAACTTTTTATATTATTTTTTCTGTAGAAGGCGGATGAAGCAAAAAAAAATCACCTGCGGCGCATACTTCTAATATATTTGCAAATTTAGCGGGGCGGCAAAATATTTTCGCCTTAAGCGGCAAAATTATATGCCGGTTCTGACTTATTTATTTTATTTTAATTTATTATTGTTTTATTAATTTCTATATTTTTTCTTTGTGATGTTTACTGATATTTGATATCTTTAAACATGTCGAATTATTCATTTCAATCAAATTTAATTTATTCGTTTTTGAGATTTATCTGAGAGAAGTATAAAAATAATAAATGATTTGCTATCCTTATGCCTATGGCACACCGGTCGAGGAGCATCGAGGACCATCGAGTAACTCCTCGATGAAACGAAAGAACGCACCCGTCCGCGATGGATTTCTATTTAATCGGTGACAAATACATCAAAGTTTTGCGCGAAATCAAATCCAAAGATACGTCTGAAATGAGATACATTCGTTTCATCGAGGAACAACTCGATTAAAATAGCGGCGCCTCTATTTTTCGTCGAGGACGGGGTGCGTTCTATCGTTTCATCGAGGAGTTACTCGATGGTCCTCGATGCTCCTCGGTGTGCCATAGGCATTATGGTTACGTATGTACTGTACATGGAGGTAGGAAGAATAAGGAGGGAGTGTATTCCAAGGCCAGTGAAGCCAGTGACCCCCCACCACTATGCGACAATAACTGTCATAGTCGACAAAAATGTTACTGAAATTCGTCTTTTATTAATTTTGAATATATTTTCCACACAATATATGATATAACGAACATTTATTGAAAGCGATGGATTCATAAATGAATTTTAAAACTAACATACATTTAAATTCTGACGGTAATATCCCCTCCTAAATGCGACAAACACCAGCCTGCGTACTTTCCCACCTGGCATCATTCCCCTCGCCCTTATTACGGCCATATGCTCCCTCCATTAATTCCTACCTCCATGGTTACGTATAACAACAATACCTAGTTATTTATGGCACAAGTACGCAAGTCTTTAAATTAGATGAATCCTCTATAAAACTCAGTTTGTGCATGTGTTACATACAGAATTTTTAAATGTTAAGCTAGATTCAGACCTACTCAATTATAAGTATAAGTGGCTAATTTAACCAACCAGCGCTCAACGTTCGCACTTATAATTGTAATTGGAATTTTGAGGAAGCGCTGGTTGGTTAACTTAGCACTTATACTTATAATTGGGTAGGTCTGAATCTAGCTTTATGCTCTCAAATTTGTTTAGTAACTATTTGAAATTATTCTAAAATATAATTTAAAGGAACTGGATTCCCTAAAATATTATTTTGCGGACTTAAAACAGTAGTACGCAAAGTAACGATTTTAGAGAGCAGCATATACTAAATTATTTATTTATTTAAATAAGACGCCAGATGGATGTTAGAATCCTCGTTTTGGATACAAAAAATGTTCCCGTGAATACCTACTGTAAGTACGCATAAATCTAAAAATTCATGAAATAATCTTGACATAGGTAGTAAATACCCCTCGTACTAAAGAATTGAATCATTGAACCGATTAAATTCGATGTCTGGCTTATTTAAAAATAATTGCTTTAATTTTTTTTTATTGTAAGTACATAAATTAGACAATAAGTTAGATGACAGACCAAGCTAATAAGTTGTCCATATCTTTTTAATTAATAATATAAGTAGTTTTTATTCGAACATCGGATCAGATATTTTATCCGAAGTTCGGTTCGGATATTTCATCCGAACTTCGGACTGGAGATTTTATCCGAACTTCGAATCGGATATTTTATCCGAACTACGGATCGGATTATTTATCCGAATTTTGAACCGTATCCGAATCAAATTCGATCCGAGAAAGTTTTCCCAGCTTCTGCCCGCATCTGTTTTGGCAAGGCCCTGGTAATTTGCAAATATTTGTCATTGGTTCATGGATCATGTCAGTATTATAGTTGCGTGGTTGTACAGTTTATTTAGCTTGTCCTCTAGCCGGTGTAGTACATAATTATCTGTACAAAATATAATTTAAAGTTTAACTATATGCACAATCTACATTATTAAACTTATTAACAATAATTTGGACTGTTTAAAAATAAATTATGCACATATTTTGCAAACAAATTGTTGTTATTATAGATATGAAAAAACCTATTATTTGACAATAACAAAAGAAAATTATTCATTACTTAATATTAATTACTAAGTAAAGTAGTACTTAGGCCGGCATTACACTATAAAAGTTCTTTGATAAAGATGTTTTATAAAAGATATTTGACGAGAAAATTGATAGTGTAATAGCTCTTACATTACAATATTTTGTATTTCTTGGCAGGTACTTGCCCTCTATGCCCCCCTATATGTTTTTTCTCAGATGCTCAAAATGGTAAAATGACTAACGACATTAACAAAATAATCTTCCATTAAAAAGTGTGACCGAAAACCGTATGTTCATTTATGTTTTAAAGCCCTGTTCGCACGAGGATTCTTTGAAGATTCTACCAAGATTCTGAATCGTGGAAAAGAAGTTTTCTTCCTTCTAGTGAGAATTACCTTTTAAATCGTGGTGCAAATTGAGTCTTGGAAAAGAAGAACTCATAATTTATTTATGTTTCAAAACCATGAATTTAGTTTTTGTTCAAGATTCAGAATATTGAAACTTCTTCTTTTCTAGGATTCAGAATCTTCAAAGAATCCTCGTGTGAACAGGGCTTAGAAATTAAAAATAAAACGAAAACGAATTACATGCTGCCATCTTTTAGTACTAATATTAGATAAGAAGATCGTTTCTGCCACCTACTGACCATTCTTTAAACTTTTTGTGCGACTAGTGACGTGCCAACCATATGACAGCTGTTATTTTGTTGTTTACAAATGGCGTCTGTTTCCGTACAAATTGTCAAAACTATCTTATGAAAGTTACATTTACAGCATTTCTACTATTGATTTTATCAAAAATTTCGTGTAATAAGTGTTAGTGAGTCACTAGGTTGCTTATATTATTGATTTTGGTATAATGTAAACTAGGTTAAGAACAAACAAGAATGCTTTAATCAAGGCAAAAGTTTTCAGTGAATAGTGAATACAAAATATTAATACTGTTGCACGAGTTTTAATAATTATTTTATTTTAAAATGAGCGTACAATGTCAAAACAACGATTTAATTCTTCTCAAGTGAATAATTTCACCAGGAACGAAGAATAGTTCAATTAAAACATGTGATGTCAAATAAAGCAGATATGCAGCATAAACATAGAAGGAAAACACGACGGCCAGATGTGCCAGTACATAAATCGCATAGTTCAGAACCTGCATCAAACGAAAATATTCCAATTCACAAAACTTTTAGTGCAAACTTTCATTCCCATAAAAACAAACACAAATATGATAAGGAATTTAATCAAGCAGAAGGTGCAGGTGTGGATAACACGATTGCCGATCATGAAGGTATAGCCAAAGTTAAAATACGACGAAAACAACTTATGAAAGAGAATGATCGAATAATAACAGAAAATATAAGACTAGCTGAACAGGTATCACTAGCTCAGAATGCATTGTCTAAAAGAGAATCTCAAATATTTAAACTTAAAGAAAAAGTTCATCTCGTTCAAGCACATAGTGAAGAATTAGCTAAAGAAAATAATATAATTAAAACGCAGTATGAAGATATATTAGTTAACTTAGAAGAATTTAAAACCCAAATGAAAATAAAAGTTAAATGTAAAACTTGCGATGAGTTAAAAGAGATAATAAAGAAACAATCAAAGGAAATAGATATTTCAAAAATGAATAATAAAGACTCTATGGAAGATTTAAATATGTTGAAGAATGTAATTTATAGGTAATATTAAGCTATTTACAAAAAAAAATTATTTTAAGTAATCATTTTATTTTTTAGATTAAATGTTCAACTTGAAAGATACCAACAAAGGCTTCAAACTTCCAATGCAATTACCAGTTCGAGAACAAATTTAAATATAGGAGCTGAAATAGATACTGATCTATTAAATAATCAAAATAATATTATTTTAAAAAATAGTGAAACAGGAGCTACTTTACAACATAATGATCATTTACATACACCGGTTTCGTGGGGAAATGTTAATTCTCATACATTAGGACCTTTATTAGATGCCTATCAAGACACAATTAAAGAAAAAGAAGACATTATCGCAAATTATGAATCCGAATTCGTAAATTATACAAAGAGATTAAAAATTATAATTGAAGAAAATGAAATGTTTCACAAGAAAAGTATAAAAGAAACAGAAAATTTACAGAAACATTTAACGGAATTGGAATCCAATCGCAAAGAATTAAAAATTTTAAGGGAACAAAATGATTTATTTATCAAGAAATGTGCTCTAAAACATGATAAATTACAAGAAATTTGTAAGGTGTATGATCATAAAAGTAAGGTTATTATAAAATATAAATAGTTTCCCTATCTGAAATTGTAATTTTTAGTTGACACAATGAAAACTGATTACGATGTCTTACAAGAACAGTATCACAGGACTCGTGTAGAACTAAGTAGTCTCCAAGTAAAGTACCAGTCATTAACTGATGTCAATGATTCTTTAAAATCTGGTAAAGAAAATGTCATTCCACTTACAGCACATACTGCTAGTGTTAATGAATGTAGAAGGTATAAATATTATTACAATTCAAATAAATATAACTACATAAAGACATTTCAGATTATTTGAAGAGTTAAAGAATCAATATGATATTGAGAAAACAAAACTTCTAAACCAAATCAAACTTTTGGAACAACAATTATCAGAACTGGAAACAAAAGTCATTGAAGTTGGAACAGAAAAGCGTGAATTAATAGTTAAAATTAAAGCCGCAGAAAGACATGTTAAGTAAGGATATTTTTATTATAGAATTTTAATAAATTCTAAACTTGTAACTACACAATAGTGTAAAAGCAAGTAAATACATTTTTTTATTTCTAGGAAACTTGAACAAAAAATAACAGAAAATCATAATTTATTAACACATACACAAATATCTAGAGATGCTTGTAAACGACAGCTAGGAAAAGCTATAGAATTCGGTAGAGAACTAGTTACTGAACAAGAGTCATTACTGCATCAACTATCTTCTCGTAACAAGGAGAATAAAGCAGTTAAGAAAGTTGGAAGTAACATTGTAACGCGCATGGACTTTTTGAAGACACAGTTAAAAGTAAGAATGTATTGATTGATAGAAGTTTTCAGAAATGAATTATTCTTTGTCTTGAAGTCAACTAAATACTGCCTAACTAATGTTGCTCGTTTTCAGACTGTACAGAAAGATGCATACCAACAGTTAGCATCCGTAGAGGAAAGAATTCAGCAACAGGATTCAAGTATGGAGAGTATGCGTAGAGATCATGAAATCGAAGTAGAAAAATTATTGCAAGAAATTCATGAGAAAGATGAATATATAGCAAGATTCACTGATCAGAGTAAAACTGGTCCATATTTGTTGTATCGTGAAAAACATGTGCACTTATCATAAAATTGTATAAATTTAGTCTTTCTTATATCTAGTCATTTTACAGTATTGTGTATAGTATTTAAAGATTTTAGAACAAAACAAGATACTAGTCTTTTTGTATATAAATTTATTTATACAAAACATTTGTTACACAAAATACATAATCTACAATCGTTGTAATATAATATTTAATTAAAATAACTTTATTAGAACATTGTTTCAAATATTTAAGGTTATTATATATTTTTCAAAATAATCCATTCATTAAATGTGTTAAACTGATTTAAATTGGATTTTTTTATATTATAAACTGGCGGTATTCATACCAACACCCCCAGTGGCCTACACCATATTTTTACTTTCATAAACGATCCGCTCGCCCTCTCCGAAAATATTCTAACTATACCCATGATACCATACCAAATATTAACCCAATCGGTGCAGTACATTTTGAGTTAGCTTGCCACCATTGTGTTTAAAGATGGCGGATTGACATTTTAGTATTCTCATGTCATAAGTTAGATCGTAAGGTATTACCATACCAGATTTAAACCCAATCAGTTACAGTACAGTTTGAGTTAGTTAGCCGCCATTTTGTTTAAAGATGGCGGATTGACATTTTAGTACGCTTATGTTGTAAGATTGATCTTAAGCTATTACCATACCAAATTTGAACCCAATCGGTTCAGTACAGTACATTTTGAGTTAGATAGCTGCCATTTTGTTTCAAGATGGCGGACTACCATTTTGTTGTGCTCATGTCATAATATTAGATTCTAGGCTATTACCTACCATACCAAATATGAACTCAATCGGTGTAGTAAACTTTGAGTTAGATAGCCGCTATTTTGTTCAAAAATGGCAGATTGACATTTTAACATGCTCATGTTATAAGTTAGATCTTAAACTATTACCATACCAAATTTGAACTTAATCGGTGCAGTAAATTTTGAGTTAGCTAGCCGCCATTTTGTTTCAATATGGCGGACTGCCTAAGTACTAAATCAGAAACCTTCGCGGGCGTGCACACAACATCTCACCAAAGTTTCATCACAATCGGATGAATGGTATAGGAACGCATAGAGGACAAACAAACATTCATTTTTACTCGTATAATACTACATTTTTTGGTAATGTTTCTGGCTGTTTTTCTAAACTTTTGAATGTACTTAGTAAGTTATTCGTTTTCAAAATAAAATGAATATTGATGGAAATAGGTAATATCTTTTTTCCTGTACACAGAGCCGTGAGTGCAAAAGTGCTTCACGACATCTGAAGAAAAGTACCAAAAAAGATTTATATTATGGAAAGTATAATTCTTGATTAGGTACTTCACTGATTATTGATATAATATTGGTCTCGTATTAAAATTAAGAACTATTCTTGGATAATGCCTAATGTTTGGTATACGATTGTTTGAAATAGGTTTTTATCACGCGAATATGTTTTAAGAAAATAAAGATATTGCTAGAGACCTAATTTTATAATATTTTGTTTCATACGGTGACATAAAATGACATTTTTCAGACAATTAATAGGCCGCATGGCCGCAAAATAGAATTTTGCGGCTTATAACAAGGATAGGTAATCTCATTTATAAATAAAAATATTTCTGCCATTTGACATAAAATATTTGTTGAATACAATGATTAAGTAAATGAAGTACAGCAATCGAAAATAACACTAAAATAAAACTTGCTTGTAAATGAATGTTGCTATTTGTCCTACATACATAAATAACTATTATAGAGTTGCTTCGAATAATAAATAGTTTATAATTGAGGTAATAGAAACAAATTGTGTTTTGGGTGCATGTCACTGCGTCAAATTGCCGTAATGTCAAATGCCCGCTGTGTCCAATTGCCGCAATGTCAAATTGCCACTGTGCCAAAACGCATCCCCATCACTTACATACTTGTAATAACGTATGTCGAGAGACTACTGCAAATTTATTTCGACACAGAGGCAATTTGAGTGCATGCCGGGCGGCCTAAAACCACGCCGCCTAAAACCCACGCGGCCTAATTCCACGCCACCTAAAATCCATAACGTCTAATTTTACCCCCACCACAATAGAAATTGACTACGAAAAACCACGCCGCCTAATACCACAACGTCTAATTCCACAACGCCTAATGTCCATGACGCCTAATACCACAACGCCTAATAGCATAACGCCTAATTCCACCCACCTAATGTCCATTCCGCCTAATACCATTCCGCCTAATCCCACTACTACTTCCGGTTTGCGGATTTCTACCAAAATCTTATGCGGTGTAAAGATTCTTATTAAAACCTTAAATATGAAATTAAGTTATAAATGGTTTGATACTTTTTAAATTATAGTTGACGAAAAATCCTCAGTCCATACGCACACACACACACACAGATATCATCGTGAAAATAGTAAATTCGTATTCTAGAGATCCTGAAACGTGCTTATTCACCAAAAACTCACACTCGAACATTTTTACCCATTACAATACAATACAATACCTCAACCTCTCTTATAGAACATGAGGCGAGAGGTGAAACCGATAAAAAGCTTATTTTTCTAATAACATCGGACAAACGTCTAGATACAAAACAAACAGATCGACATACAAACATTCAGCTTTATATTTATGTATTTATTTCCGTGGTGGGATTTCGTGTATCCTACAGCAACTTACGTAAAAATGCAAAAAATCATTTAAATAAACAAAATAAGTTATTTTTTACTTCCTTGTACGGAGTAATAAGTAAGTATTGTAATCGCGAAAAATTTCGGTTTTCAGATTTTGATGGAAATATCCGTTTTGACCTTTTCTGAATCCATTATGACTAGTTTCGTCGTGACGTCTGTACGTACGTATGTATGTCGCATAACTCAAATACGGTTAGACGTAGAAAGTTTTTATTTAGGACTGTTACAGCATCTAGTTGTGCACCTCTTATTTTTGGTTTCAAGCTATAAACCGGAAGTAGTACTTTTTTCAAATATTACGATAAATATTTAATTTAAGACAATTTTTTTATTTTAAATGAAAGATTACGTGATTATTACCTACAATCGGTATTTTATAATTTTTTTTGTATCTGGCATCATTTCAGAATAATTAATAGTAATTTATTATACAAGACGATAAAGAGATCATTTATCGAAAAGTGAAAGATGTTAGTTCACGAGTGACGAAGGAACGAGTGGGCTATCTTTCACGTGTCGATAAAGACTCTTTATCGTCGTGTACAATATATTATTTTATTTTGTACTTAATGTTAATTTGTGTAAAAATATTCTTATTTTACTTAAATTTTATTTTATCTACTCAAATTTTACTTTATCTACTCAAATTTTACTTTATCTACTCAAATTTTACTTTATCTACTCAAATTTTACTTTATCTACTCAAATTTTATTTTATCTACCCTCGATGTTAAAGTAATACTTTATCTACTGAAAATGAACGTATAAAACCAATTTTTAACATTAAGTACAAAATAAAGTATATTATAATATAGTATTTCGGTATCTTGTAGTCCATGATCGATTAACATTTTTTTGTTACTACGTAAAATTTAAGTGATTATGACATGACAGTGACAATGTGACAATAGTAAAATATGCTTTATATCTTCTTCTGCAGTTTAAATAAAATGACTAAAATGTATTTGTGAGTATAGTAGCAGTAGTAGTAGTACTTATATATTAATATATTTGTATAATATTATTCTACATTTTAGTTATTAAGAAAAGTATGAACAGTTTAATAGGCGTACAAGGAAGTCACGTGGTGTCCACGTCAGATTTTTTATTTAAGTTGATGTTTTTTGTGCGTGAAAATGTCACTTATTTGACGAGGCTTGCCGAACTTTACTGCTTTACTCAGTAGTATCAAATCAAACCTAATATATTTGTCGCGTTAAAATGTCTCAATTATTAATCGGCCTCATTAACCCATTAGCCAGTTAAATAACTATAGAATTATTATTTTAATTTTCACGACTTGGTTGTAACGGTGCAACAACTAAAACATTTACGCATGCGCTACATAATGTGTCATGTTTAATCCGGAAGTGTTCCTCGTATCATAACATGACGTGAACATGACCTATCCATCTGACGTCATACATGAACATGCAAAATTATTCCCATTGCCCACATTCAAATTTTGTTCCATTCTTGAGATTTTGTTGTTCACATGCAACATATTATTACCTTGTTCTAAAAATATAATACTTCATTTTGTATAAAATTTATTTCAGTTTGTTGAATTTTCTTCCCCCTTCACCTTCTTTCATTACACTACACGGTTTTTTAAAAGTTCCGGGACGGAGCTATAAGTTTGAACGAGTGAAGAATAAAAATTGAAAATTGGGTCATTGCGAAACCGAAGAAGGTAACAATTTGAACATTTGTTATAAAAATTACGTGCAAAAAACATTAAAACTAATTAAAAAAATCTGCTGTGTCCGCCACAGTACTTCCCCGATTATAAGTTTTAATAACTTACTTTCGTAACGCCGTTAATTTTATGCTTTATTCTGCAAAATTTAAATAAATTTATCATATTTCCCCAAACTATTTAAGTTGATACCAACTTCGGCATAATTTAAATACCATAAAAAATCTGATACTTATTCACTAAAAACTCACACTCGAAAATTTTAACCCGTTATAATATCTTATAGCCTTATAGAATATAATGCGGAAAGTAAAAACAACTGACCATTGTTTAAATGTTGTTATTGATTCTTCGACTAATATTTTTTTCCAGAAAACTTTAATTTGATAATACACTTGAACAAATTTGATTAATTTTTTGAGAAACAATAATTGATTATCGCATAAATGTCATTTTTTACATTTTTATTAAACTTATCTCCCCGAGAGCTTTAAATTGACACCAAACTCGGTATAATTTGAATAATGTATGATAAAAAAATTGACGATCAGTTAAAGCTTTAATTTGATACCACACACGATAGTATTTTAATAAAAATAAAATAAGATATGTTTATAAAGTTGGTACCACTGGTTGAATAAAAAAATTTGAGTAATTTTTTGAGAAACAATTGAAAATCGTATTAATGTCATTTTTTACATTTTTTAAAAACTTATCTCCCTGAGCGATTCAAATTGACACCAAACTCGGTATAATTTGAATAATTTATAAAAAAAACAATTGACGATCATTTAAATGTTATTTTTGTTTTTCTACTAGAATTATTTTCCCAAGACCTTTAATTTGATACCACACACGATAGTATTTTGATAAAAATAAAAAAGTTTTGTTTATAAAGTTGGTACCACTGGTTGAATAAAGCTCATTAACGAACTTGAAGTCAGATTTTGGCTCAAGATCTTAAATATAAAATTTCAGTCCAAAATTCCAACGCGTTTTTAAGTTATCCAACATCCAGACAGACTAACAGACTAACAGACCGACAGACCGACAGACCGACAGACCGACAGACCGACAGACCGACTTTTTTTAAAATTATGTTTTTTGGGTTCAGTAGGGTCTGAAACGTGAAGATTCACGAAAATCTCGAACTGTCAAAAAATCACGATTACAATACTTCCCTCTATTACATAGATCGGGGAAGTAATAAATTCTTGAAAGAATTAAGATATCGGGTTGATTTATGGGGATGTGTTTCAGTGTTTCGTTTTTCATTACCTTTAAAATAAGGTGAAACTCGACAGGGGTTGCTATTTAAAAATGTTTGGGTGGTCATCCCCTAAAAAAACTCCACGTTGCATAGATCCCCAAATTTTAAATTTTTTTTCTTCACTTGTTCAAAACTTAGCATCGTCCCGGGACTTTTAGGAAGTCCTGTACATATTTGCACGTATTTTTATTTAGCGGAGGACAATCTAGAAACTCTATTGATTCTTGGATACCTATTATATTTATGCCCATTTCTTTGCTTGTTCTTATTTGCAAAATTTATGCCAGATAAAGTGCATACCTATCTGAAAACGGTTCGGAGCGCGGCCTTAAATTCAAACCTAACCAATTTAGATGTTTTTTGTGCCATTAAGAAGCTTATTTTAGACCGGTGGACAAATAGGGTATAATTATTATTCCACCATTTAAAAGCGTTGCAAAATAAAAAAACCGAGCGCCTGCACATTTCCAAGCGAGCCGTCAAATAGTACATTAATATACTACATTATAGGTAGGTATACATAATGCAACTATTATATTGCGACTTATTGAGGGATTTTAGATCATTTATTCATTTATTATTTGTTCTGTAAAACTGTTTAGGATTCAAGCAATTTGATAATTCAAGTTTATGCTTATATATGTTTTATTTTATTCATTTGTATAATTGTTATATAAATAACTATTTTAATAAATTATTATGTTAACTATAGTTATTTGTTTTTACACTGTCACACTCAAGCATTTTTAATAATGCCACGTCGGTCATTCATTATCTCTACAATTTAGAATTGCAAGTAAGTAAATAATCAATATCAAAAATATTACTTTTTCATAGGCTTAGAAAAAATAGAAAATGAAGTTCTTATATAAAATCTTTTATAACTTCGTATTTAGGGGAAGTCCCAGCCCAAGGTAAAGGTACCAAGTAGATTTGTAGATATTTATGTACCGACTGGCCAAGCACTATTAATTGTGCTGTTCACATAAAGCCTTGTTCTTTGAAGATTATACCAAGATTCTGAATCCTGGAAAAGAAGAAGTTTCAAGATTCAGAATCTTGAAAAAAATAAATTCATTATTTTGATTTTGAAGCAATCAATAAATTATAATTTCTTCTTTTCCAAGTCTCATTGAAGATTCAATTTACCGCAATTTAAATTCTCACTAGAACGAAGAAAACTTCTTCTTTTCCAGGATTCAGAATATTGGAAGAATCTTCAAAGAATCCTCGTGCGAACAGGGTTTAATCAAAATTTACCGTGTTTACTAATTACTAGTCTAGAACCAAAACATAATGTGTTAAATTTTGACTGTTCACTATTATAGGGGATTGTTATACGTATTTATATTTACAAAATTTAGTCTCTAAATCGGGGACCCCCGTTAATTGAGTGCCTTAATTTTTAGTTTTTGTTTTCTGAATATCAATAATGAATCATTTTAATCTTGATTATTATCTAAAAATCTAAGCATTGTAATAAACTAATTTCAATATGAAAAGTACCGATATACCTCCTACATTGTATATTATAAATTATCTAGTTTTTTATCTTCATAATGATATTAGATATTTTAATCTAGGTAATCATCATTACAAATAATTTTACAAAATGCACAGTTAATTTTGCAGTTTGTTTATTAAATAAATCAAAAAGTGTTTTTCATTTATTATTATGAAAAAATAGATTCAAATAATTATTTATTACGATAAAACAGAGTACAAGTTTATTGTAGTGGTGGTACTACATCCGTAGCTTGAAGCAACCGGCAACAACGCCAGTACAGCTGTGTGCAGCGAGAGCGACGCGACAGCAGCAAAGGGAACGAAATAAACGAAGCAGTCATACAGTAAACAAGTGAGCATATGGGAAAAGTGCCGCAGTTTTCATTAGTGAAGGTGTAATTTACCAGTAAACTCATCTCGTTCGGTAGTGTAGTGTTGATATTGTACTGACCGGTTTTTAGGTTAGAATAATGTGTCAAGTGAATGCTAACTAAACGGGTTGTAAAGTATTGATTTTGTCTTTCCTAACCACACTCTTTGTGAATACCCTGCTGTTGTTTTGTTATCAAAAGAACAGTGATCTAAAAAAAGTTTAAACTGATTTTATATTTAAATAGTGGGCAACTAGGTGTTTGATTTAAATAAGTGGTTATTCTAGTCATCGAAAACGTTTGTCAGCGGTAAAACCCCACGACAGCAAGTTGTAGGATGATATATTTCATATTTTTGCATGATTTGTGATTTAAAAAGCCATTAGCTACAGGAAATGATAAAACATTCGTGCTCTATTTGAAACATTGTGACAGCGTTGATTCTAATTTTGGGTGTTCTTAGTTTTGGTCTAAACATGTTTAAATAACAGTTTGAAATAGTGAATTTATTTAAGGCTGCTATACCTACTTTTTCGGTAAAATACTGTGTACTGGAATAACCTTTGACGAGACTGTTTACAATGTTTTTGTTTCTAAAGTGAACAGAACAGAATCGTGATGATAGTGTGTGATAATTTGATGTATCAAGTGTTTTTTGCTGAGACATTACGATGCTTGTCGCCTGAGGCTGAATAGGTGAGTGAATGAGATGTTTTTTATGCATATTTAGCGATAGATGAATAAGATATACCTACTGAAAAAATTGCACAATTTTTGTAGTTTCCTGTTTATATGCGAATTTAAAATTGTTTCTTGTTCTAAACTGCGTGAGCTGCATTTTGTTGAGATTTAATTTTATCTGTCCTTGTATCTTTGTGAATAAAATTTGATATAATTTGACCTTTTTATATTATGTATAAATACCGGTTTTGGAATGATACAGTTTTTATGGTATAAATACTTTTGAACTTATTTTAGCAACATTTTTTCTGTTATCTTGAATCACTTCCTACACGTTATTTATTTCAGAATAAGAATAGGTAATCAAATTCTCACAGTTTTTTATCCAGCGTATTACTTAATAATTTAAATGGTTAAGTGAACCAAATCTATCTATTATTTTCTACACGTTCTCATTCTCAGAATAAATAAATTATGTTCAGTGATATCAGAGCTTACAAATAATGATATTATTTAATATAACGTAAGTAAGTACGTAGGTATCTAATACGTAATACCTACCTATGATAATACCAGTTCAATGTCACACTTTAATTATCGTTTACCTATTTTACTTTAAAAACTATTTTACCTATTTTACTTTAAAAACTTTTAATGAAATTACCGGGAATTACCGAGAGCTGCAGCTAAAACAAATTCGGATTGGAATTGGATATGTTTTTATATTATAATCTATTATTTTATTTACAATCTAAAAATAATTAATAATATAAAAAGATATCCAATTTTAAATTGTTTTAGAACATAAGTATTATTTATTATTGTGAAATTCTAGGTGAATTACCTCGTGAAATACCTTTTACCGACCTTTTACCTAGTTACCTATGTCATATAATTAGGTTAGATTTTCGTTGGTTAAAGTTTCAAAGTTTCCGAAATCTTGTGATCTTGAAAACCTATTGCACTTAAAGCGATACGGTTTTCAAATTTTTATTAAATTGGTATTAAAATATCTATGTTACTATATGAAGCATTTTTATAAATGTTTATTTATTAATTAATTATATATTTATATTTTTTTGTTCCTACATATTTTAAAAACAATTGCATACCTATTTACTTTTTTCAAAATTATACACCTACGATCTTTGTCAAGAGAATCTTTGTTTTTGTCGAGGTTTTTGTAATACTCGAGTAATTTAATTATTAAACAATACACAGTAACATAAATGTGACATCGTGTGACATATAGTGACAGATATTTTAATACTAAATACAAATTTTAAAACAGTATTCCTCTAAGTGCAATAGTTTCCAAGATTTGTATGCTTGAAATTTCAGACACTTTGAACGAAGTCTTAAGTCAAGCATAGCGTCAAGCAGTCATAACCATAACAATCAAAACTACCTTGTACTTTTATCTAGTAAAAAATTTTTGAACGAAAGTGATTTATTTAGGTAGGTAACTGATCTGATACAAAACAAACTAAATAATTCATTGTAATTGTGATTATAGGTAATTTCAAAGAAATAGATACCTACATAAACATCGATAAACATATTGTTTATTTTTAATATGTTTTTGTTGCAAGTAAGGTTACTTATTTTGACATTTATATAACTGAGTAGGAGTGCCAAAGCCTTGGTAGGTAAACATGAACTTGAACTTCAGTCAGACTTCAGTCTAAAGAGCTGCATATTTCGTTTGTAAAATATATTGCAATAAATTAAAAATAGCGTAATGCTTGTCTTCTTATCTTATTCTTGATATATTATAATTTTACGTCCATAAAGTTGGCACCCCCACTTTGAGAAAATTAAAAAAAAATTACTTCATAATTTAGGACTAATTTAGGACTAATTTGTACCCAAAAAATTAGAATTTGTACCCCCACCAATTAGCCGGAATACCTTGACCTGATAAAGTTGGTACCCCCACTTTGCGCAAATTAAAAAAAATATATTCGACTGACAACAACTAATTTAGGACTAATTTGTACCAATTATAATTTTTTTATAAATAATTTTGTTTATTGCAAAAATTAATTTTTTCAATTAACATACGAATAGACTTGGAAATCTTCATATTTGAATTTAGGACTAATTTGTATTCAAGTCCGTTTTGCAAAAAAAACAATTTTTTATTTGCAAATTGATATTTTTTGCAAATCAGTCACTTTATCACATGGGCATCACTTAAGTCAAACGGGACATATCAATAGACTTGGGAATCTTCATATTACTTTGCGCAAATTAAAAAAAAATTACGTCATAATTTTTGACTAATTAAGGACTAATTTGTACCCAAGAAATTATAATTTGTACTCCCACCGGTTAGCGGGAATACCTCACACTAGTAAAGAAAACACCCCTACTGTCACCAATCACTTTGAATCATGGTCGACTGACAACAACTAAATAAAGACTAATTTGTACCAACTATCATTTTTTATAAATAATTTTGTTTATTGCAAAAAATAATTTTTTAAATGAACATTTTAATTGACTTGGAAATCTTCATATTCGAATGTAGGACTAATTTGTACCCAACTCCGATTTGAAAAAAATCTGACGTGGACACCACATGACTTCCTTGTACGCCTTGTGTGTTCATACTTTTCTTAATAACTAAAATGTAGAATAATATAAAAAATTCTTTTAACTTATTATACTAGTATACTCATATATATTTTAGTCATTTTATTTAAACTGCAGAAGAAGATATAAAGCATATTTTACTATTGTCACTGTCATGTCATAATCATTTAAATTTTACGTAGTAACAAATGTTAAACGATCATGGAGTACAAGATACCGAAATACTAAATTATAAGTATATACTTTAATTATTCTTAAATGATAGAAGATACAGAAAAATTTATAAAATACCGATTGTAGATAATAATCACATAATCTTTCATTTAAAATAAACAAAATTATTTATAAAAAATGATGGTTGGTACAAATTAGTCTTTATTTAGTTGTTGTCAGTCGACCATGATTCAAAGTGATTGGTGGCAGTGGGGGTGTTTTCTTTACTAGTGTGAGGTATTCCCGCTAACCGGTGGGGGTACAAATTCTAATTTCTTGGGTACAAATTAGTCCTTAATTTGTCCCAAATTATGACGTAATTTTTTTTAAATTTGCGCAAAGTAATCTGAAGATGCCCAAGTCTATTGATAAGTTCCGTTTGACTTAAGTGATGCCCATTTGATAAAGTGACTGATTTGCAAATATATCAATTTGTAAATAAAAAATTGTTTTTTTTTCAAATCGGAGTTGGGTACAAATTAGTCCTACATTCGAATATGAAGATTTCCAAGTCAATTAAAATGTTCATTTAAAAAATTATTTTTTTCAATAAACAAAATTATTTATAAAAAATGATAGTTGGTACAAATTAGTCTTTATTTAGTTGTTGTCAGTCGACCATGATTCAAAGTGATTGGTGACAGTGGGGGTGTTTTCTTTACTAGTGTGAGGTATTCCCGCTAACCGGTGGGGGTACAAATTCTAATTTCTTGGGTACAAATTAGTCCTTAATTAGTCCCAAATTATGACGTAATTTTTTTTAAATTTGCGCAAAGTAATCTGAAGATGCCCAAGTCTATTGATAAGTTCCGTTTGACTTAAGTGATGCCCATGTGATAAAGTGACTGATTTGCAAAAAATATCAATTTGCAAATAAAAAATTGTTTTTTTTTTCAAATCGGAGTTGGGTACAAATTAGTCCTATATTCGAATATGAAGATTTCCAAGTCTATTCAAATGTTAATTTAAAAAATTATTTTTTGCAATAAACAAAATTATTTATAAAAAATGATAGTTGGTACAAATTAGTCTTTATTTAGTTGTTGTCAGTCGACCATGATTCAAAGTGATTGGTGACAGTAGGGGTGTTTTCTTTACTAGTGTGAGGTATTCCCGCTAACCGGTGGGAGTACAAATTATAATTTCTTGGGTACAAATTAGTCCTTAATTAGTCAAAAATTATGACGTAATTTTTTTTTAATTTGCGCAAAGTAATATGAAGATTCCCAAGTCTATTGATATGTCCCGTTTGACTTAAGTGATGCCCATGTGATAAAGTGACTGATTTGCAAAAAATATCAATTTGCAAATAAAAAATTGTTTTTTTTGCAAAACGGACTTGGATACAAATTAGTCCTAAATTCAAATATGAAGATTTCCAAGTCTATTCGTATGTTAATTGAAAAAATTAATTTTTGCAATAAACAAAATTATTTATAAAAAAATTATAATGGGTACAAATTAGTCCTAAATTAGTTGTTGTCAGTCGAATATATTTTTTTTAATTTGCGCAAAGTGGGGGTGCCAACTTTATCAGGTCAAGGTATTCCGGCTAATTGGTGGGGGTACAAATTCTAATTTTTTGGGTACAAATTAGTCCTAAATTAGTTCTAAATTATGACGTAATTTTTTTATAATTTTCTCAAAGTGGGGGTGCCAACTTTATGGACGTTATAATTTTTAAAGATTTTAGAAATTAAATAAGGTACCTACTCGTACCTATACTTCATTTTATTTAAGAAGACAGCACTTTGTAAACTTTATAAACTATATATTTTTGGCCAATCGTAAAACAATAGATGGAGATCCGGACCCTTGTAGCTCGCTTATTTAAAATCTATTTGGAGACTTTCATCATATTATCATAAAGCTTATACCTATTATTATAGGAAATTTTTCGCCCGATCTAATAGTACCAATGGTACTAATCGCCCTTTAAAATATTTTTGCATATAAAACAATTAAAGATTTTCTGGAAAATTTATCTGGATATAAAATTTATGGCTAAAATGCATATTGTAATTCAATTGAAGAATTGAGTATTAATGTAAATATCATATATTTTTAATAAATCTACTTTTAATAAATTAAAACATAAGTGTTTCTCATAACGTCTTTAAAATTCAGTTACCTACCTACCAATATAAAAAAATTCAATTTTGATAACTTTTACATTTTAATAGTTTTATATTTTTAATATCGTTCAATATTTTTATGTTGTTGTTATGTTGTGCGTTGTTATGCCGTGAAGACTATATTATTTATAAATAATTTAAAAATCTATACACAAACATGAACACAGACATAAGCATATAAACGTATAGCGAGACGTATAGTTTTTAGTTTAAGAATAGTTGTGAAAACTAGGTAAAAACAAGTGAAAGTCGGGAATATCTAAAACCTCATATCCATATGAATAATTATCATATCAGATTAAGCTACTGTTTAATTTGTTTTGTCTTTGAAATATAATCTGTTGTTGTAACTTGGAGTGAAAAATTTGTAAAAGAATAATTAAGTTAAGTAGGTACCAGTTACTAGTTTTAACTTGATGTATCTATATGTAGTATTAAAAATTAAATGTAGGTACCTAATGATTACGAAACGAAAGGATTTTTTTTCAAAATTCCTCGATGTTAAATAAGGGTAGGGGATACTATTGATGATCTAGTAAAATATCGTAAAACAATCAAACAACTTTACTCAATTTATGATTTTGATACATAGGTATCGCTATCTTTTCTAATGTTCTAATAAATAATGTAAACTTATTGTTGCTCTCAGGAGAGGATATTTTGATTCCTTCTGTAATGAATTTAACAGGTAGCATTGCATATTCAACAATTATTGTTATAAGTTATAAGTATACTTGTAGCTGCATCAGATATCACCAAGTTTTGTTTGTGTGTTCAGGTATCACAATGGAGTTCGAGAAAGACCCAAGTTTGAAGGAGTGGGCTCGAGAACAGCCGCTGACTATTCTGGCGTTGGATCCAGCGGACCGAGCTGTGCTTCGTATAGCTGGTGAGTCAAAATATCATTGTTTAAAATTGTTTATGAATTTCTCCAGGTCATATTACGTGTTATAGACATTGAAAAATGGGAAATTAACAAATTTTTAAAATTCAGATTGGTAATTTAGTAACTTACCATTCCCAATGTTTATAATTTTTTACTTACAGTAAGGAATTAGCTAGTGCTATCTTTTTTTTCGTTTTTTTTAACGTGAAATGAAGTCTAGTATGAATAATCGACACACAACCTTATTAGTACTAAATAATCATTTCTACAGATTTTAATTGGCACTTTTATTGATCTTTTTTGACACATGACAGATGATGTGAATAAACATTAAAAATATACGAATATTTATATACTAGGTCCAATATAAAATATGGACGCGCTTTTTTAAAAACGGATGCATTTTTTTTCTACAACTTTAAATAAAACATTTTTTTACAAATTTATTAATCTTATTAATCTAACCTCACATTTTGATGTAGTAGATGACAATGCCAGTTTTGTTGAATAATGGACTCATAATATAATAGTAGGTATGTCTTATATGGAGGGGTTTATCACGTAACACAGTTACCTACATGAATGTATTGTTTAATGGTTGTAGATAAAATAATGAAATTAACTTACAATTTTTAAAATATTTCATACTACATTACATAGGTTGGTACCTCGGTTGGTACCTACATATCGTTCATCCATTTTTATTGTATGGAACTTAAAAAAACATTGGTGGTAACACTGCTTACTTTGCTCTCTAGAGAGGGAAAACCCTCTTCCTCCATAATTTGTCAAAAAGAAAATTAATTTTCCTCCAATATTTTAGGATATCTAAGTATATCATAACATAGTTTCTTATATGTCATATCATATCAATATGTCATGTTTAGTAAAAATCGAGGTAAAAATGTTCGTGAAAATAAATAATAGGTATGATTCTTGAGACTTTTGGGTAAAGTGTTGAATATTTGTGTATTAAGAAAAACCAGACTTTAATTTCATGTTACATGAAAATCCTCGTGAAAATCTATTTTATTTTACTATTTAAGTATACTCATCACTGAAACGTAGAAATATTTACTTATTTACGAAACCCAAACATGGTTTGTACGACATATTACCATTCTGATAAATAAATATGAGTTTTGACCTACTTTATACTTAAAATTATTTGCGTCTGTTCTTGGTCAAATATTGTACGTCAGAACCTTATTCAAAAACGGTACGAGTACGTGTAAAGCAGTAGTAACTACCTAAAGTAGGTAAAATTTATGTTTCTAGTTATCATTATTATAATTTACAAAGTGATACTACTGTAAAATGTTACGTGATAATAGGTTGTTGCTCCTGAACTGAATAGCAAGTATTAAGTAAACTTTAAAAAACTACATCCAGGTTGTTTTACCTCGGAGCATCAAACCGAAAAAATGTCAGTTAAAGGATTACTAATATAATATAATATTTCTCCTAGCTCGCTATGACGTCACGCTAACCACGCATCAGTGGTTCGAGTCCCAGCGCTGCCGATCGACAATGTGTGATTTGTCGTTAAATAAAAAGAATACGGCTACATGTATTCATCACACTCGGATGCCACAAAGCCAGCCACTTGTGCATCTTAAATATGTAGCAAGTGGCTACGAAACCCCGTACCGGCAGTACGGCAGTGTTAAAGCTGCGGCTCGGTGATACCGGTGCATTAAGGGGAGGCCAGGGCCCGATTTGGGCTGTAGAGCCATTGGAATGAATGAATGAATATAATATCGAGGACGTTATTTTTATTCAAAATGAGTTTTGCATCGAAGTAAATCTTAAATATCCAAATTACTAAATTGTATGTTTTTCAAAACATCTTACGAGGCCCGTCTACCTCCTAAAATGCAGCATAAAATGTACTAACGTAGCGAGTGTTTTAAGGCCAGTACAAGAATGGTAACATTTTATTTCAACAAGGATTATATACTTAAAGGATCAATTAATAGTCTCAAAAATTTCCAATTTATGCAAACTTTTCACGATTATCTCATGATAGAAATTAAGTTTTAAAAGTCTAAAAAGACACATCTGTAGATCGAGTACATCCATTCTTTCTCTATTACATTATCTTGATGTCAAAGTCAATAATAAACTAACTAACTCCCAACGAAAACATTTTTACAGTATTTTTCAACTTCAAAATGACATTGCATTACTAGGATGCGGCAAAGTACGAGTTTCGGGCTGGTTTCAGGCAGCTGTAGTAGTGAGTAAGAGTAGAATAAAAAGAAGAGTAAAATCGAGAGTATTCTAGGAATTCGGCAAAAAACGTAGACTTCATGTAGGTACTACTGAACCATGTTCTATAAAAATAGTAGGTATTAACTAGGATTGTTATCACGAAATTAACATATTAATATTATCAGTCTCAAGTACTAATACGTTACCTACCTACAAAGTGATATTTTGTGTTGAGACCTTACTAAAATGTTAGGTTATGATCGGTTACGTTATGATTTATAAAATAATTGGTGGTATAGTAAATATTATACGATTATGTTTTGATTACTCGTTGCTATAAACAAAATATTATTCTTAAAAAGTAAAAATATTAACAGTAATGAATTACCTACCTAATATTATGAGTAATTAAAATATTAAAAATATGAATAATATGTAGGTACGCTGATTTACGAGCATGCAATTTGAACAGTTTGTTACATTTAACAGTGTAGCATGATTTCTTTTCTTGTTTATTTTTTAACCGGAAATGGTAGCGAGTGTCTGAAATAATCTTCCTTTGTCGACTTTGTTTACTGTACCACTATTTATACTGCAGCAAAAACGATCAGCTAAGATTTGTGGGAAACAATTTAAGACAATAAATGAAACATCGAGAAAGTATACAATTCATTTTGATTTGATTGTTTTTGTGATACATATCTTGTGAAAACGAAGTTCTTATTATGAATTATGATAGATTCAGATAGCTATCATAAGTAAGTGAGGAAGTATCTGAATTTTGAGTTCTAGATATCACCGTTTCAAATCTTACTTATTATTTTGAACTTGGACAAATAAATGAACACTGGACAGTAACTTAAGAAGTAGAATTTTTTTATTTAGTATATTTTATATCTGAGTTGAAAAAAATCTTGTATGAAACACGTGGTGAAACGTGTCTTTTTTTCACACAGCGTGTTTTTCGTCTCGGCTTTGCCTCGATGAACAATCTTCACGCCTGGCGATAAAAAGCACTACTTACATTTTACCACTTAATACATAAATAGCTATTTTATAATTATACCTACTTAAATATTTACTTTTTGTTAATTCAGATTTGTAACGTTTTAATATTCTGGTTTTTAAATAAGTATCTATTTTTTTAAAAGTTCATTTGTAAAATCTGACCTTAACTTAAATTTAGTGTGGTCGGCAGTAATAAAATAAATTATTGTAACCCTATCCACATACTAAATATTACATGATAAAAGTTCAAGAACAATATTATCAAAAATTACGACTTTCTTAAGTGGGCATAGTTCACTAAGTATAACTGACTAGAATTTTTATAAGGCAATATAACTGTTTTGGAGGTTATACTCGTATCGTACTTTTATTTGAGGAAATTATTAGGTGCCTACTCTTTTATATTTTTACTTTTTACTTAATAAATTTGTCCTTCTTCATGGTACGATTTATGTTGAGATTAGACTAGAGATTAGAGTTATGTAGTAGATCTGAATAAAAGAAATAATTATGTTATACTTATAGTAGAATATTTTAAAAACATGCTGCTATACATAAAGATGAATAACATAAGGTTTGAGAAACAACTCTTATTATTATTATTATTATTACATTATTTATGTATATTACCTAGGTACCTATCCGTATTGTGATGATTGAGATTTCTTCACTCATATTGTAAAATTTATGGTAAAATCTGTTGGCCGATTGAGAAGTTTAAGGCGTCCATTCATAGCCGTAAAATGGAGAAAATGCTGCTCCTTAGTACCCTTATTAACACTACATTATAAATAAAACCGCATAAAAAAAGATTTTTTTTCATGTCCTGCAGATGCAGAGAAAACACAATTTTCTTCTCGCGAAATATTGAGGAAAGTAAGTTTTTCCTTTCTGGAGAGGAAAGTAAGCAGTGTTACCACCAGTGTTAATTTACGATAAAATATTTTAAAAATTGTAAGTAAACTTATTTATTTTATTGACAATTCTGATATACCTACTGTAAACTATTATTTTACAATTATTATGTTTTATACTTACTTTTTCTATACAATTTCACGATTTTACAACTTAAATTTAATTTGGCATATTGGCTGCAGTGAAACATTTCATTGCTTTTAAACATCATTCTGACAGAAGGCAGTTATAACCTAACTTCTAGTTATGCGTTTTTTCTACATTTACAATGTTTTTAAATATTTGTCTAACACGAGAGAAAAGCTCTTCTTCCTTTCTCGCTCGGTTGCCTCACTCGCTTTTCGCTCGTGACACAAACTTCGAGCTCGAGTGGGATAAAGAAGCGCTTTCCTCTCTAGTTGGACAAATTACTATTGATTGAACGAATTCTTTACTTTACCGCTCATGGGCGTTTTTTCTATTTAACCGTCCCAAGGGCATAAAACAAAATTTAATGTTTCTGCCGTGGTAACCAAATTGTAAACAATTTTTTATTCATTTATTTAGTGTTTAAGGGAATAGCTTACCCAAATAAAAGCTTTCACGGTTATACATACATATAAAACAAAACAAAAGTAGTTATAATAGTAAACCTAAAATATCAATTGCATTTTGATACACTTGTGCGTAAAAGTCTTTTTCTCACTCTCAAACTAACGCGAGAGGACATCAATACCGCGTCTAAATGCAATCCATCTTGCCTCATTGAGTATTAACTTCCCTCAACTCATCAAATATACTGGACAATATCACTAGTGTGATATGATACGTTATAGCTGAGTTAGCACGTTTAGCAGGAACGTCAAGCCGCAGAGCGTGGGAAGTGCAAGTGCAGAATGCTGCTGTACAGACAGCAGACGTTGGTGCTCTGATTGCAGGGTGGTGTTGTCCGTAGCCTGTACTGTCGTAATAATACTAGCGTGGGAGGACGGTAAATGAATATGAAGGCAGTGGCGTGCGGAAAATTACATGGAGAGTGCATTAGTATTAGGCTATCGTTTTCCTAATAAAAAATTTATAGTATTCAGTCTCGCTTGGGGTAGATACTGTTACTTCAAAAATCTATTGATTATTTTATGTCTTAAAATCGTATAAAATATAAACTAAAACTTCTTGAAAGCTAATTACGTGGTAATTATGTTTTATTTTGTAATATGACACTAGTAAATAAACAATGAACTATTGTGTATTATGATTAGAGTGACCAATTATTATTTTGATGAAATCAGTACAAAACTTTTATTGACATGTCATAATGTGAAGTGAAATAATGAAAAAAATATAGCAATTATATTTTTTGAGTATCTTAGTATTATTGAAAAGTGGAAATAATTATAAGAAGAAAATAATTGTACATTTGTGATGAATTTAAATATTAATGATTGAATAACAAGATTTTCTTAAAGATTTAGGGGATTCATAAAAGGAAATCAGTAGGTACCTACATTCAGTACAGTATGTAAGAAATCAGTAAATAGTTGTTCAATAAGGAAATACGAAGCGCGTCTAAGTTAGATTTTAGGGCCACTCCAGCCTCACGGCTGCTCGCTGCACCGTTGGCAATCTGACTAGGATTACTACAGCCCATACCTAGCTGCTCGCTGTATCGTTGGCGGCCAGTCACGGTCCATTACAGCCCAAAGCTGCTCGCTGTATCGTTGGCGGCCAACCACGGTCCTCGTAGCCAACGTCTCAACTCTCATCACACTGTACACACCATAGGCACACACGGCTCAACTCACCAGGCCAGATCAACACGGTTCTATTTCACATAACCATATACACTTTACTGATTTAGGATCTGTTCTTCTAGAACACTACTACTGAAATCTAAGAGGCTAGCTAATGAATTTTATTGTCTCAAGCGTTATCTAATTTGTTTGTAGTACTCTTATTAAAATAACATCTCGTAACACAAAATATTTTCAAATTGTTTACAGTACATGGTTTGAAAATCAGTACGAATGGCTCTAATTATGATTTAATTTTACTTGTTAAGTATACTTATGCTAAAATTTACATGTGAACACGTGCATATTTTTATTATGCTTCGGTTTATTAGTTCTAAGTACGAATTCTCGTCTTAGAGAGAGAAGCATAGATGATAAACAAGAGGAATCTACGCTACTGTCTGTTCTACTGAACATCAGCTTCAATATCTGTTATTCTCATGTTGACATTCGTAGTGTTTTGCTTCGTGTAACCCTGTGAATTTTGTAATTGATTGTGATTGAGTTATATTTTAGTTTTGTTTGAAAATTAAGTGAAGTGCAGCGCAGCAAATACTCGCTAGCTCCGCTTTTGTACAACGGACAGTACATGACAAGCTCTGCCTTCTCGCGCAGTCCAGGGTCCTAGCTATTTGAATTTTACTCTAATAAAGAGTGTTACCATAGGCACTGTATTGCAAAAAATGTGGAATTAACTAATGTTTAACAAACTGTAACGCAATATGATATCCAAAAATGAGTTCAGTATGTATCTTTTAAACTCTTCATGTATTCCCAAACATATTATTTTATTCAAATACAATTTATTAAAGTCAGCCATACTCAGTATAAAGACACTCCATTACATACTTCACTCTTCACTCTTTTCCCAACAAATAGCAACAGCAATCAAGTACTGTTTGTTCTTTCTTGATCTTTGTTTACATTTTGATGAGTATTTTATATTTCGCTACAATATTTATTGTTCTAAACATTGCAGATCCCACTATGTAACTTTCAACAAACAGAACTATTTCTGACAGTTATAAGAAAGGTTATGTCGTCGAGTTAGCGGATTACTAAAATGATTATGAATTGGTATTGAATTCCCTGCAATTGAAAAGAAATTAATACAGCATTGCGGTTGCGGTATTGTTTAGTTGGTCAGTGTGATTAGATTTCTCTTGTTAAATTTTAGGTGGATTAAGATGTAAAGAGTTTCTAAGCTTGTATTAGCATAACACGGCACAACATATAAATTAGCAATGTAAATTCTAAAAAACTAAAGAAACAACTTGTTTACGTACAAGATTTCGGTTCCAGAAAGATAGTAAATAATTTTAATTGTTTCATCGCTGAATGCCAAAAACATTATAAGATAAAGCTAGTGACATCAACTTCGTCCAATATATTTCGACAAGAATTTGAAAAGTTGTATTTCCTATTAACATTATACTTTTATTACAAAATTTATGTCAAAATGTAATGTGTCAATGGCCATGAACTGTATTTTACGAGTATCTTGAGAGGTACGTCTACCTCCTAAAATCCAGCATAAAATGTACTACCGTAGCGAGTGTTTTGTGGCCAGTACAAGAATGGTAAATTTTTTTAAATTTTGATTAAAAAATTGTTCATGATTATAAGAATTCTGAAAAATTCAAAAAATGTCCAATTTATGCAAACTTATATGGATATAGCATGCTAGCGGTCCCCAGTACGATTCCCAGCGTAACTAACAATAATACCACTGGGTCCGAGTGGTTGGATTCCACTAACATCTAACATTCCGTAATTGGGAGTTAATCCTGTAGGATGGTTACCATCAAAAATAAGAAAATAAATATATCTCATGGTAGAAATTAATTATTAAAATTGTAAAATGACAATGATCTGTAGATCCATTCTTTCTCTATTAAATGTTCATAAAATATTATCCTGAAGTCAATAATAATCTGATAGTTTACTCGCAACGAAAACACTTTTACAGTATTTTTCAACTTCAAAATGACATTGCATAGTTAGGATGGGGCAAAGTACGAGTTTCGGGCTTGTTTCGGGAAACCGTAGTAGTGAGGAAAAGAGTGGCATAGAAAAAGAAGTAAAATCGAGAGTATTCTAGGAATTCGGAAAAAAAACGTAGACGGGCCGCTTAAGTATAAACGAAAAGCAACGAAAGAAAAATATACTTTACTCTCGACTTTACTACAACGAAAGCACTATCTAACCTTTGGTGCTTGGCTTGTTAAAATAGCATGTACATTTTTGGTTTTGGTAATAAATCATACAGATATGTTTACTACTTATACTGTTCATTGCATATTTTATTTCAACTATTCAAGAGAACAAGTAGGTGCATATAATCGAAAATACTTACTGATCATGGCTTATGGATAATTTCCAAACAATATAATCACCTAAATGCATTGAATTTTCATTCGTATTAGAACTACGTTTTCTCAACATTCCATTATGTATGTCTAGTATAATATTTTTGTAGGTTCTAGGTTCTATAAATAAAATAAATGTCAAGAAGTGATAATTAGTTTGTCATTGCCATTGAACTTTCTTTCTCTGCTTTTCGTTTATAGAAAATATTTTCCAGTGTGTACCGCCATAGCAACTTTACGACTTCGACTACGTTGATATATTTAGAGCTTAACTATCGTAATAAGGTATGTCATATGAATCAGCATCACATCTGCAATAATTCTTTCCTCGTGGTGTGGTACCACTGTTACAGAGTGTTACTGTTGCTACGCCTCTGTGTTTCATCTTTTTGAAATCGTGACAAACTCATGCACATTCTTCAAAGTGAATCAGCGAACTTGGTATGTCCGTTTCGTTGCGAGAGTTTACTGAGTGTCACGTGTTATCATTTTACATTTTGTTACGGATTTCAGCGTTTATTTTGATTTTAAATATTTTCATTCTGACCAGGTTCTTATTGTATAATTTTTTTGGTTTATAGTTGATGATGTGAATACCTACATACATTTTTAAAGTATGATCATATAAAATAAGATTAAGAACTACGAGAGGTCAAGAGACCTCGACGTCTGAACCACGGCTTAAACAAAAAATATTTTTTGAAATAAGATTTCAAATGTGTCAAATAATTATCAGGCTTTTTATTTATTTCAGATTACATCAAAATAGTTAATTTTGCAATATGTCGTATAAAAAGTTTACATTTTAAAAAGCACATAAAGAAATTTTAGAACAGTTTAGCAGAACTATGCAAAAAAAAATTTGCACAGTTTACAAGAAGTAGTATTATATTATAGTAGCGAAGTGCACTGTACATCGCCTTCAAACTTATTGTATTGCTCACATTAAAAAAAAATTATAAAATTTTAAATTAACACAAAATTCAAAACAAAATTATTTTAATTTCTAAATTTTTCTCGGAGAAACTCTTCACATTTTGCCTAATCCACAGCTTTCAAAATTTTAAAAAATAATGTTTCGAAAAATGTTTAAAATATTGAATTTTTAAAACCGGAAGTCGATATCTCTATCCGTTTAGCAGATAGGTACAGTTTGTTAAACACATAATTTAGAATAATTTTCTATCGAAGAATTTCTTTTAACAGTGCTTAAACTGGAAATCAAAATTGTTTGAAAATAAATGTTTCTCATAAAAAATGCTCTAGAAATTGAATACTGAATCCGGAAGTCGATATTGTTATCCGTTAATGAATGGCATCTATTTTTGTGTGTTGAGATAAAATTTCGACTCTATTTAAAACAATTGGAAATTATCAAAATATATATTCACGATTTTCTCGAAAACTGTGCGTTTTCATGAAAATCGCTTAGGACCTATCTTAAAGAGAATTTTCCACTCTACATATTGGTCTCTTGATTTTTTCGGTGAACCTGAACGGAAACGGGTTAATTTAAAAAATGTGATTTTCATCCCCTAAGAGGGGCAGTGGAGGGTGAAGATGTTGGCTGTTCTTGAAGAAGATGTCAATACCTATCTTTTAAAACAATAAAATCTTTGGCCTCAATTTTTACAGATTTTTATCCTTATTTTACTGAGCTACTATGTGTATAAAAATAACATGTCCGGAAATACGTTTCGCTTATTTACTTTCATAATTATCTCATTATGAAATCATTATTTAATTATTATATGTATTTTATATAAAACAGCTAACATGTAAACAATTGTTGTTTGTTCAATTTGCTTATTGAAAATTGGAGGTGGAAAACTATGACATAAATTGTTTTTAGGTTACCTTGATATTTTAATTTAATACAAATACAGTTTCATCGAATTTAATTAATTTCATATAACTTGATATTACTTAATAGTAATCGTATAATTTTTTATTGGTAAAGGAAATAATAATCATTATTATAAATAGTTGCTCCATTAGGAAGCGTATAATTACGTCGTACCGTTTAGATTTTATTTTGAAATGCAGGATTTAGCTTCCAGGGGTATTTGAGCAATTTCCTCATGTGAGTAAAAAACTGATGCAAACATCGTCGCGTGGTCACTAATAGTGTGTTTATTAATATCATTGTGTATTTTATTTTACATTTTGTTATAAAACGTGATGCCAAATTTTCTTTAAAAACATTTGCTTTGTTCAAATTTTGTCAAAGAACAACAAATGAAATGGTTGATTCCATTATTACCTTTTATTAAATGTAATCGTAATCTAAAACGATCAGTAACAGTAATTTAAATTTGTACATTTTTCTACGACTTTTGATACAAATTATTAGTAATTTTACTGAAAATTTTTTCTTCCAGCTTGTTTTAATAATTGTGAAATACTCTTTTATGCTAAGACCCATAGTTTAATATATTCGTATAAAATTGGTAGGTAGGTACCTACCATAGTACAAAACACACATTTTATTTATGATGAATTTTAATCCCCTTAGAAGATGAAGTCCTATTTTGTCTTATTATCAACAGCATTAATTTTAAATAATGATTTCGTATCGTAAAACTAAAACAAAATAATATCAGTGAATGTGAGAGCGAAATGTGAAGATATAATAGATACGTAGAGTTTAATGGTCTTTGTTGTGTTTACAAGAATATAAAACTTAAATAAAGTAATAAGGAAGTTAGAAATGTACCTATGTAAGAATTCACATTAATGTAAAATGTGATTCATTGTACAATTTACATACGTAACATTTACAGAAGTAAATAAACATAAAATTTTTGACGATCATTAGGTATATTTGCATTATTTTAAACTAAGGGTTTAAAATTAATAATAAAAGGAAAATATCCATTATACTATTTTTGTTCTATCACTGTAATTTATAAATTGATAATATGACGTAATGATTATGTTTATCTAATTCCTGTTTGTTTATATGTTATACGTTACATTTTTTGCACCTTGATATATTTTTAAGTAGGTAATACATAATATAAAAGGTATTAACGTATGAAGTCATGTGTAGTTTGTTCTCAAGTGAGTCATACTCATAATATAAGTGTTTGATAAAATAGAATTCACTATTAAAATAGAATTGACATTAATTTTTTATTAATTCCTATATTAATTCCTCGAGATCGAGAAGTTCGGAATGTATCAAAAATATAGCTAGGTATAGGTAGGTACTTTATTTAGAATGATTATTAAATGAGTATAGTATTATTATTAGAACTACTATGAAATATTCTACATTTTTTCTTAATTGTTAGAAATTAAATTTTATGATTCTTAATTAAAATATTAATATGTATAATTAAAATTTGTTATTATTTAAAATAAATTTCATATAAATTGTAACATAAATCAAAATTCGTTTGACTGTTTTGTATAACTCATTCGTTATTTATGCTGCGAAACAATTTACATAATTTTGTTTTTAATTTTTCGAAGAAATTTATTTACCACCTCATTTTAATTGCTTTTTCTCTAGGTACTAGCTTTGGCCGACGAAAATCAGATTTGTTAACTTCCATCAGTTTTTAGTCCATTAACATTTACCTAAATACTAAATGTAATATAAAATGATTATCAAATGATTAACCATTATAATATTGTTTTTTAATATTATTGAAATTTTAATCAACGTTAAGAAAATATCGAGGAAAATATGATAAATATTTATTTATTTATTTTCACAAACATAACCAAACATTGAGACTTTATCATGATTAGAGAAAGTTGTAATAATGACGCAATTTGGTTTTATTTTGTTCTTGGAAACAAATATGTGATGACAACAGAGCCGCACCCTGTCACTAGAATAATAAACCGTAATAAACTACTTTTCTTAAATAAACCATTAACTATTCTTGTTATACCTATTTGTTGTTGGTGAAATTCGAAATTTTAATATTTCGTTTTGAAATCATGTTCTAGAGGGGGTTCTAATTACTATGAAAATTTCATTGAAAATACTTCTTGATTGAATATTTTGTTATGGAAAGAAAAGTAAAAAAATTTCACTGAAGTAAATACAAACTAACATTTTCTGATGTTTCTTTTTATTTAAGAATTTCATTCATACCCTACAGTTATATTTGTGTATTTATAGTTAAGAAGGTAGCATATGTATTATGAACTAAGAATAATAATATTTGTATGCAAGTACCTACTCTTCTGTGAACTACTTTCGATACCATCTTCATATACTTCCAGAACCACTTTCTTTTTATTATAATACCGTTCATAGGTACACAAGTTCTAAGTTCCGAAATATGACAGCACGAGTATGTAAAGCAAATAATATTGTCCACTTAAAATACAGAGCTGTTCATTGTGGGTATACCTACTTGAAGTTGAAATGTATTCTACAACGATGCCCTTAACCTTTCTATTCTCCTTGGCCTTGACGGATTCACGGTAAAGAAACGTTATATCTGGTTCATCAGTGCGTTCATTCTGAATGTCTGTGCTTCTTAAACTTTTTTTTTGAAAGTATTTTATTTTTATTTGTTTACTTTAAATATAGGTAATGTCGAAGAACGTTCTACTTAAAATATTTTTTTGTATTATTATGTTTTAACAACAACAATCATTTTGTGCTAAAGCAATCCTGCATTAAGGCTGTATACTGTGACAAAAATATAGTCAAATTTTTTATTATATTATAAATTGTGTCCCCAGTGGCGGATTTGCAGTCTTGGCCGCCCTAGGCCGTGTAGTACCAGCCGCCCCTTTCTCAGCTCCCATCATTTAGGTACTACATTTATGAATTTACTTTCTTGTCAACTTTTATACATTGTGCATCTGATTGTTATTTCATATAAATACTTACGTACACCGAGCGAAGTGAGCAATTTTTAACAGAATTTGAACAAAAAAAATCTTAAATGAAATACAATAATAATAATAAAAATTCAAAACACTTTTGAGAAAAGACACAAAGCTAAATAGCTTACTTTAATAAATTAACGAGGTATTGCAGCCGCCACGAAACCAAAACTATACGATAGCTGACAGGACTAACGTATCGAAATTCATGGTAGTCCGATCTACTGGCGAGTGGCGAGATCGTGGGTTCGTATCTTACTAAGGATATGAATTGTATTTTATGCCACAATTGGCCGCCCTAGGCTCGGGCCTTATGGCAAATCCGCCACTGTGTGTCCCTGCTATAACACATACACTGTTCATATTTTTTCTACTCATGGTATTAAAACATCATTTAAGTAGAATTTTTATAGCTATGAATAATATCATTATGATTTAATCTAAAATTATTATAAATGGAATTTTATGAATTTATGTTCTTTAATTTGTGGTCGTAGAAAAAGTACCTATAGTATAAACTCTCTAGGTCTAGATACCTACTCGTTTTATATACACTCGCTGCGTTCGTTCCTAAAAAACTTGTGACTAAAATGACGTTTATAAAACGACGTTTATAAAACTTGATACATAATATACTATTATATATGGATAGTTAAAAGATGACTTTTAGAGTGGTATGAAGTATTTTTGTTCAAAATTAAGTGATCACTTTTAAGCAAGGAAAAACTGATTTCTCATGTTAAATACCTATGGCTCGTTTTTTGATTTACACACTGTATATATCGGTTATATTCTCTGATTTTATATTTTATTACAATATTCAGCAATATATCGAGTATATCCAAATATCGATACCTATACCTATCTAAAAATATCGATACATTTTTTTCCGTTCTTAATCTAGGGCCATAAATGACTAACTTTTGTTGACAGTAATAAAGAACATTTATTTTAAAAGCAAAATTTTGAAAGTACTCGGTATTCTAAAATTCTTTACTTTAGGCCAGGGTTGGCACGTTTAAAACATTTCGTTTTAAACAAATGTTTAAAACTTGTTTAAAACAAAGCAAGTTTTTAAAGCACGTTTTAAACATATATTTGAAACACGTTTTAAACATTTTTAATACTTTATCTACGTAACAAAACAAAGTTCATATTGCTAATAATAGTGTACCTATAACATATACTGTTTCTCACTATTGTTGTCACCCATAGCCATAATAATAAGTATAGGTAGGGGAATCCCCAGCATATTTATCGCCATAGTGCGCAATGATGCATATTTCAGAACTCCTTGCTGATTAAAACATTGTTTTTTGTGTGTTTAAAACATGTTTTTTTTAAATCAGTAAAAAACACGTTTTAAACAAAAAAAAACAGTTTTAAACAAAAAAAACAGTTTTTTTTGTTTAAAATAAAAAAACATGTTTTTTGCCAACCCTGCTTTAGGCTGAGTAATACTGAAACATGAGTGACTTGCAGCAAACTATTTTTAAGTACTGAACATAAAAGTGATAACAAAGTACAATTAGCAATATTTGATCAATAAATTCAAAGTCATTATAATTTGCTTTGGCAATAAGCTTTACTGAATTTTAGTGTTCGCACAAGTAATTAAAGGAGAAATTTCAGTTCTAATTTCGATTGTACATGCAATTTTAGTTTGAAAATACTTACAATGGAGTTGTGTGTGTGCGAGTGTGTGTGTACTTCGCAGTTCGCACAAATATTGCCTGCTTTTGTAAACATGTAAACAGGTCAAGGATGTCTAATGAGTGTTACTTGGGCTCACCCTAATCGTTAAACTTTGTCATTCTATTTTAATTAAAAAACAAAGTCATAATAAATGGTGGTGTTAAAATTTTATTACTTCATGCGTTAATAATTTTTTAGTGATATCATTATTTCACATTTTTGAAATATTAACATACTAGCTGTTTATTAATTTTAGTCTTTAATTAGCAATTGATATCTATTTACAATTTAAAAAAAATATTATTATCAATAGACAGATCCTATTGCTTTTTGCATTGAATATAATAATTGGACAAAACGAGATGATCTGCATTAATTAATGTAAAATAGTAGTTTATAATTAATTAATAATTTTAGAGTATAAAAATTTATTTTGAATACGAGTAGTATCTTTTAGAAGATCTTTAAAGGTTTTCTTGTGACTAATATCTTTAATTTTCGTATTTTTCTTCTGATAATGTTGCGAGAAGGTTGGAGTGAAAAGTTTAAGTTTTTTTCTACATTCGTAAGGTAATAGATAGTTTTCTTTGCGAGTAAAGTGTTAGTTTATTATTCACTTCAAGGTAATGTTTTTATAAACATTTAATAGAGAAAGAATGGGTCTACAGATATTTTTAAAATTTTGAAAATAAATTTCTATCAGAAGATATAACCGTGTAAAGTTTGCATAAATTGAAAATTTTTATGAATTTTTCGGAATTTTTATAATCATGTACAATTTTTTAATTAAAATTTTAAAAACGCACAACTGTTTCATTGATTCTTTAAGTATATAATCCTTGTTGAAATACAATTTTACCATTCTTGTACTGGCCACAGTTACGTTAGTATGTTTTGTGCTGGATTTTAGGAGGTAGACGGACCTCTTAAGCTGCTCTCTTGATTTTACTTTTTTTTTTCATTCCACTCTTTTTCCCACTATTAGGGCTGCCTGAAACCAGCCCGAGACTCATACTTTGCCGCATCCTAACTATGCAATGTCATTTTGAAGTTGAAAAATACTGTAAAAGTGTTTTCGTTGCGAGTAAACTGTCAGATTTATTATTGACTTCAGGATAATGTTTTTATAAACATTAAATAGAGAAAGAATGGATCTACAGATGTGCCTTTTTAAAATTTTAAAAATTAATTTCTATCATGAGATATAACCGTGTAAAATTTGCATAAAATAGGATTTGTTTTTTTAAATTTTTCGGAATTTTTATATTCATGTAGGTACAATTTTTTAATCAATATTTAAAAAAGGCACATCTGTAGATCCATTCTTTCTCTATTAAATCCTTGTTGAAATAAAATTTTAGCATTCTTGTACTGGCCACAATACACAGCATTTTATGCTGGATTTTAAGTAGTAGACGGGCCTCTTAAGTAAGTTTGTGTTCGTGACAAATACCTACCTACGCCAAGGTAATGCCATGAAAAGATATATATTTTACAGTTTCGTAAATACATAAAATATAAATAATAAATGTATTTAAAAACATGCAAATATGTTGTGTATCTGCAAATGTTCGTATCATGTCAATTAAGCGTTAATGAGTTATCAGTAAATAGCTATATTTTATGATGCCGCCTATAAAGATTACTCATCTGTTTTCAGGTTAAATGTTCAAACGACCTTTCTGGTTATTTGTGTACAAAACTTTTTCGCTAAGAGTCCTTAAAAACTTTTTGCACAAAACGAGTAAATCGCGTGCTACGACAAAGACTTGAGACTTGGTTAAATTTTGTTGTAAGTTGGGTTCAGATACAAGACACAAAGCAGCTGATCTGGCCATCTGGGGTCACGGACCGACTGGGAGTCAGGTGTCTTAATTTATAAGAAGATGACATTAATGAGATGGCAAACAGTCATAAATCAAAATAAATTGGTTAACTTTAACCAGTTATTTTAAAACATAGTAATAGGCGAGGTAATAGGTATCTATACTTATAAAAAATATGAGGTATGGAAACTCGATGCAGGAACACAAGTACATATACCGGATGTCCAGATATAAAAATCCGGATGATCCTAAGCACATTGGTAATATCAACTACCTACTACTATAGACATTTTCCTTTTCTGATAAAAGTTTGAATTATATTTAGTACAAAAGTAGAAATTTTTGATTATAAAATAAATATTGTATTCTTTAAAATTTATAAAAGCAATATGATGTAGGTACTAACTATTTTTTGAATAATATTGAAAATAAGAGCTCTACTGGTTATAGGCGATTTTTGGTAAAAATTCATCCTGCCAAGATGGTAGATTACAAGATAAGTCCAGTTGAACTCATTTTTTAAATTATTTCTTATATAGGTATGGCATAATAATTTTAATTTGATAAAGTTAGTTTTTGCATTTTAATATTCAAGATTTTTACTTTATTAATAAATACAACTGAATTTTGTTTGATATAACCGATTCCTTACGATGTTCTGAAGAGTGGCACAAGAAGTTATTTTTTTAAAACTTCAAACAATAACTTAAAAATATTTTAAAATTGATGAAATTGATTGATTTCACCGGTTTTCACTAATTAGTTACCAGCAGACTATTAGGTAGTTCAAGAAAATCGTCATGTGGCACCCTAGGGACAGTCTTTATAAACTTACATTTCAAATATGAGTTCATAGGTTTCAATAACAAAGTCACAATCTTAAATATTGTAGCATCCTATTTTGCTCTGAATTTCATAGCAAGTGTATACACTAACAGGAAGATTGTCAATTGCAAAATTGTCATTTTCACCTAAAAGTAGGTACATATTTATTTACACTTTACACGCTTTCATAAAGCAGGTATAGCCTTCGGGAAGTCCTAATAATTTCGTTAAATTGAAAAGAACATATAATCTAATTTAGGTTTGGTTTCAATTCAATCAATATTTACATTTACACAAGTAAATCTTGTCTATATATTATGGACCCTAACTAAAATCAATCTGTGTATATTTTATTTATTATTAAAGCGTGGATATATCGTGTGTGTTTATATTATATAGTATGTACAAACAGTTTTCGTTCAACAAATATGTTCTTTTGTTTTTAAAATAAGTTTTGCAAATAATAATGTATAAGATTAGCTAAAAATTTAATTTAAATTTTAAAGGTTTGGTCAAATAGGTAAATCATATTTTTCTCTACATTTATTAGTGAAATAGTTCTATAATTATTCTTATCAAGAATTCTGTATCGTTTGAATTATGATTGCCTATCAGTTTTACGGATTACGGATAACATTTTTTATTTATGAAAAATGACTCTTTAATTACAACTAAGAATTTTGAAAATAAAATATAAATAAATATATTCATGATTTGTGTAGGTATATATGTATGTATTTTTCAAGGCTTATATTTTCTATTTTTATTTATGTTTTAATGTAAAATACCTTTTATCACACAAACCTTGGACTCATTGTACGGTACAATGCATTTTTTATTCTTATCTATTCTTCATTTGTATTTTCTGGTTCCGTCAATTTTACATTAAAGTAGGTTTTACTGTACCTTGATTTAATTGAATTAATTGTACTTAACTTAATCTTTAGTTTTTGTGATAAAATGACACGAATTAACACTTTTCAATAAGGATTGTTTGTATAAACATTTGAATTACTGTTCGGATTGTTTCTTCCATCATCTTGTGGTGTGGTGATTTATTTAACAACAGTGCATGTAGCCGGTCAAATTGACTATGGTTCTTTTGTTTTTAATATAAACTGATATATTTGTTTGTAAATATATTTTACCCAAAATGGCGAATTTTTTATGTACCTATGTATGATTTATGTTATCGTTCACGTAAATTCAAAATTGTCATTATTGTAAATTGCAAAATGAGTGTAACCAAAACGGTTTAATAAAATGATATTAGTCCTAAAAATCTGAATATTCATCGTTTTTCGTCATTTTGAAGAGTTTGTATTGAACCGTTTTAAATCTGTCTACAAATGAAAAATACTTTTTCCCACGATCGGTCATTTTTAGCGTTTACTGGCTCTATTTCTAAGGTAATAGGTTTTCTTTACAAATTGGAAGGCGGCAAGTAATTTTAGAAGGCAGTATAAGAATTCATAAAGAAGGCGGTAAGCACTAAACAACAACAGAAACCAAGACAACAGTATCAAAATGCAAACTAAATCTACATAACCAAAAATAAACATTATTTTCAAAGTTATTTTTATTGTATTGATCGGACAAAAATAGTATAAACATCACGGACGTTATGTGCCTTTTGGATAATGGAAATGGAAACCTTGACTACGTCTTGGTCTCCAAACAGTATCCCCAACCGGTAAACTGCACATACCGCCCTTGATACTTAAATATACCTTACCTATAGTAGGTCTATTCATTTATTTTGATATTTTATATTAATGTAGGACAGAACAGACCGTATAGATAAACATAAAACTATAACTTGATTATGTTGTACAACAACCATCTTAGATTATAGCTTATAGACAAAGCAAGCAAACATACGTTACATTCTCTAATGAATGACTGAATTCTGTTTTGGATTTAACCCTTGAAAGGAAGTGCAAAACTGCATTAATACGCGACGAGAATCAAGGAACTCACTTCGAATTCTGTTCAGACAGGTGTGAAATGCGTAGGTTGTGCTGTAGCACAGGAAGTCAGACAAGTCACAAGTTGGTTCTTCCGCTCAGCTGTGTTATGTTTTAAGTTCTACAACTTACGGCCGGTAGGTAAAGTTCCAAATTGTGTAGTACCTGCTTTCTGCACCTGTGACCATTTTGAGTTTAAGCTACAAATAGTGGTACCCGCAAAATAATAAATAATTATACTTTAACTTTAAGATATGTTGCAAAAAAAATTCTCCTGAGTATAAAGGTTTATTCATATACAATCTCTTACCGGAGTTCTTAAATCTTTTAGTTCATTAAGCATATTTAAAAATAAGCTTAAAGAATGGCTTGTAGAGAATTCGTTCTACACAATGGAAGAATTTCATAAACAGATGTAAACTAGTATAGTGTATATATTCTATATGTACCTATACCTATTTATATGTATGTATAATAATAATAATAAATGCGTACGGAATCAGATTTAAACACTAAATTGTATGTATACCTATTTAAAAAGTAATTCAAATACAATAAGTAAATTCTCTTTAAGGCGTTCGCCTACCTTTTTTCAAACTCCTTGAATACTTTCGATATTACTTTTTTTCTATTTCATTCTCTTTCCCACAACTACGGCTGCGCGAAACCAGCCCGAAACTCGTACTTTCCCGCATTCTAGCTATGAAATGTCATTTTGAAGTTAAAAATACTGTAAACATGGCACTACTATTTCCATAATAACTTCTGTATTTTTTGAAGAAATTATGTAAAACAAAAATTATTCGAAAAAGGAAGCTTAGCTGCATGCTTCTTGCTTTTTAAATTTTTCTTGCCATTTAGTGACCGAAAAAATAATATCAAATAATGATAGAAAACCGCAAAAAATGTCATTTTTATTTTTTTAAGTCTACGTCTGCACTCTAAAATATAAAACATACCTACATGCCAACGCTACTTTTGAAACCGAGCTTGAAACACACCGTTGGAAATAGCTAATACTATATAAAGCAATTTGATGAAATGACGATTTGGCCAAATGACGTTTTCCCTAAATTTCGTTTGTGAAACGACAAGTTTAAAATAAAACAGTTTGGTCAAATGACGGATTGACTATACTACGATACAGCCACATCTAGTGTCCTACAGATGTCACTAGCGTCTATCGCTTTGGAAATTTGGTGAAATGACAATTTGGTCAAATAACGTTTTGGTTTAACCGCGTTTCATTTAATAACAGATTGGTAAAATACCAGTTTGGTCAACAGTTCAACCAAATATCCGTGTAAGATAAACTTCGTTTGCTGAAATAACAGGTTATAAGAATAAAAATTCGGTCAAATGACCCAATGACCGTTTGACTGTTAAACAGTTTGGTCAAATAAAGCACTCCCAGATAAACTTCGTTTGGTGAAATGACAGGTTATAAGAATAAAAATCTGCTGTGGCCAGCACAGTACTTCCCCGACTATAACTTTTAATAACTTACTTTCGTAACGCCTTTAATTTTATGTTTCATACTCTGAATTATTAACAATAATTTATTTTCTAAATAGTATCATGTACAGAAAAAAATTTTGAATACGATTTGTAGATGACAAAAATATAATCCATCATTTGAAATAGAAAATATTGTGATAAATTAATTATTTATCGAAATATTTACGCAAAGTACTACGTCCGGTTTGGGGGTTGCTACAAAAATAACTGGATTCTTAAGATTTGTATTAAAATTTGGTTGTTAAATGTTTGATATTATTTGAGTTATCGTCCACAAAATATTGTAACACACACACACAACCGCGCACAGACTTCATCTCGAAAATACTTTATTCCTATTATGGATTGTAAAACGTACTTATTCACTAAAAACTCACACTCGAAAAACTCCTCACTAAACTTCCCCTTATATAAAATATAATGCGGGAGGTAAAAAGAACTGACCACAGTTTAAATGTTGTTATTAATTCTCCGACTAAATTTTTCCTTCAGAGAACTTTTGATAATACACTTGAAGAAATTTGAATAATTGTTTGAGAAAAAATTGAATATCGCATAAATGTCATTTTTTACATTTTTACTAAACTTATCTCCCCTACATAGAGCTTTAAATTGACACCAAACTCGGTATAAATTGAATGATGTATAATATAAAAATTGACGATCGGTTAAATGTTATTTTTATTTTTGTACTAGAATTATTTTCCCGAAAGCTTTAATTTGATATCACACACGATAGTATTTTAATAAAAATAAAATAAGTTATGTTTATAAAGTTGGTACCACTGGTCGAATAAAAAAAATTGAATAATTGTTTGAGAAACAATTGAAAATCACATAAATGTCATTTTTACTAAACTTATCTCCCCGAGCGCTTTAAATTGACACCAAACTCGATATAATTTGAATAATTTATTTAAAAAAACAATTGATGATCGGTTAAATGTTATTTTTATTTTTCTACTAGAATTATTTTCCCGATAGCTTTAATTTGATACCACACACGATAGTATTTTGATAAAAATTAAAAAAGTTATGTTTATAAAGTTGGTAGGTACCACTGGTTAAATAAAAAAAATTGAATAATTTTTTGAGAAACAATTGAAAATCACATAAATATCATTTTTTACATTTTTACTAAACTTATCTCCCCGAGCGCTTTAAATTGACACCAAACTCGGTATAATTTGAATAATTTATTTTTAAAAAAAATTGACGATCGTTTATATGTTATTTTTGTTTTTTTCCTAGAATTCTTTTCTCGAGAGCTTTAATTTGATACCACACACGATAGTATTTTGATAAAATTAAAAAAGGTATATTTATAAAGTTGGTACCACTGGTTGAATAAAGCTCATTAACGAACTTGAAGTCAGAATTTGGGTCAAGATCTTAAATATAAAATTTCAGTCCAAAATTCCAACGCGTTTTTAAGTTATGCAACATCCAGACCGACAGACCGACAGACCGACAGACCGACTTTTTTTAAAATTATGTTTTTTGGGTTCAGTAGGGTCTAAAACGTGAAGATTCACCAAAATCTCGAACTGTCAAAAAATCACGATTACAATACTTCCCTCTATTACATAGATCGGGGAAGTAAAAATTCGGTCAAATGACTGTTTGACTGCAAAATAGTTTGGGCAAATAAGTGGATCTCTATAAAAAGAATTTTAGTCGAAATGCCGGACACTAGTTTGTAGTTGTAGTTTTGGCTTCGTTATTCTTACAACAGTGTTGTGTAGCGACTTCGAGGCGGTGGCTTGGAACTACGGCCACGGCCACGCTCTAGTGCTTGGACTTACCCAGAGTGAACCAACAGGTGGAACATTAGCGTACGCTATGCAAACTTCTCTCTTGAAAGACGACTGAACCACAAAGTTGCTATCTATATCGCTACAGAATTTAGATAAATCTATATTTGTAGATATTCAACAAGTTTCATATTTCAATTAAAAAATCAAATTATAATATCAAAAAATGTTTCTGTCTTTTAATATTATGTCATCGCATTTTCTACATAGCAACACCCAACACCAACACGTAAGATTTTTACGTCAATAATTGACGTGTATGGAAAATTAAGCCTAGTTAGCATTTTTAATGTTTATGCTATAATTGAACTTAAAAATGTACTTATATATTATTGAATAAATTTAATTTTCTTTGCCTTCAGAACGTCGTTTTAAATTTTTTAAAATTAATTCTTTTAGAGATTTGAAAAATATTTCTGAAAAAAATTTAGGTAGTAGTCTGAAGTCTGAATTCAAAGTTAAAAGTTTTAATTCAGAGTTTTAAGTCAGTTTAAAGTTTGAATCTAAAGAATTAGAGTTTAATGTCTATAAATTTGGAGTTAAAAGAGTTTAAAAGTTTGAATAAAAAATAAAATATAACGATGGCCCTTTTACACTTTCGTATATTTCAGACTAGTTTGTTCAAGTAAGGTATAGTTTGGTTATACGCATATTTTGGAACAAGTAATAGAATTGTTTTTTATTTCTAAAAAGTGTTATTTGCAGCAGGTAAAATGTTTTAAATTACTATGTTTTAAACTATTTTTTTGGGATAGTTAAAAAAGTGGGTCGGTATAGGTGTAGGTTCCTACATGATAAACTAATAGTAGCGTATTATTTCATGTTACTATGACTATACTTTTTTTAACTTTCATATTTGAAGAGCTTTGTGTGAGGTTATTATTTGCTTTTTGTTCACTTCAGAAGGTTTATTAGCTTATTGTAGATATATGCGTGTGTCCGTTATGCGTAAGTACTATTAATTACGCCACATTACATTAAATAGTACGTAATTATTTTACACTTCAAAAATTTTTCATTTTAAAGTCCGTTTCCTATTTGACACGGTACAAATTTTTAGTCAAAATTGAGAACAACATTTAGTTTTAAAATATAAAATAGATTTGAACCGTTATAAATTTTACTAAATTTTGTAATTTTTTCATACAATTCTAAGGCCTAGGTAAATAAATAAAAGATGTTTGACAAAAAAAAATGTAACAGTGTTCTTCGTTTATAAGAGTTGAGCTATTTTTTCACATTTCTCGTCAAACATCTTTTATACAAGATAGCGAATCAATTTTTTAATGAAATCAGTGATTCAGTGTATTGTTACAAAACATTTTATTTAGTTGCGCAGATGAATGGATTGTGTGCAAATCAGAACATAAAAATAGCTGATTTTCTAATCATTTAATTGTGTCTTGTGTGGCGCATAAAGCATGACTATCATTAATAATGGAATGATTAATATTTGATAGGTACAATGTATACTTATTGCATCATAAATATTTTTATTTTCTATTAATCATTTCATCTGTCAAAAACTTATTAAGACATAATTAGAAAGATCGATGAGTATGCATTAAGTAGAGGGGAGAACAATTTTAAATGAGATTTACATATATCAATTTTTACTTCCTTGTACGGACTACGGAATAATAAGGAAGTATTGTAATCGCGAAAAATTTCGGTTCTCAGATTTTTACGGAAATATCCGTTTTGACCTTTTCTGAATCCATTATGACTAGTTTCGTCGTGACGTCTGTACGTACATACGTATGTGTGTCGCATAACTCAAATACGGTTAGACGTAGAAAGTTGAAATTTTGTATTTAGGACTGTTATAGCATCTAGTTGTGCACCTCCTATTTTTTGTTTCAATCTATAAACCGGAAGTAGTACTTTTTTCAAATATTTCGATAAATATTTAATTTAAGACAATTTTTTTTATTTTAAATGAAAGATTATGTGATTATTACCTACAATCGGTATTTTATAAATATTTTTGTATCTGGTATCATTTAAGAATAATTAAAGTATATATTTATAATTTAGTATTTCGGTATCTTGTAGTCCATGATCGATTAACATTTTTTGTTACTACGTAAAATTTAAATCATGACATGACAGTGACAATAGTAAAATTTGCTTTATATCTTCTTCTGCAGTTTAAATAAAATGAATATATTTGTGAGTATAGTAGCAGTAGTAGTAGTACTTATATATTAATATATTTGTATAACAAGTTAAAAGAATAAAGTAGGTATATGGCGGGAGGTCTTGTGGTGGCCACGTCAAATTTTTTTATATTATTCTACATTTTAGTTATTAAGAAAAGTATGAACAGTTTAATAGGCGTACAAGGAAGTCATGTGGTGTCCACGTCAGATTTTTTATGTTTAACTTGGTTCATCTGTCAAGACTAATTAAATAATCGTACTAAAGATCAAACTGCTATAACTTGAATGTTTTAAATTTTGTAGTTACTGATAAAAATACTTGTTATTGCAATATTATTTGTTGTTAGTTGGACAACGTAAAAAGTTCGTAACGTGAAGAAACCATTTGAATTGCTAATGAATATGTAAATTGGTTACATTTTTTACAACATGATATAAATGGTATATATATATAACGTTCATTAGCATACGACATGATATTTTTCTATGAATAGGTTTGCAATTTATTTGGGTGATCTAATAGCTATTGTAAAAAATGGAGTAATTTCACAAACAAGGTAATAAATATATCTACCTTAGAAGTTTGATTGGTGGTATTTCGTGTTTGTGAAGTAAGTAATATTTAAGTCATATGTTATTTCATATTGCAGGGTACATGATAGGATAATTAATATACAATTGACCTTAATATTAATGTGGTTCACCGCAATTACGTTTTGTGGTTACGAGTCATGTATGATCTACAATGTATGGAATCAGATGATATGGCGAGAGGTATGGTATAGGTATCGAGTCTCTACTTGAAATCTGTTATATAGGAAAAACAATATGTTTTTTTTTAAATTTTGCTAGCTACCTATATATTTTAGACGAAAATTATAAATACAAAACTTGTTAAAAATTAGAAACTATACAATAAGATGAGACTGATCCTATTGATTTGTTATTGTTCTCAAGAAAAACGGAAAAGTAATAGGCATTTATATAGAACTATTTTAGAGTGCCATGGAACTAAGGAGATGTAAATTTTTTTTACAAATCTTTACATCCTATTTTTAAGTTAATAATTGTCGAATAATTGTGCATAATTATTAAAAATGTAATTAAAAACCAGGAAAGTAATATTATTTAAATAATTTGGCATGTTATTAATATTTCTTTCACGTCCATTTTAAGAGGTCCGTCTACCTCCAGCACAAAACGTACTAACGTAGCGAGTGTTTTGTGGCCAGTACAAGAATGGTCAAATTGTATTTCAACAAGGATTATATTTAAAGGTTCAATTATCAGTTATACATTATTAAATTCATAAAAATTTCCAATTTATGCAAATTTTACACGGTCATATATCTCCTGATTAAAATTTTCAAAAGGCACATCTATAGATCCATTATTTCTCTATTAAATGTTTATAAAAACAATATCTTGAAGTCAATAACAATAATAAACTAACAGTGTACTCGCAACGAAAACACTTTTACAGTATTTTTCAACTTTAAAATGACATTGCATTGCTAGGATGCGGTAAAGTACGAATTTCGGACAGATTTTAGGTAGTAAAATCGAGAGTATTATAACAATTCGGAAAAAAGCGTAGACGGGCCGCTTAACAGTTTAATCGAAAAGTAAAGCAGTCTTGCCTATGTTTTCATCCGATTTAATGAAAACTGAGGAGAAAATGCAATTATTCATTTTATGTGGAGTTAAGAATAGTTTACGAATTTTGGCTCATAGAAGATCATATTATTACTTTTTGGCACATTATTAAATACCTGCATCAAGATCATAGAACGACAATATATGCAACTTCTATCTATCTTCTAAATTGACTGTGTGTCAATCTTCATTGCGCTCTTAGGTTTCTAAATTACCAGAATGTTCACCTAGGGTTGGTGATACAAATTTTCCACATAATATGCAATAAACAACTACATATACATTTTAATTAACATATGAACAGCGTAAGAAACATTTACGATTGAATTGAAATTTAATTTTGTTATTATTTTGAATTCCATACTTGAGGTACTTGCGAAGTTTTATTAGTTATTTACAATTTCATATTTATTCTTGTAATTGCAATCAATTTAAAAGAAACTATTTCAATTTTAATTAGACTTTAATAATGGCAGGTAATTAATTAATATGTCCATGTATTTCTGTTGCGTTGCATAATGTTCAAAATATGGTTACTTAAATTTTAATAAGTAAATTGTTAGCATAGACCATGGCTAATATTTCAATAGCTTATTGATTTATGATTAGTTACAGTTACCATTTATTTAAAATTTGATCTGAATATTACGAAATATTGTATCAAAAGTAGATTTTGATGTTTATAGTTATAAAACTGTTATTAATTATATACTGAACTGCTTTTATACCTACTATTATAAAAGGTCTATTAACTTGATGAAATCTTGTACTAACTATATACTTAGCAGAGAGGCGAATTTAATAGTAAAATGAAGCCAGTTTACTGCCACACATAAGATTTTTTTGCAAGAAATGGAGAGGCATTTGCATAAGTAGGATTTTTTTTATAAATACAAATCCTGTTCTAAATAAGATAATATATTTCATTGATTACATAATTTGATTATTTTTATTTATACGACTAAGATAATCGAAGAAATAAAATATAATTTATTGCTTCCTTTTTACCTCTCGCCTAGAGAGGTATAGGGATCGTGAAAAAATTCGATGTCGAGATTTTTGTCAATAAGCACGTTTTAGCACCTTTAGAACCTATTTTGACTATTTTCACGATGATGTCTGTGTGTGTGTCTGTGTGTGTGTCTGTGTGTGTGTATGAAAGTCTGTATGTACGCCTACTATAGCCTTTCGTCCCGGTTCATTATCTCAAATTCTACTGAACATAAAATTCTAATATTTTGCATTATACATTTATATGTGTTAATGAAGAGCTGAAAAGATTTTGGTAAAAATCCACTAACCGGAAATGGTATTTTTCTTGTAGCACTATAACATTTTTTGCAAAAATTGTATAAAATAATGCGATTGTTATAATTTGACATACCACACATAAAAGAAGAAATTACATTGTACAATATTTAATCTTACTTGTTTCTATATCTTTAACAAATAAAGAAATATAATTTTTTTAAATATATAATTTTACCTACCACGATTTGTGAATCCCGAAATAGAAATAAAATTCAAAACAAAAATAAAATTGTCAATGTGACAGATAAACAGATGTCTGTGGCAAGGAGGTTTCTCTGTGGTGTAGGGCATGTGTAGAGTGTGGTGTAGAATTATGAAATGTTGGATATAGTATAGATATTAAATGGACATAGTATTATGTAAATATGGTATTTATAAAATAAAATAATATATTAAACTAAGAGCTGATTAAATTTGTGAAATATATAATTTATTTACCTACATAATTATTATAAGTCCATTATACATTTTAAAATAATATAATGTATGATTATTTTATATTATTATATCAAATGTTATACGGTGTTGTTGTATTTTATTTAAATTAAAGCTTAATATTTGGTTCAATACGAGGTTAAATAATAATACTTCAATGTCAAGGCGAGAGGTATTGTAACGGCCACGTCAGATTTTTGTTTATTGGTAATGTTTAATAGGTATGAAAGATACCTATATATTTACCATTTTACCTTTTCTTCTAATGGTAACAGAATAACGTTAAAATATAGAAAATAATTCGCAATATTATTTTTTTCATTTTCTTTATAAAATGTCAAATGGTTCATTTAAATTGTCGAATTAAGTAGTAAGTATACAATGGGACAATAAATAATTCTAGCTATAAAATATATACATATTTACCATTTTACCTTTACTTCTAATGGTAACAGAATAACGTTAAAATATAAAAAATAATTCGCAATATTCTTTTTATCATTTTCTTTATAAAGTGTCAAGTGGTTCATTTAAATTGTCGAATTAAGTAGTAAGTACAATGGGACAATAAATAATTCTAGCGATTAAACTCTCTTGCCTAATTTGGTATGAAATGTTATTGACACTATACTATTATTTGCATGAGAGATCTCTAATAAGAATTTTTGCACCTGTCTTGTCAGTATTGTATTCGGTTAAATGCTGGTTCCGCCCACACCTTGTCTTGTTCGTTACAAATCATCACGCATCATTACATAATATATTATTATGATATTATTCAGGTGCAAAACTATTATTGAAGTCACTTAACCGGAAGGTATTACAGTGGGCGCTCGGTTATGTGAATACGTAATTATTTTTATTTTTTTGATGGTAACCAACCTACAGGATTAATTTCCAATTACAGGATGGTAGATGTTATTTTAGTGGAATCCAACCACTCGGATCCAGTGGTATTATTGTCGGTTGTGCTGAGAATCGAACTGGAGACCGCTAGCATGCTAGGCGGACCCCTTACCGCTGAGCTAACCACTGGTTAATATGAGTAGAAATAAAGTATAAATAAACTATATACTATATTAAAATAAAGAAATATTATATTTAATAGAAAATAACATTTATATTTATCAGGCAAAAAATATAATTTTAATAAGTATTACACAAATAATCACAAATATACACTGGTGGAAAAAATGAAACACTTGAAATTCGTAAAAATTTCGACGTATTTTCAATCGATTTCGATGAATCTTTGTGGGCGAAAAACTTTGAAATGTCTACTTTAAAGTCATGCATGCGAACTTAAGCGCAACCCCTTCCGCCCCCCTCTAGCATCCCTGTGAAAAACAAATGTTAATTTGTTTCGTTTAAAATACTTTTACAATTTGAATCAAAACAAAAAAAAACAAATTATTACAATTATACAAAACTAAAAAGTTTTGATTTAAAACTTAAATATTTTAACTGAAATATAAAAGTTTGAAACTTTTCAAGTTTTGTTTGAAATACACAAGAAATAAGATTAAATTTTCTTTGAAGAAATAATATTTTGAGTGAAAATATAATTACGCAAAACGCTGATACGTTTTGACTCAAACTCAGTGTAGGTAACTTGGTACATTTGTAGATAAACTGTGACATTTTTAGAACATTTATTTGCTTTAGAGCTCCATTTTCTATTTTTAAGCCTACGAATGCGAAAGTAATATTTTTGATATGATTATTTACTTGTGTTGCTGCGAAAATGTATCGAGATATGGCCGATATGGCATTATTAAAATGCTTGAGTGCTAAGACAGTGCAAAAACAAATAACTAATAATTTAATGTATCATAAACATGAATATATGCTTCGTATAATATGAAATTGTGTATTTAAAATATATTTTCGATTAAATGAACAATTCGATTTTATCAATTGCCTTGGTTTTTATTAGTTCATATGCCGAGCGCTTACTGTAATTGGAGTATTTTAAGCAGCTAAAAACTCTTGATACCAATTAAATACTTTATGTACAATTTTAATTAATGGAAACAAACACAAAATTATAATTTGACACTTAATTGATTGGTTAGGTCAGGTTTAATTGGAAATTGAACTGAAATAATTGCTCTAAATCGGTATTATCTAAAATTTGTTAGCTCAGTACTCAAAGCACATGGTATATTAACTGCCAAAATACATAGGACCTTTACCTACCTATGTAAGTAGGGTAGACCGGGTTCGGGTGTTACATTTTTTACAAATTGTATTGGGTAAAACGATTAAAATGAAATTGTTAGGATTTAAAAAGTAGTTTGTTGGCTATCCAATCTAATATTTATTTGGAGGATAATGTAATGGTAAGTAGCTGAAATTGGTTGTTTTTCAAAATTTGGCAGGTGTCGCACTCACAACCAACCTCATCCTTGGGGTAGATTGTTCAGCATACGGGGCAAAAAGTTACAGAAAGAGTCTTAATCATTTTAATCACTTATTTTTAATTTTAATCACTGGAATCACTTTTATTAGTCGCAGTTTTCAAATGTTAATTCCTATCTGATTAACAATGAATGTTTTTTCTGGTGTATTTGTCAAAATTGCTGATTTTCTTGTCTTACGTGTGATCTTACTTTTGGCCTCGCTTTTGGCGCAGCGTTTGGGTAAGGTCTATAATTATTTTAGGGGAAAAAGTTGCATTATAATAATTGTTAAGTAAGTTATTATCCTGAGAATAATAATAACTCAAAACTATTGAACGGGACAGATTTTAACGCATATGTAACTTTCTGTCCCAATACCAAAATGAAACATTTGAGATGGAATAAATAAGAACTAGGTATGCAAGAGTCTTTTGCATTATCTGTAATGTGCTCTGTAACAATTTACCCCCGTAACAACCAACCCCGCTATCCCCTAAGTTAAAAACTTTGTTTTAAAATCAATAGGTCAAAACGGGCAAAAACCTAGAGCGAAATAAAAAATTCTCGAAAAAATGTTTACATTGTAAGTAGGTATGTAAAATGTCTTGAAATTAATTAATCATACATCGATATGGTTATGGTTAAATTAGAATAACGACAAGTAATTTATACTTATATATTATAAATTGTCTCAGTTACAATTTGATGATGAAATGTAAATGCTTAATGTAAGGAAAGTTAAAAAATACAGCATATTATTTATTAAAGACTGATCTCGTGTGGCAAAATATTTTTAGGTTTTTAATTGAGAGAAATAGGTATATCTTTATAATTATTTACAAAATCCAAAAATTGAATACTTTTATTTATTGCCAACGATTGCTCATTATTAATTTATAATAATTATTATTGCAATCTAATAATAATTATTATAATGTACCTATTTTGTAGGAATGCAAATTATTTCACTAAATCTAGGTTGGTATAACTCAAGATTAATTTATTACCGACAATCCCCTCCTGTACTGAAGTTTAGATAAATGAGTGTAGAATGTAGTTAATTATTTGAATTTGTGTTTTTACTGTGCAAATCGTATGTGAATGTATTCTATTCCGCTTTTCGGTTAGTAGTGCAGTAAGTTCACATGGCGTGGCATTTAAATCAACGAATAAACTCAATTATTATCTACGAGTGTTTGTTTGTTATGTATAGCCTTGTGCTCTAATGTATCTATTCAATAAATTGAATTCCATTCTTATGTCAGTATTATTCAGAAAAAGAATGAAATAATAGGTACAAATTTACAGTCATTAGCTATCAAGTAGCTGCAAACGTAAACACAATGCTTTTATAAACAATGTAACTGGTGGAAAAAAATGAAACACTTGAAATTCATGAAATTTCGAAAATTTTCAAACCGCCGTAACTCGGCGTATTTTCAATCGATTTCAATGAATCTTTCAATGATAGTTTGCAAAAAACTTTGAAGTGCCGCTGAGTTATGTGCGAAAAACCTAAAAAGGCAGTTTTTTCAACTTTGTGCCTAATCATCGTAGGAACTTCGTCATTTGAGTCCTGCACAGGGAATTGAACAAATTTTAGTGCCCTTTTGGAGAAAAATATTTTCAACTCCGTACACATCGTCAAAGTTGGACATTTTTTCCATTAAACATTTTTATTTCACAGGGATGCTAGAGAGGGGCGGAAGGGGTTGCGCTTAAGTTCGCATGCATGACTTCAAAGACACTTCAAAGTTTTTCGCCCGCAAAGATTCATCGAAATCTATTGAAAATACGCCGAGTTATGGCGGTTTGAAAATGGTCGAAATTTCACGAATTTCAAGTGTTTAATGTTTTTTTCACCAGTATAGTTTACCTTTAATTTCTAGATTAAAATTTGTTTACTATAAAATCTTAAATAAATCTGCTATTTTGCAATTTTAAATCTAAAATTTGTATGTGAAGTGTCGAAATTAAACGATATATTGTTAATAAATAAACATTTATCATCATATTTATTATAGATCATTCCATGTTATTAATATTGTAAGAATTTATTTAACTATCTTATTTATGATCCTTTGAAAATATGCAATCATTATTGCATGTGAAGTACTACAACAGCAGCAATAAAATTATTTAAAATTCGCATTTTTGTTACTATCAAGTATCGACCTATTCCAATTATTACTGACCTTTTATCTTCTTAATTAAATGGTTGGGAAATATTGTATTTTTAAATAATTAAATGCAATATTTTTATTAATTTCAACGTTATTGTAAAGATTTTCATGTAACGATAGATAGTGGAAATATATTTATATTTTTCTAATTTTATTCATACCATATCTCGAGGAAGCGCTAATGAACAAAGTGTGTGTTTAGTACGTAATAACGGCCTGGTCTGGCAAAAGAAATGAGATAATAAGTCTATTAACGTGTAATAGAAGTGGCTCCGGTACCAACCACATCCAGAAATAGAAATAAAAACTGTGTTGTTAGTTACGGAAGTGCGTGGGATGAATTAATCACGGGTTCAATTGTTCTTCTTCACTTCCTTCGACAATCGCCAATCTCTTTCATTCATTTAAACTGTAGTAATGTTATGCATTTATTTTTCTTTCGCAGTAACTGTCACTTGCTTCAGCTATACAATGCAGTAAAAATTGTCTAGCTACTTGTGTTTTACATTTTGAGTATCATATTAGTATAACAATGAATGATTACAGTAAAATAAAATAGCATTTGATGAAATCATCATCGAAACTGGGAGTAAAAAGCTAAATCAGAACACCTCTGAATTAAATTTCATACTTTTGTAAAAACAAAATCGTAAGGTTTTTTAAATTTATTTATTTATTATAATAATATTTAGTAATTGTTAAGATCTAAGCATAACCATATAGAATGGTATAAATTAAGATTTTTTTTCAATACCTGCACCGAAAACGCCACCTATCGCCCCTAGTATTAGGGACGAAAGTGAGGCATTTCTAACCGGTCAGTACTTTTCCTGCCAAGGAAGAAAAGTACTTTTCCTCCCGTTTTATGCAGGAATCTACTTATTTTTTCTCCCTAGGGAAGAAAAATACTTTTCCTCCCTCTTTATGCTGGAATCCACTTGAGTTTTTCCTCCCGCTTTTATGCAGGATTCCAAAATACCTTTATTTTTGCGAATTTGGAAAAAAATCTGTATTTAATATATCAAAATATATGACCTATTATAGTTGCGTGCAGAGGTATAGAAACATCCCGTATAAAACTAATGAAAGTATAAAATATACTATAGCAGAGTTACAAACCTGTCTTCTTGGTAGCACATAGTAGAGATTAAAATTACCGACATTGCGGTTGAGGCGCCGACTACTAGATGGCGTATCAAACCCGTATTCTAAAAAACTATAATGTTGTGTTATTTATATTTTTAATGAATGAAAGTTTTTGTAGATCTTGGATTTTAAAACAGAATTTGTCTGGTTTATTGTTTTTATTTTACATGTTCTAGTAATAATAATACCTATGAAATATACATTAGACTATTTTAAAGTAATGCTGTATTTATTATGTTATTTTAGTATAATCGTGCTTTTTTCTACAGATTCAATCACCGTTTATAAATAAATTCATTATCTTTAAATTGCTTGTTTGTCACTTGTATACATAACATACGGTGGAAGGTAAGGTATTTAACAATAATTCAATAAAACAGAATGTAGGTATTTACATCTAAAAGATTTTATGCATCATTTGCTAAGAATTTTTATTTATTCCAACATAAATTATTACAATTTATTATTTCTCTATCGAATTAAAGCGTTTTGTTACAAATTGCTAATAAAATTCAATGATTCAGCATGATTCAATCTTTTTAATTTTATATAATGATATTGCTTACATAATTTATATTGAAAATCTTTTCGAACGAGGTAAAACAAGTTGGATTAACAAAATTGCATCTGTACTTTGTTTCTATAGCAATAAATGAACATTATAATATTTATTTGCCCATTAATAAAATCAAATAGAAAATATTTTATTATTTTATATTAGAAGATATGTTTTAATGTTTTATTAAATTATTATGTATTTATTACAAAACTTGTACATGAATAATATTTTCACAACTGCACATACCTACTAAACTCGTAATAAACATAAGTCGAGGTTGCTATATTCTTATAAATCGAACCAATAGTACATAACATTATTATAAATCTATTAAACGCAAATATTTTTATCTTATTTGTGTAATTCAATTTTTAATCGAGAGATTCATCAAATCTATCATACCTTTTATTCTATTAATTAATTATATGGAGAACGATATCTAATGTAAGAATATGTATTATTTATAAATTAATACTTTTTTTGTTTCAGGTGAGTCTTATTATCTATTCAAAGAAGTGGGATTTGTGCGAGGATTTGTGAGTACCTACCTATACTATGATTATGTATTAATAAAGTGAGAAAGAGAAATAGAGGGAGAGAGAAAAATAAAAGTAGTACCTATCTATAAATTTAAATTTAAAAATTTAAAATTATATTTTCAATTTTTGGGTGTCAAATTAAATAGATATTTTTAACATATTTTACAATATCCATCCATAAACATTGCATACTCGATTGCATAGCATCATCTTAAATAACTGTCAGAATCAGAACAGTATTTACCTACTTATTTTTTACTACATGAAAATAATGAATATATTTGTAAGGTCTAACAATATGTATATATGACCTTAAATAGTCTGTATTTTTAATAAATTATGTAGTATAATACCGAACCAGCGTATGTGATTTAATTATTATTTTCTTAGAAACTAGAAAGCCATAAGCAAATGAGATCATGTAGGTGGGTTTCTCAAAAATGCATAGGAAAAAGTTCATTAGTAGCCGTATATGTTAATTAAAACTCAGCTTGCGTTTATTAATTTATGGTTTATAAATTCAAACAGCGATTACAGAGATTGCAAGAAAAGTGTGAGCAAAGTGAAAATATTTACTTTATAGTATGTAGGTATATTATGTTTGTACTGGGTGTCCAATGAAACTGTTTAAGCATGGGATCTCGAGTACCTACCATAAGATATATGGAGTTGGTTAAATTAGACAAAAGTTGCCCTATAAGGGGGCCAATTCAGAAATGTTTTTGTTTCCCCAAAAAATGCATAGGTGACTGGATGTGAGCAAAAATGTAAATTTTGTCCAATCCTTCAACTTTTTTATATCGTACAGATTTCGAAAAATTCAAACCAAATTCAAATTTTTTATATGGAGCTTATAGTAGGCTATGACACGTCTTAATAAAGATTTTTTTTTAAAATTCTTAAATCTTAAGTCATATTACAGATAATGTTTAAATGTTACAGAGTATGGCGCCACTAGTTGCTTTTGTTTAATTTATTTCTTAATATATTATAGTAAATAGTAATTACCTATAAAATATACATCATAATTATTTATAGTATAGTTATTATTCGTTTCGGGATTTGAACCACATCGGCTATGTGGTGACTATAGTTTTTATTTTCCTTTCACATATACCACCTTACTTACCTTAGTAGCTTGCGTGTTGCCAACCCGGTGCAAGCCCATTAATTATTTATTATTTACTCAATTACAAAAGCCCGTCTAACAATTTTATCAAAATAGGTACATTAAACATATTGTCTTGGACACCCTGTACAAGTAGTCTTAATCCTCTAAAAATTTCATGGGACGAAAACGCAATATTATGCACTTGGTCGAAACGTCACGAGACGAAAATGAACACTACCCCCAGAAACGCACACTAACAACCGGCAAGCTCCAGACGCGGCCCAAACTGAAGGTGCTTTACTGTTAGGTGTGAGGCCATCTATAACCATTAGTCAATGTAATAATCGTGTAATACTAATAATTAATATCTTACTAATGTTTACTTATTATGAGCACTGTTCGCATGAGGATTCTACCAAGATTCTGAATCCTGGAAACGAAGAAGTTTCAAGATTTTGAATCTTGAAAAAAAATGGTTTCGAAGTAATCAATAAATTCTTCTTTTCCAAGACTCATTGAAGATTAAATTTAGCGGCACCGCAATTTAACAGTTAATTCTCACTAAAAAGAAGAAAAATTCTTTCCAGGATTCATAATCTTGGTAGAATCTTCAAAGAATCCTAGTAGGAACAGGGCTGTACGTACTAAATTTACAACTGTAATATTTCACCTTAAACATTTTTTTACACGGACGGGAGTAAACGTCAACTTTTTCTTATTAAAAATCATGATAGAAGTGATTCATTTAGTCCCTAGGGAAATAATCACTCCCTAGGGAGTTTATATTATTATTATTTATTTGTTTCTGTGGGTTGCTATGTATGATTTACGTTACCAACAACAAATAATATACTTGATAATTTATTACTATATTTTTAAAGTAAATTAATTTGGTCCGTATAAAAAATAGTATATACCCCTCAGGAGAGACTGCAATTTTTCCCTCGTTGCTTTGTATCCCTCGGGCTACGCTTCGCTTCGCCCTCTGGCTACAAATTGCACCTCATGAAAAAAACATGCATTTCTCTCCCTCGATGTATAATATACTATTAATTTTGTTGATTATAATTTAATAATAATATTATTTTTATTTTTCATATTTAATCCCGTTGTCAAGGAATTGAATTTATTAATCCCGTTGTCAAGTAAATACGTGGTATTTGTTACAGAGTATCTATGGTAAAAACAATAGTTATTTGTCCAACTAGAGAGGAAAGCGCTTCTTTTTCCCACTCGAGCTCGAAGTTTGTGTCACGAGCGCAGCGAGTGAGGCAATCGAGCAAGAGTGGAAAAAGAACTTTCCTCTCGTGTTAGACACAACATTTTTTTCACGACATATTTAAAAACATTGTAAATGTAGAAGAAACACATAACTAGAAGTTAGGTTATAACTGCTATCTATCAGAATGACGTTTGAAAACAACGAAATGCAGCCAATATGCCAAATTAAATTTAAGTTGTAAAATCGTGAAATAGTAGAAAAAGAAAGTATAAAACATAATAATTGTAAAATAATAGTTTACAGTATATCACTATAAAATCAGAATTTTCAATAAAATAATAAATTTACTTACAATTTTTAAAATATTTCAGCGTAAAATAACACTGGTGGTAACACTGCTTACTTTCCTCTCTAGAGAGGGAAAACCTACTTTCCTCACTATTTCGCGAGAAGAAAATTGTGTTTTCTCCGCATGTCGTGAAAAAAAATATTTGTCATAAAATTTACTGTCAAAATTATAGAATGTGTATTCTTTAATCCCTCAGGTATAATTATTTCTCTCACCTTCGGCTCGTGAAATTAACTTCACCCTCAGGATTAATTCATGCACTTTAGTCCTTTAATATATAATATACCTACTGTTATCAAATACCATAGATGCAGACAGGCAAAGATTTTACATCAATTTCTGGAAATTTTCAATGTAGCGATTGTCCATAAAAGTTAAATATTCTGTTTCATATTGCAAAAAGCTGATGCTGTGAAAACTAATCTAAGTGGGCAGTATAAATAAATAAGTGAAGTGGGCGATAGAAGATATCTAAATAACCATTTGGACTTTTTTGGTAATTGTGCTTTTAGTATGATGTCATCACACTAAAGATTATTAAGTCAACGCCCTGTCAGCATTTCTGAATTCTTAATGCATTTCAAGTGTTTCCAATAGAAATGTCAAATAATATCTTCTTACATAACATTATTATACATTCTAATAGGTTAAGACAGTATTTAAATTACATTATTTAGATATTTTATATTCTGGAATCATTTCAGATTTGATTCTACAAATATGGACAGGAAAAAAATAACAATGGCCAATATATTTAAATAACTTAAAAGTTGATTATAAATTACAACTATAAATTACAAAGCTATGTATTTTTTATCGGTTAAAAATATTTTTAATTTTCAAATTCTGAATTTCTTTTTATGGAATTTTAATTTTATGCGGAAAATTATAAAATATATACCTATTAATTAATATTAAATAAAATATCCATCTGTGACTAATTTCCAATAACAAGAATCTGTACAATGTAAAATTGAACAGGTACCTTGAAATTTTAATATTTGCTCGCTATTAGTTAATTATAATTAAAAAATTATCTTAACTTTTTTTCTAATTAAATTGAAATGCAAACATTGTTATGCACGTTTTCTATTAATTAAATTTTGCCTTCAATTTATGAGTATATTTAAGAATCTAAGCTAACAAACATATAGTTACAAAGTACATGCAAAATAATTATTAGTAATCAGTAATCACCTACCTTATTAACCAGTGAACAAGAAATAAATGTTAATAATTAATTAACAATGTATTGAAACCTTTGTAGAATTTTAATCACTTGCACATTCACTGATTTTTAAATTATTTGCATAAAATAAAAACAAATATTGTTGGTCACGTATGGATTGTTTAAATCGAAGCTGTTGCCTTGAACTTGAAGAAGGTCTCGAGAATACTAAAATCCGAAATCGCAAGAAAATAAGAAGTAATGTCAGTTACATTTTAAAACGGTAGTTTGGACGTGGTTCTGGATGCTTACTGGACTCCATGTTGAGCAGTAGTAGATATGTACACTGTGTTGAAATTTAATTCGAATTTCCAAACTGATATGCTTACAATAGCTGATATAACGGAGAATCCAAAAAATAAATACTTTAGAAATTATTACATAACGAAAGCAGTTTATTTTTAATTCAAAAATGAATACTTAGATGAAGCGACTTTGTTTGTATTATTCAAGTTAAACTACATATTAAATTCAAGACAGTGTATAGTTAATTTAGAAAAAAAACTTGTTTTATCAATAATACGTTGTAGCTAGAGAGCCGTTATATAAAATCGTGCCCGATTTTACCCCTTGCCAGAAATAATTTTTTGCATTAATTGAAGTCGTGCCTTCAAGAAATTGTAAATATAATATTTGCATCCGGAGTATTTCAAACAGGGCGTTATTATAAAGAAGGGTTTTTTAACATGTAGTAACGTAATAACTGACTTATTTTACTACTTCTGGTTGATGTACATAAAGGGGCATTCAAAGAAATTATTAAGCACCACGCCAGAAAAATTTACCGGTTGTACATGTCTGCCAGAAGCTTTAAAAAAATTCCAAGTACACATAATATCGGGAAACGTCATTTGACGTTTAATTTTTTTGACAAATGTCATGTCACCATGACGTCCCTCAATTTGCGCACTCGCAGCACTTTGACGCATGTAAGTACGACCGGTGGTGCTTAATAATGTCTTTAAACGCCCCTTATTATATACTTCAAGTACCAGAAGTAGTAAAACACTTGTTTAAAATAGCGCCCTGTTTGAAATACCCTGGATGCAAATTTGATATTTACATTTTCTTGAAGGCACGACTTGAATTAATACAAAAAGTCATTTCTGGCAAGGGTAAAATCAGGCACGATTATATATTACGGCTCTCTAACTAGTAATTGTACCTATATTCATGTAGGTACCTATACTGATTGCAGGTTTGAATGAACCAATTACAGTTAAATAAGAGCGAAAATTTCCACGAGTTACAGGTACTTATTTACAAGTCAAGCAGCAATATTTAAAATATAACTACCAGAAGTACTTTTATAAGTGATCTACTCTTTAATAATTTACACGATTCATTTATCATTTTTGCAATGCATTCCTTTTCATTTCCTACTGCATAAAATTATTTTCAGGAACCTTAATAATATTTGTTTTGGGAGAAACGCAAAATACATATTATCATTTTCGATGAAAAAGTTTCCCTATGTTGCTCATGGTTTATGGTCGGTTCGGTTATAAATTTCCATTTAAAATTTATATAAAAATATTCTGGTGTTATTTTTGTGGAATGTTGTCCTATTAAAAGTTAAATTTGTTTTTAATAATTTATAATGTTTAGCAGATTAGTTAATTAAAGCCATCGTAAAAATTAGATAATTTTATGGAAATATATTGGTAAGGTTTTTTTAAACAATTTGTTGTTTACAAATTGCCATGCTCTGCCTAATGGAAATTTTATTGATAATCGTGTCTTAATCTTTAAACAATACCATTTTTTGGGCTCAATAACCTTTTATAATGTCTTTTGGGTTAGGTAGCAGTAAAATGTTTATAAGATTGTAACTTATACTCATCTTATTTCGAATATTTTTAACAACTGGGAGTACGAGTCCGGGGACTTACTGTAATAATAATATAATATGAATTGCACTTCGAGCTAAAAGAAATTTCAATTTTTTTCTCATTTAAGACACCTTATAGAGTATTTTAAGAGGTGGTGGCATCACCGGAAGTGTCATCTGCTTCAGCCACCATTTTGAAAAAATTGTCGCCATTTTTAGTTTTTTGTGTTTATCTTGCAAATGGTTTACATTACGAAGAAAACAAGAGCACAACATTCTTTACAAGATAGAGTTATACTTAGTTTTTTTTGTACATGGCACCGTTTGCTAGAAAATAGAGGAGTCTACCCCATCTGAAATTTTTTTAAAAATTAAAAATATGCAGACGTTTTGCAATGTTCTTTTGACAAATAAAAAATTAATCTAAGTAGCAGCTGTAAAATATGCTTTAAATTTATGACAACCACAGTTTAACAGGTTTGACAATAAGCAATTGACTCCGCAAGTGTGACGTCATGACCGCCAGGTTACTATGGTTACGGTTTGGTTTGCGTTCCAAACAAACGCAGCTGAACGTGTTATTTAAGTGTAGCTCAGTTTGCAAGTCATTTATTTCTTTAAATGCTATTTATTGTGTAAGGTTAGTACATTAATGTTTTAATACAGATATGTTCAACTTGCATTCATCAAATTTCTCGTATTTAAGCAATATCTGTCAAATAAACACTAAAGTAAAGTTTGTTGATAGGTTACACTTTCCTATTAATTTAAATATTTACTAAACTTCAAAATAAACTGAATTTTGTAATTAAATATGACATTTTCATACTTACTTATGCTCTGCATCACGCTTGTAATGGTTTGTTTGGAACGTAAATCGTAACCTACTACAATAACATGGCGGTCGTGACGTCACAACTTGTGGAGTCAATTAAGAAGTAGTTTTACATTGTACCAGCGCTAAACCCTTGTACTTAAAGCGCTTAACACGTTCGCTGCCGTCTCGGTCTTATAGACCGAGAATGGAATATTCCTGTACGCCAACTCGGTCTTATAGACCGAGATCGTTACGGGTCCACAGCGCCGTCTCGGTCTTATAGACCGAGAACGTTACGGGTCCACAGCGCAGTAGGTCTGTTCGAATATGTGGGTTTTTGCTGCAACAGATCGAGATGGCGTATTGCATTGTCTATGTATGACCTGACATAAACGGCCTGGAGGGAAAAATTGCATATTTACATGGCGGCCTGGATGGAAAAAGTCCAAAAAACACTGCGGCAGCGAACGTGTTAATTATTAATAAACAAATTCAGTAAGTGTGAACGTATTCCGTCAGATATCGAAGAATAAGCTATAACAGTCATTTTTTCTAGTCTTCGTATTTTTCTCATTATATATTTTTTATAAACGAGATACTATTTCAAAAAACCAGTTAATTAATGAAGTTCTAAACTTACGTAAAATGAGTGAGTTAAGTGACAAATAACTCCCGGGTGTAGATAAAATACTACTTTTTACACTTATTGCACAATATAAATATAAATTCGACTCGCTATTTAATTTATTCGCGGATAAAAAAATAATAAAACTTCGAACAACTTTTATTTCAATAGACTGTACATATTATCAAATAATAGTAAAAAATATAAAATATTGCAATGAAAAGTGGTCCCTATGCCGAGCATTGAACATTATTGTACCGTTGCTTGTCAGAATCAGTTGTTCATTTTCATATGTTTAGATGTGAATGTTACTTTATTCATATGGTTAAATAACAGTGTAGCAGTTTGCTGCAGCCTGCTGTGATCGAACACATTTAAACGGTTTTCATACTACATGTGTGTTTTATGATACCTATGTGTGTATGTGCCCGTGCATGTATAGGTTGCAATTGGACATTCACCTTTTGACCTGGACGTGATCTAACACCTGTTTATTTTAAATAACTGGTCACATCTAACCACGAATGTGAACTGCATAAAATTAATTAGATTGGCCAATCGAAGGGTCTCTGATTTGTTTTGTTAGCAGCATAATACATGCAATAAGGTGTTTGTAAATAGTGTTGTAACACAACTTATCTACGTAATTTTATGTATTATCTTATCTAGATATATTTTTTCTTATTTATCTATTATCTTTTCTAGATAAATATACAAACTATCTTTATCTAATTTTTAAATATCATCTACATGACAATTCTAGTTAGCTCGATTTACTATTTTTTACATAATGTATATTTTTTATATTATGTATAAATTATCTTATCTAGATATATGAAAAGTTAGTTATCTTTATCTTTAAAAAATATTGATATCTTTTACAACACTGTAAATACTTGAATACCTACCATACCTAACATGAATTATATATTCACAGTAAATTTTTGAAAATTGGGTTGTTGCTGATTTTATGTGAAAATAAAAATACTATTAAGAATGTTTGTCATCAGATAAGTATTTAAATAATGGGCTAGGTACGAGGGCTGATCAAAAAGTTCCGGAATTTTTTGAATTGCGCGCCAACGGATCGTCGGAAAGCGGTACGGTTTTCAGCATTAGTTTTCGAAACTCTTTTTGAACAAGAATTTTTGGAGATTTTGTGATCTTTGGTCAAATGTGGGTCAAATGAATCAAAAAGAAGAGTGACGCGTTTGTGTGAAGTTGGATACAACTTTTATAGAAACTTTTGGATGTTGCAAGAGGCTATTGGGGATGAATGTCTCAGTCGATCATGATTTCATGAGTAGTTCAAGAATTTTAAGGAAGGCCGGACATCATCAAAACACAATCTTCGTTCAGGACGCTCATCAACTTCGACTGACGACGATCATGTTGCCAGAGTAAACGTTCTCATGCGATCAAATTGTCGATTAATCATATTTGAAATTGACAAAATTAAAGAAAAATCGCCAAACACGAAAAACATGTTCCACAAAAACGACTGTTACTTTTCAACAAAGAATTTTCTACTGTTTTACAAAAAAAAATTCCTGTTCAAGAAGAGTTACGAAAACTAATGCTGAAAACGGGTGAGTGTATAACACTCGAAAGTACTGACGTTGCCTTGTATTTTCGTTGCTTTGTACATGCGCGGCTTTGTATGAACACTGGAAAATATTTACACCGTATTTTATTTCAGGGTTGTTATGTTTAAAACAATTTGTTTTAAACAAACTGTTTTAAACATGTTTTAAACACGGCCTAATGTTTTAATGCATGTTTTAAACTGTGTTTTAAATCAGGTGTTTAAAACTGTTTTAAACATGTTTAAAACAACAATTTAAAAAATCTGTTTTTTTCCTAAATTTAATTAAATTTATTAATTAAATCATTTGCTGGTACTTATAGAGAATACAAAATCTCTAAAATATCTTTGAGAATTTTTTTTTATTCATAAAAATAATGCCCTGTTCACACAAGGAAAGTGTTTACTAAAAAGTTTTTTGAAAGTAAAACAAAAGCTAGGAGCTGTAATAAAAAAAAACTGTCAATACCGGTCATGGAGAAACCGTAGGGGAATTATTTTTTATAATGTATTATTATTAGTGATCTTAAATATATTTAATAAAAATAATTATATTCCCCGTATGAACGGTATTTATTGACATTGGCAGTTGACAGCTCCTAGCAATTGTTTTACTTTCAAGAAACTTTTTAGTGAAAACTTTCTTCGTGTGAACAGGTCAGAAAGAATATTAATTACATAATATTAAAAAGAACTAAGTACACTTAATGTGCTATGAACTTATTAACTATCCCTTAACGCCTATTGTGAATAAATAATACCGAAATCCATTCATGACGCATGACACAAACAATACAAATTCAACCACCGACCATCGGTGACTCCTAGTTACGCAGCTAGAGCGATGTAAATCACCGTCCTCGCACAAAAAGTAGCATTGGCGACATCTTTCGACGGAAACAATAAACAATATTTAGTTAAAACAGATACCCTGTTTAAAACATGTTTTAAACATGTTTTTTTGTTGTTTAAAACATGTTTTTTTGTGCAGAGTTAAAAACATGTTCTAAACCAAAAAAACAGTTTTAAACAGTAAAAAACAAATGTTTTGTTTAAAATTGAAAAAAACATGTTTTTTTTCAACCCTGTTTTATTTACACCGCTTTGTGCAAACACCGGAATGTACTTTTCTCGAAAGTACAAAAGTGGAAAACAGCGCAGGCGCAAACCAATGCTGGTGTTTAGGACTTTAGTCTATAGATGTCGAACTAAGTTTAGCAAAACTAGAGTACCTAAATAGACTAAATAAAACTAACAAAACCCTCCTTGAGTCCAACATACTCCGTTTTTGATAACTACTCTTATAAAACTATTCAATGTAGTGAGTTCGTGATGTGTATATGAGTATATGTATAATTACAGTTTCCTGTTTTGCAGCATTGGTTTGCGTCTGCGCTGTTTTCTACTTTTGTGCTTTCGAGAAAAGTACATTTCGGTGTTTGCACAAAGCGGTGTAAATAAAATACGGCGCAAATACTTTCCAGTGTTCATACAAAACCGCGCATGTACAAAGCAACGAAAGTACAAGGCAGCGTCAGTACTTTCGAGTGTTGTACGTTGTCCCCTGAAAACCGTACCGCTTTCCGACGATCCGTTGGCGCGCAATTCAAAAAGTTCCGGAACTTTTTGATCAGCCCTCGTATACATGCACGGTATTGATATAGGTAATGAGATTTCTATTACTGAAATCATAATTTTCATCCATTATTGACGTTCAAATTAAAACATCAAACAATATATTGTCAAATATTTTCAATTTTCAGGTAAATTTCATTTTTTTCAAATTTTGATACCTTTGAAGAGCTATCGGTGACGTATAAAATAGTAGGTATATTAGAACAAGTTTTATAAGACATGATTTTTCGCACGCGTCCAAATTTAGTCAAACGAGCCTTCGGGTGAGTTTACTAAAGGACAATTGCGAAAAAAAGTCTTATAAATTCAGTTCTTTATACTATTTTTTCTATTTGGCATCTTTTTAATATTAAAATTTAAATTAAACTGACACGACACAATATACCCAAGTCGATTTAGGGAAATTTATGTGTGTAACGTTTTTGTTGGTGACATTATTTTACTGTCACTGTATAATAGTATATAATTAATTAACTATTCTAGGTGATAATTGCAGACATTATAGGAAATATTGAACTTATATGTTTCTATTTCTAGATTCATTAATTTTAATGAATACAAACTAATTTATTGCGCAAAACAGATTTAGAGGTTATACTGTCAATTGTCAGTTCTGAGGTTTGACGTTGTACAATTCTGTGGTACAATTGAATTGAAGTAAATGTCATCTGATACTGCCAATACCAACCTCCTAAAAAATATGTTGCGTTTTACAAAGTGAACTTTGTGAACGTCAAATAGAAAAACTACATTGATTTATTTACTTGGCGTTGTATAGTAGAATACTGCCATACGAAAGATACATCATCTGATTAAATTTTGATATAATAATAAAATATGAATATATTGTTGACTTATGACATTAACACATATTTACATTTTATTTTACCAGTCACTAGTGATCATACTTCATTATTTAATAATTAATAATAATAGTACATTACATAAGAATAATAATATGAACAGCAGTCACCAAGGTTAAAATCTTTTAGATACTACGAGTTGTTTACCCTTTTGCTTCATTGATTGTAAAATTCTTATTCATATAACGTCATCAATACGAATGTCATTCATAAATGTCGAATTAATCTTGAAATAAATTATTATAAGAATGCATATTCCGCGTGTGTGTATGGAAGCATTTGTTTCAATTATTTTGTAATTTGTTTACCCTTTAATTTTAACGCATTTTTAAAAGTCCTAAATGATCATAAGTTTGTGGTCTGATGTAGCAATCATAATGTATTCATATGAATATTAATAAGTTTAATAATTATTTTATTATTGGCAAACAAGTAAAAGTTCCCACAGGAAAAGTTAATTAACGAGTTCTAGACTGGTTAGTTAAATTGTAAATAAATAAATCAGAGAAAACTTTGATAAGTAAAAGGTCTAAATCTATAAGTGTAACATTATAAGTGCTAAATTCACCAACCAGCGCTTCCACTAAATACCAACTTCAATTATTAAAAGTGCGAACGTTGAGCGCTGATTGGTTAAATTAGCCGCACTTATACAACTTATAATTAGATAGGTCTGAATCTAGCTTAAAACGCTTTATTATACAGCTCATCTCAAATTTACGAGACGATAAATTTTTCTCGGCTCGGTCATTTCTCAACTGTTCAATTCACTTCTCAATGAACTCGATTTTCGTCTCGACGCAATTTCCAGAAAATTTTTCGTTGTTAGCTAATTGAAAACTTAGAAATTAATTCAAGAACTTTTTTGTACATTTCTGTTAAACTTGCACACGATACTTGTTTTAGAAATGAATCGATCTACCTTATATTTTATTTTGATAACGTCTGTAAAATATTATTAAAATTAAAGCACATTCAACTAATTCAAAAGACGCAACCTGCTTCGCAGAGGTGAAATTTAAGTTGCGTAGTGTTACTAGTGTTACTTTACATTCTACTTTTTTGTTATATTTATTTTCGGTCATTCTTTAAAACATGAAAAATCTAATATTGTATAAATCTATACTGTAGTGGAGTAAGTAGGTAATTTTAATAACTAGATTTTTTCTACTAAACAAAAAAATATCTGTAGGTAAAGGTAGGTACACCATTCATCTTGTTCTATTTTTCATTGTAATAATAATTAATTAAGCATGTATGAAATTTGAATTAATAATTAACTGCATTTTTTTCAATAATAAGTAGTTTTATTACGAAGTGTATAAAATACTACATACATTGTTGATTGTTATTGATAATTATATATATTAATTTAAATGTCGCACTATTTAATGTAAACACAAATGCGATATGCGCTAAAAAACTGGCTTCTTCGAACAAGAGTAGGTACCTAGAGCTTTGTAATAGGTCAAAACTGATATGATTAGAATATTATTACTGAAATTCTGCTTTTTTCGAACAAATAGAGAGCATTGTAATTGGTTAAAAATTTCATGTATGGAATAAATCTATCAATAACAAGGAAAAACAATCATATAGGTAGTAATTTAGAATTTTTTTAAAAAATTTTGTTTAGCAGAATTCAAAATTGAAACGATGGCAAAAGTTTTATCAATTATATTTCAAAGTATATTACAGAAGTTGGGGAAACACAGAAGTGTCAAAAAATATTTAATAAGCGTTTAAAATCCTAAAAAAATTTAAGTTTAAAACACTATCAAATTAAAAGTCCTGGCGATGGCATTTGAGAAATGTTTGACATTTACCTTAAGTTAATAATTGTTTTTTTAAAATTAAGAAATATAAGTAACTTGCGGTTAGCAAAACCCTTTGTTGACCACGGCATATTTTATTATTTCGAATGATATTTGTTTTTTTTAAATGTGAAATTATTATCAATTTATTTCATTGATTAAAAAGAATGAACACCAAAATCATACTTAAAATCAATAAAACTATAATTTATGAAAATTTATTCTCAGGAAAAATACTGATTCATGAATAATAATTATACAGAATTTGAAAAAAGCAGTCGCAAGTACCAGGCGCTAGCATCAATACCTGAAACTTGTTTTGATATGATGTCATTACTTATCACGTCAGTGCTAATATTCGCACGTATGTCATCCGATAATGAACTAAAACGTCAGGAGTTTATATTTCTATATTTAGTGCAGGATTTGGCGTCACATCAAAAGGAAATGTTTCCTATCTGAATTATTTTCTACCTAATTAAAAATACCCAATATAGACAGTAAAAGCGTATTGTTACTATAGGTAAACTAAGACCATGATGGATTAAAATAGTTTAATGCAAAGAAGCCATATTGGTAGGAGTAAGCTATGCTTTAGATAATCTAATTTAATCTCCTGTACTAACATTATACGTCTTGTCACCTACTAAGTTCTCGGTTTAGTGGATGGACATTTTTTTTAAGGCACCAGCATACCTTCACCATCTTCACACATACATTCGTTCGTAGTTTACTAATCATTTGATTCATGCTTAACATCGAGATATTAGTAACATTTCAAAATAATTATAAGAGCAAATAGGAAGTGAATATTAATTTATTAGAAAAAAATATTTTTCATGACTATATACTACCTAGTAGTACCTAGGTAGGTATCTGAATATAATTAATGATTTAATTATATGAATATAATTTTCAGCTCAGTATTGTGTTACTACAATATTTCATTATCTTATATTTTTATCAAGTATAAGTTAGTAGGTAGTTTCCTATTTAATAAATATTTTTAAAATGTTTTGTTTATTTTATTTTGTATTATAACTTTTATTGTTCCTGAATTTATTATTAAGAATTAAAACCATATTATCGAAGGCGGAAACCAATATTTTTTAGATAACGGAAATTGATTTTCTTATTATCTAATACCGTGGAACTTATGTATTTTATAAATTTTTATATATATTTTTTGATCAACAATCATATTTTATATTAAAAATTAAAATAGAACTTATATATCACGTATCAAATCAAATAATTAACAGAAATATAACTATAAAATTTATGCAGCACCTATTAGCTTTTGTATCAAAACATCAATTCTATAGCAGTAGGCGTTCGGTTATGTGAACTAATAAAAATCAAGGCAATTCATAAAATCGAATTGTTTTCGGAGCATTAGGTAGGTAGGTAGGTACATGTTTAAAATATAGTAAAATAATTAGTTATTTGTTTTTGCACTGTCATGGCTATTTTAGCAATGCGATATCGGCTATATCTTTACGTTTCCGCAATATAAGTAAATCAACTTCAAAAATATTACTTTCGCATAGACTTAGCAGTAAAAAATGGAGCTAGTTAAATCTTTTAAAACTCCGTATTCAGGGGAAGTTCCAGTTTATCTACCAAGGTACCAGTAGATATGTACTTATGTACCAACTGACTAAGCACTGTCCACAAATGGAAATGGACCGTGTTCACTCTTTAGAACCTTATGTGTTAAGTTTTGACTGTTCACTATACGAGTAGGTATAGTGGATTGTTCATATAATGAAGTAATCACATAACCGAGCGCCCACTGTATTTTGTAAACTAAAAATTGTAATGTTTATGATTTTAAAAACGTTCTACCAACTACCTATGTGTTTATGCCTACGATACGAATTAGGTTAGATACCACTTTATTTTTTTGGACGTTAATTAAATCAACTGAAAATAAAAAATAGCGGTTTGGTTAATTTTATAAACTTATTACAAATTTTAATTGTATGGAGTTATAAACTATACTAATCTATGTATAATAAAAAATCTGATGTGGCCAGCACAAGACCTTCCGCCATAACTCAATTCTTTTTACTTACAAATTTATTAATACATAGTATCTATAGTACAAATACATTTCACCTACCTAATAATCATTAGCTTTTATTAGGGGGTTATTGCAGACACACAATGGTCAAAACTACAAGCCTGAGATGCGCCAAAGCATACAATACAACCCTGGTAATAAGCTTCGAAAAACTCTTACTCTACCAGTGGAACACTGGGGGTAAAATATATACCTACTCGGGTTAATAAATATGGCAAATACTGAACTGTTCGACTATATTTCTTATCTGCGGGCTAATCTTAAACGATTGTGGTTTTGGGCATTGTGTGGCTGCAATAAGCATTTAACGATTATTAGGTAAGTACTTGATGTATGCGTGGACTATACTACTAATATATTTTGGTCATTTTATTATATATAAACTGCAGAAGAAGATATAAACAATATTTTATTATTGTTACTATCACTGTCATGTCATAATCATTTAAATTTTATATAGTAATAAAAAATGTACTTTAATTATTCTTAAAATATACCAGATACAGAAAAATGTATAAACTAGGTACCTACTGATTGTACTCGTAGATAATAATCATATAATCTTTCATTTAAAATAAAAAAATTGTCTTAAATTAATTATTTATCGAAATATTTAAAAATTATTGAAACCAAAATTATATTGGGTTACCTATTAAGATTAATATTTAAACCTTAAAAATAAAATTTGGGGTTTTTATGTTTGATATTTTTTGAGTTATCGTTTCCGAAAAAATTGTAACACATGTAGTAATAAACGAACGAACGCACGCACACACACATCATCTCGAAAATAATAAATTCTTACTCTAGGGACCCTGAAACGTATGCTTATCCACCAAAACCCCCACTCGAAATTTTTGACCCGTCACAATAAATCTCTTATAGAATTATGAGGCAAGAGGTAAAAACATTTAGAACAAATACTTTTATATCATTTAGAAATGTTAGATATATTTTTAATAATATATTATAGAGAATAGAAATGTAGTTAAAATTGTATTATTTTTAATTTTTATAAACATAAAACTATGTTCCAAAAAAATCTTACTCCAACGGGTCACTATACCCAGTACAGTCAAAAATTTGATAAAATTTTTATTCCTCATAAAACGAAATAATCTTATCTCAGGCAGGTAAATATAAAATATATACCTCCAACGCGCATGCGTCGGTACAGCAGGCGCTCTCGCTCGCAGATGCCTGAGCCAGTGCAGTGCGGCACGGTATACGTCGGCAATCCGGTCAAGTTGGCGTGGTCAAAAAACGCACGCGAAACGATGTAGGCTGTGCATATGGTGTGTAAACAAAGTGTGCCATGGATAACAGACCCCTGCGTTCAGTGTTTGTGGTGGAAAAGTGACGCATCTGAGTTTTGTCACCGCGTCGAGTGTTGAGGTTAGTAAATTTGACTCTGGATCGCGACTTGTGCCGGATTTTCTTACTCAGGTTGTGGCTCAGTTCACTTTTATGCTGTGCTCACTGCTCAGGTTAATACCGCATTCCGCAGATTGTTTCGTGGGATTTTGACCTCTATGTCAAGGTGCTATTAGATCCTTTTTTTATATCTGTGTTTACACCTACAACTTGATTAAGAAAACAGCACTTTGATTTTTGTTAGTAATTAAAGTATTTATATTTACCTACATCAGCTGATTGAAAAATGATCATTATTTTTTATTTGATAACTGTTTACTGTTTACAAATCTGATTAATTATACTTATTTTCGCTTCCTCAGAATTATTATTATATGAACTCATTATATAAATTCGTGAGAAAATATTCTATTGTTATGAAATATTTCAGTGTCTACCAAAAAATTCTCAAACATGTATTATGATAAACTACGTAATTAAATTAAACCTTTCACTCAAATTTTATTTAAGTGTATGATTAATAATAGGTAATACCGAAAATTAAAGTGACACTATGTTTATTTATAAATATTACGTTATTTTCTTATTTGTTGTATTATTGATTTTCATTCAATTTGATAATAATATCGATATTAATCCTTTAATCAATAGATATTAAATATTACAATGATAACGAAAACATACAGGTATGACATTTAAATATACTTTAATGTTATTCGATTTGATTAAAATAGTATATTATGTATCAAGTATCATAAATATATACCTAATATTTTATTTATAATAATTTTAGGTTAAGTCATATTGAAATTATACATAGCTACAAAATTATACTTAGACAAGTGTATTTCACTGTTATATAGTTAAAATTTGACAATTATTGAAAGAAATCATTAACTTCCCTCAGTTTTTCACAAAAATTAAATGTCAAATGCCAACTTCACCCCGTGCTTAATATGTCATTTGCTATGTTCAGCTCGTGACTAAAAACGGCCAAAGCCACGGCTTGTCGAGGTGTGTTTAAAATGTTATTTAGCGCTATGGAAACCAGTTAATAAATGTTGTTTTAATACCGGAGTAGAAAAAAGTATGTATCTCGTTATGCAATTGAATAAAATATTGTAGGTACTTTTGTTTATTATTCAATTTTGTATTACTGAGTTAAAATGAGTTCATTAGATTTTGATTTTACATTATTTATCATTGAACATGATTATGAACTATGAAGTAGGTAAGCTAAAGCAGAAATATTTCGTTTTCTGTTATTAAGCTATTACAGACTGCATGTCTGCAGGTAATGGAATTTTTGCGACAAGCTAATTTTATCTATTTACTATTTTACAATTCAAACTTGTCAGTGTTTCTCAAATAAACTCACCAGGTCAACCAGGCAGTAATTCTAGCTATATGAAAAAAATATGTATCCTGTCGTTAGTTAGGACAGGTGATTTTGATCTGCCTGCCTAAACCGACTTAAATGTAATTTTGGGTGCCTATGAGTCATGTGTAATTAACCCTACTTTCAATTTTAATAACCCATTATAGGTACTTATACAGGTTCTATACCTCTGCACGTATCTTTAATAGGTTATATAATTTGATATACTGATTACAGAAAAAAAAAAAAAGATTTTTTCAAAATTCGCAAAAATAAGGGTAGTGAAAATATAAATTTCATTGGTTTGAACGTCCATTTAAATGTTTATTTATTAATTATTGCATAAGAAGTGCCTTGTAATAATCAGTTAAATGCACGTTCAAACTAATGGAACTTATATTTCAGTCTATCAAATTATAATAACCTATTAAAGTTACCTGCAGAGGTATAGAAACACCCTGTATAGCTTTAGCAATATGAAAGTATAATAAATAAAAAGTTTAAGCTTTAGGTTTTTAATATTTTCGTTCTTTATTCATAAAATTCATTTAAAATTACATGCAACACAAATGAAAGATCGATTAATCAACTTAAAGTTTTTCTTTTCAATTTAACGCCTCTCGGATTAGTTTTAGAAGAATATTATATTCCTTTATAAAACATATATTGTTTCATTTATCCATTGTTTCATATAAAAACAAAAATACGTAACAATAGCAATTATTTTGGCTGTTTTTTATCTAAAGCCCGTTTTACATTACACTAAATCTTGAACAAGATATTGTTCAATATTTGAAACAATCTAAATTGTGTGGTATCATAGGTACCTACAGCAAATTGTGTGAAATATCGCATTGCTTCGTAAATTATCTGAAAAAATAGATAAGCGCGGCTGTCAAATTATTATTATGCGAACTGTACAGAACCACAAACTAAATATTGTAGGTAGGTATATAAAATTGTCTCAGTATAAAACAGAGTTCATTAAAAACAAAGCAATTTATTGCTCAAGATATGATTCAATTTGTTGCGTAATTTCTTTGTTATTTAGCGTAGTATAACGGCCATAAGTATATTTTAGTAACATTTTATTATTATTTTAAAAGATGGAACTATTTATGGACGAAGCGCAAGCCGAGTCTTTAAATTAGGTGAGTCCTCTACAACTCTGTTTGTGTACATGTTACATACAAAAAAAATTTAGTATATGCTCTCCAAATTTGTTTAGGAGCTAATCGAAATTATTCTATAATATAACTTTAAAATAAAATTTCGAAAAGGTAGGCGATGAAACAATGAAAATCAGTGAAAATAATCATATAAAATGTAAATAGCAGCTCATTGCCTAGGTTATATTATTTTAAAGGACTAGGTCCCTTAAATATTATTTGTAAAATTCAGTATGGAATTGTTTAACTGTTCAATACTCATTTGAGTTAAAAATTATACTTTTTCAAATGAGTTTTAATAAAAATTTAAATGATAATAAAAAATATGTCACTGCATCAAAACTAACTTGATTATTTGAATATTTGACATAAAAATATGAAAACAAATATATTCAATTAAAATAATAAGGAAGCTATTACTGAATTTTACAAAATCTTGTGTACAATTCGTCATTAAAAGTGTTTTCCCCCATTCATCACGTCTAGAATGCGGAAAAATTTCACTTCTCGTTGTACAAATAGCTATAGACCATATTAATTATTATAGCGCCTCTACCGACTGATTTATGAAATATAAAAAAGCGTGCCAGGATGCCAACTGTTTCTTATTTTTGTAAATAAGTTGGCAATGATCAACCCCTTCAGTGTTGAAAATTTTAATTTTTAAATTCTAAAACATGATTTGAAACACAATATTTGTAACTAAGTATATTGATTAAAATTATATGATACTACATCAACAGAAAAACACACTTTTAAGTTATCTGTCACTCGAGCTGTCGGGATCCCGCTAAAAAAAATTCAAATTTTCATAATTATTTTCACATAATAAACTAATGATCATTTATATTAAACACGGGCAGAATTCGATACTTCGTTATTAAATATAACTTATATTAAAAAACGGCCATGTGATTCTGTCTGCATTAATTACTATTTTACTTTAAAAATTCACTTTTTCCCATAAGGTAACATTAGTTCCATTTCGGTAGTACTCCCTGTTTTGTGATTGGTGATTTCTGAGCATGCGTATTGAATAATTAATATGGTCTATTGGCAGACTCAAAACAGTTTGCAAAGTAACGATTTTTGAGAGCATGCATTAAAAAGTGTATTATATTAGTATTCCTGAAGTAAAATCTCCCTCAATCATGTGAGGACGTACGTGACCTCCCGTCGCGCACGTGGAATTTAGTATTGTGCGGCCAAGGTCGTCCGCTGGCGAAGAGCGTGAGCACCGCAGTCCTCAGAAGCCGCCAGGTGCCCCTTGGATCCGCCCCCAATCTCTGAGACATTTTTTTATTGCTGAACAAGTTTTTGTCGCTTCAAAGTCAGTAATATTAAAATGAGCGAGCATAAGCACAAACTATTGTCAGTATTACTTCATAATTTAAGGAGGTTCGATACCGTTTTTGAAAATATTACCATTCATCTGAAAATTTTACAAGTTGAAGATGGATGTATTTATCGTTCACTGTTAAAATTTCAGATCAATCGTCCACACCGTTTTTTAAAAATAAATTTTTAAAAATTTCTGTTTTACATGGGAGTAAATGAGAATACATTTATAAAGGGCTGTATAATCTATAAAAATAATACCACCAGAAAGAGATTTACAGTAATTATAAATCAGATATTAATAAATCATGAAACTAAAATTCAGTGGATTCTTCCACACCGTTATTGAGTTATTCAAATAAATAAAATTTAAAACGTGACACATAACTAAAAGAGCGATAACTACGGCAACGTCGCAAATCATAGATTGGCGCGAAATTTAAAATACTGTTGGAAAGTAAGAGTGCGTTTATGTTGAAGCATATTATTTTATAAAGTTTGTAACAAATGATATTATATTTATATTTTCACAACAAATAAAATACACATATACACAAGTCATTTTTAGGAAATTGGACACACTTTCGCAATGCGCATACAAACACCGTTACGAAACTATCGAAAATAAGTAGGAAGAACTATTTGAGTAAGAATTATTCGTGTTCATCTACTAAAAACTCTACAAGGGACATGACGGGTCCATGATCACTAAATTTGTTTGCAATTATTTCGTAACTAATTCCAAATGTCGCTAATCTTTTAATCATTCCAGAAGATCTGATTCTTTTTAAAGGCTGTACAGTAGAAATAATAATATCTGTATCTTTTGTGTACGTTTGTCATATACTTGATCAAAGCTTTCCCCATTACTAATTATTTCTGAAACAGAAAGATGAATTTCTACCAATTGTCAGGAAATGTTTTTAAATAATTTTAAAGTGTCTTGGAAATAATGAATGACTGGACGAAAACTATCAATTAAGTTCTCATTTCTTATAGCTTGCATTAATCTTGGAGCGTCAAAAGAACAATTATTATGAGCTATTGCATTTACTACCTGACAACACTTGACAGTTAGGTTAGAATCACTGCAGCCAACAGTCAACGTAAAGTAGCTAAAATACTAGCGCTGTTGCCGTGTTTTCGATTGATTTTTAAAATTATGAATTTTAAAATATAAAATCTTTAGTACTTCAAAATACAATTTAATTGAAAGATAGTAATAAAATATTTATAAACAAATATATTTCGCTATAAGATTTTTTATATTTTCGGTGTTTTTTACAACAAAATTTAGTGGGTAGAAGTTGTCACTCTGCAGAAATACAATAGATTTTTGTTTAGATCCCCTAGATAGATAATCGGTATCGAAACTCCTTAATTGGAATAATGAAATCAGAATTTAATGTTTATATTTAATCTTTAAATAATAAACGAGATAAAAACACAATATTTACTTAAAAGTTTTTATTTATGGGACTCGAACCGCACTAAATAACGGTTCAGGTGCGGTTCGTGGTTTACTGTGTTCTGTAGGGTTGGGTTTTGTTACGGTTTTCATATTTCTTGAAATAAACCGGTAACCGGTTTTCATAAAAGCGGTTCAACTTCTGGTTTCGATTCAATGAATTTAAAAAATTTGTTCCAGGTTTTAACTAAAATATAATAAATTTTAAAACAATAACGGTTCGGTTTGCGGTTAGCTAAAAAGCTGTGATTTGTTCCGGGTTTCGTTCCTGCTCCGGTTCGGTTCGAGTTCCTGAATGAAATCATATAATAACTAAAAACGACCATGGGCGTAGGCAGAGGAGCACTTGCCTCCCCCAATTTTTGTTTATTTAACAAATTTTTCTTGGTGCATATTTTTTTACTTTTATTTTAGTAAACATTTAACATAATATGATTAAGATTATTTCAGGAAGAACTATAATATTTTGTCATTTAGTTTGGTCATTCGTATAATTTATTCTATAATGTGCGTCGTTTTAATCTGAAAATTGTTTTAAATGTGTCAAATTATTTTAATTGTAGTTAGGTAGTACTTTTTTGCTTGATTTTATAATTTAAGCAATTATTTTTAAGTTATAATAGTTTTTATGCCAGAAATAAAGAACATTTACGAGCAAAATGACTATAATAAACGAGAGTGTGCTTAGTATAATATTGTTTTATAATTACGTAATTAGTTTTTAAATTAGACACTTGGACACTGGATGACCTTCTGTCATTCAATATTTAGATTTTATTGTGTAATTAAATAATTATATCAAAGGCGTCAACATTTAATAAATGAATTAAATTATATACCAATTAAAATTCAATTTCAAACAGTTTTTGTGTCTGATGATTCAATAAAAGAATCTCTGTATATTTAATTTAATTTTTTTTGCACTCGGTACAAGTTGTCAAAGTTTGACATTTTTTGTCATAAAAACAGGGGTGTAGCAGGGGATGAAATGAAGTTGGCGAGTACTAACAAAGCAATATGAATGTTGATCTAAAATTGAACAAGTTTTATATTTTACAATTTTCATCTCAAATTTATATGTAGGTAAGTACCTAACTAAACAATCAAGTTTTAAAAAAATCGGTTTTTCCAGGTTTTTCCTATATAACAGAATTACTATTTAAAAAATTAATGAAGCTATTGGTACATGAGCTTATGATGTACCTACTCATTCCATTCAAAAACTATTAGCTTGTCAAGGTTTCAATTCAACCCACAAAGTTACCGTAAAATGATTTTTTCCTTATACATTTAACAAATTATGAGACAATTTTCCAATTATATCAAATTGATGCTTATTGAATTTTAAACTGAATGCAATTATCAGTATTTTGCGACGAAAAGTTTATAACAAAGTTTAGTCGTTGTTTTTCGGTGAAGTTGTGAACATGTTGAAGAGACCTATTCGGACTTCTGTTTCCACCAAAAGACGAGTCAGGATCGTCACATGTAAGTGACATGCAAGATGTCGATAAAATTATTTTAGTTCAGATTGCGAAAAAGAATATATGAAATACCTAATACAATAAATAAAAATAAATAACTATACCTAACAAATTGTCAAATTTTATCATATATTTTCTTATCGTAAAATCTCAATCATAATAATTAGGATAAAATACAAAATAATGATTAATAATCTGCGTTTTTATGAATCTGATTTTATTAAAATACAAATATCGACTATTACCTACACTAAACAGTATAAGAAATGTCCAAAATAAAATAATGTCAGGTTTAGGTAGTACCTACTATTTGCAAAATCAGAATTTGCATTTGAAAAGATTTCATTATTAATTATTTACTTATTACAAAAAATGTTATTAACTTATGTGTCTGAATTTGAAGAAAAGTAAAGAAGTGCACATTTTTATTTCTATATCGTGAACAATTACACAATTTCACAGCAAAATTACTTTTACTTTTTATTAAATATGAAAATTAGTTTAAAATCTCTGAGATTTGTAATGTGATTGATATTGATAGTAATACGCCATATTGTTTGTGAAATATAGCGTGCGCAAACAATCTGCGCGTTTCAAAATGGGATTTCCACGATTTTTTGTTTTTTTATATGTTAATCTATATTAAAATATTAGACCCGTATTTTTTCTTTTTGCCAAAAAGTTACTAAGAAACCAGGAAAAAATTCATAAGGTTTAAAAAAATTAATGCCGCGAAAAACAATGCTGTGTGTGACGGTGTGACGTCACCAGCCCTGAGAACATACGTTCACCGCTCTGACAAGGACCGAATGCGATACGTAGATCTTACCTTATTCAACACAGTTCCGTCGTCCATTCCGTAATCAAAACGATCTTACACGAACAAATCTACTCACGGTTTGGTTTCAATTTCAATGTTGTCGTTGTTTACGTCACACATGGCGCATTTTTTAATGAACGTTTCAAAAGAATACATTTTCATTTCAATAAAAAGGTAATAAATCTATCACAACAATAATTATCACATTCCTATAACTTAATATGCTAAAATTTATATTCAATAAGTACTTCTTTAAAAGTCGTAGCCTTGGAAACCTTCATTTAACCCAGCAAAATTGACATTCAGACCTACTCAATTATAAGTATAAGAGGCTAATTTAACCAATCAGCGCTCAACGTTCGCACTTATAATTGAGATTGGAATTTTCTGGAAGCGCTGGTTGGTTAATTTAGCACTTATACTTATAATTGGGTAGGTCTGAATCTAGCTTTAGTGTCGCATCTGATTACGAAGTATATAGGTGAGTCGTATACAAAAAATAATAACTGAAACTTGATTATTAAAATGACGCCTACAAAAGTAAGTCAACCTTTAATTCTTTTATGTATATGTGTAGAACGTGAATTATTTAATGTTACTCGTGTGATTTATGTAATGCCATTTATAGTGTTACGTATGTGTATAATACTTTACTTGCAGATGTGACCTGCAAGGAAATTTGTAGAATTGTATTTTATGTACTGTGTTGCAATGCAGTGTTATATTTTAGTGTTGTGTGGGATTTCCTTACAATAGAATAAAAGATTCAGTTGTACCTTGTTTTAGAAATAACAATAATACGTGTGATATGGAGCTGTTTACGTTTTATTGTCATGACGAATTGTATGTAGCATTGCATTATCAGGTATTAACATCTTATTTAGTTGTAACAAGCAGTAAATAAAACATTTATTTTTGGTACAAAGGTCGCGAAGCACTTTTAACATGCCATATGCCATATTTTCTTCTTTCGCATGTAACATGAAAATCTGGTCATAATCATAAGTATTTTACATCAGTATGTTTTCTCAAAACTTTTCACTTAATTTAAAATAAAAATATTTACTTTCAAATTATAAAAAATAAGTTATTTACATATCTACCAATGACAAACGTCTAAATAAGTAGGTAGATACATTTTTTGCATATAATAAATGATATACTGATTGGTGTACCTATCTACCTATACATTTGTTAAAAAGTAAACAGCAAAAATTAGTACTAGTATATGAAAAAAAAATTGGTAAACAATTTTTAGGAACACATAAATGCTATATTCGTATTGTTTTGATTGATAAATAAGAAGTTAAATAAAATTATTTTTTAAGTTTGGTATATTATTTAGTTTCCAATTTTTATTCCAAGAACGAAATACTTACATTTTTTTCCATAACTGATGTTAAAGTGCTACTTTATAGACTGTTTTGAGTAGATAACTGCAAGAATAGATAAAGTAAAATTTGAGTACCTACATAAAATAAAATTAGAATATTTTTTTCATTTTTTTCATCAAAATCGTTTTCACACATTTCTCCATCCTCTGTTAAAAAAGTAGGATGATGAAAAACATTAGAAACAAACTTCGAAATTGCGTTTTGATAATAATTGAATTTAAAATTGTTTTTATTATTTAAAAAAAGAATTTTATACACGACGATAAAATTATATGATCGACACGAGAAAAATAATAATTAATAATAATTAATATTTTTTATAGTTTCGTCGATAAAATATAATTTTACACGTTTAAGTAAAAAATATTTTTTTCTCTTATTGTCTTTGGAAGAAAATGTGCTGGCCTATAATAGCTAAATCAAATTTTTAATAACGAAGTAAAAAGCTTAGTAAAGTAATTGCAGCGTTAATTACATATTATTAATACGTTCCTGATGGAATTAGAGCAGTAATTTATGTGTTAGCAATAGTCGTAGCCTCATTCTTTCTGCGTGGGTGTTTATTTAACTTAACATTAACCATTTTATATCTTCAAGGAATTAGAATGGATAAAGAAAACTACTGATCTCATTCATAAAATGATTTAACCTTTGAGAAATCGATCTGATGAAGTGTAAAAGAGAAAGTTGACAAGATTATGTCATTGAAAGTGGGTATTGTCTTTTATACGTTATTTTATTTTACCTAACATAGTTTCTTTTTTGCATATATCATAGAATGGGTATTTTGCTAGTAAAGTAGGTACTAATAGCAATACATAATATTATACTGTACTCAATTTTACCTACTTGTTTACATCTATAACTGAAATTTATTTCAATTATTTACATTTTGCTAACGCTTTAACAAATAATGTTTCGCTTGAAATCAAAATATCGTTTTAAAATTATTGTACATAATAATACTCGAATACCTAATACCTATACAGGATGTTATGGATCAAACTTTAAGAGTATATGTAACACGTTCTACTGATAACGGAACAAAAAGAATTTTTCAAAAAGTTGTAAAATTAAGGGTGGTTTACCTACTTTTAAAAACATGTTGAGTGCCACTGGTTTCATAGCTGTTTGTGTTGTTTTTAATTAAATTTGTTCATTACACAATATCATCATTGAATTAGATATTTACGTGTATTGTTAATATTTGAATAAAACAACACAAACAGCTATGAAACCAGTACCACTCAACATGTTTCCTTTAAGTAAACCAGCCTTAAGTAAAACACCCTGTAGGTATACTTACTTGTTTTATTTTACCTTACATTTTAATTGCGTGATTGTTCAATTACTAATGGCACATAGAACAATCATTTGAAAAATGTTCCTGAACTAAATATTTCAGTTGGATATGAATTATTGTAGCCTCGATTGTAGCATAGGTGCATTACTTATATTAAGACAAGTAAGAGACAGCGCAAGTACCATGGAATGTAGTAGTGTCTCGTTCAATTAAATTGTATTTTATTGAAAATTTAATTAATCTAAAACCTACCTAGTTATGTTTTATGTGTTACCTGGATGTAATGTTAAGTATAGGTTAGTGACCAAAATTTAAATGATGATGAGAAGCTGAAATTTATACAGTGCTTTTATTACACTATTGAGATTCTAAAAAAATAATTTAATTTTCGTCTATCCGGTTTTTGAGTATTTGGATGTTGAAATTACGCTCGTTTTACATGACTCTTATGGCAATTCACTAAATCTTTGTTTTGCATGTTTTAAACTATATGATAAAATGATGAAAAATTAATAGAACTTGTATTAATATTTCCTATAAGACTTAAAAAATAAATTCGGGAAGATTTTGTGTCCTTTTTCTAAACCATTTGCAAGTTATCTTAAAAATAATGTAAGCATGCCAAGCATTTTTTGATTATTGAATTAGTAATTATTGTAAAAATATATTACCGTATCTGAAAGAATTGCAATGATATCAGCCAACGCGCATTGAGCGAATTTTGTTTCATCAAAAATATTTTTATTGTCATATCCGTCCCCAAGGCTGATGTCTGGGTACGCCACTGCATGTGTCACCAACCTCCTTAAATACACTAGCGGCAAAAAGAAACCGCCCCCCCAGAAAAGTTGAAAAATAGGTGCATTTTCAAACCGTCATAACTCGGCTGTTTTTCAATGAAATTGGATGAAAATGCAGCTATTTTTCAACTTTTCTGAAGGGGGGGGGGGCGGTTTATTTTTTCCGCTAGTGTATATCACTCGAAAATGAATTTATTATGTTTATTGTGAAATATTACGATAAGTTAATATCATTTTATTTTATAGGAAAAGTACATTTTGCAACTTTAGAAATCACAGTATACAGTTGAAGACTAAATCTGCACAATTAACCAATACATCAACGCGTTTATTATCTGAGATGAAATCTAAACGTAATTGTGATGCATTGCATAATTGCAATAGTTGGCCGTCCTAGTTAAAGATTCCGTAAGATACATTTATTTGATTTAATTGATGTTATTTGATGCCTTTAGGTGGCAATGGTATTTTTAAATAATAGACATAATAATTGACGATAAAATGTATACGCTTTTGCCATCTTGCCATAAAATGATGATGATCATTTTAAATAAATGAAATATCATTTCTAAATTATAATAGTGATGGAAACGTTCGCCTTTGTGTTCACACATGCGGCATTCGACGAATAACGAGCAAAAATATGGGAAAAGGCCGAACGTTGGCCTAGTTGAACATTCAGTTGCAAAAACAATGTTTCTACATTTTTCCGAATTCTTGTCACGGGAGCACGGGACAAAATGGCTTTATTTCTTTAATTTATTTATACAAAATAGAGGACTATTAGAACTTAACGAGATTATAAATCTTTTGTGATATCAAACAATCAAATTAACAACAACAATAATAGATAAATCGATTGAGGCCGTGTGGGAGTCTAGACCAGTACTTTTAAAAATTGTTTATAGAAATAATTAGTATTTATAATAAGAACAATTGCTAACTACGAATAAATTTATTAGCTGCGTTCAATGAACTTAGCAAATCTATCGAATTTCTTTACGTTGATTGGTGTACAAGTAAAAATTTGACAGTTTTACTAGCAAATTATGCTGCTTTTGCTGCACTAGCGACATTAAAAAAGATAGACAAACCATAGTAACATTATTAAATTTACACTGTTGCACCAATCAGCATAAAGAAGCTTCATTGAACGCAGCTAATAACTTAGTTAGAGTAGTCGCAAAATAAGATGGAACCGGATATGCGCGAACTGTACTCAGCTGATCTATATTACCCGACCTGAAAATATTTACTTGTATTTTTGTATTGTCTGAGTCAAAAACATTAGTACGATATACTGCGAAAAGGTTTTATAAGTTGCAAATTATAAATTATTATTAAGTATTATAAATTATAATATTACACAGGAAAATTGTTAAGACACTTTACACCAAGAATGACAGAACATGTGATCACAGCAGAAATCTCACTTTTGACACGATCATAATACACCCCTAATGTTTACGAATGGACTCGTCCAAACCAAAACACGTCTTTCGCGCAGGTCACGTGGGGTTTCATCTTATTTTGCGACTACTATACTAGCTACTGAGCAGGAATTGAAGTAAGTGATTCGACAGTTCGCTGTTCGCCGAATCCTTAAAATTATAGTGTTTTAGGATCCATATCGGCCAAAATTTTAATTTATGAAATGTCACACTACTTTTCCTATTTAGTATTTAGACTCCATATCTCTAATGCGGATTTGAGCATTCAGTGGAAATAATGACTGATACGGATATAAATAAGATATAAAAATACAATTTATTCTTTTATAAGTAGGTAGTAGCCGAATAGTAGCAGATTTTTTGTCACATTGCGAAATGTACTTTTTGACAAATAGGCAAAGACCTTGTTGTTTGAGAAAGTGTTTTTCTGTGAAGAATGACAAAATTTACCGCGTTTTTGTTGTTCGTTAAAAATCCAGATTTTAGATTAGGTATACCTACTTGTAAACAGGTTTCGAAACAGCAGATGTTAGAACAAAAGGGTATTAGTTTTCAAGCGTGTATTTACGTAAACGTGTTAATTTAGGAAATGGACTATTTAAAAGTTGTTCTCAACTTTCCTATGTAATGTAAACATTTAACGAATGCGTAATATTTTTATACAATAACTAGTTTTATTAATTATTGATTACCTAGTTTGTATTATAAATTATGTAACACTATTGCCTTATATGTTAATTTTAGAACAAAAATTATTTATTTACTGCAAACATTATAGTACGTACGTAATACATACCGTAAACCGTATGTAGGTTCAACTTGTAAAAATTAAAATTTAAATATTCATGTATTTGTGTCAGTAATATTCATAATAGAAGTGCCTATTTAGCAATTTATTTTACATACTATATATACTCATCTCATAATATTATCTCCGACAATTTTTTTTTACTAACCACTAAAACTTAAATCAGGTTTGATTCATGGATCAAACAATTTGGAACATTCGAGGATTGAAACAAAAGGAATTCATGCATACATAATAATCATCCAACGGAAACATAAGATTTAGTGTTTGAGCATGCAGTTTCTGAGAAACGATCTTTACATAATTTATGTCCGGAAAATTCTGAGATAAATTCTAGTTGTACGATGGCTTTTGCCAACAATTTCAGCATGATCGTGTTCGTGTTACAAAGTTAATATATTGTTTGTAAGAGATTGAATTCATGCTTCAATGTGAATGAGTCAGCAAAAAATTATATTTATCAATTTGTCACCATTATTATGTTTCTATGGGAACAATTACATACCCGATACACCTCAAGTATAAATTTGTGTAACATTGGGCGACGTTCGTTTTCTTTTCGTGGTGATTCGAACAAGTGCGTAATTGCCTTTTTCGTTCTAAGAACAAAAACATTTTAGAGGCTTGGGAATTAGACTATCATCTGTACGCACAACAGGGTCCAAGTCGATGGCAATAATGTACCTAGACTGTACATTAAAAAATATTGGATTGAAAAAATATAATGCTTATTTGAATTTGAAGTTAAAGGATAAATGTTTTCTAAATATAAAGGCCGGTTTAAGTAAGGCTATAATGTTTGCATTTGCCTCAGAATTACGAAAAAAATTCTTCCGATTCGAATTAGCCCTATTTCTTAGTAAGAAATTTCAGGTTTGTAACATATTGCTTAAGCCCTGTTCGCACGAGAATACTTTGAAGATTCTGAATCCTGGCAAAGAAAAAGTTTCAAGATTCTGAATCTTGAAAAATAAATCATGGTTTTGAAGCAATCAATAAATTATAAATTCTTCTTTTCCAAGACTCATTGAAGATTCAATTTAGCGACACCGTAATTTAACAGGTAATTCTCACTAGAAAGAAGAATACTCCTTCTTTTCCAGGATTCAGAAGCTTGGTAGAATCTTCAAAGAATCCTCGTGCGAACAGGACTTTATGTAACTTCGCGAAACTTTAATTCTGTAACACGTGTTTTCGTAAATTTGAAATACCAAAGTTATCGAAAATGCAAAGATTACAGCCTTACCTAAACCAAAAACAAAAACACATGCATAATGTAGGTTTAGGTAGTGTAGGTTATGATTATGAAATGTATCTTCAAACGAATTTAAAAAACAAAATAACTTTAATTAGACAATGTGTATTTATGGTATATAATGTTTATTGTAACCTTAGCTACAATAATTTCATTTGTGGCTATGGTGATTTATTGTATACCGATTTCTAATGTATATATTACACAATATTAATCGATATATTATTGGTAACATTATATTAATAAAGACAGTTTTGCCTAAATACGGCAATTATTTACCTAGTTTAATCACAAACGTTCATTGTAGATCTGTTCTGCTGTGCTAGAACACAGAATGCTTGACATTTAGCTACCTCGGTGTCCTACATCTGCCAGTAAGCCGCCTATACCGCACACAAAATAGGACGCGACACGTGGAAAAACAATGATTTACATGCACGCGGGCTAGAAACACGCGCTTGTTGCACCGCTAGAGCGATTTAATGCAGTCAAGCAAAGTGTGCGTATAGTACAAATACATTTCATCTACCTAATAATCATTAGAGTTTAGTAGGAGGTTATTGCAGTCACACAATGGTCAAAACCACAAGCCTGAGATGCGCCAGGGCATACAATACAACCTTGATAATAAGCTTCGAAAAACTCTTACTCTACCAGTGGAACACTGGGGGTAAAATATATACTCGGGTTAATAAATATATCAAATACTGAACTGTTCGACTATATTTCGTATCTGTGGGCTAATCTTAAACGATTGCGGTTTTGGGCATTGTGTGACTGCAATAAGCATTTAACGACTATTAGGTACTTGATGTATGCGTGGACTATACGTATCTTAGTGCATGCTATGTGCAGCGCTGCCGCATCAGTTATCTAAGGAATGTAGTAATTGCATGCCATCCACAAGCAGTGCTGCTGCCGCCTGCTAGACAACAAATGGATTGTCTCGCACTGTGCCATCTCCTTTCTCTTATACTCTTTAAACTTTTAAGTTCAGTATTGTTTAGAAATACATTTAACTTATTCAAATCTTGTAAATGAACAAAGAAACTAAAGGGCAGCCATTTTTACTTTCTGGGCGTATGTATAGGGGGAAGTATTGTAATCGTGATTTTTTGAGGAACGCTTTAGAAAATGTAATAAGATTAAACCGTACGTCTTTTCTGTGATCACATATAAACCTACCTATGTAATAATTACTTTATCCGAATAAAAATACCGAGAAAACGCAATATCTTATATTAAATCTAATATTGAATATCTGCTATTTATTTTCCTTTAAAAACGGAAGTAGATAGTATCGTTCTCGTTTATCAAAATTTTGATTACCTCTGTCGATCTAATTAAAGTTAAAGTGTTTTTAGACACTGTTAGTTCTTTTAAGTGCCAAGTCACGAAGTTCGTTAGACTAACGAGCGCATATTCCTAATTTAGCTTTTAATTAGTTACCCAGCTTCCGAATAATACTGTGTGCTTTTTTTCGTTATTATTAAATTATGAGTTACATGTTACATACAAGTAATTTTGCATTACTTATTTTAAGGAATTCTACAGGAAGTTTGAAATTTTCTCTTTAATGTGATACAAGTCCTGATGTCAGAAAATGCCCAATTTTGACAGCTCGTGCGGTGTGCCAAAAAAAATCGTGAATATAATTATTTACCAACAGAGCGAGAAAGTTCATTCATTTTCTTTAAGTTCTCAAAAAATTCGAATGAATGATTTCGCACGAAGTTATGAATTTTTTTTTTAAAGTTGCATTTTGTGCATTTCATGTAAACGCAATCAATGGACACTTACGGCGTACAAATTATTGCTTTTTCTTTTAAAAGTCCATTTCACAAGGATTCAACGATTTTGGTACGCATTGAGTTCAGTTTTGAAAAATCTTCGCAGGTACACCTATTCGAATTTTTTTAGGAAAATGAATGGACTTTATTGTCTTGTTGACTGATTGAGTCCACGATTTTTTTTTGCTCGCGGTACAAGTTAGTTATTAAAGTTTAACATTTGTAAGTAAAAACAATTTTTTTCGTCGGAGGATGGCAATGGCAGAGGGTGGAATGGGTTTGGAACTTACAGGACCATAACGACAGAACTTTTCAGAATTCAAATATTCATCGATTTTGGTGTAAACATAAATATCCAAGTTATGGCTAAAAAGGCCCAAAATGCAACTATTTAAAAAAATTTATAACTTCGTGCCATCATTCACTCGAATTTTTTGGGAACTTAAAGGAAAATTAATGAACTTTCTCGCTGTGTTGGTCAATTTTGTCCACGATTTTTTTGACACATCGTACGAGCTGTCAAACTTGGACATTTTTTTTTTAGGGGAGTGGTAGGGGGTGGAATAGATTTGGCATCATATTGACTTGCATCACATTAAACAGAAAACTTCAAACTTTTTAGAACTCTAAGATTTATCCAATTTCGACAAAATGCAACCGAGTTATATTTGCCATTTTTAGTACATTTTCAAGTGGTACGTTTTTTCCTCGAGTGTAGTTCTCATAAAATATGGAATTTAAGCTTGATTAAAAACAAAATCCGTGTTTATTATTATGAGTACAAGTCTCCATATGACATGAAAGAAAACCAGAATGTATTGTCTGCGAAACAGATCCGTCTGGTTCCCATCGGTCCACATCCACATCCACAGTCCAACCGTCAACAATAAAAGAACACAAAGCAGAGCCAGAGACTTTCACAAGGATTTGCACAAACATTCGCAGGCACGTCAACATACGCTTTTGGTATAAATCCGAGTTCACGCATTTATATTAAATTTATTGCTGGTCTGTCACGGTACGCGGTGCCTTTGCGGGACAAACCAATTAGTCAGATGCGCGGTTAAGTAATTTTCAGCTTAAATATCCTGTCCGCACAAAAGGTGCCGATTAGTATCACAGAACAAAAAATGTAATTAATTGCGAATTATTGCAAAGTGCTATTTATGAAAGTTGCGCAGCTAACAGTGGTATATTACAAACTAATGCATTCTCAGGTAGTTATGTATTGCAATTACAACTTTTCGAAAGAAGAAACTGGGTCTATATGTCAATAAATAATAATAAAGATATTAGTAATCATATTATGATGGTTTATTCATTGGTATAATAGCTAGTTCCTTTTCAAAAGAATAATATTTCAAAAGTTTTAACTTAGGTACCTAAGTACTACTTAAATTCAGAAATTGAGCTAGATTCAGATCTACCCAATTATAAGTATAAGTGGCTAAATTATCCAACCAGCACGCAAGGTTCGCACTTATAAATGAAATTTAGCACTTATACTTATGATTGGGTAGGTCTGAATCTAGATTAAGTATATTTTCTGATGTGCACTCTGATCTGAATCATTCTAATCTAAAATTTAAATAAAATTATAAATATAATAGTACCTAGTATAAGTAGGTACTTAACTTACATATACTGGGTTTCCCAAAAGTCTCGGGATGGAGCAATAAGTTTTGTACGAGTGAAGATAATAAATTGAAAATTTGGGGATCACTAAAGAGTAATCAAAACTACTTTCTTAGATACCAGAACTGAAAAGCAACGTTTTTTTAGAGGATGACCACCACAACATTTTAAATAGCAACCCCTGTCTAGTTTCACTTTATTTTAAAAGTAGGTAATGAGAAAAGAAACACATACCCATAAACCAAAATCCGATATAGTAATTCTTTCAAGAATTTGATTTTAATTAATTTGAATGTTTTTTGGACGTTTATTAAATTGTCGGCCTTCTTCGGTCTCGCTTTAGTGATCCCCAAATTTTCAATTTTTTTTCTTCACTCGTTCAAAACTTATAGCTCCGTCCCGGGACTTTTGGGAAACTGTATGCGTCTTCAAATTACAAAGCAATTATTATGAGATGATTTACTTTTGTTTTTATCTTAGTCCCATTAAAAAATAAATTGATGATTTTGTTTAGAACTATATTGCCTTTAGATAAAAAATTATACGTCCTTGACATTTAACTACCAGTATACCTTTTTGAAGAAATTAATATTGAGCGTAGTGGTTGCTGTAGCTTGATGCTAGCATTAGCACAAGACATGTTCACTTAAAATTTAGTTTTGTTAATTGTACAACCAAAAGTGAAAATTAATCCCTTCCTGTATAATTCATAAGCTATTAATAATGGAAAACCTTCTAGCAAATCTTATTCAAAAACTTATAATTCTAAGATAGAGTGACCATTTGTACTGATTTTGTCAGTACAGTACGTACTGATTTTCGGATCCTTGTATTGATGAACTATTCAAATATGTTTTGTACTGAATTTTTACATACCTACTCAATGTAGGTAGGTATAGGTACTATAGTTTTCTTTCCGGGACCCTCCTAAAGCTTTAAGAAAAACCTGATTTTCAATTATCATTATTAAATTCATTATAAAAACGTAGAATATGTGAAATGTTTCTAAAAAATAAGTAATTATAAGTAAGTATTACTTATAATTATTTTAGCTCCGGTTTTCTCTTTTCAATAATAGTAAGTAGGTAAATACTTTAAAATATATATAAATCGTTATATTTTTTTCAATATTCCCCTTTACATAATTATGGCAATATGGCATATTTAAAACATAAGTTTGTATACTTACTGATGTCACCAAAAATAAATTACCTCTCTATCATACGAGGGTTGCATTTTATATTTCGGGATTGGAGAACAAGAACAAAAGTTTATCATCGAAAATGGCTTTGTTTTTTTTCAAAATATTCTCCATGAACATATACTTTTGCATACATGTGAGCCAAATTTTCGAAGCACTTTTTCCACTCCGAAAAAGTTCACGATTTAATTCCATTTTTTGCCGAAAAGAATTTTTCAAGTTACTGTAAACACAAATTGCGCTCGTACGTCAAAACGTTCTGTGAGTATACGTAATACGTATACCGTCAAAAATGGTAAACTTTACGAAAGAAACGTCAGTTGCCAGGTTGCAGTAATAGGGTTGCACAATCCAGAATAAAAGGCAACCTCGTACAAAATAACAATAAAGAGATAATGAGGGTAGTTTTATTATAATATGAATAGGTACCTACTTATAGAAAGAACTAAAGAAAGTAACTTTGGTTAGGTATAGGTAAAGCAAGATTCAGACCTACCCAATTATAAGTATTAGTGCTAAGTTAACCAACCAGCGCATCCACAAAATTTCAATTATAAGTGCGAACGTTGAGCGCTGGTTTGTTAAATTAGCCACTTTTGCCACTTACACTTATAATTGAGTAGATCTGAATCAAGCTTAAGAGGCCCGTCTACCTCCAAAAATCCAACATAAAATGTACTAACGTAGCGAGTGTTTTGTGGCCAATACAAGAATGATTAAATTTTATTTCAACAAGGATTTAATAGAGAAAGAATGGATCTACAAATGTGCCTTTTTAAAATTGTAAAATCGGAAGTAGGTATTCTAGGAATTTGGAAAAAACGTACACGGACCGCTTAAGTAACTGACTATTTTATGCTCACCTTTATTATATTTTGTCAAATAGTTTGACATCTAACCATGCATTAGTATCAAGCTTTCAGGCAAAATTTCTCTACATGCACAATTTATTCCACGGATTTCAAAACTATTTTCTTTTCAATTAGAATGAAGAATGAGTTCACATTTTTATATTTGAAATAAGTGTATTCTTACGTCACTTTGAATTAATTAGTTATCCAAACTAAAATTCGAAACCTGTGAGTTCATATAAGGTGAATCTATGATCAATCATAAGCAGATTAAAAAGAAAGGATATGAAAATAAATCCTTTTTAAGACGAGTTCCAAAATATTTAATGTTTCGCAATGCAGTGTCATTTATTTCTGTCATACGTTTTTGTGATTGTGACTTCCAAAGTTAAACGTAATTTATCAGAGTGAATAGTGCACAGCATACTACACACCTATATTAAGAAATTTATCGTTGACGTAACTGACGGATATTATAATGAATTCAGCTATGACGTGACATGACGCCAAAAAACCATTCCACTCTCTGACCACAGAAAACCTGAATGCTATATGACTGGTTCCAAGAAGACACAGCCTAACTGGTTGACTATTGTGTTGAGTGTTTTATGTGACCTGTATTTGTAAGGCTTGTGTCAGACGATAACGGCAGAATTGGCCTGATTTAAATCAACTGATTTTTTAAACAAAAATCATTGATTTAAATCAAAAAGTAATAAATACAACACTTATGCTCTGTTCACACGAAGAAAGTTTTCACTAATAGTGCTAGGAGGTGTCATAGAACAAAACTGTCAATACTGTTTATACGGGGAATGCAATTATTTTTATTAAATATATTTAAGATCACTAGCTTTAAGATATTTTAAAAAAATAATTAGTTTCCTCCACCGTTTTGCCGGATGTCCGGTATTGACAGTTTTTTTTTTATGACAGTTCCTAGCACTTGTTTGACTTTCAAGATACTTTTTAGTAAAAACTTTTCTCGTGTGAACAGGGCCATTAAGGAATAGTTAATGTATCTACGCTATAAAAAAGGATTCTTTGTTATGAATGTTGAATAATTTTTTTCAAGGCATTAGCCGAGGATAATAACCACATGAATAATAAAAAAGATATTTATTATTTAAATTTAAATATATACCTACCTAAGAAAGATGTTTTAAATTGTTGTCAATACAAAACTTTCATCAGCCATTTTTATGTTCATATGATTGTTTCACACACTAATTGTTTATATTGTTTATAAAGTAATCAAAATAATGACATTGTGTCAATTTTTTTCAATTTCCCATGAAAATTTTAATCATGATTTTTGTCAACCCTGGATAACAGTAATTCGAGGAAAATGACTCATGTACGTAATATGTAACTTATCTGTTATCACATACCTTCAACTGTGTTATGTATAGGCATTCGATAGGCATATTGCATACTATCAGCAATCACATATGATAGTAGCCGGAAAGCGGAACAGGCGTTCTGTTTTTAATATGTACGAGTATGTTGAAGTGTATTTTTTCAAGCATCTTTTCTAATTTGAATTTATTATGAAAAAAAAATTACCTTTAATAAAATTTACATAAATTATTTAGCCGGATTCTGCATTCTTTAAGCTTGAAGCTTTGACAATAAAAATTATATTTTTACTCTTACAGATTGCCCAAAATGTGAACCAAAGTCGATTTAAAACGGAGAAATTGATTCGTTATTAAGCCAATATTACCTACCTACTTGTAACTTTTACAGGTATAAGTAGTAGAATATTGTAATTTTTTTACAAACAATTACCAGAGTATACCATTTCTATAAATGTTGTGTCTTTTATGTTACTTGAGCTTTCCAAGACACCGTACTACAAATTTCGAACAAATTTAATTAACATATTTGGTAGCTATTTACTTATATAAAATAATATATGAACTTATAACATTATTTTTCGTTAAATATTTGAGATTTACTCTAACCTGATTTGTTACTATGGATAAAGAAAATTCCAATCCCAATCTTTGAAGGTATTAATCACTGCAATAGTGACAGTTTATTTTTTATGATTGTATTGTATTTGGTAAAGTCTGCAATTTGCTTTCTTGAAATGAAAGTCTTCTCCTACCTAGTCATGCCGAACCCACGCACCTGATGACGTTTTATTCGTCATATATGTAGGATTTGTAACATTTACAATGTTGTTTGTTGAACCAGCAAATGGCGCTTTACCACTACCAGATATTTCATTTTACGCCTTCTTCGCGTGCTGCTTATGGATATGTCTTGTTAAATCTACTTGATATTTAAATTTTCCTTCATCTAAATATTATAAATAATATCAGGATATTATAATTTCATGAATGAATGATATTGTAATTTTATTTTAAAATCTTACCATTACCGTTGTTTACAACTTACTACAACACTACCTAACCTACTATTTAATGATTTCAATTTCAATTTATTAACAGTTAAGGGATCCGTCTACCTCCTAAAATCCAGCACAAAACGTACTAACGTAGCGAGTGTTTTGTGGCCAACACAAGAATGGTAAAATTGTATTTCAACAAGGATTATATACCCAAACACCCAAAGGATCAATTAACAGTTGTGCCTTTTTAAAATTTTAGTTAAAAAATTGTACATGATTATAAAAATTTAGAAAAATTCATAAAAATTTCCAATTTATGCTTTACACGGTTATATCTCCTAATAGAAATTTATTTTGAAAATTTGAAAAAGGCACGTCTGTAGATCATTTTTTTCTCTATTAAATGTTTATATAAACATTACCTTGAAGTCAATAATAAACTAATATAATAGTTTACTGGCAACGACAACACTTTTACAGTATTTTTAAACTGCAAAATGACATTGCATAGCTAGGATGAGGCAAAATACGAGTTTGGGACTGATTTAAGACAACCGTGGCAGTGGGGAAAAGAGTGAAACACTTACGAAAACAAATTAACAATGCGTGCAATACAAGAAACATTTGTTTTAAAGATCTGAAGATTCCTTTTAAATAACCATCACTAACAAGTTTGCAATTTTATTCTTTCTGAAGTAAAATACTTGTTTAACTTCAGAGTTAGACTTTTATGATTATAGTTATGCTCGTAATAATTAGTAAATAACCATTACCTTATGCAACATGTGTATGCATAAATAAAACTAAATACATATGTGACAGATGACACATGCTATTTATTTTTTACGAGTAAATTGTCTTGTTTGACATTGGGTGTATTGTTAAAAATACCGTGAAACACTGATAATTTACATACGACGAATATAGGCATACACGGTTGAAACTAAAATTAGGTACTAAAACATAATACACGTTCATAATTACTGTTAAGGAGCTATAGTTAGTAACTTGCTGTTGTCATCGATCATATGATTCCTGGGTAACTCTTGTTCGAAAATGAGTTTTGCTATAGAACAAAAACTGAAAGATCGATTAATGTACTTTTACCAAATTCATAAAATATTGTTCAATAGAGAAACAAGAAATTCGGAGAAGTTCAATATAAATTATATTGACTTAAAAAATAAATAAAATAATCTAATGATTGCAATTATAATTATTATTTTCCTTAATAAAGTCTCTTGGTCAATTATGACTTTTTGGTTAAAAACCGAGTTAAAAACAATCTGATCCAAAAAAGTCCTAAAATTGTTTTGAAATAGCAGAGTTATCAACTTTGTTTTATTTTTAGTAGGTATACAAACTCTTACTTACATTACATTGCACCTTTATTCAACAAATTTAAACCGTAATAGTTATTTATGTATGAATAAGGGTGTAAAAAAGCTTTTATGGCGTGGGACGTGATTTTTAGCCCGAGTGTCAACCGAGGGCTAAAAACACGTCAAGAGTCATAAAAGAAAGTTACGCCTGTGGTACATACCCAACTTTATGCACGGTTCAATATTTTCTAATAGGTAAATTAATAATTTTCTTGTTCAAATTACATAAGATGGGTAATTACTAATTACAAAATTCTGTGACTGTTGCTGATATAGAAAAAATCCGAAAATATACAAAAAAATCTAAATGTCAAAGTTGTCATTATTTAATTAAACATTTACAATATAATGTATGTTAAATGTAAGTAAAAATGATGTTATTTATATAAAAAATTATACAACTAATTATAGAAAATGGTTATTTATAGGATTATTAGTATATGAGGAAAATTAAAGAAACAAACTGTTTACATTAATTTGACGTTTCTTTATGGCGCACTGGGCTATAATGTGGTTCGTGGGTATAAAGTGACGTTTATGTCAAAGAAATTCGTGTCATAATTATGATATGACCGTGCATAAAATAGCTTTAGTGTATTGGTCTAGGCAAAAATAATAACTTAAATAATGTCGTATGTTGGCTTCGTATATAAATATAAAGCTCTAAATATTAATAACCAGAGGAGAATTTTAAATACCTACAAAAATATAAAAATTATATGTGTAATACCAAAGTAGTCCGAGTAAGTCATTAAAAAATACGTGTTTTTAATGTTTATTGGAATCAAGATAAGATAAATACTACATGAATGTTATTCATTGATGGTACTGATTTCTGAATGGTTCATTTGATGGAACCAGTCATTCATGAAATCAGTACGGTTTGCTCACCTGTAATAATATAAACATGTTAACTCGCTAAATGTTTGCTGTCATGCTGTCCTAGCTCAGCGACTGTTTTAAATTGCGTAACATATAAATGAGGTCCTCCTTTACTCGTAGGTGTACATACATTATTCATTTATTTTGCGTGAACCACGTACCAAATTATTTGTATATTTCAAATATGGACTTGAATGATAAAGGCTTATAGTTATAACATAAGTTTATTTTTATTGAGGTATTGATATTCCTAATAATAATATTATAATAATTATTTAAGGAGGTTCCCTAGACATGCAGTGGCGTACTCAGATATCAGCCTTGCGGGCGGATATGAAAATAAAAATATTTTTATTAATGTAAAACAAAATTCGGTCAACGGGTGTTAGTTCATATTGCAATTCGTGCAGTTGCGGTGGTATATTTTTACAATAATTTCTAATTCACTAATCAAAAAATGCTTGAAGATTTTTTTTCAATCGACAATATTGTTACAACTATGTGGTCAACCTTCTTCAAATTTTGGGAAATTGATGTCCGTGCTTGCATACGTTTATATACCAAAAATTAAGTAAATAGAACATTTCTAACATCTTTTTTTTATCAATTAATGGAAAGCCATAAGAACCCATGTAAAATATTAAAATTTAACAATTAATTTCGTTCAAACTACGTGGTCAAAAATTTTCAAAAAATTCAGGTATCATTTTTATGACACAGACAACATAAATTCAAAGTTTGGTTGCATTAGAACATTTTTTAAAATGTCTAGGGAACCTCCTTAACACAATATTTTGAAATAAAACTAAAATAACATAAAAATCTTATTAGGTCAATAAAGATAAAGCATGCAAATATATTATGGTTACATATTTATTAGTTAATTATAGGTATATTGTAAATAGTATTTAATTAATAATAATTTATTATATCTAATCATAATTTTCAATATCTTAGAATTATTATCAGAAGCAAAGATATAGATCTTTGCAATAAAACAGAACATTATATTGATTCACATCTATATCCAATACATAATTTAGAAGTAATGTGCTCCATTTAACTAATTAAATCATCATAAAATGAACGAGTTTTGCCATATTAATATGGAAAGCATTATTCATAATTCATATTTACAGAGCATTTAAGATATAAACAATATTTTCATGACAAGTCTCCTTGTCTTATGTTGAATTTGTTACATGTTTACCGACCATTGATTTGCAGTTAAACTTTACAATATGATTTTTAATGTTTACGCGTCAATGGAGAATGAAAAGTGTGATTGTTTATTTGACAGTTTTAACCTACTTAACTTATTGAGTCGCATTGGTAGCTTACTATGTTTGACATTCGTAGTTTAAATCATCATTATTGCTACTATTCTTGAACCTATTTTGTGTAAATTTTATTATTGATCATCTCTTAATCTTCTTGTACAAAATACTTAACAGCAATGTACCTTCTTAAGACCAAACACAACAAATAAAGTGATTTTTTGACGACATGCGAAGAAAACACAATTTGCTTCTCGCAAAATATTGAGGAAAGTAAGTGTTCCCTCTCTAGAGAGGAAAGTAAACAGTGTTACCACCAGTGTTATTTTACGATGAAATACTTTAACTTTGTAAGTAAATTTATTATTTTCTTGAAAATTCTGATTTTATAGTGGTGTACTGTAAACTATTATTTTACAATTATTATGTTTTATACTTTCTTTTTCTACAATTTTATTCAAATTTAATTTGGCATATATATTGTTTTTAAACGTCATTCTGACAGACGGCATAACTTAACTTCTAGTTATGTGTTTCTTCTACATTTACAATGTGTTTAAATATGTCGTGAAAAAATGTTGTGTCTAACACGAGAGGAAAGCTCTCTCCACTCTCGCCCGATTGCGATATTAAATTCCACGAGACTTTTCATTAAAGGGACGTGGCTTCGTGCATTCTGATTGACTCTCAAACTTATGCATAACGCTACGTTTGGTTTACGACTTCCCTTTAATGAAAAGTCTCATAGATTTAGTATAAATGCACGTATTTCCTGCGAAATCATAAATTAAGTTAGGTAATATTCAAACGTTAGTTGTTGCTTTCAGCAATTTCTGTTGCAAATTGATTTACTGATTTAATTATTTTGTTTTCATTTATTTCAACCGCATAGCTTCCATACAATAGTGCAAATATTGAAATACCTATATTATTTCGCAAGCTTGCTTCAGGGTACCTAATTATATTTTTCATATCTTCAATCTTCTCAAGGCTGCAATTGTAAATGCGTGTGGTCGCATTCATTGAGTAAGAATTTTTAAACGAATAAAGTTGTTATTTTCAGAGAGTAGAGTACTACTGGGTAAAAATTTGATAAACAAATCTATGGAATTTTTACGACGTTCCGTCAAAAATTAAAGCAATTCCGGAATTTTCGTAATTTAAAAAATACCTAACCTTAACCTAAATTTGTACCATTTTGTTGTGAATTTTCTGTTTTTAAAGTTGTTTACGACCGTCAAAAATTTAAAAAATCCGGAATTTTCATACTTTAAAACATACCTAACCTAAACCTAAATTTCTCTCTAAATTTGTACCAGTTTGTTGTGAATTTTATGTTTTTAAAGTTGTTTACGACGTACCGTCAAAAATAAAAAAAATCCGGAATTTTCGTAATTTAAAACATACCTAACCTAAATCTAAATTTGTACCATTTTGTTGTTAATTTTCTGTTTTTAAAGTTGTTTACGACGTACCGTCAAAAATAAAAAAAATTCCGGAATTAAAACATACCTACCTAAACCTAAATTGTACCATTTTGTTGTTAATTTTCTGTTTTTAAAGTTGTACTTGTGTTTCGTTAAATGTAGATGTTATATAATTACTTAGGTAATTCGCTCTAAAAACTTGCTAACCTTATACTTATGTTTTCTGTTATTTAAGTGTCATAATGCAATGAAACAATTACTTAAATAAACCAGTTGTTTTGCGTTAAATTATGCGTGTTTCGTTTCAATGACGTCACTTCAAGCACGTGGTACTGTGTTCTGCATTATAATCAATAATTTGTACTTTAAGTATCAATCCACTGAATAGCACTACCTAATCATTTACAAGTCTATGTAATTATAATTTAATTGAATACGACTTGATATTAGTTTTCTGTTTAAATAAGACGTTTACTTTCAAGACTAATAATATTTTGCAGCAATTATGTGTACTTATATACTTTTGGTATATTTGTTTATTTTGTGATTTTTTTAACTACTTATACCTTTCTACATAAGTTTTATCCCAAAATATTTGCAAATATGTAGTAAAAATACAAATACATTACTATAACGCTGTCTTTTCGATTTAGGTTACTTAAAATTTGTTTTTAATGAGTTCTGGAAATGCATTTACTGTGCGACATGTATTTGTTTTGTCTCCGGTAGTTTTGTTCTATTTTTACTATAAAGGTCTCTACGATGCATTTTGATGTGTATGCCATATGCTTTAAATATAGTCTAAGGTCAGTAAAAGCTGTAACATAAAATTCCTTCCAATCTTTTAACGTTTTAATTTAAATTTAATTTTACTTTTATTATATAATTTCTAAACTTAAATTAAATTCACACTATATTATAGTTTTATTTCGTATCTACTCCTAATCTATTATTCGTTATTCATATGTAATAGTACGAGTATATTAAGGGAAGGACTGAAGTGCATGATTTAATCCTGAGAGTTAAGTTTATTTCACGAGCCGAAGGTGAGGGAAATAATCACCTGAGGGATTATAGGTACTTTAGTCCTGTGGTATATACGCTATTTTTTGCACTTCATCCTCAAACGAATACAAAATAGTTTAAAAGAATACATATTTTGCAATTTTGACAGTAAACTTTATGATTGATATTTATATTGTTACCATAGATACTCTAAAACAAATAACACATATATTTACTTGACAACGGGATTAATTAATTCAATTCCTTGACAACGGGATTAAATATGAAAAATTATCCCTTGGGATCAAATTAAGAACCTTAGTCCCAAAATAAGACTAAAGACTAAAGAAGAGTTTTAGTCCCGGAAGTGCAAAAAGGTATATTAGAAAATAGAAATACGTAGGTACTTATACAACAGGTATTTACGGTATTTAGAAAAGAGAATAATTTTGATTTAAAATGGACGATTTTTTATCATGATTTTTATGCAGATTAAAAGAAAACACTTTGAAATTTCTGCACTGCACATTTTATATCAATACCATTCATAAATTAATCAGAGTACTAGTTATTTTTATGACTATTGATGTATTGATGTGGGAAGTAACATTTATTAAAATAAATTTTGTTATTTTGAAGATGATTTTTTCCCGATTGATTACACTGGCAAATGGTCATTTCCGATTGTCAATTGCGTGCTTAAAATGTCATTTCCTAGGTTATGAGTACAAAAATAACTATAGCTATTGAGAATTCCCACGGGGGCGTAGCCCCAGTGCCCCTCTGCAGCCGGCGCCTACGGAGCTGCGCCCCGGGCGCCACGGTGTCACTAGACACGTGGGTCGGGTGGGCCTCGCACCCACCTGGAGCCACGCGAACCTTGCAAGGTGTCTCCAACTGGATCAGCTACGTCACCAACACCACATGTTCTTGTAAACCCGTGTGGGCTGATAACTGTAGGGCATTCAATTAGTGCATGTTGAGTAATTAGTGACGATTTGGAGCCTTGTTTGGTTGATCTGTTTATGGGGTTACTGCTTTCGTGGTGATGTCATCGTAATCGTGTGCATAAAGAAATTGTTTATTTAATTAATTTTAATTTCAAATAAATTTTTTATTTCAGAATAATGTACTATTATGCAGGTACATTACATACATAAACTACCTTTATATCTAATTTTTTTATATCACTCAAATGTCTAATTTCTAACAAATGAAAAAAAAATAGTTTAATACATAATGAGCGAGGAAAGTGATAGTTATCGTGTGAGTGAGACGAGTACCGCACAAGGCTTACCGTGTTCGGAAATCTAACGAACATTCGATAGACACTTTCCAGAGAGTTGTGTACACTATTTTTCTACGACCATAAATATTAAACATTTTATTCATGAATTATATTTGTATGTCAAATGTCACTCTCATAATTTTAATTTTACGAAGAAACAAATATACCACGATCATAATACAAGATACAAGATTTTCAATAACAAGAATATAAATCTTATTTAAATTTTTAAATTATACTAGATAGCAAAAGTACCTACCTACTACTTTAATTTATGTGGATAAATCACTTTTAATGTCGTGTTTGTCCATTTAAATTTTAATGGAATATCACGGAATACCGAATGACAGGGAAAAATTATCAAAGAATGTCAGAAAAACAATACACGCCTACTAAAAGCTAAAAGGTGATACAAAAAACTGTTCGATATGACTTGTTGACATATCGATCAGGTTGAACGGATGTGTGATATTGTTTATTTTCGTAGCTAGGTAACTGTTTGGAAACTTAGTTTCGTATAAGGCCCTTTCATTCTCATGTTCGGGAATAACTATTACAAATGAGAACAAATATATCTACCTACCTGTGGTGTGGATAGTGACTTACTAGACTAGACTAGACACTAGAGGGTTTCCAGAATAAATCTTGTTTTATGTAGTACTATATCAATAAATAGGTAACTTAAAAAAATAATGTTACTGAAATAATAATTAACTTTTGCTTCATCAACATTTTGCCTTATTTGTAGTTGAATCTGTATATTAAAATTTTAAGTTCATTATCTGAAATGAATGTTTTGAGCCTGTGTGGGACAAAGAGTAAAAGGACTCCTTAACAGTTTGGGAAATGGAATGTATTTATCTATTTACCTAAAAGTAGTAAACAAGTCATTTCATTTTGGCGTAAACAGGTAAATCCGGCAAAATACTGTTATAAACATAAACACTATAACTGTTCATATTTATATTTGTGCATAATATTTCTAGAGACAAGGTGAAAGTGAAACAGTGTTATAAATAAACAATTTATGCTTTTTATTACATTATTCATTTAATGTAATATATACAGGATGTTTCAAAACATCAAGAAAAAAAAATTAATGGCAGTTACTACCATGATGCTGGATACCTACTGACCACGACTCAAAAATAATTTAATCACGATTCTCAAAAAATGCACTCATACTTTCTTAAAGCCACCATATAATTGGTATTTTTAATTAAATTAAATGAACCTAAAAGTAATAAGTAGTCACTAACCTTATATGTTGTGTAGAAATAAACAAAATAATCATATTTCGGTGATTAAGTCCATGAAACAGTGGAAAATATTATTTTGCAAATTTTGACAAAAAAAAAGTTTTTGATTCGTAATCAGTAATGCCCAGTAATGTCATACCTACCATTTATTTTTTCCTGAAATTATAACACACATAAAAAATCTTACCTACCTAATACATTTTTTATGCCAAAAATTTAATAATTTTGAAAATAAAAGAATGTGATTTATGATATTTAATGTTTAAATTATAGTAGTGTTTTTTGCCTGATTTTTCACATAAATTTTTTAATAGCAATTTGTGGTATTTGATATTAGTTATGCAAAGAATAAGGAATGCAAGTAATACGTAGTTGCAAATATTATGTTTAAATTGAAAACAGTTAATAAGTTTCCAGAAATGAAGAAATTCCTTTACATCTATGTAAATAATTAATGATATTCAGTGGTATTGTCTGCATAATGTTAATAAACTCTTTCAAGGAATCTCATCCGTCAGTTCTAAATTTAGTCATTACATTACAACTTATTCAGATGTTTATAAATAGGGTCAAATTATTTCCAATTATTTTTTCTAGAGTATTGTGGTAAATTTTCTTAAAATATTTTATTTATTTAGATATTTCTTTAAAATAATCTATTAAATAACCACATATGTTGTCAGCTTCCCGTTGTCGTGTATAAGTGTGTTTATAAGCAAATTACTGGTGACCACACTCGTCATTGAGAACACTCACACAAGCATTTCCTAGAATCAAATCAGAAAAATCATTTCACAGAGGTACTTTCGTTTTTATGCAAATTGAGTCAGTTATTCTGTAGCCTACATTGATAACTGAATATGTAGAATTTTTTTTGTTGATCATTGATGTTTGCTGAAGCAAACAGGTGGTTGTTATTTTTAGCTCCATCAACTTGAATTAAATATCAGTGTGTATGGGCGACTGTGATTGGCCAGCTATGTAAAATTAGCCATCAAATATTCAGTGGCGCACTCAGATTTTTTTTGGCATTAATCACCTGTTATGTTATCGTGTTATCTAATCTTCTGTTTATCATTTTATACTAAATGTGGACATAATTTATTTTCTGTTATTGAAAAGTTAATGATACCTTCTTTTAAATAAACGCATTTTTTTCAAAATTGCATAATGCGACAAATCATCGGAAGTATTCAATTTTTTTTCTCGAAAGAACTTTTTTTTCTAAGGAGGGTGGCAGCGGATAAGATGAACTTGGTGTCAAATCAACTTGCATGACCTTAAAGAGAAATCTTCAATCTTGTCAGAAATCGAAGTTCATCCATTTTTGACCAAGTTCAACCGAGTTATGGCGGTCTAAAAAATCGGAATTTTTGGTGCATTTTCAAGGGGTGCGTTTTTTGCCGAGTGTAAAACCGTATAACAGCTGTAATTTTTGAATAAAACCAGATATCGACTCCCGGTTTTCAACATTCGATTTCTTATAGATAATTTTTTGTTAGGTACCTATATACATGATTTTAAACATTTCGGGGTGACTAGTTTAATCACTGTTTAAACATCTTTTAAGAGATCGTAGTGAAATTTTAGTATTTTTTGTGTTTTTGAACTGTCATTTATGAACGAATTAAAATATTAACTTCCGGTATCCTGCATTAGATTCTTCAAAAAATTCTCTATGAGATACTTTGTATGAAAGAGTTTTTAAAGCTTTAGTTAAATCGATATTTAATGATGTTTTCCTCGAAGAAATAGAAAAATTGTAGTAATTTATTTATTGTGTTTCAGAACGAATCAAAATTTTGACTTTTCAACATTCGGTTAAATATGTTAATTAACTGATAACTAATATAATTATAATTTGTGGAATTAATATAAAATTAAAGTAACAGTAAATTAATACTAAGCATTTTTTGGTGGCATCGCACATTTTTTTGATTTCTTTTTCACCTTAATCATTTTAATATAGTAAGATGGCATTGTCTGTATAATATAATTTACGAATGTTATACAACGGTATACACTGACCTTTAGAATGTGCTACTTAGTAAACTACATTTTTCCCAATAGTGGAAATGAAAAAACTCTGCAAAAACTTGTGACTTGACTACCGGATATTAAAGAAATATCTTCATAACGTTTCAGAAATCCCAGACTTGAAAAATATTTTAAGACGCATTAAATAAAACTTTATGTTGAAAACTAGTTCCTGTCTTCAATGTAAAATTTTATTTAAAGAAGCATAAATACCTAGGCAGAAGATATATACGTTCTAGGTGATATTTCTTGTGCAATTTTGCATGAAGTTTAATAACACTTCACGAGAAATGAATGATTCATTGAAATTTCAAGATTGCATTTTTCTGGCAAGGTGCCAGTTACTTGAAATACTACTGTCTGGATTTTTTGTCTCACGGAATTCTGTAATTTCTTTTCGATATGCTTTAACCCAATTTCTGCAGATATTTTCTAATATGAAATAATTTTCAACGAATGGGCTACTTGCATGGTACTGAAAATAAAATCATTATGAACTTTTGTAGGTAAAAATACAAATTTTATTTAAAAAAATGTTTTTCAGTAAATTGAGAAAGGAGATATGGCAGCTTTCTACGTCATCTCGCATATTGTTCAATTTTCATTAATTATTTTTGGGCTTGTTGATAAAATTTTTATGAAAATAAAAAATACGAGTTTTTATCTCTCCTTCAAAATTATTTAATAAAAAAAATCATGCAAGTAGCCCTTCAGTAAGGTAGGTATGTAGTTTTTTTGTGAGTGTTTTTATGGTATTAGTTAATGTTATTATAAAATTGTGGGTTTATTAGGTGAATTATTTAACGTTTTTGTTTATTTTGCCACATTGTTTTATTAATTGACCTATAACTATTATCTTTTATGTTTTTATCTGATAGTGCATAAAAACAATAATGTGATGTAAAAACTTGTTATTTAAGCGAAAAATTCTTATTGGTTTGTTATGTTTGCATATTGCCATTGCTATTATATATAATTTTGCGTATTATTGAAATTTTTCACTAAGTCTTAGTTTCTGTTTTGTATAATTTATTGTTCATTTGTTAAATTAAATTGAATAACTTCTATAAATTAAATTGTTGCCATATTGAGAATCTACTTTGATAAACAAACCAGATTTTATCCACGGTTTTATTAGACATCTACTTATTAATTAAGTTATTATAATCTTAGGCGAAAGATCAAAATAAATAAAGCGGATCTTTCAAAAAGTTTAAACATCAAAAGCGCAATTTATTACAAAAGTATGGGTGTAGCTTTGTAGGTTATTTAATCACAAAGTTCAATTACTTTGTTGTCTATTATTTTATAGCGACATTTTGATTATAGCCAGTAAACTAATGTTTAAATTTAATTTACGATAACGTAAGCGTATAGTGACTACTAGTAAATAAACACAAATATTTTTGTAATTATAGGCAGCTGTTTTATTGAGTAAAAATTGCCAAGAAATTATTACAATGCAAATTGCAAATTTGTAGTTTATGTTACCATTAGGTAGGCTGACATTTATAAATTGTAATAAACAGTTTAGACGTATTGTTTAAAATGAGATTGAAAAACGTTCTGTATAAATGATTAAGTTTACCTATCATGATGTGCTCATGTGCATATAATAATTTAATTAGTGATGAAAGTATTGGCACTAGATTACGATTACGATATTCGAAACAATAATCGAATATACGATTACAATAATTTTTTATAAATAAAACACAACTAGCCATGGCAGAAAACAGAAAAAATAATTGATTCTGCACGCTATTCTAAAGCGTTCATTATTTTGTTAAACAATAATAACAATTAATTTATGTTTGAGGGGGAAAATAATTTTTGCATCTATATTGATAAAAAAACCGCAATATTTGTTCAAAAAGAGAGTTTTCGCGCGTTAGCTTTTATTTATATGTGAATTAACTCCAAATTTTAATATGTTGTCAACAAAGCTTGGATCTGCGAAATAACCGATCGAATTATTTAATTCGTTTTAAAATAGAAGATATTTGTGTTCAAAAAATAACAAAAATTATCCAAATTGAAATTAAGATATTTCGATTTTAAAGCTAAATTGAAAAATTCTGCATCGACCATTTTGTAGATTGTACTTTTATCTTCAACAATATCTTTGGATTATTATATTTAACAAAACAATAAAGACTGTGGAGTGGCGGGTGAAATCCATGTTTTGACTGTTTTCTGTCATAGGTAAAGGATCGTCTTAATATTTTTGGTTGTTACCGGACAAAAATATACTTTTCGAGTTGTCAGTTAATATTTGTTATCACTGATAAGTATTTACATTTAAATAATCGACTGTCTACAATCTATAACCTAGTCGTGTTGTAGTTTATAATTTAAACAGAAAATAATCTTTATTTCTTAATAGTATTCTGAAATAATTAAAATTACCAAAAGGTGTGTAACATCCTCTATAGGAATAAATAAGTTTCTCTCAACAAATTCCATTATCCATATTCAATGACTGCATTCGCAGTGGCCCACACATATTAGTGGCGGGTTTGAAATTCGCTTATGCCATATACCAACTACCTTACAAGGGCAATTGATCGAGTTGTATAGGCGGCACAGCGGGCCGAGCCGGGTCTGTACAGCCAACAGACTCACTTCGCTGAGACTCGCGCGCCTCAGTTTCAGTTGCGGACCGTAAGCAGGAGTGTCCAGTGGATCGCGTCTCGTCACATGGTCAAACACGCGCGAAACAGTGACAGTTTTGTGGAGTTTTTATACATAGTGGTTTAAAGGTGTGATATTATTTAGTGAATTTTGTGAGATTTAGTATTGTTTTCCAAATTTTTGTATTTATAGTTGCTTAGCACGTGATATTTCATTGTAATTTTTAAGACAATTCTAAATATATATTTTATTTAATTTGGAATATTTTCAAATGATAGAGTTGCAACGAATAATAGGCAACTATTCGGTATTCTGCCTATTCGGCATGTTTTTCATTCAACTATTCGGCCGAATACCGAATAGTTTGATGTCACATGTAACATACAATACTTGAACAGTGCTTTATTTAGAAATTTCGTTGACAGACAAAAAAATAGATGTTTATTTTTGAGTTTTTGGTAATTATTATTACTAAAAAAAAATATATCAAAAACTTGATTATATTAAAATTTAAAAGCATCAAATTATGGAGCAAAAAATCAGTTTATCTGCATTCAAAGCAGCTTCGTCAGTCCTTGTTACAGTTTATCATTTGGCGCCAAAAAGGTGCAGAATATTCGGTTATTCGGCAGACAGTCCTGCATAATATTCGGTATTCGGCACATTTTCTATTCGTTGCATCTCTAATTTATACTGTTAACAATAACTGTTGATGACATTTTTATCTTTAACTCATTGCCAAAAATCAATTGATAATTATAACTATATTATTCAACGAGATAGGGAAAGTTCATTACACGAGTCGCAAGTGAGTCTCGTTATATTAAAATTCGGTAAATATGATATGACAGCTGTCATAAATATTTGCTTCACGTACATAACTTAGCAATACTATAAATTCTATATAACTATGATACAATTTTATTGTTAAACAAGGAAGAAAAAACAAGTTAAGTAGGTAATTTCTGATTATGCACTAGTGAGTAAGTTATACATTGCATTATTAAACTGAAAACAAATATATAAGTAGTCGGTAATATGCTAAATAATTTATCGTATATAGCTACATTTTATTTAAATAATTTTTATAAAAACCGCGCAATCGCCATGTAAACAATGGTAAACAGTAGTTACCGAAAATTTTACTTAGAGGTTAATTTTTTCTATCAATAAATTAAGTACCTACTGTAAAGATAATAGATTAATCAGTGGTTTTTAATTTTCATTTATCTGGTAGTTTGCTAACTGGCTGTCACTAATAAAACACTAAAAGTGAAAATAAGTCGTTAAAATTGATGATGTTTTGTATATACCTACTTCCAGTATTCTGCATAAATCATAACCTAATGATAAACTTTAATGATTTTCATAGTGCGATTAGTTTTCGTAACCTGTTTAAAATTATCGTTTTTGTAATATCAACAATTTTTAATTAATGAAATAATTAACATAATTTTAGCGTGGCTTAATGACGACTATCAGAGTTATCATCAATTCTGGTATTTTAAGAGCACAATTAGCATACAAATGTAATATAACGACGCGACGATAGGAAATCAAATGAAAATCAACTTTTACTCTCAACACTTTTCAAAGCACCATATGAGTTAAGTGACGGATCATAAAAAAGCGAGTTGCCTGTGTTGTAACCACTTTCAGTTTCTCTAAAACTGGATTTTCATAACCTGGTGTTTGTGTTAATTTTAAGCTGGTTTGAAGCTTTCTATCTTTCTATATCGGGCACGCATAGAAAACGAAGTGTCTTACTAGTTAACCTTGGGGGGATTTGATTTTTTGTCCTCAGCGTCCTCTTTTAGCCCCATATAACTCATTAGTTATGTTTATTCATTCGCAGTGATTTCATATACTCGTATTCTCAGGTATAAAAGCAAACCTTGGATGTTCACGGAATTACACTTTAATGAAAAATAAATATTTAATCATCTACTTGAGTCATCAATAATTTAGAAATGCTATTTATGGTAATTTTTCTGTCACATTTTCCTTAGAGCAGTGTTATTCATTTTTAATTTTAACACAACTCGTTAAAAATTTAAGTTTTTCTAGATAATAGTGTTAGTCAGTGCTTGAATTGTATCGATGAGTAGTAGTAGTAAAAAATTTAAAACCACTTTGTTTGTTTCTCTTTAAGCATTAAAGTTATATTTACATACAAAGATAAACAGTACCTACTTATTACTTATAGCATAGCATAGAAAATCTTCTAAAATGGAATATTCGAAAATTTTAAATTAGCAATAATAAATAACCTACGGAATTTAAAACTAGTAGTATACTAGGTAGTATACATAGTGACAATATTATTAAAACATCAATCATTCTTCGATCATTTTATACTAAAATTGACAATATTATTAAAACACAGTAAACTCTATACTACATATCTGGAAAAGCCGCTCGCGTTAAGACCTGTTCGCACTAGGATTATTAGAAGATTATACCAAGATTGTGAATCCTGGAAAAGAATAAGTTTCAAGATTCTGAATCTTGAAAACAAAGTCATGGTTTTAAAGCAATCAATAAATTCTTCTTTTCCAATACTCATTAAAGGTTAAATTTAGCGGCACCGCAATTTAACAGGTAATTCTCACTAGAAAGAAGAAAACTTCTTCTTTCCAGGATTCAGAATCTTGGTAGAATCTTCAAAAAATCCTCGTGCGAACAGGGCTTTTGAGTCGCTGAGGCAAGTTTGTATTTAAAAACGGAAGTATTTTGCCCATGTTCTACATGAGTTAGACAGTGATACTGCCCAAATGCTATACGCCATAAGTCTGTTTCTCTCTCAACTTGCCTCACTGCTGCTGTTTTGTAGCACGCTGCGGCTCCCTTCCAGGTACCTAGTATAGATGAGTTCACTGTTCAAACATCAAACATTCTTCGATTATTCTATTGTGTTCTGCGGCTAATTTATTAATTGTAATTTATAATTCAGTAGATGGTGAATAGTGAATACTGTTGTAGACTTTTCATGAATCTTAGAAAATAGCCTTTTAGTAGGAATATAATTTTTAAGGTTGAAAAATTACTCGAAATATCAGTCATACAACATAATTCTTCTTTTTACATAACCGACGTTTCGGTTTACACTTAAACCTTCTTCAGGGTTAGTAAGATCTTAGAAAAATTAATGTTTCAAACATTCAGTTGGCAAATAAATTCCGTATTTAATTTTGAGAGTAATTGGATGTTGGATGTGTATGTTATGTTTTATGCTTATGTATGTACGAAGTTTGCCAACTTAATGTTTGTTAACAAATGTATTTGATACATGCATTTTTGTAAGATCTTACTGAAGAAGGTTTAACCGAAACGTCGGTTATGTAAGAAGAATTATGTTGTATGACTGATATTTCGAGTAATATTTCAGCCTTACATATCACCACAGTCGAAAACACAGTCACTTTATATAATTTTTAGATTCAAAATTAAAATAAATTACAAATTTGCTACTAGCATACCTATGTTCGAGTAGGTATGTATACTTCTAGTACAACATGAAATAGTAATAATGATTGTTGGTGTGAAATGTCAGATTTGAGAAATTCTAAATTCATATGTCGTTGTTTGCCACTTGGGCGTCAAGCATCTGCGCGGCGCAGTTTTAATTTTAGAATGCGCTGCATTACCCGTTAACAAAGGTCGTTATATGCGATGTGCGATGTGAACTCTCAGGAGCTCTGTTGTTTTGTTTCCTCGAGTAAATTTAGGAGAACCGGCGTGTTCGGAATTAACTCGCAACCATTCAAATTGGAATTTACTTTCTGCAGAGCTAATTACGTACAACAGACTTGTCCACTTTAATTATAATTGAGTGAGGTTAAAAATGTCAAATATTTACAAATTAGTTTACAATGAAATATCATAATACATGTTTTGAGTATTATATTCATTACTACGATATTAGCTAATTATGTACAACAGACTTGTCTACTTTAATCGAACTTTAATTATAATTGAGTGAGGTTAAGAGGAACGGTTACTGCACTACCAAAATTTATCGGTCCGGGTCGGTTATTTTCAAAAGAGTCAATTTCTTAGAATTTTAATATGTGTACCCAATACGACTCTAGCTTGGAGGTGGAGTTAAATTGAAATTCGAATATTTATTCGAATATTTACACTGCCTGACCTTATTTTTGTGTCAAAAAGGGGTTTAGTTTTCACCGTAAAATTTAGTCTAAATATTAAAAAAAATTACCAATTTTTTTTTAATTTGTAGAAGAAAGTGGGTTCTGTGACATTTCTGTATTGAAATTTTAAAATTCAAAACATAATACACTTTAAAATGAATTACAAAATTGCCAATATTTATAACGCCTATAAAAACTAATCAAGCAAAAATTTAAAATTGTAATACACAAATGTCATACAAACAACCTTCCTCTACAAATTAAAAAAATAAATATTTTAAAATGTTAATATTTAGATTAGATATGATGGTGAAAACGAAACCTTGTTTTCACTAACTTCTACGTTGTACCAGTATCCGTTCCTCTTAAAGTGTCAAATCTTTACAAATTAGGTCTATTTTACAATGAAATATCATAATACATGTTTTGAGTATTATATTCATTACTACGATATTAGCTAATTATGTACAACAAACATGTCCACTTTAATCGAACTTTAATTATAATTGAGTGAGGTTAAAAATGTCAAATCTTTACAAATTAGGTCTATTTTACAATGAAATATCATAATACATGTTTTTAGTATTATATTCATTACTACGATATTAGCTAATTATGTACAACAGACTTGTCAATCGAACTTTAATTATAATTGAGTGAGGTTAAAAATGTCAAATCTTTACAAATTAGGTCTATTTTACAATGAAATATCATAATATGTTTTGAGTATTTTATTCTTTACTACGATATCAGCTGATGTAAGGTTATACAACTTTTTAAGTAATGGTTTTATTTATAGAGTTTTGTTTATTTTCAAGGTGTCGGTGAATTCCGAGGCAAACAAGTGGTGCTTCTTTATATACTTAAAAAATCGACAACGAACGAAACGATACATTCCTTAAAAGCTCATTTAAATTAATAATAAAAAAAGCAACTAACTAAAACATAAAACGCTTACTAAACCTCAAATAACGTGCTCAAAGAAACTTAAACAATATTGTGATTATCTGGCGAAGTCACATTATTTATTAAACCTACTTAATATTAACTCAGTGCGCGTTGATTAACTATACGAATCTAGTGAGTGTTCTCGTGTTACTTCTTCAAATGTCAAGATGAGTACCCAGGCTTACTATAAGGATAGATTGGGATTCGATCCCAAGGAAGCACTCTACGATGGAAGCAACGGCAGCCTGAAGAAGAATCCACACGGATACGAGGAGAGTTTATCAAAGTTTAAAGGTACAACAGTATGGGGGTTCTTTATAGAAGATAAAGGTACGGTGGTGGTTGTCTTTGTCGTTCGTGTCGCATGGTTTGCAGTTTTCGTCCGTTTGATGTGATATCTAACAGGTTTGATATGCCTTGATCCTAAATTCAAATCAAGATGAAATTAAATTTTTCAACTGTAATAGGGTACTTTACCATAGTAGCAAATTAGCAATCCAGTCAATTATGTTGAAAGGAGTCATTGCCATGGAAAAAGTTTTCAAAAAGTTAATAGTTCTTTAAATATTTGAGATTTTACGTATCGATATATCTACGTCACAATAATGCGCTTCACGTGTATTCTTGCTTACAGTAATAATGAACTACCAAATTGTATTTTATATTTTGTAACTTTTAAAAACAGTTGATTTTATATGAGTACATTTTAATTCCAGCCCCATTGTTTGAGAAGATTTTCAGCTATACATCTACCTCACACAAACTTTAAAAATTAATTACAGCTTTATTAAGAACAATTAAGGCTTATCAGTACTCTCAATCGCTTTCAAATAACATGAAGTTTCAATAAAAAAAACTTTAAATAAAAATGGTAAACTACCCTATTATGCAAGAGCTTTTTATTTCGCCGGATAAATTTCTGTTTGTATTGAAACCTTGTTGCCTAGCAATTTGAATAGAAATGTTTAATAAAATTGTGACACCGTAGGTGGTGATTTTAAAACAATATTTCGAGTCAAATTGCTGTCAGATGTGTCAAAACAGAAATCTATTCGGAGGAAATAAAATACTCATACTCAGTGTAATTCAACAAGATAATTTAACGACTCCTTTGGTTCTTCTTCACAAATATTTCCAAAATCTGATCATTTGACTGACAAATATTAGAAATATGAAGCAAATGACATTTTAGTGTTTTGTTTATTGTTTGGTTGCTACGAAAATGGTAAATAAGGTTTGCTTCCTTTTTATATGCTGTCAAAGTGATAAAATTGTGTTTTGTTTATGGTTTACTTTATGAAGGAGTGGAATTATCATTGAATTAATGTGATTGAAATTACCCAGCTCATTTTGTGTGATTATTTGCGTAATTTGGAAATATTAGCTTTAGAAGAATAAAAAATATAAGTAATACTACAAATACTGTTGCAAGATTGATATTATTGATAATTACACTCTTATATAAAATATATTTTTTATTTAAATTTCGTTATTACAGCGGATAAAAAATCGGATAAATTTTTATTTACCTTTTAATCTTGCTTTTAATGATTGTCATAGCAGCTCAAAAAATTTAAAAATCGGTACCATGTTGCTTTGAAGAACAAAATCAAATTGAAAAGTCAAGAAACTGTCATTGTCTCATTGTTATTCGTGGAATTATCATACCGAATTACACTCGTGGTATTTATTTTATCTGAATAAACATGCATTTTATAAACTCAAACTTTGTTTCCAATAGTTAATTTGACTTAACAAACTGTCGTCCTGCGAACTAGAATTTTTATTAGAAACAGTTCGTTGCTTCAAATTACTAGGCAACCAATTTTTTGTTCAAAATTAATGTTTATCTGATAAAATAAATACCTCTAGTGTAATATCTACAATTGATTATTTTAAATCGCATTACAGAATATCGTATATAGGTAACACTCGAAAATTTATTCTGTTGAAAATACTGAATGATTTTTTAACCAATTCAGTAACCGGAAATAGTTGTTCTAGTTTACTTCTAACGAAAGCCGATAATACCGCTTATACATTCCAAATTTGATAAATCTACTGATAATAAGAGGAAATAATATATTTTATTCGAAAAACTTTTCGTATGCAAAAGTTCATTAACAACTAATAATAAAAAGTATTTCGTAGATATAGGTAATTAAAAATGCACTCTAAACAGTAAACACATCATTTGACATATTTTTAAATGCAAAAACTTAAAGGCAATAAAAATTTAAATACGTACGTTGGGACACAGTATTAGAGTATTACAAATAATTCGCAAATAATATTCGTAAGTACTTCGTATTTTCTTGGTACCGATTTCATGTTATAGTAGTAGTATTAGATTAGAACTTAATAATATCATAGTTAGATACTTATTTCAACTGATTTCTATTTAGGACTAGAAAGGAATGTCTTGGGAATGTCTAATCATAAAAAAATTTATAACAGCAATCTATTTTTTTTATTATTGAACAATATTTTTTAAACTGTAATATCCGAAATATGTTCACATAACTCAGTTTTACCTTAGAATCGCACATTTGTAATGAAGATTCTTTCAATGTTTTGTAATAATTAAAATGACTTGTATATAGGTTAATGACATAATGACAGTTGATTAATCCGTAATACGTGATACTTTCTTCGATCTGGGCTCTGAGCATTACTTAAATTTAATTTATCGGATATTCAGCGTGTAACATGTACTTGTATGGTAACAAGATAAGTGTAATTATTCAGTTTTCCACATAATGCTGGTATAATGATGTAATTATTTGTTTATGTTAAGTTACTGCAGGTATGCAGATGATTGACAACATTTAACATTGATTTCAAAATGTAGATTGATTATTATTATTAATAATATTAAACTCATTCATGTTGATGCCGCCGAGACGAGAAATTTCTCGTCTCATTCTCGTATTGTCTCGCAATTACGACACAAGAACCAATATATTTATCGTCTCGAATTTTCGAGATGAGAGACCTGAATTCAAAATTACGTGACGAGAAATAATTCTCGATAAATTGAGAATTTTCGAAACTAAAACTTTGAAAAGAAAATATTATTCTTTTAGAAAATGTCACAATATTTAAAAAAAAAAAAATTCGTTTTGAAATAAATTTTTTCATTGTGTGCAACAAAAATGTACAAAAATATCACTTCTAGCTATTCAAAAAAAAATCGAGAAAATGACACGAGACTTCATGTTTAGTCAGTGATATTGCCGGTCATTCTCGTCTTGTCTCGAAATTACGAGACGAGAATTCTCGAAACTAAAACTTTGATATTATTCTTTTCGAAAATGTCACAATTTTTTTTAAATTTGTTTTTTGTTTTGTAATTGTGTGCAAATTTAACAAAAATGTACAAAAACAATCCTAAATTCACTTCTAGCTTTTCAAATAGATGACAACAATATTTTTCGAGAAATTGAAACAAGTATCGATTTCTTTGAGACGAAAACTAGACAGCAGAAAAATGATCGAGACGAGAATACTTTAAATTCTCATCTCGAAAATTTGAGACGAGACGAGAATTGACTATTTCTCGTCTCACGTCATCATTATTCATGTTCATTAATTTTCATACTTCATTATTTTTGCTTTGGCAAGGTAGGTAATTCTAAATGCTAGTATTTTGAAATTGAAATTCGGTTCAGTGCACTGTAATGATATGTATATGAAGGTATTTAGTTACCATTTGCATTCTGTTCGGATGCTCTAATCAGTGAAACACGTCATGTGTGGGAATAGTTTCGTGTTAACTTTCTGGAAAATACCTACTGTACTAATCTGCATATGGTTCTAAGTTCTAATGCACAAATAGAACGCTGTTATTTGTTAGCTTTCAAGTTTCTGGTTAAGTTGTGTGAAATTCTTGAAAATTTTATCATTAGATCGTGCACTGTGCAGTGCAGTGGAAATTATATTTGTCTACAATCGTACAATATGAACATTGTTCAATTTTTAGTTAGGATATGTATAAAATTGTCGCACTATTAAATTTATTGCGTCAAATTGGCCTCAAACTACGATTGTGAACATTGTGAAAATTTTTGTTTTGTTTATAAACATTGTCATGATGATTATCGATAACCACGATTTGAAATTTAAAATTTTAATTATTTCAAGTTGATTAGTTTTATGTACAGTTTTATGCATGTTTTATGTATAGTTTTATTTACCTATATATTTAAGTAAAATAAAAAATAAGATGTTAAGGAAAACTTTGTGAAAAAAATCATGGTACCTATCATAATAGCTATTTATGTAACAAGTGCATAATTTAGAACTTTCTTAGACAAGTCGAAGTTTATGGCAGAGCGAGCGAAGCTGATAATTAAGAGCCTAATGTAGTGAAGTTGCGCGCAGCAAAAACATGCTTTTGAATGGGGAATGAAATTGATACTAATTTTGGTCGGATCGATTTAATTTTTTTTTTCATTTAAAGATAAAGATGAACTACACATCCGCTTAGTGTTGAAATTTTAGTTTTATTTTTTGTTTCAATTTTACAATGTCATAAACTTGTCATAACTTGTCGAACTTCACATAACTGTTACTCAGTATATCAACAAAAATTGCAAATTTCAACACTAGACGGATCTAGATTGAACTTTTATCTTTCAAATGAACCCTTGTTTGTGATGATACGTTCAAATTTAGTACCAATTTTAATCCCTCTACGAGAGCGCGTTCCCCTCGGCGACTAAATCTGTATAAATCTATTCTTTTCTCGCAGGCAGCTACATTCGGGCCTTAAGGCGAGTCTATAAAGTCCAATTATGCACGAGTTGCATACAATGCTTTATATTCGACTGCCAAGATGAGATTTTCTTTTACAATATGTTAATGTTAATATTGAAAAATATGTGGTGTGGTGTTGTTTTGTTTAACAATATTTTGATAATAATTTTTAAATTGTCAAATTTGTGGAAAAAAGTATTCTATAGTCCTTCGTTAATTAGCCCAATTTCTAGATATGCAATCCAAGAAATGGAATAAGATTCAAACAAAGTAAAATAAATTACCTATACCTATATATTTAATTATAACATTTTTATTTTGACATGATATTGACAGCAGTGCTAGTCCAATAAAGAACCCGTTTATGGAAAGTAAACAGTATCAAAAACAAAGTTATATGATGCAGTCGAACATAAATGATATTATTAAACAATCTACTAATATTATAATATCTACATGAATACTTGATTCCAAATAAGCCTTAACTGTTTAAAAATAAGGTTCAGAATGATGTGATCAGTTTGAGTGAACAGTAGGCGTTAATGACATTGATACTGTGGAACTGCATACCAAACTACAACCTTCGTCTGCCCCATGACGTGTTTATGTTACGAGGAGCAGCAGCAAATGAAGACGATCGCTTATGTAGCACGTCACCGCACCGCGTCAGTCACAGAGAGAGAAATCGTGGTCGGAATTACCTAGTTGTGCAAAGGATGTTTATTTTAAACACGTGTTAACTGTGTTGACTACACACTTTTTCAGCGTTTATTGTTCAGTGATGCACATGTTCTCATGTAGTTCACTACAAACAAATACTCCACTTTTCTTGGTAATTCTCTCAGAAGGATGAGTCAAGATTTAATGTTTTGTTGTCCAAATTTAGAGAAAAATAAGACTTAGTTTGAAACTTATTCTTGTACAGAATTCCTAAACAAAACTAAAGATTAGATTTATAGATTGATGTCTTTAACAATGTTTTATATACGTTACGTTTCATGTCATTGATAAGTATCTCGATCGTTATTCTCATACTTATAACTGCAATATGAACTTTGGAACAACAGCATTAAAAGTTGATATTTTTATGTATTAGTATTCAATCTCATATTATTTATATCTTCTTTGTTATTTAGTTTTAGACTGTCGTATATAACTAGTGAAAACTTGAACATCGTGCGAAATTGCACAGTTTTCATCAAGAAATTTAAATACTGGTGACTTATAGTATAACCGTGGGTATAACTATAACAATATCTTCAATTAAAAATAAAATTTTCGCCGCTTGTATTGTCATCATAACCATGATTTTAAAAAAATCCAAAATATTTTTTTTTTAAATAAATTAAAAATTGTTTTCAAATTTTTGTGAAATATTGGAAAAAATTGATACAATGTCATTATTTTGATTACTTTATGAATAATAGGTATACTTTTGCTGTATAAAACAGTCATATACAGGCTGTAACAGCGAAATCAACCAACGCCTATATTTTCTTTATTATTAAAGTTACAAAAAAATGTTAAATAGCAAAGTTGTAGGAGACCAAGGGGGACATCTGATTAAAGAATTAAATAATTTTTTAAACCAGTGGTTCTCAAGTTAAAACACAGTTATATTTTTTCAAATGGGAATATACATATTTTTTAGGCCTATCCGATAGAGTATTTTTTTCTGAATTCAACCATGTATTCGTTTTATATCCTTAAATAATAAAAATATTGAGAAAAATTCAGTTGAAATTTAAATAATTTTTAATTTTTAATATTAATTTATGGATGAAAAACAAGTGATAAATTAAATATGGACGTGGTTTCTTTGGATATCTCGTGGCATAAATATCGCAAGCTTGTATGGTTTTTTTTTTAATTTATCACTTGTTTTTCATCCATAGAGTACTGCACATTAATATTAAAAGTTAAAAATTATTTAAATTTCAATTGCATTTTTCTCAAAATTTTTATTAGGTAAGGATATAAAACGAATACATGGTTGAATTCAGAAAAAAATACTCTACCGAGTAGGCCTAAAAAATATGTATATTCCCATTTGAAAAAAATATAACTTTGTGTTGTAACTTGAGAACCACTGGTTTAAAAAAATATTTTATTCTTTAATCAAATGTCCCCCTTGGTCAGCTACAACTTTGCTATTTAACATTTTTTTGTAACTATAATAATAAAGAAAATAAAGGCGTTGGTTGGTTTCGCTGTTACACCCTGTATAAACATTAAAATGGCTAATGAAAAGTGTATTGACAATAAATATAAACATTTTCTTCGTAGGTAGATATATGTATTTTAATTTTAATAATATATTTTTTTATCCACGTGGTTATTTTCCTTGGCAAGTGCCTTGAAAAAAAAAATTAACATTCGTAATAAAAATTATTTCTTTAGACCGTAAATAAGATATTAACTATTATTTAAGAGTTTGTATTTTTTACTTATTTAAATCAATGATTTTTATTAACCCTGATTCTACCTTTCTGTGCTGTACAACATATTCAAATGTCAATGTCATATTTTTAAAATTGGATGTTGTGGTATTTTGTATGAAACGTAGTATGGATATTTGGTCTGTTCTTTGCTCCCAATACGAATATTTTTATCCACTAAAGTACTAAAGAAATCAAGTATATTTTGTAAAATTATATATTTTCCTAGTTTTATATTTTTGTCTGATTTCTCTAATCTTGTTGATTATTTTGAATTAATTTGATTGTATTTATACCATTTTGTACTCTAGTAATGGTGCCGCCAGTTAAACAAATATTTCGTTTTTTAGTGAATGCAATTTGTTTCTAAGTATATTTGTAAGATATTTAAAGGATGCATTATAAATAATTTATGTTTATGTAAGATATTGTTGTTAGGACTACTATATTAACTGGGGTTGTAGTGTTGAATAGTCAATATATCTTTTGTTGTCGCACAAGTCAGTAATAGAGCATTAGCATTATTATAAAGTACGTTCGTGTATTTGTTCTTATCTGCAATCAGTTGCATGCGTTTCTCATAATTTATGATAAATTATTATTATATGCTCGGGTCGGGTTTTCAGAAGAAAACGTTATAATTTTGTAAATAACTGTTACGTATAGGTAACTATTTTGTGATCAGGGCTGATACTAATTTACTGATACCTACAAATTCTTTTCTTTGAATTTATCAGAATACCAAACCTTTATTAAAAAATTTGAAGCCAGTAAAATTTGATAGGTACATAATACAGAAAAAACTGATAGGTATTATGTGTTTATGTTATACAAGCTTATTTTAATTCTATTCTTTGAATTTATCAGAATACCAAACCTTTATTAAAAAATTTGAAGCCAGTAAAATTTGATAGGTACATAATGCAGAAAAAACTGATAGGTATTATGTGTTTGTGTTATACAAGCTTATTTTTATTTGTATTATATAACTCGATGATAATACATTCAGGTTATCTGACACCAATGTAAAAAGCTTTTAGTTTTGGTGTATGTTGAAATTAATACTTTGTTTAAAATAAAATGATATTAAAATCTGTAAATATAAACAAACAACATGTCATGTAATCCAATATATTACAATGTCAAACTGTCAAACATCCGGTGATTATTATATAGACTGCAACAGCAAGGAAATATTTGTTTATTAATACAAACGGCCATTCACTTGAATGCTTGCTATACGAGTATCGGCTATGTTCCATACACAAGGCAGACACTAATTAAACAACTCAACGTCTGTTTGCTTTGATAATTCCCTTTTTTTAAGCGAATGAAAGGGTAAATAGTTAACTACATTAGACGATGAAAATGAAGTACATATATCAACTTCAACATGTAATTTACTGCCATATAGAACATTTTTTGTAAAGTGGGTTCATTAACATGAAGTATTTCTTTGAACTTCGGTAATACATTTTTATCGTGCAATCTACTATGCCAACTTTTCTATATAGTTTGTAGCCTTCATCAAGATCAAGGTTCATTTTATAACTATAGATATTTGAAAGATTTTACTTATATTACGGTCGAGCAACTATTACTCAAGTTAAATGAAAGAATAACGATTATTCGCGATTATTAGACCGAAGAAAGGAATTGAAATGAATTAATGGATTTCAGGGCTTAATGATAAAAAATGAAATACATTAATTTTTATTGTTGAAATTCTCAAACACTATTTTTTTAAATACAGAAAAAATACAAAAAAAAATTGATACAAGCAACAAAGTAATATATAGGTAAAACTAAAAGAAAAATTAATTTGACTGTAACAAGTCCAAAAAATTTTAAAAATACAACAACGAAAGAGATTGTAGCAAGCTAGCCACACTAGTTCTAAATTTAGTTTAATTAGTAAGTTTAATTATTAGTTTATTGTAACTCTTTGCATTTTATTACTGTGTTCGCCATTAGCAATTTTAATCTTCGCTGTTTTTATTTTGTTAGTTGTATATTGTTTTATTATTCAATAGTTTTTATTTGAACACGTATGAAGTTAGCAGGTAATATTTTTACTATTTTAAACAATATGTTCTGAACTTCATATCAAATTATCTTGTTTATCATTTATCTGTCATTCTTTAAAAATTGTGATTTTTATGTTATGTTCACGGGAGGATTGAAAACCAGCAATCGCTCAATTCCTTCCCATTGTACTCACTTTTGTGCAATAAATATATTATTATTATTAACAATATTTGGGTCGAAACGTCACAGCTTTGCAACAATAAAAATTAATGTAGGTATTATTAATTTTCATCATTAAGCCCTAAAATCCAATAATTCATTTCTGTTACTCAATTTGTTATTAGAAGGAATACCCACTGATTTTGTGTCCATTTAACGAATCAAGCAAAGCCGTCACAAACAAAACCGATTTATTATTTTCACCTTTTTACCTTCCGCTTACCTGTAAAGGAAGGTATTGGAATCATGCAAAAAATCGAGTAGTGAGTTTTTAGTGGATGAGCACGAATTAGAATTAGGGTCCTTACAACTCATTTTTGATAGTTTCTCGATGATGTCTGTATGTATGTGTGTGTGTGTGTGTGTGTGTGTGTGTGTGTGTGTGTGTGTGTGTGTGTGTGTGTGTGTGTGTGTGTGTGTGTGTGTGTGTGTGTGTGTGTGTGTGTGTGTGTGTGTGTGTGTGTGTGTGTGTGTGTGTGTGTGTGTGTGTGTGTGTGTGTGTGTGTGTGTGTGTGTGTGTGTGTGTGTGTGTGTGTGTGTGTGTGTGTGTGTGTGTGTGTGTGTGTGTGTGTGTGTGTGTGTGTGTGTGTGTGTGTGTGTGTGTGTGTGTGTGTGTGTGTGTGTGTGTGTGTGTGTGTGTGTGTGTGTGTGTGTGTGTGTGTGTGTGTGTGTGTGTGTGTGTGTGTGTGTGTGTGTGTGTGTGTGTGTGTGTGTGTGTGTGTGTGTGTGTGTGTGTGTGTGTGTGTGTGTGTGTGTGTGTGTGTGTGTGTGTGTGTGTGTGTGTGTGTGTGTGTGTGTGTGTGTGTGTGTGTGTGTGTGTGTGTGTGTGTGTGTGTGTGTGTGTGTGTATGTGTGTGGTCCGGGCCGATGCCGGATGTCGCATAACTCAAATACGAATTACCCAAACATTTTGATATTTGGTATTTTACAATTGTATACGAATAGGAAGAGCTCATTAGATTTTGGTACCAATATCTTCACCGGAAGTGATATTTTTTGAAGATTGAAAACGATAATTGTCAAAAATTTATATAAATTTAGATAAATATAGTATTTATTTGTAATAAGAATAAGAGGCAAAGTTATTTGCAACTTACGTTATAAAAAAATTGTCTTTATCTGGTTGCATTAAAGAACTGCAGTAAAATTAAAAAATAAATTTATCAAATAAAACGTTGAAATCTTGTAATCCATGTTCGGTTGATTTTTGTTTCTGCATAAAAAATATTGACAGATGAGACGGGTGACAAGTTGGCATACTAGCGCTATATAAGTCATAAGCGTCATAAGTAAGAGATATTAAATGTAGTAATTGAACAGAGGATGGCTTCAACACAGAAGAGTTTTCGTGTGAATTAATCTTTTGATTCAGGTGATACTAATTTCTGTGTTTGAATATTTTAGATTCTTATTTGTATATTTTAAAAATTGTACGTATACATTTCTGTTTAAAGTCTAGATATGGCGGAAGGTTGTGTGATGGCCACGTCAGATTTTTATTATTATTTTAACATTGGCAATGACATTTTATCTGCAACTAACTGATATGTTTTGTTTTCTGTGGTTATATAATTTTAAAATGCTGATTACAGAATTATTTTTTCTTATCGTACTGTTATATAACGAAGTGTGAGTGTGTCCATGACCGTCATGAAGAAAATATTCTATTTGTCATTGTTCGCAATAACCAAGCTATTTATGTTTACAATGAAAATTTATTTTACTTTACTGTAATACCTTTACTTACCTCGGGACTACCTACTCGAAACTATACAATTCAAAGGCAAAAATTCTTAAGTGTAAATTTATAACCTACTAATTCCGAAACTTCGGTAAGTACTTCAGATTATGAGATAATGTGTAAGTTAAATTTTTTTTATAATTGGGGGAGGGTTGTAGTAATTAGGTACGCAAACCTATACTAATGATATATTTCCATGATAAAGTATTGAGATCATGAAATGATCAAAAACTAATTTGTAACATTTAGCCAAAATTTTGTAGGTATTTCAAGTTTAAAGTTACCCGGAAGTTAGATCAAATTTATTTCTGTTTCTCACCCACCAATTCTTGCCTACTGAGGTTGGTCAATTTTAAATGTTAAATGTTTAAAGTTTTTAGTGGTATATTGTAAACAGAAATACAAAATTTTATTATCTTAATATAATTAAGTTTATAAAAACAATACAGGCATATCCATTTCGTTTTGTAAGTAGATACACGTTTTATCAAACTGACTAGATTAAACATATTGGATTGTCAATTTGAAAGAAATTTAAAAAGAATATGTTATGATATACAGGGTGTGTCTGTACTTCGGGAAAAATTTAAGGATACCTACATATTACATGACGTGCTGAATCTGGAACTGAAGGAATTTTTGAAAAATTCACTTAGGTATACACGTAAGAGTCTTCAATATTTTAAAATTGTTAAATAACATTTACCATTTTGTATCAAGCAGTATACAATAAGCATACTTTCATGAGTTGTTCATATCTGAAACAATAGTCACTTTAAGCCAAATATTTTTATGCACCATATTCATCTTCTAGGCTACAGATCTCTTTATTTCTCCCACAATAAATCAAAACAAGAGGTAAACTACTCGGTAAACCTCGGTACTTAAATCTTACAAAAATGTTAAATGTCTCACTGTCTGGTATAAGTAAAGCAAACGTAAAAATATGAAGAGTTCTGCTTTCATCGTATTTCATATGAGAATACTTAACATTCTATACGTCGCCTCGGCGGGTTCAATCTGATGGCGGTCGACGGTCGACTTCGGCGCTCAGAGAGACACTGGTGGTCTTTGAGTTGAGTGTCGACTCGTTACTATCATAATCTCTAATGACTTGTGTTTAAGTATGCATCTGTCTTCACTTAAGATACTTGTGGCGACGACTGTGTTTAGCTCTTCAGCGTCCATGACGTAGTCTTGCTTCATCCTTCTTTATCGTAATGCTAACAGAGAACTATAGCTTGTTTCAATATAAACATTGTTTTCTTAGAATACTCTCGATTTTACTTTTTTTCTATTCCACTCTTTTCCCCCCTAAAACCAGCCCGAAACTCGCACTTTACCTCATCCTAGCCTAGCAATGCAATGTCATTTTGAAGTTGAAAAATACTGTAAGTGTTTTTTATTAACTTCAAGGTAACATATAATAGAGAAAGAATGGATCTACATATGTGTTTTTTTAAATTTTAAAATTAAATTTCTATCAGGAGATATACCCGTGTAAAGTTTTCATAAATTTGAAATCTTTATGAATTTTTATAATCATGTAGGTATCTACAATTTTTTTTATTAAAATTTTAAAACAGCTGTCAATTGAGCCTTTAAGTATTATAATCCTTGTTGAAATACAATATACGTTAGTACATTTTATACTATATCTATCTACTATCTACAGTACAAAAATAAGATAGAGATATTTCCAGATAGACACCTGCGCAAAGTACGAATTATTGTCGTCTTACAGAGAGACATAAATAGATAAACAAGACGAATCTACACTACTGTCAGTTTTGCATTATGCTAAAAATTGAAATAAGTAGGTATAATTAAAACTAAATAACATTTTTATTTATTTTAATAAATATGTTCAATACCATTTAGTGGGAGGTCAAGCAAGTACTTATGGGAAACATGTTCTTTCTAGTGATTAAATTTATAGCTTTTATAAAGCTAGATTCAGACCTACCCAATTATAAGTTGCTAATTTAACCAACCAGTGCTCAGCGTTCGCACTTATATAATTGCAATTTTGTGGAAGCGCTGATTGGTTAATTTAGCACTTATACTTATAATTGGATAGGTTTGAATCTAGCTTAAGATTTTATACTATGGTGTACTGTCCTCTAAAACTGAATCATTTCCCATGTTAACCATTTATGTCATTTTTTATCAAATATCAAATTTGTAAGGAAAACTATTTCTGCAAGGCGTCTACAAAGTTTTCACGTTTTAGGATGAATAAGCACGATGAAATATGGCATAGTCATCAGCATACCACTGTATTTAGCTTAGCTATCCTTCTATAGCGTTACCTGCCGGATTAACTGTAATTCTTTCTTTTGTGAATTCAAGAATCTATGGTTTTCTCTATTGTATGCAACTATGAGTCACGAATTACCTAATTGGAGTTTTAATACTCACTGATGAATAAGAAAATATTTATTATCTTTCTATTTGAAATCTTTGAACGTTAGAAAACAATTAGAACATAGTGCAGGTAGAATGCTGAAAATTGAAGATCGTAAAATAATTCGTATTTCAAGTTTAAGGTTAACATGATTTAAAGATCTTTGAAATACGTAGAAAGTAAATATTTATATTTAGAAATTCCTTCTTCGTCAATAAAATTGTTCTATACTATTACTATATTTTAATTTGACTTATAATATAATGTCTTGCTTAATAATTTTATCACAACTATGCTTTTAAAATTTGTTTATTACTAGTAGGTACTTATCAACATAATAACAAATTGTTAAGTATAATAAAAATAAGAGTTATGATAACACTATGATGAATTATATTTAAAATGTTTGTAATTTAATAGATTTATAAATCTTCTAGTTTAATATGCAGTTATATTACCAACGACACACTAAAATAAATATTAGCTTATCGATAATAAACACAGAACACATTGCTTTAGTCCTTTGTATTTTAACCGACATAGGTACAAAATAATAATACATTTAATATCATAAATAAAAGATATTTCTAGTAAATTGAGGAAATTTATTCAAATAATGTTGCTATACAATGTAAATTTTAATTTATAAAAATTATTTTTTTATATACCTAACCTACCTAACAAATTTGTATGAAAGTTTTAAGTTACCGAATATTGTGGGTTAGGAAGTGGAAGTATTGTATTGTATTAAAATGAATTAATTTTTTTGTAGATATAAGTAGTTAAATTTCGTTAGACCAATTGATAGCTATTTTGAATTTATATAATTTAGGTACCTAGATACTAAGTATTGTAATTTGAATATTCTTTAAAAAAATTTATAATTATTGTAATATTATATTTAACTGGCACATGTTGGGAAATTTGAAATACGAGGCAAAAAAACACAAAAATTTTAATACTATATTTATTAGTAAAAGGACGAAAAGAAATGCAAATGCGTATGTAATATTCTAAAGATGGTGGAAGTAAATGGTGTTAGAATAATAGATAAAGTGGTTGAGTGTATTTGGGACGTAGTTTTTTGACCCTCAGTACCCGCAATGCGGAAATAGACCTGCGATTTCGTCGAGACAGAGGGCCATGACTTTAGCAAGTTTGTCCTCTTTTCTATTACGAAAATAGAAACACGGCGATGCTGCATTATTTTTAGTAGGATGACTCTAAGTTGTGCTAAGTAAACACAATTTTTATAAAATATAACACTACCTACATTATTTAATGATCTATTAAATTGTAATAATTTTTCATTAATTTGATTTCCTTACAAACATTTTACTATGGTAAGTAATCCTTAAATGGATCATTTATATTTTATAACAACTTCACTTAATTTGATTAGGTACATTTTATTACTTCAATAGAAATTTACTGATACATAATTGTAAATAAAAATATAATTAATAGGTAGGTATGTATCATAAATACATAATTAAATAAGACTCATAAATTATAACAAATTACCAGAATTTAATTTTTAAAAATTATGTTTTAATAATTCTCCGTAGAAATTAAAATAACATTTTATAGTCTAATTTATGAAGATTACTCGTTTATCATATTTTATGTTCCACATCAAGCCAACAGAAATTTTAGATCGATATTTATGTTGCATTAAGGATATTAAATATTAAGTTAATCTACCTGATATTGCAATATAGGGTAATGGGAGATAAGATTAGTGTGATATTAGTTCATTCGATTATATTTCCGTACTATCTGAAGTATCCGGATTTGCTCGGGTTAAACTTCAATTAGTGTACACAATAGAAATAAATCTTTGTTTGCAAATTACAATATTTTGTATTTCTGGGCAGGTACTTGCCCTCTATTGTACCCAGGGTTGTTATGTTTAAAACAATTTGTTTTAAACAAACTGTTTTAAACATGTTTAAACACGACCTAATGTTTTAATGCATGTTTTAAACTGTGTTTTAAACAGGGTTGAAAAAAACATGTTTTTTTCAATTTTAAACAAAACATTTGTTTTTTACTGTTTAAAACTGTTTTTTTGGTTAAAACATGTTTTTAACTCTGCACAAAAAACATGTTTTAAACATCAAAAAAACATGTTTTAAACAGGGTATCTGTTTTAACTAAATATTGTTTCCATAGAAAGATGTCGCCAATGCTACTTTTTGTGCGAGGGGATTTACATCGCTCTAGCTGCGTAGATGGTCGGTAGTTGAAATTGTTTTGTTTGTGTTATGCGTCATGAATGGATTTCGGTATCATTTATTCACAATATGCGTTAAGGGATAGTTAATAAGTTCATAGCATAGTCCAGTGCACATTAAGTGTAGTTGTATTTAATATTATGTAATTAATATTCTTTCTGACCTGTTCACACGAAGAAAGTTTTCACTAAAAAGTTTCCCAAAAGTAAAACAATTGCTAGAGGTTGTCATAAGAAAAAACTGCCAATGTCAATAACGTTCATACGGGCAATGTAATTATTTTTATTAAATATATTTAAGATCACTAATAATAATACATTATAAAAAATAATTTCCCTACGGTTTCTCCATGACCGGTATTGACAGTTTTTTTTATTACAGCTCCTAGCACTTGTTTTACTTTCAAGAAACTTTTTAGTAAACACTTTCCTTGTGGAACAGGGCATAATATTTATGAATAAAACAAATTCTCAAAGATATTTTAGAGACTTTTTTATACTCACAAGTACCAGCGAATGATTTAATTTATAAATTTAATTAAAAGTATAGGAAAAAAACAGATTTTTTGGATTGTTGTTTTAAACATGTTTAAAACAGTTTTAAACACCTGATTTAAAACACAGTTTAAAACATGCATTAAAACATTAGGTCGTGTTTAAAACATGTTTAAAACAGTTTGTTTAAAACAAATTGTTTTAAACATAACAACCCTGGTTTTAAATCAGGTGTTTAAAACTGTTTTAAACATGTTTAAAACAACAATCCAAAAAATCTGTTTTTTTTCCTACTTTTAATTAAATTTATTAATTAAATCATTCGCTGGTACTTGTGAGTATAAAAAAGTCTCTAAAATATCTTTGAGAATTTGTTTCATTCATAAACATAATGCCCTGTTCACACAAGGAAAGTATTTACTAAAAAGTTTCTTGAAAGTAAAACAAGTGCTAGGAGCTGTAATAAAAAAAAAACTGTCAATACCGGCCATGGAGAAACCGTAGGGAAATTATTTTTTATAATGTATTATTATTAGTGATCTTAAATATATTTAATAAAAATAATTACATTGCCCGTATGAACGGTATTGACATTGGCAGTTTTTTCTTATGGCAACTCCTATAGCAATTGTTTTACTTTTAAGAAACTTTTAGTGAAAACTTTCCTCGTGTGAACAGGTTAAAAAGAATATTAATTACATAATATTAAATAGAAGTACACTTAATGTGCACTGGACTATGTTGTGATACCGAAATCCATTCATAACGCATAACACAAACAAAACAAATTCAACCACCGACCATCTACGCAGCTAGAGCAATGTAAATCCCCGTCCTCTCACAAAAAGTAGCATTGGCGACATCTTTCGATGGAAACAATATTTAGTTAAAACAGATACCCTGTTTAAAACATGTTTTAAACGTGTTTTTTTGATGTTTAAAACATGTTTTTTGTGCAGAGTTAAAAACATGTTTTAAACCAAAAAACAGTTTTAAACAGTAAAAAACAAATGTTTTGTTTAAAATTGAAAAAAACATATTTTTTTTCAACCCTGATTGTACCCAATTGTAAAGTTTAGAGTTCTTCAATGTATTTCCTACGGAAATCAAATTGTCAAAATAATTGCTGGTTTTTAAAAGAAGACTCAAAGACTTTGTATTAAGCAATATTTTGTATTCATACCTAAATAGAGTATTTTGTAACAAACGCCTGACGAAATCCATAAATTACTGTAATTTCCATGGAAAAAAATATTCATACCTACATAAAAAATATTTTGCTTAAATTCATCTATCATTTTTACGACATTAATATTTTATCACAAAAATGTATCGTACATATCCAACGAAATTCTTACTTTACATTGTAACAGTATTTAAAAATTTTGTGTGAATTTTATTTATGCGATATAGCGTTTTTGTTTATATATTTTACTTTAGATTTTGTAGTAGGTAGGTGTAGGCACTTTCCTTCTATTTCTTGTATTACATTAAGAACGAGATTAATAATCTTTATTGTATGCAAAAGCAAAGTAATACTTTCCTAGTAAGAACAATTACTTTGCTCACGCAACTTTAATTACCTATGAATCATATCAATCGATTTTCTTCTTTATTGCCTCAATTTTATTTACCTCCACAGTTTATCATCGTTATTACAGATTTCTGCAATCTGCTGACGTATAAAGTAATCCACTGTTAATAATTTATCAATACCTAGTAGAATTTCTCTCGAAATAAGTATATTTATTTAGTAGTATAAGTATACATTATTTTCGTTTTACTTATAAAATAATTGAACTAGTTAAATAATCTTGCAATATATAGTAAAAACTAAAAGTATAAAAATTATCTAGTTATATAGACTTTGTGATTATGTTATAAAAGTCAGTTACATCATTTAATATTTTTTTATTTAAATGCACATAAACTAAAACATCAACATTTTTAGCGTAGGATAAGGATCTCTGATTCTTTAACGGAATGTATATGTTCTTTATACTTTTCAAAACTCTATAATTGTTTAATAACAATAACAATAGAGTAGTAGGTATCTAGTTAAAAATGTCAAAAAATTAGCGATAATATAATGGAAATGCAAAAACGGCCAGTATCTTTTATCTAAAAAAATTAAATTAGTTTTACCAGCTATTTAGTCTTTTATTGATTAAATAATAGTAATTTGCGCACTCTTTCAGCTTTAGCTGTTATATTTTTCAGACATTATTTCAGACAAATTGAATGGTGGGTTTATGCAGCAACTACATTAGAAAATTAAATTAAACCACTAAACTTGAAAATTAAATTATAAATGCAGTGTTTATACTCAAAACTAAACTAAAGAATAAACCAATAGGAATGCAAATTCGGGCGTGCGTATAGTACAATCACACCAACCAGCACGCTTCAAACGTCAAATTCGAGGTTAGGTATGTTGACATTGCGCATGTGCAAACATTATAAAATTAAGAAATTGAACTAAGAAGTTGAAAATATCTAACTTCTTAGTTTAGTGACGCTAGTTTAGTTAGTGACAATGATGTCTACTTCCTTAGTTTAATTATTTCATAATGTAATTTCTTAATTTAGTTGTCTGCATAAACCCACCATTAATAATTTATACAAAATTAACGCATTATTTATGAATAACTGCTTTGGGATTTTTTTTACTAACATATTATTGTCTAAGTAGTATTAGGTTCTAATGTACATAGAAAGATCATTTAGAGTTTAATTTTCTTTAGGCACACATCCGTTTATTTCGTAGTATTTATTTTCTGTTTTCTGTTTCCAGATGAACGAGATGCAATACAAAAGAAGACATTCACAAAATGGGTCAACAAACACTTGAAAAAGGTACACATTCTTAAATATTTTTTTTTAGAAGTAGAAATTCCGAATTCCCCTTTTCTTGCTTGCTCCTTATCTTATCTTTCAACTCTCAAAATGTGTTTACAGTGCGAGGTGTGTGTATGTGTGAATGAATTTTTATGGGAATAGGAGTGGTGTGAAGCTATTTAAATATTTAGCTCTTTATATTTATTTAATACCGATTTAATAACTATATACTTTTATTTTCATTCTGTGACAGTTCTTAAAATGTACTTATAGTTATTTGTATTTGAGCGAATAACAACAGAGTTAAACGATTTTAAAATAATTTGATATTTATTGTTCATTTGCAAAGAGATTATTGTAACAAATAAGGAAATAGATATACTTTTGTCGTAGAAGAACGTTAAAATAAATACCTACTCGAGTAGGTACCTACCTATTCAAAATTTAATATAAATTTAGTTTTTGCTTTTAATTGTAAAAATATTGGTTAAGAGGCTTCATCAGTAAAGTATTTACATTATAAATTAAATGATATACCTAATTTCGACCTAATTATTTCTTATTGTGATTCCGAGAAACATCGTAAACGAATTATGTTTTTAATTGCACGGTCGTATGAATATTAGTAGTAAATGGTAAATAATTTATGTCTGTTAGATTATTTTTTAAGAAATACTGAAAATATACAAAATTGTCTCGTAGGTATGGTTTAGTTTTGTTAACATTATTATCGGCATCATCTCAATTATTAAATTATTATTGTGGCTCTTGAATGGTTTTCAGTATTATGTTATAATTAATTTTTAGATTTATGATTTACTCATTATTTTATATTTACTTTACCATCAGAGGATAGAGTATATATATTATTTTTAATATACACGGTTACCCAAAAGTCTCGGGACGGAGCTATAAGTTTTGAACGAATGAAGAAAAAAATGAAAATTTGGGGATCACTAAAGCGTTTGAGTCATTGCGAGACCGAAGAAGGTTGACAATTATAGAACATTTGTTATAAAAATCTTAATAAACGCGGCTCTTCCACCATAGTCAAGATTTAATAAAATTGTGCTAAAAACTTGAAAAACATATCAAATCATAACTGTAAATAAAAAAAATTATTCAAAAATTATTTAATCATGAGATACAAACACTTTAAATATTGTATGAAGTCATGTGACGTCCCAAGTGCGATCTATTCTTATTGGTTATACAAAAATAGACAAACCAATGAGATACAGGCACTGCGCCAGCGCCATGCGCAAGCATTAGGATCAGATGTTTGTTAACTTTGAACTGTCAACTGCGTTTGAATCCGTTTTCATCTCAAACTTTTTAAGCTATGGCCTATGGTACGAAAACTATCATAAAACTAAAATTAAAATATAGTTTTATGTATTTTATGGTTTTTATTACTCTACAAAGTTACTTATATCATAGAATTATATACTGTTTTAAATTTAAAATTATTATAGGTAATGGGTGTTCGTTACTCAACAGTTTTGGACCACTAGGTAGCACTTGGGACGTCACAAGCGAAATTTTAAACTTTAAAAATTCATATCTTTCTTAATACAGCACAGTCTCACGCCGCGTTTTCACATATCGTCATAATTTAGAATGAAGCTTCATTTAAAAAAATTTAAAAAATATGGTGGAAGAGCCCATTGGTTTATGGAGATGTGTTTCATTTTTCATTACCTTTCAAATAAGGTGAAACTCGACAGGGGTTGCTATTTAAAAATATTGGAGTGGTCATCTCCCAAAAAAACTCCACGTTGCATGAAAGTTCTAAAATATCTAAGAATGTAGTTTTTATGACTCTTTAGTGATTTTTCTTCACTCGTTCAAAATTTATAGCTCCATCCCGGAACTTTTGGGAAACCCTGTATAATAGTTAGCTGTTAGCTGGCTCGGATATGTTATCTAACATGCCATTGTAGATTACAGTAATTATATAATGCATATTCTTTTAACATAATACCTGCATAGACTTTAAGACTGTATTAGCATGTATTTTTAAACAAAGAAAGTGTGCGCAGTGAGTCATGATGCTTTGATGCTAGTATAGAGTAAAATAATTTTGTTTACGTTTTAGTCTGTAGTGTAATGTTTAATATCGTTTCGAATTATTGTTGGATTGTTGCTTCCACTTAAGAAATGAAAATTTAAAATGATTTATTACTTGGGATCATGTTGAACAGCGATTAAATAGACAAATGAAGACAGATAATGCAAAAAGTCACGATTATTTAATACTAATCTTAGATCTACTTACGTACATTTAAAATCTGAAATTATTTTTAAAATATAATTTACAAAATAAGTAGGCCATGGAAGTAAATATAATATTCTTATCTTTTGTTTCTGTATCAGTTCGTGACTGCATTAATTTCTGCTAATTACCTCCTACAGCTTTAATTATCTTCATAAATTATGAGTGAGAAAACCAAAAACTCTTGTACACTATCTGCACTGAATAAGAAAATTGTTGAGTTATTGCTTCGTTTAAGGTCAAGTTTTTCTTACACAAACTAAGATTGTTACCAAGTATAAATTAAGGAATAACTAAGAAGTAATAAAACTTGGAAAACACTACCAATCTAAAATTAAAGACACATTTTTCTATAGTTGTTCACTTCGTAATTAAAATCATACATATTATAAATATTTATTATACACAGTTTATAGTACCTATTTAAATACGTATTTTTATACGTTATGTTGCCAAGTACCTACCTACCTAATAGATAATCAACTACGCACTGTCTTTTATATGGAATTTTATAATTTTACTTAATTTTATATAGCTGTTAAAGTAATAACCCATGTAATAATTATTCTATTTTATTCCATTCATAGTTAGTCACATATAAATAATTACGCAATCTTTAATCAAGTGGTATCGAAAATATATCTATTCTTTGCGAAAAAAAAAATTGTTCCATAATCAGTGTCGAATACTATGACATTAAAATTAAAATATATGCTGCATGTTGTAAATCACTCTGTATAAGCCTACAGCGATCATTTCGCCCATGAATGTGGAAACAAACAATACCCTTAATGCTATAAATAACATAATAACTACATATTTAAATAGTATATTTCATAACGAGCATCGAAAGAGTAAGATAACGAGCGAGTGAAATAATTGAGGAAAGAGACGCATAGCGCCGAGTAGTTCAATTTCACGAATATTGTTATCTCACTTTTCAGACGACTACAACATATTTAAAACAAGTTCAATTAACTAAATATATCGAAATATATACTACAACAGTCGCAGTTGAAGCACTGATGTTTAAAAGTTAGGTTATGCCTCGATACCAACTGTGAACTGTAATGTCAAAAATACTTAGTATTATTACATTACTAGCAAGGTAAAACAGTTTTTACTGCTGAAAGGAGGAAATGACCGACGAGCCTGTCACCTCCTTGAAGCAGTAAAACATTTACCTTGCGTGTATTGTACAACATTTTACTTGTTACTCATTTGTACATCAAAATGAAAATTGAAAAATTATAACCAAATTCTGTCATTCACAAACAACTGTTTTGTCAAAAATTGTCTTAAATGATTTCTCATAAGCCTTGGAAGTATTACTGCGACAACGTTATTATAAACATTGCTACTAACTTGTTAAATTTTTACAAGTTAGCTGTCAATTTAACAAGTTAGTAACTTGTAAAGATTCATTTTCAAAGGTAATATAGGGATTGATTAAATGACGTTTACAAGTGAATAGCAAATAAAATACTAAAAAATACACAAAAAATTTGTGTGTAAAGTACCTATGTTAGAAAATGTGCCAAAATTTCTTTTTTTTTTTGCTTTTAGTACAATTTGTGCACATTTTGTTTTTACTTGTTTTCGCTATCTGGTGTCAAATAGTTTATTTCGAAGTGTTACGTTTACATTATCAGTGTGTGATAGAGTAACATGCTAGTTTGTGTTATTTGTTTGTTTCCATAGTAGTTTATAACACAATTATGGCTATTTTCCATAGTGGTCGTCTGAAAATACAATAAACATGAGTTTTAATACTTATGAGAAAATAATTGTGGGTGTAAAACATTATTACTAGACAATAACATCATCGTAAAATTAATTCGATTACGTATAGCAGCAGGTGTACTATTTTAAACTCAGTGCTTAGCATGAACTTGGTTTAGTTAGTATTATGGTCTGGAGTTAGTGACTACAGGAAACGCAGAAAGCAACGAACTTTGTAGAAGCAGACTGAGACGGTACTGGCAGGAAGGTGGACAAGAAGACAAGAACCAACTGCACGTCCAATGCCAACGCATGGCGCTAGTCATACGACATAGAACCTAGTGCTAGTACTGCACGATGCATAGAGGTTATTTTAATTATAGATACGGCGTCGACAGGTTCTTTGATGTTCTTAGCTAGAATCTTATGTTTACGTGACAACTGATTCTGTAAACTTTACACCATTACATTGCATATCGCGCAGAAGAGGGCAGGAAATTAGTAACGAATAATTAAGCTACCCATGGCAGAAAACAGTAAAAACATTGATTCCGCACGCAATTCTGTAGCGTTTATTGTTTTGTTAAACATAATAATAACAAATAATTTATGTTTGAGAGGAAAAACTAATTTTGGCACCCATATTTGTAAAAAAAATGTAATTTGTAAAAAGGAGGGTTTTCGCCCGCACTGTACAGCTTTTATTTATAAGTGAATTAACTTAAAATTTTAATATGTTGTCAACAAAGCTTGTATCTGCAAAATAACCGATCGAATTTTTTTAATTCGTTTTAAAATAGAATATATTTGTGTTCAAAAATAAAAAAAATTGTCAAAATTTAAATTAACATATTTCGATTTTAAAGCAAAATTTTAAAATTCTGCATTGGCCATTATGTAGATTGTACTTTTATCTTCAACAATATTTTTAGATTATTATATCTAACAAAACAATAAACGTAGTGGAGTGGCGCGCGAAATCTATGTTTTTGGCTGTTTTCTGGCACGGTACATTTGGGGGAACATTATATAGGTACTTTGTTGGAAGAGTTAATAAATTCAAAGCTATTTCGTTATGTTAAGATCATTAAAGTTACTGGCTTTATTAATGTAATAGGTACACATACCTACCTAGATTTTAAGACTTTCAGAATTCATTTTATAAGCCCAGTAGCCTTTTATTCTTTCGGAATTCATTTTATTAGTCCTGTAATACTGTAATAGCACCCTACGTCCTCTTTGATTTTTATAATAAAATTTATTTACTTTGAAATAAATTTACAGATTCTTGAAATTATGTCTGCATCTCTGCATCAACATCGTTATTTAACTAATAGTACTAACTGCTATTAAAAAAGCAGAGACCACATGCAACTCCCTTGTACAGTAGAGTTTCTTTAATTGAACTCAATTGCAATTTAATCACTAATGATTTAATTAGTTAATATAGCTTGTTACTCTTCTTTTACAATATGATTAAGTTCATTGTATAAAATATCGTTAATATTTGCTTCTTGTCTTCGAAGCTATAATGTGACTCAAAGTAATACATTATGTTTTAAAGCCAGGTTTATGCAGCACCATCATAGTCAATATCAGTCACAGCCTTTGTCTTAGACTATGATAGTAACACTATGATGATGCTGCATAAACATGGCTTTAAAAAATTGGATATATTGGAAGACAGTGTCCGGTACTTTTGTTAAATCTTATACTAAAATCACAGAAAAAATTTAATCAAAAATTATACAAACAAAATTATTTGTATACTCCTTGTCGTTTGCCTAGTCATATTTGAACAATAATTTCTAGTAGCAAATTGGCAACCTGACCGTTTGAATACTTTACCTAAAGTAAAAAAATAAAATTATGAAAATATTGTGTCACTAAAGCATACTTTGCCTTATTAAAAATAACTTCATAAGTAATCTATCGAATAAAAATTTACATTTTAAGAAGTTTCTAACCATTTTTCTTCATTAAGTTGTGAATCATGTACTGTAGTATGATTGTATGATTCTAATTTATTGGTTAAACGTGCGTCCAAGTCTCAGATTGTGACATATCTCCCAACGAGGTGGTTTCAATTTACCATTGATGAATCATGCGTTAGATTCGAACAATTGAAATAAAATAGCTTGAATACAACTCACGCAGGTCATGCATGTATTGTTTCCATTTTATGACCAAGACGACAAGATGCGTTACGTCATTTTACACAGTTAATTAATTTTCTAAGGACAAGTCTGCATGTAATAGGTGTAAATCGAAAATAAAACAATTGTTGTTAAAGTTAATGTATAATAAATAAAGTTAGCACATATTCAATTTTTAATCGCTATAAACTGAATACTATATACTACGTACCTGGAAAGGACGCGCGCCCTGTTCGAACGAGGATTCTTTGAAGATTCTACCAAGGTTCTGAATCCTGGAAAGTTTCAAGGTTTTGAAGCTTAAAAAAAAATTTATTCATGGTTTTGAAGCAATCAGTAAATTATAAATTCTTCTTTTCCAAGACTCATTGAAGATTCAATTTAGTGGCACCGCAATTTAACAGGTCATTCTCAATAGAAAGAAGAAGATTTCTTCTTTTCCAGGATTCAGTATCTTGGTAGAATCTTCAAAGAATCTTCGTGCGAACAGAGCTTTACAGTCGCTGAGGAAAGTTTGTATTTCAAAACGTTAAGTTTTTGCCCATGTTCTACTTGAGTTAGACAGTGATAGAGATACTTCCCAAATGCTATATGCCATAAGTCTGTTTCTCTCTCAACTTACGACACTGCTGCCGTTTTGTACTGTGCTACGGGTCCCTTCCACGTACTCTAGTATGTAGTTCACTTATTAGATCATAAAGGAATTAAAAATTATTTACTTTTAAAATATTCAGGTTTCTAATAATACTTACACATAAAGTAAAAGTATAATTAAACTATGTATACGTGTTATAATGAGAAATAAAAATATGTGATACACTTGTAGGGTGTAGCGGTGTAGGGTGTCCTTATAATTTTTTTTGTGCAAACATCATTAAAGATCTTATATTTAACTAGTACCAAGTAATGAAAATCAAAACTAAAGACAAGGCTAACAATTTAATTATTATAATTTTATATTTATTTGTTTCTGTATTTTGTTTATAAATGCCTTAGGTATGTATTTTTATTACATGCCGTTTTTAATGACTTGTTCTATACACTTGCATTTGAGTCAGTCAACGAAAATATAACTATTATTATTATTATTAATATTATTCTTGACGATGATCTGAAAAAAGAATTAATACAAAAATTATGTTTTCCAATCATTTTTAATAAGTACAGTGGCCGCTCGATTATGTGAATTAATAATTCTGAATACCATCAGTTATAAATATTATGTATTATAGTATAAATTGAATCTTGACTGTTGAAATTTTGGTGTTGGAAGATCGAAATAATAGGTACACTAGTCACAAAAGTTCTGGATTTTGTTATTTATTCATAAAATGGGCGTTTCGACTACGTATTTAGCCTTCTTCGGGAGAACTACAATTCAGAGAACAATATTCAAGCAATATGATATTTTAAACAATTCAAAATTTAGAGACACAGTATATTACAATAGCAAAACGTCGATTGAGTTATATAATATTTATCATTGTTATAATTTTTAATATTATTTGGGTATTATTATGTTACCTGTGTAACAAAATTTAAGAGTGTATAGTACCTATTATTGGACGCACTGATCATAAATCAAAAAGAATTTTGTTGAAATTCATAAAATTAACAGTAGTTTGCAAAACAATATCATTATGAGTACAACTGACTGTCACATTTAAATACAAAAAAAGTTAGACATTAGTTATGCGGTATTTATTAGCGTAATTACATTAATGTAATAATAATTTTACAAACAGGAAAAATTTGTAGGTACCTACTTACAGAATGTCTCATTTGCTTGGACCCAATATTTAAATTGCGAATTTCAACAAAATTCTTTTTGATTCATGATCAGTGCGTCCAATACTATACACCTTTAAATTTTGTTATACAGGTTGGGTTACACCCTGTATATCTAAAGTTACATTTGCTTCCACATGTAAAATATGTGGGCAAGTGTTTAAATACAGTACTAAAAGCTTACAGAATAAGTATGATTAAGTCGTATGTTAGAATGAGAATGGGTTACAACATTTTTTGTTTTGAAAAGCAGCTGTTCATTGTTTTGCAGTACTGCTTACTGCAGTGTGCAGTATTTAAATTACCGGTCAGTAGCTTTGCAAGTAATATGCACTTTACATTCTCTACTTTAGCGACTTAACGGGCACATTGTTTTCACGTTCCTTGTACTTGTTTTTCTTGTACGTGATACATCATGACAATTATTTCTGAGAAATTATTCTATATCTTAAAATATATTGTATTTTAAAACATATGCATTATAATTATTATCTATGCAAGCATAATTTAATGTAATAATATTACATTTTTCTGTTTCTGATTTTTTAATTTGTATTTCACGCCTTCTCTATCAGCATTGGAAATATGTAAAGGTTTGTACATAAATTGATTATCAATTACTATTGTAATGCATGATCAAAAATCTACAGGTCATATCATCTTCAACACAATATTGAAATTTAAAAATTAAGTAGTAGGTATAAGTGAAGTTATAAAATAAAATAAAATATTACAATTTTGTAATTCGGTAAGAAAAATTATATCACCAGTTTATCCATTTGGCACATATCTTTGAGTTAAATAATGCATTATATAATAATGTCCTACACAAATTAAATTGTATCCACATTAAATGCTTAAATTGCATACTCTTTAATACCTAAACTTATTGAAAATATATTCATTTCCTAATTGCCTTATTCTGAAAATTATTGCTCCCTCTTCTTTCATTTCTATTGCAAATTATATTTATTTCCAGATATTTTTATTTAGCATAAGGCAATCTAGAAACTCTAATAATTATATTGCTTGTTCCTATTTGCAGAAATTCATGCAGATAAAGTACATCAAAAATGACTATCTGAAAACGGTTTCGAACTTGAATGTAAAACCATAATACGCTTTTCTCTCTCTACGTTTAATGCAAATTAATTTTAAAAATGTTTCTTGTGAATTTTAAAGCCACGATTGTTCACTTATCATCCGTTAATAATTTCAATTGTATTTAATTCAATCTTTAGACTATCATGTCTGTTATTCTCAAGTCCTTTTTACTTTGTCTTGTTTTCAGTCCGTTGACCTCAATCTGCGGACAACACGTTTCATTTAGTATTTGCAATATTAATTTTGACACGACATGACTGTGACATGACCATTGACCATGACGCTAATGAAGATCAGTTGAACGTTTGTTGCCAAATTTAACTTTCATACCTACATGGATGAGTATTTTCAACATTAATTTTATATTTTGTTACTTGAATATATACCTATTAACATTTGCAATTTTTTCGTTGTTAGCAATTTATATTAATTTTTGTCGAACCGTTGAACGATTTTTATCCTTATCACATGATTTATGACAATTTGACGTGTGACAAATTGATCTACGATTATATTGACCTCATTCTAATTTTTAAATTACCTTTTTCAGTAATCATTTATCTTTCTTTATTATACTTATTTGATTTATACCTATTACCCTTACGGTATTACTTAACATATAACAGATATTTGATAACATGGACGTTTATAATGTTTTAAATTGACTTATAAATTATACCTAAATCAAAAATATGCAGTATCACTACAATAAATTTTATAAAATTATACCCGTTTATAAATCTGCAAAATTGTAACGTCAGATTATTTTGGTTTTTATTTTAATATAATATGTACATGTATGCTTAGTTTCAGTGGGTAACAATTTGGTATTCGTCGTCATTTTTACAAAGAAACATACTAAATTTTCTTGCAATAGAGTAAAATAATTTCGCTATACCTACCTACTACCAGGATTGGCTAAAAACATGTTTTTTTAAATTTAAAACATTTAAACTGAACAAAAACTTTTGTTTAAAACTGATTTGTATAAAATGTTTTAAACAAAAAAAAAGTGTTTTAATCAGCAAGGAGTTCTGAAATATGCATTATTACGCAATATGGCGATAAATATGCTGGGGATTCCCCTATCTTTACATATTATTTATTATCTGATTATGGCTATGGGTGACATCTAGTGAGAAATAGTATATGTACTATTACTAGTAATAGATACTTGGTTTGTTTTTCTTATTACGGACATAAAGTATTATAAATGTTTAAAACATTTAAAACGTTTTTAAACATATGTTCAAAACTTGCATTGTTTTAAACAAGTTTTAAACGTTGTTATAAAACGAAATGTTTTAAACGTGCCAACACTGCCTACTACTCGTAGAGTTCGTGCAATCTAAGAAAGGACTTGCACAGAAACAAATATTTTATATTCAGGATTTTCCACAACGTTAGGACAAAAAATTAAAGGGCATAATATACTGTACGACGTGCTGATCATGAAATATATTTTTTTTAATTCACAAAAAATTGCGTCGTACTTATTTCAAGCAAACATTTTTTTGCCACTGGTCGGTACTTATTTATAATAATTTTTTTCAACTTTTCTACAATGAAAGTAATTGTTTACATAATATCTAATACTAATAAATGGCAAATTATCAAATATACCATCAAAACAGTGATACCTACTTAAAATGTACGCACGTCAAGTAAACTACCTACCCTTAACTTTGCGAATTTAAAAAAAATTATGTTTGTTTCATGATCAACAGTATACACCCTTTAATTTTTTGTCCTAATTTGTGGAACAACCTGTATACATCAATCTAATATCGTTAATACCTCGTTTATTACAAATATTCCATATTCGGCTCAAAATATAATTATTGTGAAGATATTTTCCTGTTTGAAAAGTTTATCAGAATATTCTTGTGCAATACAAAATACCGAGGGGTGAACCACTATAATGAAAATGTACAGTGATTCCCAAAATATGGAAATACCTATCATTTATTGCCGGTATTTCCTGTATTCCTCATGTATTTCTAGTATTTCCATAGTATTCCCAATATTTTGTAAGTATTCCTAGTATTCCCAATATTTCCAGTGTATTTTGTAAGTATTCCTAGTATTTTCAATGTATTCCCAATATTTCCAGTGTATTCCCAGTATTCCCAAAGTATTTTGCGTCACACGGGAACGGAAAGCACGCTTTTACTCCCTGTTTAGAGGAAGCAAAACATGTTTTTGCTCCCTCGGGTGTGCTTTGCTTCCCATAGGGATCAAAACATGTTTTGATCCCTCTGTCTAGACAGATAGTAAAGCACCCCCTAAGATTTTTTTTTAAATTTTTTAAATTAAGGGGATAGGGGAAATTTTAATAAAAATAATAGTAAATTAGGTAGTAACTGATAACTGATTTATATTACATCTTTCTTCTGTGATAATTCTCAATGTTATAACCACAAGCGATACTTAAAAAAAATGTAAAATTAATTAACTATGCCCCCAATTTTGCGAATTAAAAAAAAATTCGTTGTAATTCGTGCAGCACATTATGTACCTACTCGTAATTTTTATTCTGAAGTTATGACACATGACAAATATGAACTGTAAAAAATAAAAATCCCTTGTTAAATTTGTTTATTATTCATACTTGTATCTAAAGTAATTTTTTGTTTTTTAGGATTATTTATAATTTGAATATTAATGTCTTATAACTGGTCATTGCTAGATAAGGTTATTTATGTAAACTCGATGTAAACGGCCAGTGGTTAGCTCAGCGCGAGCTTAGCGGTAGAGGGACCGCCTAACATGCTAGCGGTCCTCAGTTCGATTCCCAGTACAACCGACAATAATACCACTGCGTCCGAATGGTTGGACTCCACTATAATAACATCTACCATTCTGTAATTGGAAGTTAATCCTGTTGATTTGTTACCATCGAAATAAATCGAGAAATAAATAAATAAATATATTCCTGTCATTTGACATTTTTTATGGAATACAATGATAAATAGTTGCATACCTATACTATTTTTGTACTTCTATGCTTTAATTAGAAAAAAACCTATTTATTTGTATGAAATTAACCTGTGTGTATCATGCTACCTAAAAATGGACATTGTATCGAAATGAAAATCTGTAACGAAATGAAAATCTGTATGTAAATAAGTGTCATTAAAGTACAGATGACAGTAAATTAGCATGGTAGTAGAAAAATAACTATTATTAATTATCGTAAATAACAAAAAATAAACTGAAAGTAATTATTGCATTCAAACTCATTTATTATAATATTATAAGAACTGGTGTACGTCAATGAAATAGAAGTCAGTGACTTTTTTAAATTTGAAAACATAATAATTGATAGAAGACACCTATTATAATCACAATTATTTATAATATAAGTACAATTCAAAGAAGAATACAAATATTAAATTTAAGTACCTTACACCCTTTCATAGCAACAACATTTATAATTATCGCATACGCAGATAAATCAACCAATATTCCGAATATTTCTAGTGTTATTTTCATGTATTCCCAAGAATTCCTGTAAATTTCTATGTATTCTATTGGTATTCCGAAATATTTCCACGTATTCCCAAGTATTCCCAAGTATTTCCATGTATTCCCAAGTATTTCCATGTATTCCCATGTATTCCGTAGTATTTCCAGTATTCCGAAATGTATTCCGACCAAAATGTACAGTGATTCCCATTGGTGGTTCACCCCTCGCAAAATACAATAGAATTTAGCCAAGATGATCGTAGCCGTAATGTCGTTGCTGATTTTGGCTGATGTTTGCAGACTTACACGTGTCTACACGTGTGTGTGACCGTGAACAACGTGCCATGTTGTCCGCCTGCAGTAAGTCCAGTGCATGCGTGTGGTGTGTGTTGTATCTATTTTCTATGTTCACGTTTTGTATTGTGTTGGCATGATTTAGGTTTTACATTATATTGTTTTGGTTTGAAGATTTTTGTCTTGCTTTGAATGTTTATCACATAATTTAATATTTTGTTTATAATAAAAAAATTAAACAAAAAGGGGCCAACCGCCATTCCTACTTATGTGGGAGAATTACGCGATTTTATGTTTGCATTACTTATTACATAAGTCATAGATTGAAAAGGATTTTTTTCTCATAATCAATATTGTATACAAAGTATAAGTCAGTAAGGGAAAACACATTTATGCAGAAACTTCGAAGTATTACCGACGAGAAAGGTAAATTTCGGTAAATTTCAAATCATATTTTGTCATACTGAAATACCTATTTCAAAATTGAGACAATACAAAAATCGTAACCAACTAGAGTTCCTATTTCATTTTCATTATTAAGAGGCCGTCTACCTCCTAAAATCCAGCACAAAACGTACTAACGTAGCGAGTGTTTTGTGGCCAGTACAAGAATGCTCAAATTGTATTTCAACAAGGATTATATACTTAAAGGATCAGTTAACAGTTGTGCCTTTTTAAAATATTAATAAAAAAAAATTGTACATGACTATAAAAATTTCGAAAAATTCATAAAAATTTCCAATTTTCTCTATTAAATGTTTATGAAAACACTTTGAAGTCTAAACTAACAGTTTACTCGCAACGAAAACACTTTTACAGTATTTTTCAACTTCAAAATGACATTGCATTGTAAGGATGTGGTAAAGTACGAGTTTCGGGCTGGTTTTAGGCAGTCGTACTAGTGGGGAAAAGAGTGGAATAGAAAAAAAAGTAAAATCGAGAGTATTCTAGGAATTCGGAAAAAAAACGTAGACGGGTCGCTTAATCACTTATAAGTACATAGTTGGTACGATTTATTTAGATTACGCGAGAGATTACGGGTTAGGTTATTTAGCTGTATATCAGCTGAATATAAAGTATACTACCTTACCTAGTAATTTAATTTTTTTTTGTTTCAAAGCACTCAAATATAAATTATTATTAGTCCAGTCAGGAGAGTCAAAAATTGATTGAAACCCAAGACTAATACATAACCAAGTGAAATTTGGCATGCGAGTAGTTAAAAACATACAGAAACAAACAAAAATTTGCGCCACCTCGAATATGCTCCGCTTCCCAAAAAAAATTTCAGTTGAAACTCAAAATTCTCTTGTAACGCATTTTCCTTGAAAACTATCAAAGAAAACGGTTTTGACAGGATGAAAGCTGAGGAAATTTGCTATTAAAATGGTCCTTGAAAATTTTTCATAAGTAGCACCGTTTAGGCACCAGCCGAGAATTTTCTGTATACTTGGCGCTACATTTAGAATGGCGTAATAAATTCGCCGCTACAGAATGAAAGTGTTATAACTTTGTTAAAGAACATCATTTTGTAAAGATAAAAATTGCATTTTATTCGTCAAGGCTTCCACTGTCAGTTGCACTAATAACATTTGAATTTCCGACCCCGTTATACCGAGAAAATTCTTATGTCAAAACCTCTCCTAACTGGACTAGATTGAGATGTATTGAATTCACAGTGGGTATACCTACTGATAATGGCGTAATTTCTTTATGTTGCAAAAATAGTTAGGTTCTTGTCTTTATTATTATCCTGGCCGGAATTATAAAACAAATGTTATAAAGCTGTTTTGAAATAATTATATTTATATTTCAATTATATTCGTTGCTTACATATTAGGATGAAAATTTTTACTGTCAATAATAAATCACTAGGTACCTACATCGGACATTACTTTTTTTAAACATTTATCGATACATCAAATACGAATATAGTCACACACTATTGTGTGGTCCACAACATCAAAATTATATCATAGAAATAACTTAAAGAATGAATCACTGCGAAATTAAACATTTGATGCTGTTATCTTTTCTTTTTGGCGGAACAATTTGTTTAAAACTCTTTATCAGTTCAAGGAACATCGTAAGCATATAACATAAATACTGTTCTATTGTTTTGATACTTTTCTAGCTGTGGTATTCATGAGACGTTCTTTTATTGTAAACTTTTGCCATCAGTCTCTTGTTACATTGTTCAGTAAAATGAATCATAATCTTACGCCCAGAAATCTGAAGTAAAATATAACAACAAATAATAGAATTTTAAGGAGGTTCCCTAGACATTTTAAAAAATGTCGAATGCAACCAAACTTTGAATTTATGTTGTCTGTGTCATAAAAATGATACCTGAATTTTTTGGAAATTTTTGACCACGTAGTTTGAACGAAATTAATTCTTAAATTTTAATATTTTACAAGGGCTCTTATGGATTTCCATTAATTGAATTTTAAAAAAAGATGTTAGAAATGTTCTATTTACTTAATTTTTGGTATATCAACGTATGCAAGCACGGACATCAATTTCCCAAAATTTGAAGAAGGTTGACCACATAGTTGTAACAATATTGTCGATTGAAAAAAAATCTTCAAGCATTTTTTGATTAGTGAATTAGAAATTATTGTAAAAATATATCACCGCAACTGAACGAATTGCAATATCAACTAACACCCGTTGACCGAATTTTGTTTTACATTAATAAACATATTTTTACTAATTAAATGCTGATATCTGAGTACGCCACTGCATGTGTAGGGAACCTCCTTAATAACGAAATTCTTTTTGAATCATTTGTCATATTTTTTTTAGTTCATTAGTATTTATTGTATTTTATATTGTGTCTTTAGGGCAAGACTTTTTAACATAGAAGATTATTACGATTTTATCATCGCAAGTGAAGAGAACTAATTAAATTTAAATTGGGACTACGAATTTTAATTAATAATTCGTGTTGTGTGTGGTAATTGGTTTAGGAAATGCTTTGGTTGTGATGTAAAGCACTGGCTGTTTTGAAAGCACTATTTTGTGAGATAGTAAATAGTTTTAATTGGATGCGACTAACATAGCGTTTATTTGTTGCAGGCAAGCCGACATGTCCGAGATCTTTTCGAAGATCTGCGAGATGGACACAACCTTATCTCTCTGTTGGAGGTGCTTACTGGCGAACATCTCGTAAGTATTCTTATTTTGATTTACTTTTATGGTAATTATTATAAATCTTACTGTTAACACTATTTCAAGATTTATTTATATAGGTTTTCCCAAAAGTCCCGGGACGTAGCTAAAAGTTTTGAGCGAGCTAAGAAAAAAATTGAAAATTTGAAGATCACTAGAGTCATAAAACTATATTCTTAGATAGTTTAGAACTTTCATGCAACGTGGAGTTTTTTAGGGGATGACCACTCCAACATTTTCAAATAGCAACATCTATAGTTTCACTTTATTTTAAAGGTAATGAAAAAAGAAACACATCCCCATAAACCAAAACCCGATATCTTAATTCTTTCAAGAATTTCACTTTAATGTTTTTTGTACATTTATTACGATTTTTATAACAAATGTTGAAATTATCGACCTTCTCCGGTCTAGCAATGACCCAAACGCTTTAGTGATTTTCTTTACTCGTTCAAAACTTATAGCTCCGTCCCAGGACTTTTAGGAAATCGTGTGTATTATATCGTCGTCTATCTATTATATTATAAGCGTTATATTTTCAAGACTAAATACTAAATATCATTACATTGAAAAATATCCATCAAGCATTAAATTGGAAAAAATGTTATATAGATTAGATAGCAATACTAAATTCTCGATCAGTTACTCATATTTCTTAATTTTAATGCAAATATAATCATGCTACAATAGTTACATGCATATTTATATATTTTTTTTGCAATATAATACAGTCAATAGTTTTAAGAAAATTACCAAACAAATTGAACTTTGCACACGTATTTTATATAATATACAAAACTTCAAATCATAAAAGAAGAAAATAGCCAATTGAGAAAATTTTACTTGATATTATTTTAATTATTTTATATACTATATGTTTGTTTATTTGGTTTTTGCAATTTAAAACTTTGTTATGCACTTCTCTTAACAATATCTAAAGTTCATCTACTAGCCTTTGAAGAAGACACAAGTGGTGTCGAAACGTTGGCAGTGTAGAAAATAAAGAAAATTGACTGCATTCCCGACTATTTACTTCCCACATCAACTTTCCAGTCGAATATTCATCTTTTCAATAAATATAAATTCCATTTTATTTACATTACCTACATATTTATATATTTAAATTTTCTTGAATCTTTTATTTTTGTGCAATAGTAAATGTTGATTATAACAATTAACAATACATAATTGTCATTATCATGTCAGGCATGCTTGATTAGCATATTGCTGCTGTAATATTAACGACCTTGATTGTTTTGTATTTCCGTTCTGTTTGTCCGACCTTCTGTCTATTCTAAATTCTGTTTTCTTCTCTCCATTTCGCCATTATATTCAGAATTACTTGTTTTAAGCATTATTTGTATACCTATCTTCAAATAACAAAAAAATTAACTTAGTTACATACAGGTACATTTAATTTAAATAATTAGGTAACCATATTTCTGATAATTTATGTTTTATGCGTATAAATAAATCTTTAAATTATTAATCTTACCATAGATATTTTTATAAATATTTTTTATCATTCATATCCAAAACCAAAACTTATGTTTTCTTTGATTTAAATACTATTAAGTATACCAACTTTAGTTCTTCAGTACCTACTTTCCTTACTGTTTACTTGACGTTCGTCGGTTTGCAAGACCTAAAAGTAGTATTTAAAAAACTATTATAACCCAACACTCGAACACATTGTAAATGAGCTATGCATATTATAGAAAGTATTTACATTAATAAAATTTTATCATTATTATTTAACTTGCGAAATTACGAAATAATATAATTGCTACCTATAATGATTTGAGCTGTCAGTAATTTAACGTTAAGTGACTTTCATGACCCACCTTTTAATTATTTATGAAAATATACCTAATGTATCAACATCTTTTCATATCTTTTGATATCTCCGTCTATAAATATTAGTCTTTTAATCTAAACGCATTATATGTAATGATATGCAAGTATTTACGTAAGAAAATACAATGTGACCGTATTTGATGTTGGTGTTGTAACTGAGTTCCTAAGAGTGGAGAGTATCTCAAGATTTTCACTCCTTTATTTGGACAGCAACCTGTTGATACGTACTTACCGGGAAGAACGTAAACCTTTTATGATATTTTAATATTCAAAGCAAACTTGTTTCGCAATTTCATTTCCTTCAGCTTAAAAAATTGGTGTCAGATTTAGTCACAGTTTTGAACTTTATGTAATTAATTACAATTTCAAGATGAAAAATTTAATCATTGTGTATCTATAAAATTTTCATTGATTACGGTTTATTTCGAATTCAGTAAGCAAGCATATTTATGCTATAAATACCCATACAACACATCGATCGTAACGTCTGTAAGACGTACATCTTACTACTGTCTTATAGACGTCATAAGGAGACTAGTACCTATTCGTCGAATTTTAGACGTCTTATGCAGTAGTCTTGAAGTCGCGTCATTATGTTGTTCAGTTTTAAATTCATCTTAATCCTATGTTGATCAAAATTAAGTCTTGTTTAATCATTATTATATTAAAAATGACATGATTTAATTGTAGAAAAGGTATTAAATAGACGTCATTTGCATGGAAAAAAATAACATCTTTTAAAGATCCAGAATGGAGGACATAAGACAGGTATGTGACAATGTGACGTCTTTCTGATTACATTTGGATTAGACGTTTTAAAGACATGGACATTATAAAGACGTCTTAACGACGTATTTGTGTTGTATGGGTATTCTAATGTTGGATAGTATGCACTACGAAGACTAGAATTTATTTTCAAAAGTTTATTTAAGCACAGCTTAGCTTACTGCATGTGATGACATACGAACCCGAAGTAATCGAAGTTCCATGGTTCAAGTCTTGCAATTAAATCGCACTCGGATGCTTCAAGCTAACCAGACCACTTAATCGTCTTAAAATGTAGTTCTGGTTGCAAAAAGAATCTCTCCGTTGACGAATCTGTTGAACTAATTAGTTATGGAGCATAAATATATACACTTACTTATCAAGTTCGACGTATTATTTTAAAAAAAATCAATTTGTGAAACAACCCCATTCAGAGTAAATCCTGTTTAATAAGTTATCACCAAAATAAAATGATAATAAAATATTAATTACATCACTTTTATCCGCTTTTATCCTTTATCTATCACCATGTCTGCGTAATATTCTTATTATTTTCTATTGCGAAATTGATCCATTCTATTGTACCAAGAAGCAAGAACAATGAACGTTATTTTGTATGTTCTAAATTCAACAATAAATTCCAGTTCAATGGCACATAACAGGCATTTTCATCTTATTATCAGGTTGTGCTAAATAGTTTAGGCCTCTCTTTGATCTTTTGTATCTTACTTTAAATTTTGACAATAAATATATTGTGCAATTCCCAAATAGAAATAAATAAATGTATCAATGTGAAACATATAACTGAAACTAAATTGATCTTATTTACATTTAGATGATGATGTTATCAAATATTTTACAAACTTATTAATAGCAATGTGAGGTATAAAATTTTTTTAGTTACCTAACTCATAGGTAAGACAATATTAAGTAAAACATAGGAATCACGCTTACCATGCTCATGTAAAAAATTATAATGGAAATAGTAATTTGTCCAACTAGAGAGGAAAGCGCTTCTTTTTCCCACTCGAGCTCGAAGTTTGTGTCACGATCGAAGCGAGTGAGGCAATCGAGCCAGAGTGGAAAAAGAGCTTTCCTCTCGTGTTAGATATTTTTTCACGACATATTTAAACACATTGTAAATGTAGAAAAAACACATAACTAGGAATTAGGTTGTAACTGTCATCTGTCAGACTGATGTTTAAAAACAATGAAATGTTTCATTTTTACGACTGCAGTCAATATAAGTTGTGAAATTGTAGAAAAAGAAAGTATAAAACATAATAATTTTAAAATAATAGTTTACAGTACATCACAATAAAATCAGAATTTTCAATAAAATAATAAATTTACTTACAATTTTTAAAACATTTCATCGTAAAATAACACTGGTGGTGGACACTGCTTACTTTTCTTTCTAGAGAGGGAAAACTTATTTTTCTCACTATTTTGCGAGAAAAAAATTGTGTTTTCTTCTCATGCCGTGAAAAAATTATTTCCATCATTTGTTTTGAACTTTCAGAATGTATACGACCACAAAATTTATATAATGTACAAATTTAATATCAAAATCATGATAGTCTAGACCTAGACAGTTTAATAAAAGAAATATGTGAGTAGGTACTATTCATCATTATACGATTGCATTTAGTTAGGTGTGAAATTAAAAATGTTAGCTAAATGAACGAATTTTGCTGGGATGTTTGTTTCTGGTGATTTATAAAAGAATGATGTGTTTGTTCCAGCCACGAGAGCGAGGTCAGATGAGGTTCCACATGTTGCACAACATCGACACGGCTCTACACTTTTTGCATTGCAAGAAGATCAAATTGGTGAACATTCGCTCTGAAGACATCGTGGATGGCAATCCCAAACTCACACTTGGCCTTATTTGGACAATCATTTTGCACTTCCAAGTAAGTGACAAGCTTATTTCATGTGTCTTTTTTACTATTCTTCTTATCTAGTTATGCTCGTTTGAATACTAAATCGTAACTGACTCATGCGATACTTGCGTCCTAAATATTCGTTATAAAAATGATTATTTTCTTGTCAGCTTTATTCAGCTTGGTTTAGAAAGCAATTATAATTTTAATTACTTGACAGAAAGATATACACTTATTGATTGTTAATATTTAATTAATTTTTAAACGTCATTAAAAGATACGGTTATTATTATTATCTGTACATTAAATTTAAAACCTACTTGAAAGGTTGATATTTTTCTACGAAAGTGCGAATTCACATATTTTCAGATTTTAAAATTGATGGTGACAGTAGGCTTTTGAAACATTGAGTGTTGAAAATAATTTCCACACTCATTTTGTATTTTGTGCACTGAGTGCGAATTTTTAAAAAGTATATTTTTCATAAAATGAACACTTTATTTATAGTAATATTTGTAACAAATATTCAAATGGTTTATTTTCACTTAATTTGAGACACAAATATTTTTTGCTGAACTAGAAATTGTGCTACTGGAAAGCCAAAACTGACTACTGAGAGACAAAATTTCAGATGCACAATTTCCGTAAAATGTCCAGCGGGGTACAAATAAACTCATTTTCTTCTACTTTCTGCAAGAAATTCCAGTATTTTTATCATAAATCACACCTTAAATGCAAAATTACAAAAATAAACTGTCAGTTTTTATGTAGGTATTGGTATTGGTTTCAGCTTTGACAGCAAACCTACCTGATTTATTATTATATATTTTTTTTAAACTCAATATTTCACACTTTCGTAGGAAAAATAGTATGTAACACACTTGAGGAAAGGGTAATTGAAAAACTCGTATGATAGGAGAACTCGCTGTCGCTCGTGCTCCAACTGTCGTACTAGTTTTTCATTTAGCCCTTTCCACACTTGTATTACAATATTCTATTATTTTTGCTATTTTAATTCATTGAAGCCTATGTCTGGCGAATTCAAATATTTATTATGACATGCTTTTGATATTCAAAACAGCTGACGGAAAAACTTATCACTTGATACAGGCATTAGAATAATAATTGGTTTAAATAGATTTCATCTCATGGAATTATACGTGACTGTTTCTCAATTTACATTTTAGAAGCATGCAATATGAAAATATGATAATTAGAAAATTTCATAAACTGTACTTAATAGTTATTTACGTTATAAGTCCGGTAGATGAGTTTTTACGGTACGAGTAAGATGTTTCCGAACGAGGCGACGAAGGAGCCGAGTTAGGAATTTCGAAACGAGTACCGTGAAAATCCTCTACCGGACGAATGACGTACAACGTTTTATTTCATACCTGTGTTGCATTTTTGGACCAAAGTTTGCACCCATTCTTTATATATCTTTTCTAAATACAATCAGGTCGTCTTGGTCTCAATACAAAAATTAAATTTCAGTCCGGAAAATGAAACATTACGGTATTGTTCTACTTTACAATCCTGTAAAGTAGAACAATACCGTAATGTTTCATTTTCCGGACTGAAATCAATCTCATAAAGAAGCAAATGCAACACAGTATGAAATAAAAAACTTTATAATATTCGCATGAACGCATACCCGATAATAACAGAAATACGTAGAAAATATTGATTTAGCCAGTTCTTTGAGTAGTTTGCAAAATAATAATAAACTGTTAATTTTTGACATGTTGTCGGTGCAGGGAAAGAAGGTAAGTCATCGCCTGATCTCTGCAGTCGTGTATCATTTCATTTTGTAAAAAGTGTCATATCTGTATAATGTTACAATCAATGTGCTCAACTTTCAGCTATTGTTTGTCGAGCTTATGTGATATAAAATATTTTAATATTTGAATTTAGTTCACTGTTAGCAAATTTAGTTTGAAACCAGAAACTGCCCAAGGAACTGGCTACTTTTTATGGTTTATGCGCATGCTATAGTTATTATATTATATACAGCAACTAAAATTGACTAGCGCATGAGTTTAGAAGTGATGCATTGGTGCGTAAATTGTGTAATGATAATAATATTTTCCATTGCAATAATTTTCTAATGCATGTTCACACGAGAAAAGTTTTTACTAAAAAGTTTCTTGAAAGTAAAACAAGTGCTAGTAGCTGTCAAAAAAAAACTGTCAATACCGGTCATACGGGGAAACTAATTATTTCTTTGAAATATATTAAAGCTAGTGATTTTAAATATATTTAATAATTATAATTGCATTCCGCTTATAACGGTATTGACAGTTTTTATTTATGACAACTCCTAGCACTTGATTTACTTTCAAGAAACTTTTTAGTGACAACTTTCCTCGTGTGAACAGGGCATAAGGTTATAATATCAATATGAAATATATTAGTAACTACTAGGTATTTTTATACGTGAAAATCATTATTATTGTTTAGGCTGATGATGGGTTTTCAAATTTCTTGAAATAGACAAGGAATTTTATCGGAATTTTAAGTTAACAAAGATAAAACGAAGTACAAAAGTACTCAAAACCCTGATTTTGAATATGGAATGAGAAAAATAAAACATGCAAAGTCAGATTTTTTAATTAATGATTTAAAAAATTAATTAGTGTGTATAAGTAATCTATACATATATAAATTTACTCATTTTGGAATGAAAATATATAATTTAACAGAAATACATAAATCGGTGTTTTTTTACTTCCTTGACCTATGTAATAGGAGGAAGTATATTCATTGTAATCGTGATTTTTTGAAAGTTTGAGATTTTGATGAATCTTCACGATTTAGACCCTATTGAATCCAAACATCCATTATTTTAAAAAGTCGGTCTGTCTGGATGTTGGATAACTTAAAAACGCGTTGGAATTTTGAACTGAAATTTGAAGATATTGGCCCAAAAACTGACTTCAAGTTCGTTAATGATCTTTGTTCAACCAGTGGTACCAACTTTATAAACATAACTATATATAGATTACTTAGTTATTAACTTGACATATTACGGAAACTATCACTAATTTTAGATTCGAAGTAAGATTAATATTAACATTAAGTTATTGATCTTTACTATTAGATATGCTAAATATATTATGCGAATTGCGAATTTGCAGACGTTATCACGAAAATATCAGAATCGTGTATAACGGATTGTTTATAATAATTTCTTAGTATCATAAATGGTAGGTTTTATTTTGTACAAGGATTAGGATAATATTGATGGACGTATGTCTATATGTATGACGTATGACATACTTTATTCATGTTCAGGAAGTTTAAAAAAATTATTCTACCTACAAATGAGTGCAACCTACTTCTTCACGGATCATAGAGACACGTATCTCTACTTAAGATAATGCAATGACAATGGTAATATCGTAAACAAATTGTCATTTTCGCGTCGGCGTTGTGTGCCATAAACACTATCACTGATTATTTATTAATTTATTTATATGTTGACCTGTTTAAATATAAAAACAGGCCTGTCTCCCACACAGGCAAAGGCTAGGAGGCGACAGCTTCAAGACGTATTTCGTAACTGGTCGATACCTTACAAGGCAAGCGTGGTCGATATATGAATTTATTTCCATTGCGAAAAATGTTTTTCAAAGAATCTGCAACCCACGGACCTGACCATATGGTCGCAGAATCGACTCAATGGACCGGGCCTTTTTCGGTGACGTTTTGGTGCCCATTTCACCTGTGATCATTTTGTTGTTACGTTTTTTTCATAATCCATTTTTATAGGTGTTATGCTTATTGTCAAGATAGTACATTAGAGCTGAATCTATCAAATGTACTCGTGTATATATACTTTGATCGGACCATTAGGGGTGGGTGTAAAAATTAAAAATCGCTCTGGCGGACGCAATTTTTGTTTTTTCGTTACGAAACTCGGTATATACCATTGAAATATAATAAGATAGTTTTTTTTCAAATCGGGTCATAAATAATAATTATGGAAGATTGATTTCTCGACTGGATGTTCGATAAACTGAAATTTTTTTACATGATATTCTTTATTTTTTAATATCCAATTATGTAAGTCTGCTTACCTATTTTTATTGGTTGGTGTTTTATTGGATTTTAATAGACTGCTTTTCCAAAAAAAATCCATTTTATAAATAATTATGTTTAAATTTGTTCTGACTATCTTCGGAAGATCTAGACAGTTTGTTCGATCTTCATGAAATTTTTACTTTACTTTTTTACTTCTTTGAAACTATGCAGTAATTATTCTATATAACCTACCTACTTACAAATAATGAGAACGTTAGAAAAATACACATAAGTACTAGTACATTGGGTTACAAAGTAAAAATAATAATAATAGAATATAAATTGGTATAAAAACATGTAGATACCTAATTGAAAGTAACAAAAATTGTAAGTTCTCTTTTTTCAACGAGAAATTAAACGATAGAAAATTGTTAATTCTTATGTAATTGATCATGGTATAATTTCATTAAAACCATAAAATCAGGTCAATTAATTTTCATAGTCAGTAGACCTATGTGAACTATAATAATTGAAGTAATTAGTCTTTATGTAACAAGTTATTGTTTCAATGTTTTCATATTTGTACCTAATTTGGCACGATTAAATTCACCGATATTTTAAAAGCTGAATCATGAATCACAATTTAAATAATTCATTATCATTCAAAGCGGTTGATTAACATGACGATTACTCGATTACATCAAACGTCACCGGATATCTTTATTACATCTAAGTGAATGCTTTCTATATTTAAATTTGATACCTGTTTTGAGAATAGTTTTATAATCTTAAAATTAAATAATTTTATTCATACAGTGCTACAATGTTCTTAAACAGGTAGTAGTTAAATTAATGCAAATAAATTTCATATTCAGTGAAATCAAAGGTTTTCAGAAATTCGCTACTTTACCCTTTTCCCATCATCGTACTAATAATGGCCGGTCAAAATATAATACAATAAATAATTTTATGATTATTTTTATATTTGCAGAAAAACAGTCTGCGCTTTGCATTGTTATAAGAGGTTATATTTATGTTTTCAATAATAACAACAGTTTATTTTTTATTCGGCTAGCAGTGCTTTTAAAACTACTACGACTACGATCAAAAATATGCTTACATTACGTATTTTGGTGGAATGTTCGTGTTATTGAAAACTTACTCTTAAATTTATTCGTAACATATCTACTCTCAAAAATGTATATTAATATAATTATTTGCAAAATTATTTATTGATATTACTCCACTATAGAAATATAATATTTACAAAAGTTTTCTACATTACTTGGTCTTGAGGTCTTGGTCACAATCGCAATGCAACCCACATTACACTTATGTTGTGAGAGTAATTTGAGAAATATTATCAAGGCGCTTTTAAATTTATACTGTTATTATGTAGGTATACAATAAGCGCTGTCTATGTCAGTTTTTATACGTATTTTTCAATTTACCCATTAATTTATGCACTATAAAACTTATACAGGGTGATTCACAACTTCGTGCATATAGTTAAATGGTATTTATAGTAGTACCTACTCAACTTACTGATCATGGAACAAAATATTTTTTTCCAAAATTCGTAGTTTTGGGCAGTTTTCACAAGAAGCACATTTTTAAAAACACTGGATTGTTGATTGTATAATGGATATCTGAAACTATGATTGGAATAAAATGAAATTTTAATTAGGTAATTGTGTAATAGTGCAATGGGGCAAGAATAGCAAATTTATTAAATTCCATTTGTGACCCAAAACTGTTTGATTAAAAAACCTGGTTACTAAAATTGTGAATTTTTTAAAAATTCTGCCAGTTTCGTGATAAGTGAGTTGAGCACTATATGCTATTAAAATATATGAAAAGGAAATACGAAATAATTCCTTGGTTGTTGGATAACTGGCTTTATTTTAAATCGATGTGATATTTTATTGCGACCTTTCGACCAAAATCCTGGCCATTTTCAAGCAAAAGTAGTTACATTAATTTAAGCGTTGAATTACAGAATTAAATTGTCAAATTTAATCCTTAAAGTGATCCTCTACTCATGGCAGAAAACGTCAAAAACATTGATTCCGCACGCTATTCTATAGCGTTTTTTTGTTTTGTTAATTTCTTTTTGTAGATTGTACTTTTATCTTGAACAATATGTTGTGATTATTATATTTAACAAAACAATAAACGCTGTGGAGTGGCGCGCGAAATCCATGTTTTTTGCTGCTTTCTAGCACGGTAGAGGATCGTCTCAAACTAAGTTTTCCTAATGAAGTGTGTACACAATAAAAATATTTAAAAAGTTATAAGTAAATCAACTATTTTTTTAAGTTTAAAGGTTATTTCTATTGTTACATAAATCGATTTAATTGCTACGATGCCAATTTAGTAATCACTAATCAGAATTGTTCATCAGACTTCAGACATTTAAAAAATTTGATTCACCCAAGGATATTCAGTCAGTTACATGGCGACACTAAATATTTAAGCTTATATAACGAGAACGACACTAATAATGCAAAATTCATTAATTCTAACCTTAAAGCAATTGTAATTCATTAACTACGCCAACTTGTCAGTAGTATACGTATACAGCAATCACTCATGTTTAAATATACGAAGCTAACGCCACAGTGGAACATGAAACTCCACTTGTGCTGGCACCTTATGTGCACTTGTCCTAGGGATCACAATGGCATGTAACGACAACAATGGGAACAGGTGTTACATGCTTTGTTGATCATGTGTGAAAGTAAGTTTCATTCATAGAACGCATGTAGAATCAGACGAGTGTGGATAATAGCTGCACTTTGCCTGAGTTGGCCTTTCCTGCTATGGGTTTACGTGATTTCAGAAGACTGGTAAGAAAGTTTATTCGTGACAAAGAACATGTACTGTACAGATATGGAAATGGGAAGCAATGGGATGTGGTTTAAATAAATTGTAATTGCTAACCTGTTTATGTTAAAATTAAGCAGGAAATACGGAAATGTTACTTAATCTATTATAGTAGCATTAGCTACGTATTTAGGGTCGTAAGTGTCTTTCTCGACCACAAAACTGCCTCCACACTGAAAAGATATCAAATAGATCAATAACATCATTTTATTTTAAATAATTATCCCCCTAGGGCAGTAAATAATTATAACATCATGACAATTATGTATTACATATTATTATGTCGAAGGAAAAATTACTAAATGATTTAAACTAATTAAAGCAATAATTAACATTTGAAATCTTTAAATTTCTTATAGATCTTAAATATATAGTAAATGTCAAAACTTAAATATAGAAATTATTACATAACGAACAATGAAGCATCTTAATTTATAACTTTATATTACGTAATAAACTAAAATTATTTCTTTTATGTAGGTACATTAGTTAATTTCTATACCAATTTAATGTTTTTTTATTCTTTTTTTTATTTTTACCCCTGATAAGTAGGTAATACTACCGAGATCGGGTATTTCAAGATTCAAATTTTGGACACATAATACGACATAAAAATGTGTCAAACAAATTTAAAACTGATTGATAGAATGGCAAATGAAAGTTTATAATTATTATACAAATTATAATGAGGAGTTGGCGTTTCATTTGGTGTCGTCTTAAGAGGCCCGTCTCCCACCTGAAATCCAGCATAAAATATACTAACGTAGCGAGTGTATTGTGGCCAGTACAAGAATGTTAAAATTTTATTTCAACAAGGATTTAATAGAGAAAGAATGGATCTACAGATGTGCCTTATTAAAATTTTGATTACAAAATTGTACATTATTATAAAAATACCGTAAAATTTAAAAAATTCCAATTTATGCAAACTTTACACGGTTATATCTCATGATAAAAATAAATTTTTAAAATTTTAAAAAGATACATCTGTAGATCCATTCTTTCTCTATTAAATGTTTATAAAAACATTATCCTGAAGTCAATAATAATCTGACAGTTTACTCGCAACGAAAACACTTTACAGTATTTTTCAACTTCAAAATGTCATTGCATAGCTAGGATGCGGCAAAGTTCGAGTTTCGGGCTGCTTTCAGGCAGCCATAGTAGGAAAAGAGTGAAATAGAAAAAATAGTAAAATCGAGAGTATGCTAGGAATTCGAAAAAAACGTAGACGGGCTGCTTAACTGGTCCACGGTCGCGATCGACTTGAAGTGGTAGATGGTAAACGCAATTTTTCCATCAGGAATTAATATTATCTATGCTTTCCACAACGAAGGGTCATGAAAGTATAGCATGTAATTTTACACGGTTTTAGGGAACAATAATTATTAACATACGTTATAACGTTAGGACAGAAATTTTCATGTAAAGTGATAGTGATACGAGTGAAATTAGTAAAACGGTTATAATGTTTGTGAAGTTTCCAATTTGAAGTGCATCCACTTCTTGTGCGACGAACTGTACGTCATTATGATATACGAGCCATTTATATTTGCATAGAAAAACAACATATTGATCAATATTTATTATTATAGTTTACTTTCAACTCGTATAAATAGTTTGCTCAAGTGACAGTACAGCCAAGTGTCGTAAAATGTGCAAATAAAATATCATGTTAATGTATGATCAGCTAATACACTTTAATGAGGATAAATAATAATAAATTGCGTAGCATAGTTTGCTTTTTCTAATTAATTTTCTCAAATCACAAAAAATCAAATATTTGTAAGTTAAAACAACAGTAGAATTTCAAATGTATATTTTTATACTAGGTAATAAACTGATAGGTTTTTAGAAAATATTCAATATTCAACCACCATAAATTTTAATTTATCTTTATGTTATACAAAGAATAAATTTATTGAATTTATTAGAGAACAGAAAAAACATGGAACTAATTCTTTTGACATTATAATATACGTTCATATCTTTCACACCTATTCTATTGACCATTAAAATTAGAAATCAATATAACTAGATAATTAATAATGCTTAATTTTCTTTCAACAATTTTCAACATTATAATCTAGTTTTAAAATGAACATAAGTTCGTAGGAAATACATATTTTGATTAAAAGCTAAATGTTAGAAATACACATATTTATTTATACAAGAGTTCTACATGGTACAAACGGTATTAGGGCAGTGTATTTCTTGTACTGAGGATTTATAGGCACAAAAAAAATTAAAAAGGTATACCTTATGGGGTAAATAGGCAAAAAAAGGTCACAATTTTTTTTAAATATGCAATAAAAGTGCATTATATTGATAAAAAAAATTCCGTGTATCTATTTAATAATGAATTTTGGCATTTTAGTAAAAAGAAATATTCAAAGGAACTGCGACAACTGAATTTTTTTAATGTGCCAATTTACAGTCAAAATAAAATAAAAATGCGATTTAAGGGCAAAAATAAGCCAGAAATAGGCCAAAAATATATATAAAAACGGCAAAATTTGTCAACTTTTGCAAAATAGGCTAAATAGGCAAAATTAAATTTATCTTAAAATGAATATAAACACTAGAAACTAAAATAAATGCTATAAATTTTGTTCTATATGATACAAAAATAGGCAAAACCTTAAAAAATTCTTGCTTATTATAATTTAACATAGGTTTTGAAAGCGATAGTTTGATCAAATTAAGCGCAACCCATTGCCATTAATTGAAAAAAAAACTTAATTACTGAACTAAATCAATTGTTTTAAAAGGAAAGAAAAAAATAAATTAAGTACTGAACTCAATAATATAATTTATTGTATTTATGAGTAGGTACCTATGTGATCTGAAAGTTTTTTCCACGTTTGTAATGTTGCGTTTTGTTCATACGTACTCAAAGATTTATAGTGTCCGTAAAGTGGAGTAGAATTTCTTTTTGCCTTAAAATGATTCCATTAATTGAGAAAAACTTGTTTACACTGCTACCAATTCGTAGAGAAAGTATTGAAGCAACTATTTGCTATTTGCGGTTTCAGTAAAAGTGAAGGCAGGAAGACAGATGTTTCATTTATCAGCCAAAGTGCAAGGGTATCTTACAAATGTCGACATTGCTGCACTGGCGAAAGTATGCATAGATTGCCACTGTTGTTTTATAAAACATTTAATTTTCACATTTTAAATAAGGTGTTACAATACCTAATTGATTATGCCCATATATGTAAAATTTTTATCGTGTATTAATTAATTGGAAAATTCATATACTGGTATTGTTTCGAAAATAAATAAAAAATGTCCGGTAGAAAACAGCTAGATAAACTAGGAAATTATTTACATCTGCGATGATTTCAACGACTGGATGGAAGACAAGATTGAAAGAAAATTATGAATTTTTAACTAGTAATTAATTAGGGAAGGTACCTTAGAACTTATTTGCAAATAAAAATGTGTAAGTTTATAATCAAATGTATCGCCACACCTTTATTAGGATGTGGCAGCTTCACAGATCATAGATCGGTGTAGGTAAATATAATATACTTTTTCTACAATCGTGCGGGAAATAGACATTCTAACACTCAAAATGAATGGGGAAATAACCAATTCTAGCACTAGTGCGGAAAATAAAAAAATGTTGATTTATTTAATTATTGTTCTGGAAGTAACCGACATATTCCTTAAAAGTAGTTACATAATATGAATTATAAACTGTCAAAAACTTATTTTTAATATTATGTTTTTGAAGACGATTACAGAAATTTTTTGTAATACATGCCGAAACTCTGAAACTTCATCATGCAATGAAGCAGGCGAACTTGCATTAGTTTCAGAATCACTCATTTCGCATATAAATTACAAAATATTTATTTACGAACCAAATGCGGAAAGATTTTTATGCCACATGAGCGGTTTTTTGAAACACGAACGAAGCGAGGGTCTCATTTACGCGAATGCTGGGATGGGTCTTCTTGCAAGAGGTTTGTGCAATGTTTTTTGTAACGAATAAAACTATAATCAAATTAATTAAAGTTACGAATATACAATAAATTTTTAAAAAAGGTGGTACCTACTACACAAGTCCGATTGACTACACTGGGAAATTGACATTTCCGATTGTCAATTGCGTGCTTAATATGTTATTTCCTAGGTTATGAGTATAAAAATAACTATTATGCGTGTTTATGCTATTATTTTTCGAAACAAAAAACAAAACTAAGGTTTGTTTTGCTAATCTGATTATTATTCAATGTTCATTATTATTAAATCTGAATATAAACATGTATTTATCGTTTGGTAACAATAATTGCATTAAAATTTTAGTGAATAAAATAAAGAAAATGACTTAATTTCCTTGTATTTAAATCAGTAATCAAATTTAAACCCAGCAACCCATTGCATACTGCAGTAGTCTCATGAGAACAATTTCCGCATCCGCAATAAAACAAATTCTTCATTGACATGTAAGGCTCAAGGTTATGAGCTGACCAAATATGACAGCTTCTGATTTTCATGCAGCTCATATTATTTATTGAATTCATACGCGTGCCTATAATTGACGAGTAGGAAAACACCTGCGTACGCTCCTGGCTTCGTACACAAGGCTGCATTCAACCATCAACTCTTTACTCTTTGTCAGTTGGCTCTCGGTGCTCACCTGATGATGTCTAATTCACGTAGAAATGCAGCGCGTTCGAATACGGTTGACTTTTGAGGTTATGTTGAGTATAAACAACAGTTTTGAGTGATTTATTTATTGCGGTTCAAGTGTTTTACATATTTTTGGCTGTATACGTGATTATCTAATTTATTAAATGTATATTCGGATTCAGTTGACTTTTGAGGTTATGTTTTCGAGTATAAACAATAGTTCTGAGTGATTTATTTATTGCGGTTCAAGTGTTTTAAATATTTTTGGCTGTGTACGTGCTTGTCTAATGTACTAAATTTGTATTCCGGTATTTTATTGAAGTGTTGTCAACATAATAATTATTTGTGTAAATGTGTTGCATTCAAAATCATTTTAATCCAAGGTTAAATACTGATGTCATTATAAGTGCTGTGTCCTTTAATTATTTACTGTTTATATAATTGCGTTCATTAATAATCAAAAATGTCAATGTATCGATTTGTGAAAGAAGGTAACTCGAACCTACCAAATCAAAGATTGTTCGTGCAAGGAACCAGTGCGTCCTCAACTTTAGGTCCTGCCATAACAACAGACCTTTCACACCCTAACAAGGATGTACAAAGTCTGCAGGCTGTTTACACAAAAAGGCGTGTCTCAACTGAAGTGCTCGGTAGCTCTTTAGAATCAACAAAAACTAGTAGGCGTGGGGAAAACGGCACTCGCCGGATTACAACTAGAATAGTGCGGAAAATAACAACCCTTACTCGAGGTGAAGAGCGAAGCGTCACTGAGGATTTACTTAAACAAGGGCAAATCAGGGATGTTAGAGTTAGACACCGTGGTACTACTGACGCAGCGCCGAGAGCCATCAAACCGAAAAGAGTCAAGGTGTGTGCTTATTATATTACCGACACAATGATGGATATTGTGTCGACTATTTCACTGTAGATTACAATCGACAAATATTTGCAATTAAAATGATAGGTATTCATTACTGCATTTAGAAACAAGACATTGGCACTGGCGTCATGTTATATTTATATTTTTCAAATAGAGTTATTTTAATAAATTCATTTATTCTAATAATATAATGGTACAATCGACACATCGACAGTATAATTAAATAAAAATCAAGAACATATTAAGCGACCCGTCTACGTTTTTTCCGAATTCATATAATACTCTAGATTTTACTTATTTTCCTATTCCAGTCTTTTCCCCGCTACTACAGCTCATACTTTGCCGCATCCTAGTATTGTAATGTCAATTTGAAGTTGAAAAATACTGTTAATGTCAATTTGAAGTTAAAATGCTGTAAAAGTGTTTTCGTTGCAAGTAAACTGTTAGTTTATTATTGACTTCAAGATAATGTTTTATAGACATTTAATAGAGAAGGAATGGATCTACAGATGTGCCATTTTAAAAATAAATTTCTGTCAGGAGATGCAACCGTGTAAAGTTTGCATAAATTGGAAATGTTTATGAATTTTTCGAAATCTTTATAATCATGTACATGTCGGAGTTAGCAATCATGTTAACTGTAAAAATAATTAATGATATAGGAATGCAAGCGTGCTGTTATTATCGTGTTCGTTTGTTCGAGTAGCACGTGCCCGGGAATTGCCATCTTTCCGTATCGTCACAGTTTGTATATCACGTTTAATTGCTCCATGACATGAGTGGTGAATGTGTGATTTATTTGGTTATTCGATTAGTTAATAATTGCGCCTTTTAATAGTTTTATTGACCACGTAACTGATTATCAATAGTCCGCTCCGCTCGTACTTCGACATAAAAATTTTGTATTAAAATTTAAAAAAGGCGCAACTATCAATTAATCCTTTAAGTATATAATTCTTGTTGAAATGAAATTTTGCCATTCTTGTACTTGCCGCAAAACAGTCGCTACTTTAGTACATTTTATGCTGAATTTTAGGATGTAGACGGACCTCTTAAGACATCCTTTATTAAAATTTAAATAAGTAAATTATTATTATTCCAAGTGGTTACATTTCACTATAATAATATCAAGCATTCTAAAATTAGGAGTTTTTTCCTGTTGAACGGTTTTCGAGATGATATTACTTACTATCAAAAATATAAAAAATTATTCAACAAAATCAAAACAAGATTAAGATAAGACATCATCTATTAAAATCGAGATTAAAATTTAAATAAGTAAATATGGTTCCAAGTGATTAAATTCCGCTATAATAACATCAAGCATTCTGTAATTGGGAATTTTATACTGTTGAATGGTTTTTGAGATGGTTCCTATAAAAAATAAATTCAACTAAATGGTACCAGAGGCCGCTTGAAAAGTATAGTTTTACTTCTTTATTTTCTTGTTAGTTCTACGTCTACATAACGAACCGGCCAAACTTGAAATATTTAGAATGTTCCCAATCCTAACTACTAAATTTAGTCCACGACTAACGAATATTATCATGTACAGTTAATTTCCTAATTGTGTTAAAGTTCACGATTTTCAAAAATGCTCTCACAATCTGCACATTATCTTAAAATTGTGTTATATTTTTTAACCTAGCATTTGAAAAGAGTAAATCAAATCGCTATAGTTGTAGTTCGATTGGTCATCTGTTTTGGAGGTCAACAATGTCAGATCGTGATCAATCCGAATGTAGTTCAATATCATAATTCAAGGTGATACCGGTGTCACTCAATACGGTCATCGGTGTATGTTGTGGATGTTTGTGTTGGGCGTAATGATATGAAGAATTTTTGTAGTGTAGGCAGATATCTTCCTCGCTTTCGCCTTTTTAAGTAAACTATGCAATATTGTTTCGTAATCATTGTTTATGTGTTTGTTTTGATTTGAAATCGTACCGCGTAACTAGTGAATATTTAATTTTTTACTGCATTACCTACTCTGACTTCGTACATCTATTACCTATCTATGTTATTCAATAGAAATTTAAACAAATGAAATTTTAAATACATTTTTATGAAGTTATGTATCATGCCTTTTACTAAAAGCTTTGTTCCATAACAATTGAAACAATAAACAATAGACAGCATATTTGGTAGAAACCTAGAAACGCCTTCTATTATTTTAGTACTATGCTGTAACCATTTTCTTGAAAATTACATCTGAAGATTCTACCAAAATTCTGAATCCTGGAAAAGAAGAAGTTTTCTTCTTTTCAATGAGAATTACCTGTTAATTTGCAGTGTCGCTAAATTGAATTTACAATGAGTCTAGGAAAAGAAGAATTTATTTATTGCTTTAAAGTTTAAACAATGAATTTATTTTTTTCAAGATTCAGAATCTTGAAACTTTTTCTTTTCCAGGATTCAGAATCTTGGCAGAATCCTCGTGCGAACAGGGCTTCATGTTCTTGCTTGTTAGATTTGTGTTTGTGTGTCTCGTAACAAGTTTGTGAAGAGTAGGAATGCAAAACTTTTAGTAAAAAATATAACTGTTTTTACGAGTATTTTATGAGCAGTATGTAAACGTAAACTTGTTTAACTGTTCTTTTAAATTTTGTACATTATGTTCGGTTATGCACTGACATTTTATCTTTATTTTAAATGTATTTTCAAAGACGAAGAAAAGAAATAAACAAACATAATGTTCATATAATAGTTATTAATGTAACACGCAAAATAGAGTTTAGAGGACAAATCTATTTACGGACGAGGCGCTAGCCGAGTCTTTCAATTAGGTGAGTCCTCTAAAACTCAGTTTGAGTACGTGTTACATACAAAAATTTTTAGTATATGCTCTCCGAATTTGTATAGTAACTATTTAAAATTATTTTATAATGTAACTTTGAAATTAAATTTTGAAAAACGTAGGCGAGGAAACAATGAAAATCACTGAAAGTAATCCTACAGCTAATTGCCTAGGAGTACGTTATTTTTAAGATATTATTTTATTTTGAGGAGTTCAAACAGTTCGCAAATTAACGATTTTAGAGAGTATATACTAAAAACAAAATTTATCGTAGGTATACCTAATATTAATAATAAATCCCACGTCTCATGGTGAAATAGGCACAGCGGAATACCGTTAAACTCATTCTTATTTTTTTTATTCTGGTCACTTCTTTATTTGCCTAATCTTATCAGTCCTATCATAATAAGTACTTACTACAATATGTGTAAGCTGTAGCTTCCTTTCTTTCCATTAGACAATATGACAGCAATAATTTCATCGCCATTATTTTAATTCTAGATAGAGAAAGTATTTTAATCGCATATTTGACTAGTATACTTTATTGAATTTTACGAATTTGTAATATATATAATTTTGGTATTTAGGAATAAATTATGATTATATATATATATATATATATATATATATATATATATACGTTACTTAGGTAGGTTGTTGGGAAATAAGATTCGTGATCGAATATCTAATTCCAGGCCAAAAAAATGTTATTTTTGCAACCAGCTGACAAAACCTCGGACAAAATTAAAAAGATGTTTTGAAAATAATAATTTTGTAGGGTATCTAGGTACCAATAAATATTATCGAAAATATTACAACGTTTTATTTTAAAATCATGACATTTTAACTTATATTTCAATTTATGTTTGTATTTGCTATAATTATATATTATAGCACTCCATGTTTTGAGTTACGTACTATTGGTATATAAACATAGATGTTTACAAAGTTACCTTCCAAGTAGAATTGCACCTATATTCAAGTATGACATCATCTGATGAATATGTAGAGCTGTAGTAAATCAAATCACACCTAAAGAATTTTTTATCTCCTTTCTTGACCAGGTCACTGCTGGGATATGATCTCATTCCGGAAAGATGTGACATCATCGTGTAAATGTACCTACTTTGCATATAACACGATGAAAAACAATCAAATAAAAAGTAAAGATAGTAAAAACTTTTTAAAAACGTGAGAAATTTTAATGCACGTATAGAACACATTATTACTTTAGCAAATAAAATTGTTTTGTCTAGTGTTATAATTAGGTAGGTACCAGAATTTACCTATTAAATATTATTGTTTGTAAATTATTTTTTCAATTTCATTTTTAATACCTACTTAATTTGTTGTCCAAAAAGATATGTATTAATAAACAAAATAAATGATAAGGATTTTTTAATTGCCGAAATGATTTATGGGGGCAATATTAAATATATTATTGTTCCGAACTATAAAAAAATAATTATAATTGGAATATTTATATATTCTGCAATAAGTTAGATAATTGATAATATGAGTACAGGTGTATCTTCTTGGTTCTTGAGTCTGTTATATCTATACCTATTATATACTACGTTATAATATCTTCCTACAGATAACACGAACGTGTATTTAAACAAATTAGCATGGAAACTGGTATAATATATATTATTGCTATAAAGAATATAAAGTACCTACCTATAGGTATGTGGTATAATGATTGATATATTAATATTTTAATATCGAAACATCTTAAAACTGTTTATTCTTTTTTATTAAAAACAGAAACCGCATTTATTTAACGATTATTTGTTTATAACTTCTTTTATATAATGAGCAGGGTTGCACTAGTTGACTTGATTTTCAAGCTACTTGAAATGACTTGACTTGAAATCAAGTCAAAATAGAATCCGAAAGTCATGTCAAATAAAGTAGTGAATCAAGTAGTAAAATGTCAAGTACCTACTTGATACTTGAAAATGAAGAAGGAGAAAAATTAAGTATTTCCTCAAGACTATTATTCACAAAACCAAATTAAAATCTGAATATTTTTTACAAAAAATAATACGTATGCAAGAAAATAATAAAACTACAGCGTTGGTGTGTAGTTACAAAATCGTAATAACGATAGTAAATCAAGTCAAGTAAGTAATGAATTTTTAAAAGCTTGATTTTCAAGTCAAGTCAAATAATTCACATAAACGTCTAGCTACTTGACTTGATGAATCTCCAATAAAATGATAATCTCTAATTAAATCAGAATTCTAATAAATGAGAATCCCTAATAAAATGATAATCTCTAATAAAATGATAATCTCTAATTAAATGAGAATAAAACACATTCTCTAAATATTTGTATTATATTTATTTTCATGCATTGATAACATTATTTATATTTCGTAAATTTTATTGGATTTGTAAAGGACTTCCATAATAATTTTACAATTTTATTGTTGTAACTTTTAGATTCACTGAATATAAGTAGATATTTCCGTTAGAGGTTAGAACGTTAGAAGTTAGATTATTTGGTAAGCAGAAGGCGTAACGTTTCGCACATTTGGTAGCATATGGCTCACGCTTCCTGTCACATCACTCGGCCAAGAGTGGTGAAGAGGGGGGTCAATGTCTTACAGAACTTAACAATTAAAATCTACTTTACTATGATTCCACTTTAAGATTACCATTAGTTTATAATACCTTGGCATTGATAACGTCATCATTTAAAGTCAATAATGAACTTTTTATCAGAACTAAAAGAGAAAGCGTTGGTAATTATTAAAAATTTGCAATTAACAATGATGTTAATTGTTGCGCACTTGTCAACATGTTTGTTGTTTAGCTTTTGTTTAAAAATGCTTGTTTGGTGTGGCCTTTTTATTGCCTGACTTTTAATACAAAAGAAAACAGCAATAGTTTGTTTTCTTATACGGTAGACTTCCTTTAATACAAATACATTGATTAAGAATAGTGATAAGAATAATCTGATAATGTAACTGTAAATATGCAACATAACGTACGTGTTAAATAAGTAGTCTACCGGCAAACAACTGTACCTACAGGCACTACAAATGATCAAGTTTAATTATTAACCACGCTACTTCTTTCAATAATGAATACCTACTGTACATATGAATATGGCTAAAAGCTTAAAATACCTATATTGTATTCAGTTTACAGTAGGTACCTATGTTAGAAATTTTCTAGCATTTGCAATAATAGCTACTGAAAACCAAAACTATAATTTTTCAATTTTTAAGATGATCTTCTGATTTTTAATACAAAAGAAAACAGCAATAGTTTGTTTTCTTACGGTAGACTTCCTTTAATACATTGATTACGAATAGTGATAAGAATAATCTGATAATGTGTAACTGTAAATATGCAACATAACGTACGTGTTAAATAAGTAGTCTACCAACAAACAACTGTACCTACAGGCACTACAAGTGATCAAGTTTAATTATTAACCACGCTACTTCTTTCAATAATGAATACCTACTGTACAGATGAATATGGCTAAAAGCTTAAAATACCTATATTGTATTCAGTTTACAGTAGGTACCTATGTTAGAAATTTTCTAGCAGTTGCAATAATAGCTACTGAAAACCAAAACTATAATTTTTTAATTTTTAAGACGATCTTCTACCGCGCCAGAAAACAGCCAAAAACATGGATTTCGCGGCCTCTTCACAGCGTTTATTGTTTTGTTAAATATAATAATCTAAATATAATATGTTAATTTGAATTTTGACAATTTTTGTTATTTTTTGAACACAAATATCTTCTATTTTAAGACGAGTTTAAAAAATTCGGTTATTTCGCAGATCCAAGCTTTGTTGACAACATATTAAAATTTGAAGTTAATTCACAAATAAATAAAATCTGTGCAGTGGCGCCCGAAAACCATCTTTTTTACAAATATTGCACTTTTTATATGGATCCCTAAATTATTTTCCTCCTCAAACATAAATTTTTTGTTATTATTATGTTTAACAAAACAATAAACGCTATAAAATAGCGTGCGGAATCAATGTTTTTGATTGTTCACTGCCTTTGTTTTCGGATCTATTTTTTATAAATAAGGATTTTCACTAAACTCATCGTCTCTATCTTTATTATTGCAAGAACATATCGGCAGTTAATTCGTTGAGTATTCAACACTTAATTTGTTTCACAAGAGTACAAATAGAGTACAAATTTGCAAGGCGACTTACATAACTGTACTTCTACATTGTTTGTATTGTAAGGACATGTATGTAAACATGTGACTTAAAATAGACTACATCCCAGCAAAATTTCAAGGCCAGGAATTATTATCCTGTCAGTTAGTCATGGCTCTTTGTTGTATTTTAGTATTTACTTGCTTCTGCAGAGAATTGTTTGTAAATTAATATGTAATTATTTAAAACCGGAAGGCATTATTCATCCAATAACTTTATAGGTTGTCCATTTATAACTCTAATTACAGATTGTCGCTAAAGGGTACGATAATTTGCTATTCAAATTTTAACTGTGATTATATTGTCCACCATTATAAATCACTAACTACTTAATTCAATTTTTTCTTTCCTGTTACAAGTTTTCTACTATAATTTTTAAGTGGTCTGCTTTTAAAACGTAGTACTCTTAAACAATTCCTGAACTAATTATGTATTTTATGTTCATTAGTACCTATTGTAACTTACTTTTAATTGTATGTAAATTTACATTTTAAGACTAATTAAGTTCGGGAATTTCAACAACAAAGCTATGAATTCCGTCAAATTTGTTCTGTGAAAATTGCTTGCATAAAAACTTTTAAAGCTCCGTTAGGAATTCTTCAGATCAATAAAAATCGTATTGACATTGTTATCTTACTCGATGAGTAACGGTTAATCTTCACATCATAATTTAATCCACCCACTCTAATTATTAGGTTCAGATTGAAAGGCTGAGGAAACGCTGACTTGCAAATTAAATGGATTAATTGAACTGTTGATTTTTTGTTCGTTCCTGTATTGAAAGCAGGATATAAAAACCAAAGTAAAACAAACATTTCATCCAATGTCTTGTTTCTTCAGTTCCTGTTAGTGCTTAAGATGCTTAAGTTAAGTGTGCGCAGCGTAACTACTTTTTTACTTACGTACGACATTCCCTGAATAAAAATATCCAAACAGTTTAAATAGCACAATTAAATTAAACGTTAGGCATGCTTTTTCACATAATGTTGTTACATTTTATTTCATTTCTTCTGTTTAAAGTAAAGATATTTTTGGTAAACTAGCAATTAATTTGGTTGAGATAGGAACAAGGTTTTCTGAAGCTATCTAACCAAATACATTTTGTTAGATCCTACTACAAAATTCATCATAACAATTAAAATATTTGACTACTCGTGGTATAATAAGTGTAAAAAGAAAGAGTTTTTGTATTTATTTATTTATAAGAATCCATCCTACAGGATTTAAAATCTCAATTACAGGACGATTATAACAATAAACATAAACATAATATACAAATGCGTGAACATAAACTACAAAAATTTGAAATATAAGAAAATAATTATAAGAATATAATTTAAAAATACATAATGTAAAAGTTATGTTAATAAACAATTTGAAGCAAAACGATATTAAAATTGTAACATGCTTTTAAATTTGTAATACGAGTTAGCAAATATATAAATAGCTAAGTAGGTATTATTAAAATGGGAACATAGTTGTCTTAAAGGAGACTTTAATTAATAATTTGTTCCGACTGTGGTAAAGTTAAAAATTACTTTATACCGAGAAGATTGCCTAGGTACATTAATTGGAATTGAATATAGTAGGTATATTGGAATGGTCTAGCATACAGTTCAATAATTTAAATAAATATAAACAAGATAGAGTTTTTCTTCTATCTGCGAGAGATGCTACATTAAGTTTTTGAAGAAGATTGTCATAGGAGTAGTCAAAACTGGAATATTGATTGGAAAATATTTTATTTGTCTTTATTTTAGATACCGGTGAAATTTTTGTCCGATATTTCATTTATAAGCGATTCAATAGTCACCAATTGATTACTATCCGTAACTATACATCAAATGCATGTTTGCTTATTTGTTAATTGGTTAATTTGACTGCTTTACTTATACAAAGGTTATCGTAATTAAGTATGTTCGAACTTGACATTGATTTTGGTAATTTAAAACTGACAATTGGTCAGGTCAACAACTCCACACACCGACATTTAAAGAGCAATTCATAATATTTTACGTATTCGTTCCAACGGAAGTATGCCTCATTACATTTATATGCTGCTCATGGATTCAAATTCGTATGAATTGGAATTACATTTAGTTTTCTGTAAATTTACTTCGAAAATAAGACAAGCATTAATTTGATTCACAAAAATTATTGTATTCAATTTTGACGTTTTAAACTGCTATTTTAACTCCATAGCAACATCTTTAAACAACAGTTTATTCACAAGTGGATTAAAACTTTTTAAATCACTCAACACATTTTTAAATCACTCTGATGTCATTATTTCGTGAAAATGCATAAAAACAATGACAACTTGCCACTGACGACTACTTTGATTTTTTTGTTATGTCAAAATAAATTTTTAATTAATATATTTGAAATAATTTCGTCAAAATTGAATAAAATATTGTATAAACCATGTGAGATACAAATGTTTATTCACTCGAATAAATTATCATACTCGCCCTTCAGGCTCGGGGGCTAAACTTTCTTCTCTTGAATAAACATTCATATAAGTGTATAAATATCTATTATATTGTTATTTTAAAAGTAATAGTGTACCAATATACAAATGGGTAAAAGCATTTTATGAAATGTCATTAATTACATTTATTACTTCAATTTATAAATGTTATAAATGAATGGTATTAAAATATCTATAGAGAAACTGTACTCAATTATTAAAATTTACGGTTTGCTATAAGTAGAAAGTATGTGACAATATACGTAACTTTTGTTGTATCTACATATTACCAAGTCGAGAAATTTAATTCTAAAATAGACATTTAGGTACGTACACTTATCATAGTTACTTAAACTGTTATAGTCAAATATGGAAATGTATTAGTGACGGAGATATTTAAATTGTTTATATGGAAAAGTAATTTACAAGTATGTCTCTTACTGTTACGAAGTTACCTACTGCTTTTATTTACATAATATCGTGCTAGTAAAATTCTATATATTCAAGATCTAGTTTCTTGTACGTAGTTATTATAACTGCTACTATAGGCATACATTAGACTCGACATTAGATATGATGGATATTAAAATTTCTTGTTTGTAACAACAACAAAACTAATTGGAATCAAAATAGTATTTCGTATTTGCGAGGATATTTTTTTTGCCAACTTACTGTATTTCTTAAAATATGTAAGTAGTATGTTTCTAAATAATGGGTCGTGTTTTATATATTTTTTTAAGAATAACTTTGAATTATATTAAACTTGTAACTATTATCTAATCATAAATTATTTTCTATTATTTTTTTCATTAAATAAATAGGGCTTGGATCTTGGACGATTTCTTAGTAGAGTTGTTTTAACTCGAGTTTTACTTTTATCGCATTTTATTAAACTAAGACAATTTTCAAATCATCATTTTCTTCATAATACTCCAGTCAAATAAAACTGTATTTTGTAGTTATGTGGAAAAAATTAGTAATAAGCGGAATTTTGATACATACCTTAAATAATAAATAAATTACAATAAAATATTAAAAATTCATTTAAAAAAAGATGTACCAACAGGCAATGGACAACCAAATATAAAAATATTTTTGTGAGTCGTATGTTTTCTAATATAAGTATAATCGGAATTCATTCTATAAGTTTTATAAAACATTGTCAATTTATGGAAAATTTGATTTTCCTAGTTTAAATTAGATTTGCCTAATAACTAGTTTAGACTGTAAAAACTTTTCGTATTTGGTATTTTGTTTAACTATTTACAGAAACAAATTTATATAACTTATACAATACAGAGTGTAATTTTACTTCGAGAAAAAATGTATGAGTAGGTATATAATATATTACATAACGTGGTCAGAAAGAATTTTTGAAAAATTCGCGAAATTAGGCATACCACTGAAGTAGCGTTTTTTTTTTTATTGAAAGCAACATAATTTACTAGACGTTGTGTATAGAACTACTTATTGTAATATTGTAGTAGATTTGAATAAAATATTTAAATGGTATTAAAAGTTTTCACTTTTCTTTAAATAAGTTGCCCTTCTTTTTGCGCATTTTTAGAAAATTCTTTATGTTCCACGGTCAGTATCATATTACCCTTTAAAGTTTTCCCCCGAAGTATAATTAAATTACATCCTGTATAGAGTTTACTACTCTGTAAACTGACTGCTGCTATAAATGTTTTCATAACATAACTGAAAGCATGAATCTTCGCTTAGCTTTACTGTAACATATTCCAATGTTCTCAAATGTAATAAATCGCTGCTTCATTCCAGATCAGTGACATCGTGGTGGGTCAGGAATCGAATGTCTCCGCACGAGAGGCGCTGCTGCGCTGGGCGCGGCGCTCCACGGCCAAGTACCCAGGAGTTCGTGTCACGGACTTCACGGGGTCGTGGCGGGACGGCCTGGCCTTCAACGCCATCATCCACCGCAACCGACCCGACCTGGTGGACTGGCGCATGGTGCGCACAAGACACGTGCGCGAGCGCCTTGAAACCGCCTTCCATGTCGCTGAACGCGAGTATGGTGTCACCAGGCTGCTTGATCCCGAAGGTACTACTTATTCAATGTTTACAATAGTTACGTTAGTCCAACAGTTTCGGTTTCAATTTGAATTTGAATACAGCTACATGGCTACTCGTAGTTATTCGTAAGCGTAATTTTTACTGAACACAATTTTTCCCGATTTTTCCTAATCGTCCGTAGCGCTGGTGTCAAATTGTTGTACCCACTTCAATCACAAAAAATAATGTTAATCAGGACATCAGGGGCAATCTTTATCATATTTAATGTGGAGCTCAAGAAAGGTATTAGGTTGTTTATTTAGTTCAGTTAAACCAAACCTAAAATAAGTCAATGTATGTCAGAAACTGAACCTGATAGATAGAGTAAAATTCAGATATCTAGGACCCTGATCTGCGCGAGAAGGCGGAGCTTATCATGTACTGTCCGTTTTACAAAAGTGGAGCTAGCGAGTATATGGTACGCTGCACTTCACTTAATTTTCAAAGAAAACTAAAATTTAACTCAATCACAATCAATTATAAAATTCACAGCGTTACACGAAGCAAAACACTACGAACGTCAACATGAGAGTAACAGATATTGAAGCTGATGTTCCATAGAACAGGTAGTAGCGTAGTTTCCTCTTATTTATCATCTATGCCTCTCTTTCTAAGACGAGAATTCGTACTTTGCGCAGGGTTCTTTTTAACTGAATTTACCTTTAGTACAACAATTTGGCACTAGCGCTACGGACTAACGTTGGACGCGTGAGTAACTTTTTGGGCACGATCACGCACGCTTACCAAATTGAAAACTGAATCACGCACGTTATTTTACGTTTAACTAACGATCACGCACGATGGGTCACGGTCGGGTCACAGGTGTGACATGACCATTACATGTCATTCATGCTCACTATCTAAATTTTCAAAATTTCACGACCCGTGCCCACCTCTACTACGGATGATTAGGAAAAATATGTGAAAAATATACCACATTAGTTGAACAAATCAGATGTATGGAGCTCTTATGGGAGACATCATTAATTTAAACGGATAAAATAAATGCACTCTACTGTAGTGAGTAATGCTCGGAGTAATGATCTATATTACTAAAAATACCAAATCTTCATTGATTATGATTATCATTCTCTTTCATGCGTATTATTCTCTGAAAGTGGCTTTACTCTTGTCAATTGTATTTGATGTGAAGTAAAGAGTTAAACAGATTTGAAATTTTTAATACTATGCAGAAAAAAATGTTAGCTACGTTTATTGACCTATAATCATATGGAGCACTTTTGAACAGGAAATCATCTAACTATGTCATTTTAATTTAGAAACGACATATCCTATTGAATACGCTTTTATTTTCCTGTCAATTTCAATCTTGTGTTTAATTCAATGGACATTGAATTTAACATTATAATGCGTAAAAGGAAATTTATATTATCCCATGAAGTAATTGTATTTCACAAGAATCAAGTTGCAACAATTTAGCACGTATTCCTTTCGTGCTTAAAATGTTAAACTCTGATATCATCTGATGTTTACCATTTGTATCCGTTGCGATTCTACACTTGTTTTTTGTCTCAGGTTACATTTGTAATACGATCAAACGTTATTGCTTTAAATTAGTTAAACTGTCTTTAAGAATTTAATAAACTTAAACATCTTTTATGTGTATTGCTAGTTACGGCATTTTAATAAGCTTATTGTTTTTTTTATAGATGTGGATACCCATGAAATTGACGAAAAATCAATCATTACATACATTTCGTCACTTTATGATGTGTTCCCCGATCCACCAGCAATTCATCCCTTATACGATCTGGAGGCTCAACAACGAACCCAAGAGTACCGTGAACTGGCGTCAGCGTTACACTTGTGGATCAGAGAGAAACAGAGCGTCATGCAAGATCGGACATTCCCTAATACTCTCATCGAGTTGAAAAAATTAGCTGCTGAATCTGCTCGGTTTCGAACTGACGAAATACCGCCCAGACAGCGTGATAAACAACGTCTTTCGCACATATTTAGAGAATTGGATAAATATTTCGAAGCTATTGGTGAAATTGATATCGAACCAGAGTTGCATATCGATAGTTTAGAGAAACATTGGAGTCGGTTAATGGTGTCATATCAAGAACGGGATCATGCCATCCTTGAAGAACTCAAACGGTTAGAGAGACTTCAGAGATTAGCTGAAAAAGTGCACAGGTAATATTTAAAATCATTTTCCATTTCATATTTACATTTCCGTTTTTTTTATAGAGAAATGAAACAAACTGATTCTCGATTGGATAGTCTGGAACGACGTGTCGAGGAAGAATCAAAGAGATTAGACCGTATTCATCCATTAGAAGCAAAACATAATGCAGATATGTTAGAGCAGGACATTAGTGCCACAGAACAAGTCATTCAAGGATTGTTCACTGATGTTCAAACCCTCAGGGATGGACGTTATCCTCAGGCTTCTGAATTACATAAAAGGTAGAAATTTTATTCTGTTATGTTGTATTTTGTATTATAATAATTAGACTAAAACAATTAAGTTCTTTTCAATATAAATATTGATTTCTTTTTCTTACAGAGTTACGAAATTGCACCAGAGATGGGTTTCCCTTCGATCCCTTTTGCACAATAAATTATTGAGTCCCTTAGCTAGTTTATCATTCCCAGTGGAAGAACGTACTGTTACTCGTCAAACCAGAACTGTAATAGAAACTCGTAATGTAGATACAAATCCATACTTCAGAGCATTGCAAGAAGCTACCGAATGGTGTCGTACTAAATTGAAACAGTTGCAAGAAGCTGACTACGGTTCAGACTTACCTTCCGTCCAGCATGAATTAGATGTTCACCAACGAGAACATAAACAAATTGATCAGTTCCACTCTAAAGTGGAAAGTTGCGCTAAAGCTAAACTTAATTTCCATGGCGAAGAGCTTGTTTTGTATAGCCAGCATTTGAGTCAATTACAAAAAGTTTACGCCGAATTGTCTGCACTTTCAAACAATCGATTATCTGATTTGGACAGCTTAGTAGACTTCATTCAATCAGCCAGTAATGAGCTAATCTGGTTGAACGAAAAAGAAGAAACTGAAGTTTCCAGAGATTGGTCGGACAAAAACTTAAATGTGTCTTCCATTGAACAATATTACGAAGTAAGTAATCATTTTGTATTATTTCTGATTTTAAACTATTAAGTACTAGATATTTAAGTAACAGTTTAATAATTTACATATATGATTATCCTAGCAAACGTATGGATCAGGTGTCGAGGTAATTTAATATTTTATTCAGTTTTGTTTTGTAATTAAATAATTCTAACATTAAAATTCTATTTTTTGTAGTCGCTCATGAGTGAACTGGAAAAACGTGAGATCCAATTTACCGCCGTCCAAGATCGTGGCGAAGCATTGGTTCTGCAACATCACCCTGCAACCAAGACTATTGAAGCATATATGTCAGCTATGCAAGCCCAATGGGCTTGGGTGCTTCAACTAACCTTGTGCCTTGAAGTTCATTTGAAACATGCTACTTTCTATCAAAGCTTCTACCGAGATATTCGTCAAGCAGAACAGTGGCTCAAAGAGTTAGTATTATTCTTCGGAAAATGATTTGTTTTTATCTTTATATTTAATTTTGAATATCTGAAATAGTTTAAATATTTTATGCCTCCGTTATCAAATACTTTGATTTTATTTTTATATCTTATTATTCATTTTTACAGACGTGATGAGGTCCTGAACACCGAATACAGTCAATGTGAATTTACCCTGGACCAAGGAGAAAGACTGTTACAAGGAATGCAGAGTTTAAGAGATGAATTGAATTCCTTCGGCGATAGTGTTCAAGTATTGACTGTTCAAGCACAAGAAGTTGTACCTCTGAAACAAAGACGTCAGCCTGTTACTAGACCACTACCTGTCCAAGCCATCTGCAACTACAAACAAGCAAATGTATGTATTCTGTATTATAATATCATCCATCATTTGTAATTTTTGCATATTTTACATTTTCTATTATTATTTTTAGATTGTAATTGAAAAAGGCGAACAGTGCACCCTAAATGACAATTCTGGACGGATCAAGTGGCGAGTACGCAGTGCTGCTGGCGCAGAATCCCAAGTGCCTGGTGTATGTTTCGTTATTCCTCCTCCTGATAAAGACGCCATTGAAGCTGCCGATAGACTGCGCAGACAGTACGATAGATCCATTGCACTTTGGCAGAAGAAACAACTGCGTATGAGACAGAATATGATCTTCGCCACAATCAAAGTTGTCAAAGGCTGGGACTTACCTCAGTTTGTGGCAATTGGTGCAGAACAACGAAATGCCATACGTAGAGCTCTAAATGAGGATGCAGATAAATTACTTGCGGAAGGAGATCCATCTGATCCGCAATTACGAAGATTGCGACGAGAAATGGATGAAGTCAACAAATTATTTGATGACTTCGAAAAGCGAGCCAGAGCTGAAGGTAAGTGATATTTATTGATAAAAATTATTTGTAATGTCCGCGCAAGATAACTTGGCGAGGCTGGGTTGTAAACAGTTGAGAATAATTATAGACGGGCAATCAACAAAAACCATAGGCGAGCCAAAAAAACATTCAACTTTGCCTAAAGTAAATAATAGGTATTTATGCAACAAGTAAGGAATCGAAGGTTGTTACGGATGTTACTTACGTATGCGAAATTTGTTGCAAGTAAGGTAGAGTTCGCACAATCTAAGAAAGGACTACTTAACTTAAAAATATTAGTTATAACCTCCGTATTTGCATGTTCTAAATTACTTCGAAACACCCCTAACCTTTTTGAGTTGGACTCGTCCAAACGAATATTTGTCTGCGCAAGTCCTTTCTTAGATTACGCGAACTCTAGCTACTGAGATTCCTTACGTGTTGCATACAATATTTTTTCTATTTTCGTTCGAATAAATGCAATTTTTTAAAATTATGAAAATAATTGCACTGGATGTAATATTTTTACGTTGTCTACGCCAATGGACAGATAAATTTAAATGCATCCCTATGATATTTTGTGCTGCATTATGTCTACCGCTCCATCCCTCTAACCAACAAGTTTAACTTTAAATGGTTGTAAAACTTGGACTCACTATTACACGCAGTGCGGTATCTAAGCAAAAGTACTGGATAACATTACATTCCTCAGCCTCGCCAAGTTATCTTGCGCGCACAGTAGTTATAATTCAACAAGAAATATGTGTTAATATAATATTTTATATTTTCTTTTCAGAGGAAAGCAAGAATGCCACTCGCATATTCAACGACCAAATTACATCCTTACAGCTGTCTTTGGATGAAGCAGAACGTATTCTTAATCAACGTGTAATGGCACCATTACCACGTGACTTAGATACACTGCATCATCTCGTACTTGAACATAAAGAATTTGAGTCTAAATTACAGTGTCTTGAACCTGAAGTTGAACAAGTTAAAGATACTTTCAGAAGTATCACACTCAAGACACCTGTAATGAAGAAATCTTTGGAGAAGATTCTTGATAAATGGAACACCATTTGGAATACATCTAATATGTACATTGAGAGGTTGAAGTGTGTTGAGATTGTACTTAATGGACTTGAAGAAAACCGAAACGTCATTACCGAATTCGAATTGAAATTAGCATCGTACGATGAATTACCTTCCACTGAGAAAGCCCTCGAAGCTGTAAGTATTTTATTTTCTTCAGCTTAGTCAAAAAATGTTGATCAAAATCTAAAACGTTTTATTTTTGCAGGTACATGAAGATCTACTTAACTTGCAATCGGCTGTAGGTCAGCAGCAAATTGCAATGGATCAATTGAATGACGATTTCGACAACGCACGTCGACTTACAGAAAAAACTCGACCGAATCAACGTGGTCCGCATTCTGATATTGAGCGAGTTGATCAAGAAGTCACTAGACTCAATACTAGATGGGGCAACGTATGCGGCCAGCTGGCTGATCGGTATGTTGAATAAAATTTAGTATTTGCCTGTATTCACAATTGACGTAAACAAACGTAACAGATTCGTATTGTAATCACATAGTTTAAAAATGTTATTGTAATTTAACATTTAACATTTTTAAAAAGTTCTTTTACGTGATTCTTACGTTTACGTTCATTATGAATTTGGATTTACTTGTACTAACTATTCATCACTGTTTCTTCTTTTTGTAGTCTGCGTGGCTGCGAACAAGCTTACAATTTGTTGAAGAGTTACAATAAATCTAAAGAAGTGGATGATAATTGGCTGGATGAAACATACGGAAAATTAAATAACTTGTCGCCAATTAAGGAAAGAGCGAAGGAATTCTTGGAACCAACTCGGGTACGTTCATTAAAATTTACTCTTTTTTTCCAAAATGTCTAATTTGTTTAAATTTATTTTCAGGCAATGCTAAATACTGTAGTTGAGCGTGCTCCTAAAATCGAACAAGTAAACGTAAATGGAGGCCGTTTCATCCGAGAGGGCAAGGTAATTTCAACTTATATTCTTGATTTTCTCATAGTTAGAACATACGAATTGATATTGAAGTTACGTAAACACAGTATGTATTTATGATGTTTGTTGTTTTGTGTGCGAAAGCTTGGTATGTTCGTTTCATTGTCATTTATCATCATTTTGCATTTATCATTGCATCTTGTATATAATCAAACTCTTGCATGCTGCCTATTGTGGTGCTTTTTAAATGTCTTGCTTATAATGGCTGTAGTTTGAAATTATAATTTACTAAAATGTAATACAAAATTGTCCTATTTCTTTTTTTATGTTTTTATATAAAGATTTGTATCCAATTTATTGCTACAGGTACAATTGGTACTTCGCTTAAATTTGTTTTTGTGTTCAGAAATATGTTTCTTTGGTTTATTTCTGTGTTTTTATTATATTAGCATGGATTTTCTTGGCCTTGGTTTATATTATTGTAAAATAAATATGAGTGATGCATTTTTTGTGTGCATATTTTTCAATGCATGGCTTTTAAATTGAGTGTTTATATGTTAAGTATAAAGTAAAATATATAGCAATTATTTTTCTATAAGTCACATATTTATCATAGTCATTAAACATATAAGTCAAAATATACATTTATTTATTCAATGCTATTATATCTCATTCATATATTCAAAATTGATGTCCTACATCCTGCAACACAGTCCATCACGCGAAACTCAATTCACTTAGTACATCACTATTTGATTAGACCCAACTTACGAAACTAACACTAACTAACCCTCTAACCCTAACATCCCGCAGATCTACGGATCTCGTCTGCAACGGTACCGCGACTGGCTGCTGGAGGTGCACCCATCACTGGACGCCAGCGGCCTGTACAGCAACGGCAACAACGGCGTTCAGCACTCTGGAGCAGAGGTCGTGGCACGGGAACTGGACGAGTTCAACGCACGCTACAAACATCTTCTTGATGCTCTCTATGGACGTCTGAGGGAAATTGCCGACAAATGTCCGGGGGATATTGTCACTTTGGTGAGTTTTATTTATTGGTTTATTTTTTAAATTATAAGTATTGTGTATGTGTAGTAACGGATTGATTACGGACTTCGAAGCAAATATTAGAACGTGTTTATGTAATCGGTTTTAGTTTTGGTCCCCAATTTTGTACATAAGACTGAAATATTTAAAAAAAGCAAGTACTACTTTTTCTTTGACTGGGGTAATAATGAAATAATTATGACATTTTTAATTTTGATAATGCAGCCAGTACAACTATAGGTATTTACTGTCTTCTCAAAATAAATAATACTATTACTGGTGGATAGAGTGAGCGAATAAACTAAATAGATCAATTATTTCATTAGATAGATTGTATACGCGTATGCACATTATTATGTTTAATCATTTAAAACAATAAACATCTACATTAATTTGTGTACTGTCATAATATTCCAAATTGCAAATATAATAATATTGGAGGACAAAAAGATAATAATAATAATTCTGAAGTATGCCCCCAGATAATACATTTTTACAGATATGTTTTGTTTACTAAAGTATCGTTTCATAATTAAAGAAACAATAATATTAGAAATTAGAATAATTTGATTTATAGTTTGTTAATATTGAATTCAATTTGTTAACTGCGATGCTACATAAACGTAAGAATTTTATTACAATATATTTAAAAATATAAATTTGTACAACGTTAATAAGAAAACACATAGTATCGCTTTAATTTATAAAGCATTAAAATAGTTTGGAAATTATCTGCACATATTTTAGAGAAAAAAAACAGAAGGTAGTACGTCCTAATTAAACAAACAAATTAATTTATGTAAATGCACGGTTATTTATGTTTCTTGTTCTTGTTACCAATCATCAACCTGTTATGCAAATTTGTAAGCTGCAGTTCAGCGGAAGATAAATTAACACCTTTTGAAATAGAGGGTCAGTGTCTACGAGTATTATCATATACGTATGACATAAACTCTAAATATAGCGACATTTTTATTGGTCACGTAGAAAAACATTTGCAGAATTTATCTCTTTAAATAATTTACAATGATAATAGAATGACCTCATAAAAGTGTTTCAATTGACAGGTCTTTTGCTATTAGGTACTAAAACTGCTGTATGATGTCATAGTATTAGTCGATAATATTCTATTTCACAATAATAAAAGTAAATAGTTTTGAACTTTATGTATTTATTTATTTAGTAAATAGTTTTGAACTTTATGTGTTTATTTGAAATGGCTACACCCAATTTAAAAACTATTGAATTTATTACAGTATTAAATTTTTTTACTTCCAATTTGAAACTATGACTTGGTTTAAGATTTAAACTAAACAATAAATAATAAATGTAAGTACCTTGAATCATTTCTGCAGTATTGGTGATTTAGCATGTAGGTGCATGGCAGCATGACCATATCTTTTGGCCCAGCAAAAATTACCCAATATAAAAAATAATTGGGCTATTAAGGATATAAGTTATATTATTAAATATTATCATAATCTAGTTTCAATTCAATGGAAACTTTTCTGTGCAACTATGTTAAACAAAGAATGCAGTACCTAAAGAAATAACTTCAACCAGAGCTCGGCAAATTACTCAAAAAAATTATTAATTACTAATTACTAGTAATTTAAATGTAATTACATTTTTCAACTACTTGCCTTTTTTATTGTTTTAATATAAAATTCATATAAAGGTGACAATGGCTTGAAAATTGCTCCGAACATTTTCTAAAAAATAGCTTTGCCAAATAATGTAATAATTAAGAATAATTATTAAATAAAACTACATGTTTATCTCTTATAATAAAAAGATATTTTTTGATAATATATGAACATTTCAAAAATAAAAAATATGTAAGTTTAAAACGTATATTAATAAGTAATTGAACAACTGAAAGTAATTAAACTACTTTATCTACAACAATAGAATAATGTATTCATTATATACGTGAAAGTAGTATAATAAACCCCTCCATAAGGACACATTATGAAATAATGAATTCATTATTTCACACTGTTAAATAATGAGTACTTTATTCTCTCGAACTGTCAAACTGCCACTACATCTGTTTTAATATTAGTGTTACATCAAATTATCATTTTATGACGTAAGCAGAAACAGTAAAAATAATAAAAATTTGTAAAACGCTGTATATGACTAGCCCATAATAGTTCTAAATTACTCGGATAAATTGTCATCACAACAAAGTTTGAGGTTAGGTTAATATCAATACAAATTTGTAGTAAGAAAATGTTGTTTTATTTAAAAAGTTGTAGATAAAACGTCGTATTTGACTCGAAAATAATGGCTATAATTAACTCGGATGATTTATACACTCGCCTTCGGCTCGTGAACAAACTTTCATCCTCATTAATTATAGCCTACATTATTTACTCGTTAAATAATATACTATTAAAAAAGAATTAAATATTTGAATGTAATTCAATAATTATTAGTAATTGTAAAAACAATTTCTTGTTTCCATTACTTTTATAATTTTTGTTTAATTACCAATTACAATTGCTTTTTTTCAATTTTAAGTTCAATTACAGAATTACTTTGAGGAAAATTAATTAGTAATTTAATTACTGAAGCAATTAATTACCGCCCAGCTCTGATTTCAAATTATGTAAAGGGTAAAATAGTTAAATTTTTTGTCTAACAGTTTTAGATTTTGAAATTATATTTGGATGTATAGTGGGTACATTATCTATTTTGCTTTTGGTCATATTTCATTTTCAAAAATAAGTGAGTAAATTTCTAATTACTATTAATCGGTAATTGATTACACTGCAGAAATGCTTACTTCGGAACAAATTATTTTGGTGGTTTCTACAGCCAAGTTAGGTAGTTAAAGTCATAATTTTTAAACTCTACTATAGGTTTTATCAAATTTGTAAATATTGAGATTACAATTAAATTAATTTAATTAAAAAGAAATAACTTTAGAAAATAGAAAACAATTATCTAGCTTTTAGTTTATATCTGAAAAAATAATAAAGATTTATTATTACGTTTGTGGCGGAAATGTAGTCACGTTGTTGTTTTGTAGCCTCCCACGCTCTCATATCCTTAAAAGGAATCAGGCACCGTGATTTTATAGTTTGTTCTCCGTAATTTGTTGAATGTTTCAAGGTTACTTATCGCCCATTTGTAATGCTTTACATGCAGCTTCCCGTCCCACTTATACATTGTTAAGCAATGTCTACTTAAAAATAGCTAGACGTGTTTTGTATTGAAAGTAAAAATTTGGAAACTTAATATTCTAACATAATACGCTGTATTATCGAAATTATTTCAAAATGTTAAACAACCGTGAAAACGGAATTCCTGGTACATGCGTGCATTAGCTATTGTTTACGTAAAATGTTCATATTTCAAACTTTATCAGTTTCAAAGTTTTAGTCAGAATCAGAGATAAGAAAGTTATCACCTGGCGTAAGACAGATGTTTAAGGAAAAATTCACATCGTAATCATAATAAAGTATAAATATGCCGGGTGTAGAATTGTAGAATTAAAATATGAAATATACAAACAAGTTTTAATTCTACAAGTTTTTCAGTCGCCATAGGTTTGCTTCTTTACTCATGTACAATTTTTAAAAAATGTGTAGATAGATCATTTTAATTTTGAACATCTTTACACATTTAATCTATTTTAATTGTGGAAACAATAATTCCAAAGAAGTAATTCGGAAATAATAACACTAATCTAATAATATATTTTAATTTTACACCTGATGTATCAGAATTTCAGAATAAAACTTTTGATCTTTAGGTTAGTAAAGTACCTTAAAACATATCGGTTATAAAATTATATTTTTAAAATGATGTCATCTTATGATGTCACTGAAACAAATTAATTAAAATTTTAATAGTAACAGCTCAATTTAATTTATTGTAGTTGTAAAAAAGGTTTTTATAGTAATCATAAATTTTTAATTGTTGTGAATGATTTCGTAGTTAATTAATACAAATAAGCTTTAATATTTTGAGAATTAATGTAATCAATCAAAGGTTTTCAAAATAACTACAACTCGAAATTTACTGTTTTTACATTATTCTTTTAATCTGGCGTTGTCTAAACAAAAAAAAATACTTAAGCTAAAGATAGTTTTAATCACTATTTTAAGCGATCTAAAATTAAAATAAAGTATTTATCTAAATTATTCTAATTAGAATGACCTAATCATTACAACTTCGTCGACCTTCTTAATTTTTAGAATTCATTGCATCACCTGAATGGCAGTTTCACTCAAAATAGCTTGGATGAATAGAAAACGGTTATACATTGCTAATTTTTATTACGACATATGACGTCATTATTTAGATAAGCATACACGTCTGAGTGTAATTTTATTTTATAAATCTGATGATCGTTGACTCTTCCGTTGATAAAAATTACGTCAACTCTAAACTTTGTCTGGAATTGTTACATTGCTAATCATGTCACTATGCTAATTGAAAATAAGAAAAAATAACTACAGAATTTGCGGTTTGTTTACTTCTTATCGTGTAATGTTTATTTTTAGATTGATGAATTAAACATGTTTCTGCGAATTTTTGCAAATATAAGTTGCCAGATGACTTCAATTGTATTAATTGTGATTTAAGAAGCAAACTTTGTTATGAGAAAGTTGTTTTTATAAAATTTTAAAAATATGGTAATTATAAAGAAAGAAACTGGATTCATAAAACAAATTTATGTGCATAGTTTCGTAATATAATGTGTTCTGTATGTAAATTATCAACCTTGATATTTCGCTAGGTTTATTCTTATTTTGAAGACTCCATTTATTTTATAGTTTCAACAGACCATTCAGTTACTTTTTATAAAGATGGCAATATTTTGCATGTTTCAGTAACAACTTAAATTTTTCAATTTTTTATTTTATGAAAAGAAAATTAGAATTATTTGATATAAAAATAAAAAAGATTTAAAATAAAATGTAAATTTTCTAAATAATTTTAATAGACGATAATTAAAGTTATTGCACACTATAATTGCAATAAATTAAGTTGATTAATATTATTATAGTCACAAATAACATTAATATTGTATTATAGTCTCTAAAATAAAAATTTAAACACTTTCACCTGTTTGATTATGCAATGTCACAACATTAGAATGATGTTCTAAGAATTTGGCACAGATATCTAACTTCTTGTGGTTAAATTAAAGAAAATACTTTCCTGTTATATTATTTAGTGACCTAAATCAGTTGTTGCGTCTCCGACCTTGACTAAAATAAAATCAGCTTTTATTAGTGCCAGAATGAATGAAAAATATTACATGTTGAATCAATTAATTTTAGTATTGTTTTATGCGACAACATTTATACCATTTACTTTCGTAACTATTAATAACTATTGTGATAAACTTAATAAATTTGCAAGCAGCATATTTTAATTTCAAACAAAAACTCCTTTAACTAAATTTTGTTTATTATTATTATTAATGAAAAATTTATTTCTCGACTGGATGTTCGAAAAACGGAATGTTTTTTGTGAAGCAGTCAATTTATTAAACTCCAATAAAACACCGACGTTTCGACTGCAATTCAGTATTCATCAGGGTGATAATTGGTTATTGATAAATAAAGAAAATCATGTAAATTATTTTACAGAAATATTTCGTCGAAAGAAGATAAAACAAACATACATAATACGTTACCTAACAGTCATCAACCAACTAATTTTTGACGAAAGATTTCTGTAAAATAATTTTCACGATATTCTTTATTTTTTAATGATCAATTAGCCCTGATGAAGACTGAATTGCAGTCGAAACGGTGGTGTTTCATTGAATTTTAATAAATTGACTGCTTCTCAAAAAAAACAAATTCCTTATTATTTTTAATTCTATTATTATCTTAAAAGCACATAATGTCGACATTATATTTTATTATTTCAAACAACTTTCGTGTAAATTTCGTAAAATTAACTTTTATGAACACCAACAAAATGACATTTAACTTTATTCCTTCAAGAAATCAATAAGTCTGAGGTGCAGAAAACCAGTTCTGGTTTTGGCTATATTTATCTACGTCACATTCTAGAATACATTGATTAAATTGAGAAATGAACTGAATTTTATTGCAGTTCGTTTAATACATTTCATAATTCATTAGATAAAAAATCCATTTTCCAACGTCACAAATGTGCGTTATTGAAGTTTGCCGCTACCACCTAGTGGAGTTTTGTGAACTACCTCGCGTTTGTAAATTTTACGTAGTCATAGGCGCGCCGCGAAGCCGAAAGGATGGCGCCGGCAAAAATTTATTAACTCCTAAATATGTAGTTATTAAATGACACTTGTTTAGTGATATTGAAAGAACATTATTAATAGTTTAAGTTTTTAATTCTATTCTTAGTTGAAATGAATTTATGTGTAATTGTGTTAAAATGATGTGTGATTTACACCGTAGTGATTAAATTTTGTTGACATTTGTTTATTTTTGAAAATTTTAAATTTTTGCTTTCATTACGTTCGGTTTAAGATTAAATTGAAAATGTTTTTGTGTTGAATTAATAACGTAGGTCAGAATCACGACTGTTTTCGTTATTGATTAAGTATAAAAATTAGAACGTTATTTTTCCCAAATAACTGTGGAAACATTACAAGAGACAAAAAATATTTTAAAATAGAATATCCTGTTAATTTTAGCTATTTATAATTTTATTATTAACTTATAACCTGAAATCATTTTAAATACTATAAGTTGATAAGATTATGAAGTAAAATGCTTTATTAAACAAAAAAAACTTATCTTCAAAGTGTGAAGTGCCGGCTTTAGTGATTATTTACATTTTTCCTGAGTTTGGATTATTATCTTTGCCACCATGGAGGATTACGATTTCAGATTTGAATGTCGGGTTAGTATCCTTAAATGTTAAAATATTTAAAAATACATATTTTCTTAACGAGTTTATCTCGAAGTTTACCATAATACACCATACATTAATCATAAACTCCCAGAACTATTAAAATTTTAATTTGTTTGCTGTTGCCTTGGTAACTTGTGTATTTGTATAAAAAGAAACAAAAGATTATAATTATGTTATTTAATATTTATAATTTTCATGTTTTAAACGAAAAATCACGCTATTTTTTTAATCGTAAAATTACAATATTCCGTGAAGTGAAATACTTATTGCATTTATATACAATAGTTACCACATTTTTATGATATAAATATTTATTTTTTTCTACTAGGTTATTATTTAATGTTTGTATTTGATAAGAATAAAGTTTCTGGTATAAACGACTTAAGATTTCGGTTTAGATTAGACCGTTGATAGTTTAGACAGACTGCCTAATAGTCGTAAAAATTAGCATTGGTAGTGTCCACAACAAACTAAAAATAGCTATGAGTAGATCAAGTGCGAGGTCAAATAATCTACATTTTACGACAATTTTAGAATCTTACAATATTGATTTCGTCGCAATTTTTTTAAAATTTCCATTTATTTGAAGATAATTCGCTTTACATTAATTTAAATATTACCTGAATGATTCAGAACTATACTATATAGACATTGTATATTTTGAGGTATTTATTTATTTATTTATTTATTTATTTATTTATTTATTATACTACAGGAAGAGATTCCAATTACAGTATAATATTACTTATTAATATGAGAGTAGCTACTTATAGAAACTAAATAACAATGAAAAAAAAATATAATAATAGTAATAATAATAATTATAATAATAGTTATAAACCTAGATTATCAATTTAAGTAATTATTTAACTTATAAAGTGAAAATATACGAATAATAATAATTATAATAATGGTTATAAACCTAATTATCAATTTAAGCAGTTATTTAACTTAAATCTAAATGTAGTTAGCTTATCGTGAAGGTCTAAATCATTACATAGTAAGTTGAAGTTACGGCACATTGACACAATCGGTGAATTTAAATGCTGATTAGTACGCGAGTTTGGGCAAACAAATGCAACAGGATTTCTGGTGTTACACGGACGTGTATGAAAGTTGAGCTCAGCTAGTAGACCTGCATCATCAATGAAATTGTTCACAATTTTATATAAAAAAAGTAATTGGTGCCTCAAACGTCTTTTTTGTAACAATTCAAGATCGAACATTGCCAATAAGTCTTCGTACTCTAGGTTAGGCCATATGCGATTGATTTTAAAAAAACAAATTTTGCAAAATTTCTTTTGTACATTTTCTAACCCATTTATATGAGACATGTAAAATGGTATGGTTTCTAAATATCAAACTTTGATATTTGAAGGAATAATACTTCTTTTTATTTGGCTATTTTGCAACCAAATACCGAGTTTCATGTAATACAATCAGTAGGTCATCGAGTTTATGTGAACCGTAATGACAGAGGTGCAGATGTTTTTAAATTTCGTTTTAGTTGTCTTTCATTTTATAATTTCGTTAATAATGACTGTAATGTAATGCATAATGAATATGTTTACATTTATCTTTTACTGCTATAAAGTAAATATTGTACCACTCGAAGTTAAGCGCAGATTTGGTGTAGAGTATTGGGAACATATTGAGAGAATTCAGAATAATTTTAATAAAGTTAAATAATAGTTAATTGTATTATTCGATTCGATGAGAGTTTAACGATACTCATTACTCGCGAGCAATAGAATGAATACTATTATACTTTATACACATACACTCATTCATACATAAAATTTAGGATTTGCGCGAACCTCTAAACACAACTATACTAAATAATTAATTCATTTTATAAGATCATTTTACATTGACAGTTTGTTGTCAAAAATTTCTTTATCTTATTTTTGAAATTGGTATACGTTACCTAGCAACGGACTATTATCTGTGAATATACATTAATACAAGAAGTTCTATTGGTCCAAAATCTCTAATACAAGAAGTTTTATTGGTCAAAGAGCCAGTGCAATAATTATCAAATATGCCACTGGTGAGTAATGGGGTACATTATTCACTGTAAACATTCTTTTATACTCAAAGCATTGTTATACATTTTAACCTGTGTTTTATAATGAACCTATATGATTTACATTTTTTTATATTTTGATCATTAAGAGAAGTAGAAATTTTCAAATTTGACATGGTATAGGATGTTTTTTAAATTTATTTTTTGCCAGTGTTAGGTATTTTATATTTCTTTAACTTAAAATTTATATAAGTGGTTCAATAAATACATGATTTTCAAAAATCAATGTTCAAATTCTACAAAACAAAGTAGGTACTATCAGTAAATAAGTGTTTCAATAAATACATGATTTTCAAAAATCAATGTTCAAATTCTACAAAACAAAGTACCATGTTTACATCGACCATATTGAAACTTGTTTGTAATACAATTGGCAAGCATAAGGGACTAAATGATACTTTTGCATTTCTGTTCCGTTCTTATTCTTTGGGAATGACGATCCTCAATAATTTTATACTTTGCGCCTACCTACCTACTCGTATATTGCTTACAAACATGAAATCTATATATCATTTTACAAATTATATTTTAATTATTATGTCAGTAAATACAATATTGTTAAATTTGTTTATTTTTCCGTTTAATATTAATGATGTTATATTGGTTTTTAATATTTATTAAAATTTAAGTGTCTGACAATGTTAGATAGCAGTAACCTAATAATTAACAAATAAGAATTTTAAATCATGTACCATACACTATAATTATGTACAGGTATTTATGTTTATTTTTCTTTACTAAAATGAATGATTATTATTTTCAGCGATTGGTGGAACAAATGGAACCCCGTGCGTTCAAAACCTTCAGAACGGAGTTCAATATCACTAGTTCCACTGAACACTCGAGTTCATTTTCGTCAACTACACACTATAGTCATAATCAAACTCAGTAAGTACCTACAATACTATAGCTATTATTATTTTTATAATATTTTTCCAGTATTTTATATGTATGAAACCAACAATTATTATTCATCGTAATTTAAAAGATTTAAGTGGTATTTTCCTCGGTTTTTTTCTGTTATTTTATCATTTGCTTCCTGTTATTGGCGGTAAATATGGATAAAGAATTAAATTATTTTCCTCTTAGCATTACCAGTGCACAATTTTTACAGAAAAGCATAAAATATGTTATTTATTGAATCTTGAATCTTTTTAAAAGTAAAAAAGTATTAATCTGGGTTATAAATTTATTATCTTTATAGATATTTGAAGAATTTTTTTCTTTTCACGTAATTTTAATATTTACATTTACGTACATATCATAATATCGACGTCCCTTAACAATTTTTTGATTTTATAAAATATTTCGTAGTACAGTAGAATTTGATCGGTTGAAATTGAATAGTAAAATGAAGTTATTAGGTACCTATATTTTGATTTTGTTGATTATTTCGCGATAATATTATAATTTACACATTACCTGTACAATATAAATTAAATAATATCTTCTCTCATAGATATGTGCAACACACGAAAAGTTCTCGACAAGAAAATGGTAAACATACATCAGTTTCCATCTCTAAAGATGACGCCCCCGTTACTAAACGCTCCAAATTTGACTCAGACAATACTGACGCAGTTTCTAACGGTAGACAAGATAAATTATATACTACGACTACACATATCACCCAAAATGAACCCACTACTTGGGGAAGTAGTATGCAATTTTCTGAAATTAGGAGCTTAAAACGAATACACAAAGTTAATGAGGGAATAGGTACAGATATTATTGAAACACCTGGTATAGTTCACCCCGTTACTGGGGAAATTTTAACTATCGGAGATGCTATTTCGTTAAGAATACTCGATGCTAGAACTGGTCGGGTTGTTGTTTCACCTGATGGAACATCAGTCACTATTGAGGAAGCTGTTCAACGAAGAGTCATGGATCCCACTTTGGCTGAGAAGTTAGCAGGACCTTGCGGTATTACAGAAGACGGCCGAGATGTGTCTCTACTTGAAGCAATACAAAGAGAGCTGTACGACGCAGAACATGGATTCCCAGAGTCACCAGAAAGTCGTGTCAAGGTAATTACTACAAGTGGTACAAGCATAGCCGAGGCGATTGATAAAGGAAAAGTCGATACAACGCAAGGAACGTATACTCTCGATAACGGAGAAATTATTACTGTAAAGGACGCATATCAAAAGGGATATTTAACTTATACAGAAGTTAGGATAAAAACAAACGCCATCACGCTGTACGATGCCTTGGCCCAAGGTTTAGTTGATGAAAGAAGTGGTTGGATTTTGGACAGAAATTCGGGCACTAAATTTCAAATTGATGTTGCTTTAAAACAAGGTCTTATTAATGGTGACATTAGGGAAATTGTAGATCCACGTACCGACAACAAAATAACGTTAAATCAAGCGTTAGAGAAAAACGTAATTAATCCAAAATTAGGAAAATACATTAATGTTCATGAAAAATTACCGTTCGCGGAAGCAAAACGTAGACATTTAATTATTAAGCCAATGACTTTAAAAGACGTTTGTGATAAAAATTTGTATGATGAGGAAACCGCTAAAATATATTCGCCTTTGCATTCTTCTAAATTAAGTATTTTAGAGTCTATATCGCGCGGCGTACTTGACTGTGATACAACCAAATCCGTCACGAATACTGAAACTAGCGAACTATTAACTCTTTCCGAAAGTATGGCTGTAGGTATTATTTTACCGGAAGGTACGTTTAAAGATGCCTTAACTGGGGAGATTTGTACAATTCCCGTAGCTGTAGATCGAGGTTTAATTACTTCTGTAGCCCAAAAATCTATTTTTGATATTGATGGTTTTAAAAATCCTGATTCAGGAGAATTTCTTAGTTATAATGCTGCATCAGCTATGGGCCTTATTAGTAAACAATCGGGGGGTTCACTCATTACTGACTTAAAAACCGGTAAGTTAATATCTATGAAAGAAGGTTCAGAATCGGGATATGTGCAACCACAAGTATATAATATGTTAGACAGGAAAGTAGGTATCTTTGAAAACAACGAGGAACTTACAGTTCTGGAAGCTGTTTTTAAAGGTTACATTGATCCAAAGTCTGGTAATTTAGTAGATCCAACAACTAAAAGAATTATACCTGTTAATGATGCTGTTAAATCTAATTTTATAACTCCTGATGGGGCGGCTTTATTAAATAGTTTATTAGCTATTAATATTACTTCTCAGACTATTTCAAAAATTGTTAAACGCTATTGCACCGTAACAACTTCAGGAATAACGCGTACTGAAATGAAAATGACATTCGGCGAAGCGGTACGTCAGGGATTAATTGATGAAATGAGTCAAACATTTAGAGATCCAGATACTAATCAATATATTTCAATTCAGCAAGCGTTAAATGAAGGAATTTTAGGTACTAGTAGTTCAGATGAATCGGAATCTTCTCCCACGCACAAAACAGGAGCCATTCCTAAAGTTGTTAAACGGGTAGAAAAACTATCGCCTTCAAAATCCATAAGAGTTATTAAACGAGAATCAATGGAAATAGATCCTAATTTTATGATTAAACCTGAAGCTATGGAAGTTGCACCACATTCTGTTATCATTCCAATTAAACATGATCCCAAATCCGCTACAACTAGTTTCTTAACTTCAGAGAGACATTCCACAATGGAGAAGCAAGTGTATGAACTTCCACCAGATGGGTGGTTCTTATCAGAGGCGATAGAACAGCGTTTATTTGACCCGGTTACAGGACTTTTTATTATACCTGGTACTGATAGATTAGTTAGTTTTGAAGAATGCATTAAATTACAAATCATAAATCCTTCTTCAGCGTTAGTAGTTGATCCAGCAAATTCCAGAAAAATATCTATTCTTAGAAGCTTAGAAAAACGTGCTTTAAATTCTACCGGACATTATAAAGTTAATAACAAGCCTATTACAATGAAAGAAGCAATTGAAAAACAATATGTTATATTACAAAATAGAGTTGAAACTCACCAGGTAAATCAAAGACTAATTCAAATCACAAAAGTTTCGGGTAAACCTGATAGGGTAGAAGTATCAAATATATTAGATAAAAGTCCTCCAATTTTCACTGAAGTTAAAATCACTGATAATGAATCATCCAGTCTGGAACCTCTCCAAGTATCCCCCGGTGTCATTTATGATCCATCAACAGCATTAGTAATTTTCACAGAATCTGGCAAATCCGAAAATTTATTGGATGCTGTAAAACAGAAACAAATACAACCAGAATTAGTACAAGTAAAAGATCCATTCACTGGAAAAGAAATGGATTTTAATGAAGCAATTCGTAAGGGTGTTATTAATAAAGACACAGGTGAATATAAAGATAATTCAGGAAGAAAACTTTCTTTAAATGATGCTGCCAAATTTGGTGTTCTTTCAATAATTGGAGCTCCACTAGTTGCTGCTGCTGGCATAGTCCAATTTGTTAGAAGTGCAATGGTAATTGATCCAAAATCAGGAGAAGAAATACCAATGGAAGTTGCATATGAACGTGGTTTAGTAGATGAAGACACTTATAAAAAGTACGAAGCACAAGCAATAGTTTCGGAAGTACCATCCCCAGATAAAGTAATTAAATCTAGAACTGAAATTATTTCGACGTCAATAATTATTAAAGATCCCATTACTGGTAAAGAATTAACACCTGAGGAAGCTGTGGAACAAGGACTCATAGATCCAGATCAGTTGAAAAAAGCTGGTACTACAGTAAAAGTAAATGTAATGGATACAACTTCTATTAGTTTAGATGATGAGGATGATAGTAGGCCTTCTGCTGGGGAAATCACGAGAGGAAGGGTAACAATAGAGCCTAAATACAAAGTGTCTATTGGTCGTGCTCGTTCGCTCTCACAGAGTCCAGAAAGAGAAGCTAAACCAGTAGTTTTGCAGAAAATGCGCAAAAAGATCATTAAACCAAAAGATGCTGTGCAGAAAGGTATGATTGATAAAGCTACAGCTGATATTTTAGAAAATAGAGCAACATTTACTACTAATGAGGGAGAAACACTGAACTTATCTGAAGCAATATCTAGCAATAAACTTGACGGTACTAAAGGTGCAATTGTAGATCCACAACGAGGTGATGTTTTGACAATCAACGAAGCTTTGTCACGCGGTATTTTAGATCCAAATGGAACAAACCAGCTTTTAGTTCCTTTAAATCGCAGTTTGTCAGTACCTCAGTTAGTTGAACAGGGTTTAATTGAACCACAAAACTGTAAAATTGTTCATCCGGAAACCGGCGCTCAACTTACTTTACACGAAGCTATTGTATGCGATATTGTTGATCCTTTATGTAAAATGGTAGAGCCTACCGGAAATAAAATAACTTTAGAACAAGCAATTGCAAAGGGCGATGTCGATGATGATAATTCAATTGTTAAAACTAAAGATGGTAAAGTTGATTTGTTAACAGCTGTAGAGAAAAAAGTATTTGATAAAACTGAAGACATAAATTCATCAATGGAAAATATTCCACCAACTGGCATGACATTCCCTGTAGCATTATTACGAGGATTAGTTGATTCCGATAAGAAGGAAATAGTTCATCCCATTACAGGTGAACGAAAACCTATTGAAACAGCAATAAAAGAAAACTTTATAATGGCTGTGCCTTATCCAGTGAGTCCTGATTGTGTTGATTTAAATCAAGCACTGTCCATGAATTTAATTGACTCTGACAAAGGTATTTTTACGAATCCAAAAACTGGAGAAGTAATTCCTATCAAAGAAGCTATTGAAAGTGGACTTTTACTTATTAAACCAATGGAAGATATGGTAACTTTTGATCCATCTGAGTGTGTTACTTCTGTAACTGAAACTATAACATCATATCACACAGTTACAACGAAAACAATAGAATTGTTATCAGGATATGCTTTGGTAAGTACAAAAGAAGTTAAAAATTTACAAACAGGTGAGATTATTTCTATCGAAGAAGCTAAAGATCGAGGTATTGTAAAAGATGAGAAAGAAACTAAAGAAAATTTTACTACCAGGGAAATAAAAATGTCTTTCTCAGATGCACTTAAAAAAGGACTAGTTGACATGAAAGCAGGTACATACACAAATCCTGAAACTGGTAAGAAAATGTCTATATCAAATGCTTTAAAGGAAGGTTATATAGATGATATCTCTGCCACTGAGCAACCGATGGAAATTGATGAAAAGATTACTGAAATAAAAACAACGGAAATGACATTAGTTGAAGCATATGATAATATTTACGATGAAGCAAGTAAAAAATTCGTAGATCCCGATTCACCAAATAAATTATTAACATTTACCGAAGCACTTGAAAAAAATATTATTGATCCAAATGCTATTATTTACGACACTGCACAAAATCAACCAATTACTGTAAAACAAGCAGTAGAAAAGGGATTAATAGATCCACAATCAGGAGAAATTAAAAACAAAAAATCAGGCAGTAAAGTTAATGTTAAAGAAGCAGCAAAAATGGGTTTGTTGGCTATAGTCGGTGCCCCAGTATTAGCTGGTATGGCTGCAGTCGAAGCAGTAAAGAGTTTAGCATCTAAAACTTCACAGCCTAAACCTAAAGAAAGCATATCTGATTCAGTTTCTAAAATTTCAGTTGCAAAACCAACTGAGGCCCCTGCATTACATGAGCACAAAACACGAATTACAGAAAATAAGAAACCATTTTCTCGTATACCAACAATAGAAATTGAAGACACAGATGGGGAACCGGTCGAGGAAATGATAACTGATGAAGTATATGAAAGAATGCCACTCGGTGATGCAATTGAACAAAGAAAAATTGAACCTAAAATATGCAGGATTTTATTAAATAATCAAGAATTGCCGCGAACAGTTCAAGATTCCCTTAATCATGAAGAAATTAGTCCTTTAGATGTTGTTGATATCATTAATAGAACTCAGGTATCATTAGTTCAAGAATTTGCAAAATGTACGATTACAATATCACGACTATTAAAACCTGAAGACTTAGCGCAGTTAGGTGTTTATGATCCCAATAAGAAACAATTTTTAGATCCAAAGACAGGCAACATTATCTCATTTCTGGATGTATTATATTCGTTGGATATTTTCAATATTGATAATATTTTTGTGAAAGATTTAAATTCCAACCCTGCTATTTTTGTTCCAATAGTAGAAGCTTTTGAAAAACCTTTAATAGATAAAAATACTGGTTATATGGTTGATCCTAAAACTGGAAAACGTGTATCATTTTTTGATGCTATAAAATTAGGCTGGATAATTGAACGTAAAGACAAACCAAAACAAATTTTATTAAGTATTGAAAGTGCCGTTGATACTGGAGTATTAAATCCTAATACTGGAGACGTACAAGATCCAGTAAATGATGAATCAATTAGCTTGTTTGAGGCTATTAGTAATAACGTAATCAATCCAAATTCTGTAGCAATTCGAAACCCTAAAACTAATGTCATTTTACCTTATTGGGAAGCTGTTGAAAATGGAGTAGTTGATGTTAACAGAGGTGTTATTGTTAATATGGATACCAGAACAGAAATTGAATTTTCTGTTGCTTTCTTAGAGGGATACATTTTAACGTCATTCAGAAAACCAGTTTCTTTGGAAGCTGTAGTACGTAAACATCTATATAAACCTGAAACTGGTAAAATTATTGATTCTCTTACTAAACAACAAATAAATATTAATCAAAGTATTGACAGAGGAATTGTTGATCCAGTTATTACTGAATGTAAAGATACTTTGGCCAACAAACAATTAAATCTTACTCAGTCTTTAGAAACAAAATTGGTTGATTCAGATACTGGGAAAATGAAAGATACTAAAGCCGGAAATAGCGTAACTTTAGACGTAGCTCTGAATAAAGGTTTAATATCAACACAAAACATAACTTTAACACTAATTGAAGCTATTATCCAAGAATATTACTCGCCTCAAACTTGCAAAATTTTAAATCCTGTAACAGGCGATGAAATAACATTGAATAATGCAATAAAATCAGGTTTTATTGATGTTAGTAATATAAAATTGAAAAATGATAAAACAAGAAAAATAGTCACATTTAAAATTGCAACAGACACAGGTTTGATTGATGCTGAAAAAGGGCTTATGTTACATCCGGTTATGACATTAGATGATGCGTTAGCTAAAGGATACATTATGAGTACAATAAAACCTTGGTCTCTTCAAGAAGCATTAGCACAAAATTGTTATGATGTTAAAACAGGATTATTTATATTAGATGATCAAAAACTTACCCTTTTGGAAGCAATACAAAAATGTTTTATAAATCCTGACTGTTTAACTGTAAAGCATCCACTTACTGGAGAAATGATAAGCCTTTCCGAAGCGATTAAAGAAGGACTTATTGATCCTAAAAGTGGCAAATTTATTGATCCTGTCACCGGAACGGAAATTAATTTTTATGATGCATTAGAACGTGGTTTAATCATTCCATCTAAACGCAAATTTAGTTTACCTGAAGCAGTATTTAAAGGCTTGTATGATCCAGAAAGTGGTACATTTAGTAGTCCTGACAGTAAAGAAAAATTACCGACAGACCGCGCTATTAAAAAAGGTTTAATTGATCCACAATCTACTCTTGTCAATATAAATAATACTATAACAACATTTGAAAAAGCAGTTGATGATGGAATCATAGATGCTAAGCACGGTATTGTCAAAGATAGAGATATTGAATTAGACTTCCAAGAAGCATTTGAACGTGGTATATTTATTGAAGCTCGAAAACCAATGTCCTTAAGCGAAGCAATAGTAAAAGGCTTGTTTGATTCTGAAACTAGTCTATTTTTAGATCCCCAATCAGGTGAATACATGACATTGAAAGACGCCCTCAAAAATAACGTTATTGATTCTGATTCTGTGTATGTAAAAGATACAAAATCAGATAGCTGGAAAAAACTTTCATTACCAAACGCAATCAAATTGGGATATGTAGATTGTGAAACAGCTACAGTTATGGATTTCTCAAAACCAAATCATAAAGAAGTAAATATTATCGAAGCATTTAATATCGGGTTAGTTATCGATAGTAAAGCTCCAGTTTCAATTCAAAGAGCTATACATCAAGGTTTATATGATGATGAAACTGGTAAAATTACTGATTCTGAAAGTAGTATGAAAATAACCTTACACGAAGCTATTCGAAGATTTGTTATTAATCCACAATTACCTTGTTACTGGGATGTCAAATCTGAACGTCTTCTAAATTTATCTGAAACTTGTCGACTAAGTATAATTGATCGTAGAAGTGGCACTTGTAAAGATCCTATTGAAAATAAAGCAATTAGTCTTTCAAAAGCTATGGAACAGGGTTTAATAATTGATATCGAAACAGCAGGATTTACTTTATATGATGTCATTGGTATGGGTTTGTATGATCCTGTTACAAATTCATTTATTCATCCTTCAAGTTGTAAACAATTATCTCTTGCCGAGTCTTGTAAAGAAGAACTAATAAATCCATTAAATTCAATAGTGAAAAATATAAAAACTGGTAAATATCTTAAATTAACGGAAGCAATTGAACAAAACCTTATTGATGAAAATTTAGCGTTGTATAATTTACCAAACGGAAATAAAGCTAATCTGATTGATGCTCGTGATAGAGGTTTAATAGTATCTTCTAAACGACCTTTATCTTTAGAAGAAGCAATTAAAAATTGTTTCTATCGTCCAGATACAGGAAAATTAGTTGAACCACTAACAGGAGAATATTCTGATTTATCACAAGCAATAAACGCTAGTTTAATTGACCCTAACATAACAGTACTTAAGGATCCAGTTAATGGCGAGTTCAAAGATTTAGTTACTGCTATTAATGTAGGTGATATCGATGTTAATAAAGGCAGAGTGTTAGATTCAAAATTAAAACGGGTTTATAATTTAGATAAAGCATTAGAAAAGGGTTTGTTAGTGACTTTGGATAAACCACTAGTTCCGAACCGTGATCAAATCGATGTAACTCGCAGTTCTCTAAAAGACTCCAAATCTATTCGCGAATGTACAATTGAAGAAGCTATTAAATTTGAACTCATAGATCCAGAAATAGCAGTAGTAAAAGATCCACAGTCAAGTAAATTCAAATCTGTTAAAAATGCAATAATTGACGGTACGATTGATATTAATAAACGGGCAACATTCGAACCTCAAACTGGCAAAGTAAATACATTAATTATAGTTTTGGAACATGGTACTATAATTTTCCTACGTGAACCATTGAGTTTTGAGCAAGCCGTAGAATTGGGTATCTTAGATGTAAACACTGGTAAATTTACTGATCCACAATCCAAAGAAGTTCTATCATTGAAAGATGCAGTTACATTGGGAATGATTGATCCTGATTCAGCACTAATTAAAGATGGCAGTAAGAAAAAATTAATTAAGTTGCCAGAAGCATTCCGTCGGGGTCTTATGGATGCAGAGAAAGGAAATGTACTAGATACAAATACATCTAAATTATACTCTCTATCTAGTGCTATTGACAACGGTTTATTATTTACTCCTAGTAGAGGTCTGTGTCTTATAGAAACACTGACATATGGACTGTATAATCCAACTACTGGTGGCATTACAAATCCATTTGACACTTCTTCTATTATTGACCGAAAACGATTAACTCTTATTGATGCTATAGACATAGGTCTACTTGACCCGACTACTACTGTAGTAAAAGATCCCGAAACTGGTAGCATTTTGCCGTTTTCAACGGCATTAGACACTGGACTTATTGACTCGTCTAGTGGTAGGCTCCAAGACAAACCAGAAGGAAAGTCCATTGACCTAATAAAAGCGCATGAAAGAGGTTTAATTGTACCAGCTGAGGCCAGGGTAAGTAAATTTTTAGGATATGTCCATTTCATTTTACTTGTTAATTTTAAGATCTTATTACATTCAATAATTTTTTAAAATTATAACAACATTATTAACGTGGGCCAGTGTTTATTATTGAATGTAATAATCGTTTAATGTCTTGTGCTTTGGTGATGAAACGCTCTCATTGTTAGCCACCTACTGCGAACCCGAATTTGGTGTTGGCCAGTGCAAAATGCATTATTTGCTTCGTCGCATGTCCCCTGAGTTGTTTTGTTTGTTGTCAAACATAATAGAAATTTCATTTCTCACCAATTATTTAAATTCATTTAATTACAATCACCTTACATCAACACATTTTTCTTACTTTATTGAAGAACATGCTAAAGTTCTGATTGATTAAATAAAAGCTTGTTGCTTGCTTGATTGACTGATATTTATAATTTTTTCCAGCTACATGGTACATCTGGGAAGTTGCGCTTTTCATTTTGTGTGTCGGGTCATCCACTACCACATATAAACCCAACTACATATGCGTTCTTTATAAAATACTTATTAAAAGTGCTATAGAAAGGCATATTTAAATGTCTGCACTAGTTATAATGCATTTAATATTACAAATATTAATGTAATAATTTATACTATAATTATACTCTTGGTGTGATTATAGGGACAATATTAATATTTTTAATCGCTTTTAAGATTTAAAATCGATTGGAACATTATCATCGCTACGGCTATGCTAATTAATTATAACCATTGCACGTTTTCTAATTTGTAACTGTCCCGTGTATAAATTTTTAATCTGTTATACGATTAATTTAATCGTAGGTAAGATCTGTTATTGTTTATTTAATTCTAAATATTTTAATTGTGAATTCTTGCATTATTTAGAATTTGCAGTGAAAATATCTATTTTATCTATTATGTGTTGTGTTTTAATTGCTGTTTGAATATTTTACAGGTATTTGTTCCATAATTTAGTATATTAATTTTAAACCAAAGATTTTGAACTAATATTGAATACTAATTATAATTATAAACAAAACAGTAAACATCATATACCATTTATCACAATGTGTGTGTGTGCATTTGTGCATGGGGTGAACATGGGAATTGATATGTGAATGTGGCGCGCATATTGCGAACAAATTGCTGCTTCTGAAGCTGTCTGTTACTTGCGAAACATTTTCTTTATCAACATGAAAGTTGCAGTGCTTTCAAATCTTTGTCATTCATTATTTCAATAAAAACAATTATTTGTTTTATGTTTTTGAAAAGTTTACACAAATAATTGTTTTGCATATACAATTTTGAAATTTCTTATCCATTCATAATTTATTATGTAATATGTTCGCCAGTTTCATATAGAGATAAAATTTAGATTTTATTGTATTTCGATAGTTTTATATGAACTAGTTTATATTTATGTAGTAGAAACACTTCCTTTTAATGTTCATTGTAATAGTTGTATCAGTATTAAATTTAAATTTGTAGTTGTTGTTAGATGCAGACAGTAAACGAAGGTAAGATCGTTTCATAAAATTATGATGCACTCAAGTAGTTCTGCATTTGTAGTAGATATTGTTAATGAACATTATTTTTCCCTTTCTATGTTTTTGAGATTTACATTCTAACATAATTTTAATGTGATTACAGCAAGCCGTTGAGGAGAAATATAAGTTGTGTGATGAAACTCTTACGAAATTATTGCAATGGATCAATGAAATCGAAGAAAAAATTTCATCTCAAGATGTGATACGTGAAGTTGAGGAAGAATTACGGAACCAAATCAATACCATGAAGGTTAATTTTGTATATTTTAGTTAAGTATGTGTATATTTAACATTGAATTTTATTTGCAGCAAATTAAAGATGACTTGGAACAACATGCGGGACAAGTATCTCATTGTTCTGATCAAGTTCGTCAACTTGTACTAACAGCAGGCGATGTTCTTTCCAAGGGAGAAGTTCTTGCTTTAGAGAAGAGTGGACGTAGTTTGAAAACACGATACGATAAAGCGAACGACCGCAGTGAAAGATTACTGCGCCGTTTGTTATCAGCAAGAGATGATTTAATTAAGTTCAAGAATGAATTGACCGTATTTTCAAGCTGGCTGGACAAAGCTCGTAGAACACTTGAAGACAAAGAACGTTCGTTAAGCAATTTGAATCGTTTGGGCAGTAGCGTGGACAGTACAAGAGAATTCGTTTCTGATGTGATTGCCCATCAAGCTGATTTACGTTTCATCACAATGGCAGCTCAGAAATTTGTAGATGAATCGAAAGAATATTTGTCTGTCCTTAATGAATTCCGTACAACATTGCCTCAACGTTTACCTCATATTGAACCTCTGTCATCTCAAGATTCTCCAGTAAGAAATGAAGTTTCATTGGTTACAGCCCAATATCGTGATTTGTTAAGTCGCGCCAATAGTTTGTCTGACAGACTTTCTGGTGTTGGTGGCAAACAGCGTGAATATAATGATGCTTTGGATAAAGCGAGGTATTGGCTCAGAGATGTTGAACCTAGATGCCTTAAAGTCATTACTGAACCAGTTGGTGCCGAACCTCGCATTGTTGAAGAACAATTAAATAGAGCAAAGGCCTTGAATAATGAATTTGTAGCACAAGGAAGATTAATTGATAATGTTAAACAAGCTTTAGGTTCCTTGTTACGGTCGCTTGAGGGACAGCTTTCTCCATCTGAAATGTCAGCTCTTGAAACTCCGGTCATTGAGATATCCGATAAATATAAACAATTATCAGATGCCTTAGCAGAAAAATGTCAAGATTTAGATAGCGCTCTAGTTCAATCACAAGGAGTGCAAGATGCTCTCGATGGTTTGGTTGGTTGGTTGAATACTTCTGAAAATCAATTCAAATCTATACAAAGACCTGCTTCATTAATTAAAGAACGCTTGGAAGAACAATTACGTGAACATCGTGTGTACCAATCAGAACTTGATATGCACCGTGCCAGTGTTGATTCAGTCACCCTTTCAGCCAGTGAACTTGTATCTTGCAGTAGCAATGTACGAATTGCGAAAAAAATTGAAAGTAAATTGCATGACGTAAAATCTCGATTCGATAAATTACTAGACAAAAGTATTAAACGTGGAGAATTCCTCGAAGAAATTCATGGCAATTTGACAACATTTAATACACAATCAACACACTTTGAAAAATGGATTGTGGAAATTATTGAAGTTGTAGAATCTCGGGAAATTACTAAACTCTCCATTGAAGATTATTCTGCCCGAATGGATGACATTGCTGCTCGTAGAGATGGCAAAAGAAACCTCTTTGATGATACTGTACGTGGTGGAAAAGATTTAGTAGGAAAACGTGATGTTACTGACACTGCTCCAGTAAGAGATACTATTAAATTAATGGAGAGTCAATGGAAAGATCTTAACACACTTTTGGAAGATAAACAAAAACTATCTAAACAACGATCTGAACAACTCAACGCTTATGAATCATTGCGTGATCAAGTTATAGATTGGCTAGCCAAAACAGAAAATAAACTTAGCAGACTTGAAACTGTTGCTGTTGAAACAGAAACTCTTAAACATCAAAATGATGAACTGAAACCAATTGTCAAAGAATATCGAGAATATGGTGTTACAATTGATAAGGTTAATGACCTTGGTAATTTGTACGATAGCATGCTCCGCAATGATAGACCTGACTCACCAGCTAGACGCAGATCTCAAGCATACAGCCCTACTAAGAGACCTTCAGTTACTGCAAGTAGTCCATTGCGTCGTCTGTCTCAAGATGCTAGATCTCCATCACCGACTAAAGGAGGTCTTCAAATTCAGAGCCCAGTGTCACCCGGAGGTTCAAGTGGATTCAGCAGTCGTAGATCTAGTCAAGATGGTTTCCACTTGGAAGAAATGTCTCCTGTACAACAACAACTTACTGAAATTAACAACCGGTACAGTCTTTTGGGTATTCGTATTAATGATAGACAAAATGAAATTGATACTATTCGTGAAGAACTTCGTAAACATCTTGATAATTTGCGAATACTATCATCATTCTTGGACAAAGTTCAACGGCAATTGCCTAAAGAAACTATTCCAAATACAAAAGACGAGGCTGACAAAATTACTAAACAAATTAGAATTATCCTTGAAGAAATGTATGAGAAACAATCTCTGCTTGATTCAACTAGAACTCAAATTAAAGATTTAGTCAGACGTAAACCTGGCGCTATTGGTGCCGATAATTTAAATGATGAACTAGAAGATGTTGTTTCTAGATGGAAGAGTTTAAATGACCGCTGCAAAGATAGAATTAAATTTATGGAAGACATGAAAGATTTCCATGACACTCACGACTCTCTTAATAATTGGTTAGGTGCTAAAGATCGCATGATGACTGTCTTGGGACCAATATCCTCAGACTCACGAATGGTACAAAGTCAAGTGCAACAAGTTCAAGTTTTGCGAGAAGAATTCCGTACACAACAACCTCAGTTACAACATCTCATTGAGATTGGAGATAATGTTTTGGCACGTTTGGATATTAACAGTCCAGATGGTCAAAAGGTCAACAATAAACTTGCTAACATTCAGAAGAAATGGGCAGATCTTCTCGGAAAATTGGAAGAAAGAGCAGATTCCTTGGGAGCAGCTGCTGATACCTCAAGAGAATTTGATGCTGGTATAAACAGGCTTAAAGATGCTTTACAAACTATCAGTGATGCTCTAGATGACTTAGTACTTGATAAAGACCCTGAAGAACAACTTAGAAAAGTGGAAAACTTGGATAGACAACTTGAAGGACAACGACCATTATTAGCTGACGCTGAAGCAGCTGGTGCACAACTTTGTGAAGTTTTGAGTGATCCAGCTTCTCGTGCTGAAATACAAGGCAAATTAGCTGCCGTTGGTCGCCAGTATAATAATCTTCAAAAGAAATTAGATCACCGTAAAGCTGAAATTGAAGGATCACTACGAGATGGTCGTCAATTTGAAGCTTCTTGTGCTAAAACATTAGGATGGCTATCTGATGAATTGAGTTCCTTATCTGAACGTCTTCTCATTTCCGCTGATAGAGATATCCTACAACAACAATTTGATCATCATGAACCGATTTATCGAGATGTAATGGCAAGAGAACATGAGGTTATTATGCTTTTGAACAAAGGTAGAGACATTCTTTCTCGAAACAATAAGATTGAAAATAGATCTCTTCAGCGCGATATTGATAAGATTCAAACACATTGGGATAAATTAAGAAAAGAAATTGTTGATCGCCATACAAAACTTCAAACTTGCATGGAACATTGCCGTAAATACTACCGTGCACAAGAAACATTCCTTCCATGGTTACGCCAAGCAGAAGATAAATTAGATACCATGAAACCTGCTTCATTCAAACGTAAACATATGGAGAAACAAATTAAAGAACTACAAAATTTCCGTTCAGATGTTTGGAAACATTCAGGAGAATATGAAAACAACAGAATGCTTGGAGATACCTTCTTGTCTGCTTGCGATATCGATAAAGAAGTAGTAAAATCAGAATTGTCTAACATGAAACAGCGTTGGGACAAATTAAATAATGATCTAATCGATCGTACTCAAGCTTTAGAAGATATGGCTAGAAAATTAGGAGATTTCAATGAAAACTTCCGTGATCTCGAACATAATTTACAACGTTGTGAAGATCGCTTGGTATCACATGATGCCTTAGGAGGTGCCGCCAAGGATCCGAAATTGTTAGATCGCATTCGTACTCTTCGAGAAGAAGCAGCTGCACTTAAAAAACCATTCCAAGTTGTACGCCAGTTAGCTGTTGACCTTGTTAATGAAGCAAGCAGCCAAGGAGTTGACGCAACACATTTAACAGATGAAGTTGATAATATTGGTGACCGTATCGAAGATCTTCAAGCTAAGCTTGACGACCGTTGCAGTGAACTGCAATCAGCAGCTACTGCTGTCACACAATTTAATGTAAGTTCATTATTGTACTTGTAATATTTAAATATATTTATATTTAATCATTTTTATAGGATCAAGTTAAAGGTTTAAGCCATGATCTTTCCAATCTTGAAGCAGAATTAGATAATATGAAACCGCCTGGTAGAGACTTCAAGACTATTCGTGTACAAATGGATGAAATTGGAAAGTTAATAAATCGTATTAACAAAACTGCAGATAATGTAAGCCAAGCAGTTGATTCTGGAGAACATCTTGTAGATAGTGGTTTCGCACCTGATACTGCACAAACTCGCGAACAAGTTGAAATGTTGCGAAGACAACTAGGCCGCTTGGACGAAAGAGCGAGAAATAGAGAACAAGATCTAGAAAATGCACATAAGAAATTGGAAGCTTTCTATTTAGTACACGCTAGTGTTTTTGAAGATATTCAAGGGGTAAGTGATTGTTATTTATGGAGCAGATTGAAATAGTAATATTAATTATTTATTTTAGGCTAGTGATCAACTACGTAAATTGAAACCAATTGGTTCAGAGGTAGATAGTATTCGTGCCCAACAAGAAGATTTCCGCCGTTTCCGTACTAAAACAGTAGAACCTCTGAGTCATAATGTTGACGAGTGTAACCGTTTGGGACAGGCACTTATTCAGTCTGCTGCTGGAGGTGTCAATACCGCGACATTAGAAAAAGATCTAGAAAAAATGAATGAGAAATGGAACGATTTGAAAGAAAGAATGAACGATCGCGAACGTCGTCTTGATGTTGGATTACTCCAGTCGGGCAAATTCCAAGAAGCTTTGGATGGTTTAGCCAAATGGTTAACCGATACTGAAGAAATGGTTGCAAATCAAAAACCACCATCTGCTGACTATAAGGTCGTTAAAGCTCAATTACAAGAACAAAAATTCTTGAAGAAAATGCTATTAGATCGTCAAAATTCAATGTCATCATTATTCACTATGGGTAATGAAATTGCCGCTGAAGCCGATCCAGCAGAACGCAAGGCCATTGAAAAACAACTTAAAGAACTTATGGGACGTTTTGATCGGTTAACTGAAGGAGCACAACAAAGAACTTTAGATTTGGAACAAGCTATGCATGTAGCTAAACAATTCCAGGATAAGTTAATACCATTGCAAGATTGGCTTGACAAAACTGAAAAGAAAGTGAAAGATATGGAACTCATTCCTACAGATGAAGAGAAAATTCAGCAACGTATTAGAGAGCATGATGTAAGTCCTTACATATTTTTCAAACTGTCTTGAATTTTGTTTATATATTTTCTATATTTAATTTCAGGCATTACATGGAGATATTCTGGAGAAGAAGCCAGACTTTGGTGAACTTACTGATATTGCTTCTAATTTGATGTCCCTTGTTGGTGAAGATGAAGCAGCAGCTTTGGCTGATAAATTACAAGATGTAACTGATCGTTATGGTTATCTTGTTGATGCTAGTGACAATCTTGGAGTTCTGCTTACAAATTCCCGACAAGGTCTTCGACACCTTGTTCTTACATACCAGGATCTTGTTGTTTGGATGGAAGGAATGGAACAAAGACTTGCCAGATACAAAGTCCTTGCTGTTCATACAGATAAGCTTCTTGAACAAATGGATGATTTAGCTAACTTAACAGAGGAAATTGCGTCTCGCCAAAATGAAGTTGATAGTACTGTAGATGCAGGATTAGAATTGATGAAACACATCTCTTCTGATGAAGCTTTGCAGCTTAAAGACAAATTAGATTCTCTCCAAAGAAGATACAATGATTTGACATCTCGTGGTGCAGATCTTTTGAAACATGCTCAAGAGATTCTTCCTCTTGTTCAACATTTCCATAACAATCACAACAGATTGGTTGACTGGATGCTTGGTGCAGAATCTGTTTTGAAATCTGCTGAACCTCATGAAGGGGATATCGCTCGTTTAGAAGTAGACATCCAAGAAATGCGAAAAGTCTTAGAATCAATTAATTTACAAGGACCACAGCTATGTCAAGCTTCTCCAGGTGAAGGAGCCGCAACTATTGAAGGCTTAGTCACAAGAGATAACAGAAGATTTGATGCCATTGTTGAACAAATTCAACGTAAAGCCGAAAGAATTCATCTTGGCAAACAAAGAGCTTTGGAAGTCACAACTGATATTGATGAACTCCTGGAGTGGTTCCGAGAAGTAGATGGACAAATTCGTGATGCAGAGCCACCAAGCGCTGAACCAGATGTTATCCGTGTTCAATTAAAAGAACACAAAGCACTAAATGATGATATTTCAAGTCAAAAAGGTCGTGTACGTGACGTACTGTCTACTGCCAAGAAAGTTCTTCGAGAATCACCACCTAGCGAAGACACATCAGTAATCCGAGAGAAAATGGAAGATCTTCGTGAGACTATGGATACAGTATCAGCTCTTAGTTCAGACCGCTTGGGCATATTAGAACAGGCGCTGCCTCTTGCTGAGCATTTCCACGACACCCATGCAGGCTTGTCCGCTTGGTTGGATGACATGGAACAGCAAGTGTCGATGTTAGCTATGCCTGCTCTCCGACCAGATCTTATTGCACAACAACAAGATAGAAATGAAATGTTTGTTCAGTCCATCAATGAACATAAGCCTCTTGTTGATAAACTAAATAAGACCGGTGAAGCCTTGATCCGATTGTGCAATGAAGATGATGGTGCTAAAGTTCAAGAAATGTTGGATACTGATAATACACGGTACAATAGCCTCCGTGCAGAACTACGTGAAAGACAACAAGCTCTTGAACAAGCTTTACAAGAGAGCAGTCAATTCACTGACAAACTTGAAGGAATGCTTCGTGCCTTAGCCAATACTGCTGATCAAGTAAATAACCAAGAACCAATTTCTGCTCATCCACCTAAAATCCGAGACCAAATTGATGATAATTCTGCTCTTGTTGGAGATCTAGATAAGCGTCAAGAAGCTTATGCTGCCGTAAAACGTGCAGCTGATGATGTTATTAGCAAAGCTGGTAACCGATCTGATCCTGCTATTAAGGATATTAAACGAAAACTGGATAAACTTAATGCATTATGGAGTGATATTCAGAAAGCAACATCAAATCGTGAACAATCTTTGGAAGATACGCTTGAGGCTGCTCAAAGATTCTGGAATGAATTGCATGCTATTATGGCTACTTTAAGAGATCTAGAAGATAATTTGACTAGCCAAGAACCACCGGCTGTAGAACCAAAAGCTATTCAGAAACAACAGGTCGCGTTGCAAGAAATTCGTCAAGAAATTGATCAGACTAAACCAGAAGTGGAACAAGTGCGTGCTTCAGGTCAAGAATTGATGCAACTATGTGGTGAACCAGATAAGCCTGAAGTTAAGAAACATATGGAAGATCTAGACCATGCTTGGGATAATATTACAGCTTTGTATGCTAAACGTGAAGAAAATCTGATTGATGCAATGGAAAAGGCGATGGAATTCCATGAAACTCTTCAAGTACGATTTATTTTTAATCTAAGTTTTATAATATATTTTTAATTTTTTTTAACAATTTCAGAATCTTTTGGAATTCTTGACTAGTGCAGAAGCTAAATTTGAACGTATGGGACCTCTTGGTTCTGATATTGATGCAGTCAAGAAACAAATTGAACAACTTAAGAAATTCAAAGCTGAAGTTGATCCTCATATGGTGAAAGTGGAAGCATTAAACAGGTATGATACAAATTTAATAGTAATATTTAGATTTTTTGAACTAAATGTAATTGAGAATTGAAAATTACTTTTTATCTAATTTGTCTACCTATTAGTATAGATTTGAAATGTAGAAAATAATTGTACTTTTTAAAAGTATTACGTATATTTTATTAAAAGTCTAATTTTTTTTTTCTTTTCTCTTTCATCGGGTTGACCAGGAGTTTAATAAGGCAAGAATTTTATATAAATTTTGATATATGTAGCTTTGTAGTTTGTTTAATGGCTTCGTTATAATTTTGTATCTATGTACATTAACACAGTAGTTCATTTGTGTTTTAATTTCTTCTATTTTATTACTCGTAGTAAATTAGTAAGCAACAAATATTGAAATCATGACTCAATCGAAACGCATGATTTGCATATTAAAATATGTCTGATATAGTAATGTTTTATTTATTTTATAGTTCATTTTTTCGAGCTTATTTGTTATTTATTCATTTCAGAGTTTATTGTACATTTATTTTATTAATTAGTTGCATGTATTCGTTATGTGTTTTGATTGTATTCTTCTACTTTCATTTATAATTGTTTTATCTTTAATACACAGACAAGCCCAAGAACTGACCGAGCGTACTTCCGTTGATCAAGCTGCTGCCATCAAAGAACCTTTATCTGCCGTTAATAGACGATGGGATGAATTATTACATGGTATGGTAGAGAGACAAAGGCAGCTCGAAAATGCACTGTTACGTCTTGGACAGTTCCAACATGCTCTCAATGAGTTACTTGTATGGATTGACAAAACTCACAATACTCTTGATGAGTTGAAACCTGTTGCTGGTGATTCGCAGGTAATTAGCTTTAGGTTTATGCTAACGTACTCTGTGTTTCTTCATTTTATTTAAAATGTATTCAATTTGTATTACAGATACTGGAAGTGGAATTAGCTAAACTAAAAGTTCTAGTCAATGATATTCAAGCACATCAAACATCAGTTGATACATTAAATGATGCTGGAAGGCAGATTATTGAAAGTGGTAAAGGTACAGATGAAGCTTCTGTTACGCAAGAGAAATTATCAACATTAAACAAACATTGGCGAGATTTATTACAAAAAGCTGCTGATAGACAGCGTGAATTAGAAGATGCTCTCCGAGATGCCCAAAGATTCCATGCTGAAATTCAAGATCTTCTTAGTTGGCTTGGAGATATTGATGGTGTTATTGCCTCCAGTAAACCTGTTGGTGGATTACCTGAAACAGCTTCAGAACAACTTGAAAGATTCATGGAAGTATACAGTGAACTTGAAGATACTCGTCCCAAAGTTGAAACTGTTTTACAACAAGGCCAAGAATATCTCAAAAAGGGATCTAATGCTGCCTCAAATCTTCAACACAACCTTCGTACACTGAAACAACGATGGGATTCAGTTACAGCACGAGCAAATGATAAGAAAATTAAACTTGAAATTGCTCTTAAAGAGGCAACAGAATTTCATGATGCACTACAAGCCTTTGTTGACTGGCTTACTAATGCTGAAAAAGTGTTATCCAATCTTAAACCAGTATCACGTGTTATGGATACTATTTTACAACAAATTGAGGATCATAAATCATTCCAAAAGGATGTTAGTGTTCATAGAGAAACTATGTTGAATTTGGATAAAAAGGGAACACATTTAAAATATTTCAGTCAGAAACAAGATGTTATCCTTATCAAGAACTTGCTTATTAGTGTCCAGCATAGATGGGAACGAGTAGTTTCAAAATCTGCTGAAAGAACTAGAGCATTGGATCATGGTTACAAAGAAGCCAAGGAGTTCCATGATTCGTGGTCTAATCTGATGAATTGGTTGACCGATACTGAGAAATCATTAGATGATCTTGCATCTGAAGCCGGTATTGGAAATGATCCTAATAAAATTAAAGCACGTTTGGCTAAACATCAAGAATTCCAAAGAACGCTTAGCGCTAAACAAGTTACATACGACAATACTATGAAGGCAGGAAAACATCTTAAAGAACGAGCTCCGAAAACAGATGAATTTGCCATTAAACAAATGTTAATTGATCTAAAGAATAAATGGACTACTGTTTGTTCTAAATCAGTTGACAGGCAACGTTCTTTGGAAGAAGCTCTTCTCTTCTCCGGTCAGTTTAAGGATGCTGTTCAAGCACTTCTTGAGTGGCTAAAGAAAGTAGAGAAAAATCTAGCTGAAGCTGGACCAGTTCATGGTGATTTAGATACAGTGAATATGTTAATAGATCAGCATAAGGTAATTTTTATCATTGTTATTTTCTAATATCTGTAATAATGTATAATTATACTTTTTCAGTCATTCGAACGTGATTTGGAAGCAAGATCTGCACAAATGGAGTCTGTTACTCGCACAGGTCATGAATTAGAAACAAAAGCTTCCAAAGCTGATGCTGTTATTATACGCAGTCAACTAAATGAACTTAATGAATTATGGGATCATGTTTCTACTCTCAGTACTCGCAAGACAGCGAAATTAGAAGATGCTTTGAAAGAAGCTGAACGACTCCACAAAGCAGTCCATATGCTTTTAGAATGGCTATCTGATGCTGAAATGAAATTAAGGTTCGCTGGATCAATGCCTGATGATGAACAGAACTCTCGTATTCAGCTGGCTGAACATGAACAGTTCCTTAGGGAACTTAAAGAAAAAGAAGGCGAAAAGGATGATACATTGAATCTAGCTCATAAAATACTTGCTAAAGCACATCCCGATGGTGCCACTGTTATTAAACATTGGATAACAATTATTCAGACTAGATGGGAAGAGGTAAGTTTATTTCATATCAAAATTTTGTGCAATTTTACCAAAAAATTCCATTAAAATTTCATTTAGATAAATAATTCGTAAAATATACGATAAATCAAATTTGGAAAACAAACAATATATTTGTGTATAATATAGGTTTCATCTTGGGCACTGCAAAGAGAGCAACGTCTTACAGCTCATATGCAATCACTTAGAGATTTGGATGACACATTGGAAGAACTACTTGCATGGTTACAAGGTCTTGAAAACACATTACTTAATCTGAAAGAAGAACGTCTTCCCGATGACATTCCGACTCTTGAAGGCCTTATTTCCGATCATAAAGAATTTATGGAAAACACCATGAAACGGCAGACTGAAGTAGACCGAGTATGCAAGGCACGCCAGATTAAATCTCAACAGGCTGTAACCAAGGACACACGTAAATTATCAGCCAGAAACAAGACACCACTGTGAGTATATCACTGATTCACAATCAAATTCTTCCATTGAAATGTTTCAATTAAAAATAGTGGCATGACTTTTTTTTGTTGCACTTGTGTTTCATTATTTGTGTTCTTTTGCATGTTTCACAATGTACGCATGTTGTGTTGCTTTCATGTTTGTCGTGTCGTTTGCTGATACCACCTTCTACTTGATTATAAAGACGTGGTTCACAACATGATGTGCGTGAATCTTCTCCGGATAACTACGGATCGCTTCGCAGACAAAGGTAAGTTTTTTCTACACATGAATCTAACAATTCAGTAATTGTTCTTGCATAATCAAAATTTACGCTTTCTTATTGTGGGTGGTACCTTTCTTGGTTAAGTGTTTCTAAAAATCAAAGAATTTACGTGTATTGGTATCAGGGAAATGTGCATGCTCTGTCGTTTAGTATTTTTATTCATATCTATATTTGACCAAATGCACTAGTAAAATTTAAATTTTAAGCTGAATTTATGTGATACTAATTTGAAAAAATATAACATCTATTGTAAATCTATTATTAGTGCAAATGGTCATATTTTGATTATATGTTTCATTTAAAAATAGTTTTTTAATTCTCTATATTTTTCTGTACTTACCCGAAATCAGTATTAATTTCTACGAGATATTTTTATCTCGCTATATTAAGAGCAGTAGACCTTAAAAATCTTGTTGTTTAAAGTTATTTAAATATTTCTGGTTTTCACGTTGACATTCATGTAGAGTAATTAATAATTTTCTAATATTTGAATACATTACTAATGTTGTAATTTTGTTGTACATCTAATGTAGCTACTAATCAAAATAAATTATTATTATTATTCTACCCTGCTAAAAGGCTATTTTGACGTATCTGCAAAAAGCTTGTTCTAAGATATAAACAATTTAAAAATTTTATTAATGCCAACCATAATACAATATTGTTTTATTTTTAAGAATTGGTTTTCAAATTGCCTATAACACTTGTACATTTATATTTGCAAATACGTCAATTAGCCATAGCTGGTTAGTATAATAGTAGACAATAAATACCGTTATTATATTGTTTGTAAAATTACGGAAAAACACTTATAATAAAATTACACAATAGTAGGATAATATGACGAGTATTTATTGTACTACTATTAATGATCATTTGGATCAGTTATATGTTGGTGTTTGAACTATCATAATTTAATTTGCATTAGTTACTCGTTCTAATAGGGTTTTGACTTGACTAATGTTCATTTTATTTCAGTAGATAACAAACTGGTATTGGAAGTGACTTAAATATCATTTTATATTTGTTTGTGTTGAAAATATACTTATACAATTACATTCGAATATTTAAAAGTACCTACATATATATTTTGTGGTCGTAATATATTGATAAATATTGAAATTGGAATGTAACTGGATAAAGATTAAAAGTTTTGGTTTTTGGTAGAAGCTTTGTGATAATTGTTTGCGTTATGTTGCATGTGTGATTGTTTCAACAGCCGAACCAGTCCTGGTAGGGAGGTTACACCGGATCCGTATCCGCATATCGGACCGCGATTCCCACCTAAAGGAAGGTCAGCATAATTAACAACACTCATTTGTATTTCATACACTTAATACAAATTTATATTATTTAGTTGAAGTTAGTTATAACATTCATTTTTGTGTAAACAGTATTTTAAAACATGCATATCCAATATGTAGCTAGATTTAGTGGAATGCGCATATTTTTTAAAATTTCATTTCATATTTGTGTTACAGTATTCATTATTTGTTGCTTAGGGTATTTAAAATATAGTTTTAGAATAAGAACGTGTTCAGCTACATTTAATTTATGAAATAATTTGGGCGATGTTTAGGTACACTGTTTTCATTATCATAATTCCACCAATGAGGAAAAAATCACAATGTCCACTCTCAAAATTCATTATTATCACTAACATTAAGACTGTAGCACGTTATTAAGATTTGTTTTTTAATCAATGTAGCAAAGGAAGTGAGCCTGAATTCCGTTCACCACGAGTTAAATTGCTTTGGGATCGCTGGCGAAATGTTTGGGTACTTGCATGGGAAAGACAACGAGCTCTATATGACAAACTTGCGTACTTACAAGAAGTTGATAAAGTAAGAAACTTCTCATGGGACAACTGGAGAAAGAGGGTTAGTATATCATTGCTTTATATATTTTATACAAAATACTAACAATTACGAATTTATAGTTCTTGAAATTCATGAATCACAAGAAATCAAGATTAACGGATCTATTCCGTAAGATGGATAAAGACAATAATGGACTCATTCCAAGGGAAGACTTTATTAATGGAATTATAAATACTAGTAAGTATTAATATCTCATGAACGTTGTCATTAAATTAAATGCTCTTTGCTCTCTATAGAATTTGACACATCACGATTAGAAATGAATGCAGTAGCTGATTTGTTCGACCGAAATAACAGTGCTCTGATCGACTGGAAAGAATTTATTGCAGCTCTTCGACCAGATTGGGAAGAACCCAAAACGGGAAATGAGGCGGACAAGATACACGATGAAGTTAAACGACTTGTTATGTTGTGTACTTGCAGGCAGAAGTTTAGAGTATTCCAAGTTGGTGAAGGCAAATATAGGGTAAGATTTTATTATCAATAATTTTATACCTAATAGTTTTAATATTTTAATTAAATACATTTAAATAATCTGTACGTCTTGCATTACAGTTCGGAGACAGTCAGAAATTGCGTCTTGTTCGAATTCTGCGCAGTACCGTAATGGTACGTGTTGGAGGAGGGTGGGTCGCATTAGATGAATTCTTGGTTAAGAACGATCCATGCAGAGGTAAGTCATTTTTCTTTCATATATTTCATAAAAAAGATACATCTAAAATACTATGATCTATTATACATATATAAATAATTTATTTACATTTCGATACATAAAGCTAAAATTTAACACAGAAAATTATTAAATACCCTACCACTACATATTTGTGGTTTTTAAACATAACTACACACAAAACAGAAACACATAATCAAAGTAAATGGGAATTAACTTAAAACAAATTGCCTAAATATTAATAAATAATTTAAATACGTTATAATAATTAACCAATCCTTTTAAAAATTGTGACTAATTTATCTAAACTACGTTTGAACCTAATCCTTACATCCTGAGCTAATTATAACAATAAACTAAAAGTCAATGTCTTGTATTTGATATTAATATTAATGAGATATAAAAAGCGAATTTAGCATATGTAACAAATTAACTATCTTCTCCTGAGGTAATGTAATATTATGCTTATCGTAACATATTTTGAAAATAAGCTTTCGTTTAATAAGTCAACTTATTCATTAATTGTAATAAGATATAATTTCATATAACATCTTGTATAATAGTTGCAATTTATTAACATATTGCTTTTGTTTTCATTCGCACCAAACATGGATTCCATCAACTGTAATTTAATTTTTCACTTAATATTTAATTTGTATGTCTTACATTTCATTTATATGTGGATTTCATACCATTTCATTTAACTTGCGTTGCATAATTTTCGTTCCGCTGTAAAAAGTTATGTTAGTCCTACCTATACCTGACCCCAACAAGCCTGAACAGCACGACCCCTGGTGCCCTTTTGGTAAGCAGATGATTACCATTTTTGGTGTATACAGTGTTACGTCGTTTCGGTTTGCTTTTAAATGAAAGTGATGTTTTGTTTTGTGAATTTACTTTGTGCATTGCATGGGTTTTGGTTTTATTTAATTTACACACATTTTACACAAGAGCACAATTATTTTTCATTATTTTTCCGTATTTATTATGGTACTCTTACTTTATTTACTTATTATTTTTTATTTAGAATGTTATATATTTATTTTGGATAAGGAAAAGATATGCAACATTTCATTTATTATTTTTATATTTTTATCGATTTCTTGATTGCAGTCTTTTCTATACACTAAATTTCAGTGCACAATGCATGTTGTGGAGTATAGTTTTTCTAGTAGTACTTTTCTACAAATATATTTGCACAAATACCTATTGGTATAGAAATATTAGTTGCTTGGGAGCGAGATTTGCTTATATTTGGTATGGGTAATTTTATTGGAAGTTGTGGAAAGGTACTATATTTTATCTGTTTTGCTACATAATGTGCATTGAATTATCGTGTCAAAGAGACAGACTCTGAATAGGTCAATATTGATATATCTGTGAACCTAACATGCATTTAAACATTCTATTAAAGGTTTGCCAAACATTTGCATTTTGCAAGATTTAATTTTAAAAACAATGCCTACTGAATGTTTAAAATATGTTAGACAGCTAGTACTTTTTAACACAATGCTTATTTTGTTGTTTGTTTTTTGTTCTTTCTTTTTCTCCATTGTTCCTGGTACCTACACTTCATATTTTCCTAATCACTATCCACTATGTGGTGTCCGCTGCTTTTTTTAAACCATCCTGAATTCCGCGTCACTCGCATTGTGCGAATCAACCACCTGGTGCGACATCGCACAGCCAAGGGACGCACGAACATTGAGCTGCGGGAACAGTTTATACTAGCAGACGGCGTGTCTCAGTCCATGACCGCATTCAAGCCCCGCACATCTGCTTCGCAGAGTCCTGCTTCCACAGGTGCTCGCACTCCCACTGCTGGACCTATTACGAAGGTTGGTTCGTCATACTCATTCGTCACTTCATCGGTTTAGTCGTGTTATAATCGTTGTTCCTTTTGATCCAAATTCATTTACCTCTTATTTTGTTGAATATACTCTTTTAGTTCATCAAAACAAAAGGTAAATGGTAATATAATATTACCTAATGTTCCAATAATATACTCATTTATTAGTATCATGAGTATAATCCTCATTTTTCAAAATAATTTCTTTTTATTATTTCATTTATTTCGTTTACGTTCAGTTATCAATTATCATCTTTTTTTCTGAAGAATTTTGCGAATTTATTGTTTGTTATGTTTATCATTTTAACTTTTAGTAATATTTCAAAATCAAAATATTCGCAAAATTCTATACTATTCTTTTACAGATTTCTTTTATTATTAGCACGTAAATAGTATATAATTAATGTTAGTTCAAATGCTTGCGATATTAGTATAGCACTGCATGATGAAGTAAGTATTTTGCATGTATTTTTATCTATCAGACAAACTTTGGGCCTGCATAGCAAGGTAGCACTTTTTACTTAAAGGTATGGTATATTTATAGACGTATACACTAAGTGTGCATCGCTAATTGATGTACTTCGGTGTTACAAAAACCTCAGGAGATGAATATAAATATAATTCCTTCACCTTATTCCTACCTTTTAAATCAGATCATTATCGTAATTAAAGTGTTGAAAATCATCATATTCGTACATCACCATTTATTTTTTATAATCACCGTTTCGCTTTTTAATTTTTAATGCACAATTTCTAATAAATGTTTAAAAATAATTAAATTAATTTTTAAAATAAAATATGATTGTAAATTGGAACAAAAAATATTTATTGCATGTTGTACTTATAGGTGTTATAATTTAGCGAACGATGCTTGAAAAAACTGATTTATAAAGAAGCTGAAAGCTAAAAATTAAAAATTATTCGTTTATTTAATTGTAGCATCATTCTATTATTTTTGACTTAACATCTCTTATTATCAGCTAGTGACATTTAAAAATTATATTAAGCCCTGTTCACACATGAACACACAGAAGACACACAGGTAACAAAGTAAAATGAAGAACGTGTGGACCGTTTGTAGACTCAAAATTGATTTTTTCTTATATAGAAGCCACAAAATAGCGGCGCCTCCATTTCAAAAGCAACACACACAGTATTTTGTACTGTTGCGTGTGTGTGTGTGTCTTCTATGTGTCCATGTGTGAACAGGGCATAATGTAACAAATTATATCTTTATTTTCTAAAGAGATGTTGGATAAAATTTTAGGAATTTTGTATAGAACACGTAAGATGATGTATTATATACTTAAGAAATTTGACAAACTCCGCAGGCTTTTTGTGTTAAACTTTGTTTAAGTGACTAATATCTTTAATATTATCGTATACAGGTTGTTTCATAACTTCAGGTACATACGTTAAGGGTATATGTTGTTTGATATGCTGATTACGAACCAAAATTAATTTCCATGTTTCCCAGTCAAAAATTTTTCGTTGCCACTGCCAATGGGTGGAGTATTTATTGTTTCATTAAAAATAATCAAATTTTGTTTGTTTATTTTACTAGTATTAAGTTATTTAAGACTTTGATTACCTACTTCTATTGAAGTCAGTGAATTCAGTGCAGTACTACAAAAAATGCTGCAGTAAAACTACGTTTAATTTTTCGAATTAATTTTTTAAAATTAGTAATCAGCATATCAAACAACATATACAGTTAACGTATGTACTCGAAGTTATGAAACATCCTGTATATCATATTAGTAAGTACCAACCGTAAATAACCATTATTAATAATTTAATATGTTTATCAGCTTATTTATTTATTCAGTATAATAATTATATTGATAAATTATATAATATGTTGGAAATAATGTTATAATTTATCAATTAAGAATATTTTGGAGAACACCGGCTATAAAATCAAAATAAGAACTATAAAGTATAAAATTATAATATAAATGTACATAAATACACAAACAAAAACACAAATAAGAGTAACGTACACAATCTGAATAAACAACATGTGTAGCCGAAGAACACTTGCGAGAGCTGATGCCGATATTTGAACGCCTGCGTGCGAGGGAAGAATTACCTTGTGCATTTCCGATTCATGTTGGGTCCAATATGAGCCCCTCATTACACGCGCACACGCACTCTTCATGCCACTGGGTAATGTTAACACTAAAACTATATCTACAAGAGTTCCGTTTTTGTATACACGGGTGTGGTGTTCTTTGTGCACTTGTTTAACTGCGCCGAAACTGCGTGAAGGTTCTGCTATTGCTTGAATTTTGCGAATGTAAATGATGCTTGCATGTTACTTGATTTGATTTGTTTTCTTTTCAACATACCATTATGCACAGTCGTTCATAATTAATTTTAAACACAAATGTTTAAAACTGAAATATAAAATATCATCGCGTTAACATATTATATTATAATATAGATGCACGTGTAATTACGAAAATACAAATTAATATTGTTAATGGTCTGGCTATTAAATAACGAGACTGCGCGTGCCGAAGGTGTCCTAGATGGGTAGGAGGGGAAACAAATGCAGCGTTGGAAAGCTGGAAGTGTCTACTATTCCGGTACGAAAACACGTTTTTTATTTTTTTTTATTTTATTTTTTCTATAAAGGTTAGAAACGAACGTGTTTTCTTCTCGTGCCGATTTTCGCTTCACCTCTTCCATCGACTCGAACCGGGTTCCTATTAAGGCAGACTTGATTTTCGGAAATAAAAAATAGTAACAGAGTGCTAAATCAGGCGAGTACGCGCGTGTTCGAGCACTGGAGTATCTCTAGCGACTAAATAACGCTTCACAGACAGCGTGTTTTGGGCAGGTGCGTTGTCCTGGTGCAAAATTCATTATCGGCACGAGAAGAAAACACGTTCGTTTCTAACTTTTATAGAAAAAATACTACTATAGCGATAAAAACGTGTTTTCGTACCGGAATAGTAGCCACTTCCAGCTATTCAACGCTGCATTCGTTTCCCCTCCTTCCCCTCTAGGACGCTTTCTGCGCGCGCAGTCTCGATATTTAATAGCCAGCGCTCGTACATTGTAAAAACAATGATTCCTAATTACAACACAGACAATAATATACAATTGGAAACAAACCTCAACACAATTGACATTTAAATTTCAGATAACAAAAAAGGTAACATTTTGTTATCAAGGTTTTTTTGTGTTTAGTTCCAGCCTAAAATTTTAATATTTTTTCAAATGTGGTTCAATTTTTTAATTTAAAATAATTCATTAATCATGTAACATTAATTTGGTTTGATGAATGATTAATTTAACTGCATGTGTAGAATAGTTTTTGTTTGTGTGGTACTATTGTTGTTGGTTGGTTTAGTGGCAGCAATTGGTCCTGAAAAAGATCATCATAAGCTATTGTATCTGTCCCAGGTTCCTATGGTGAGTACATAAGGATGGTAAAGTAAAGTATTTTAATTGTTAGTACGTCCGGTTAGAAGCTTACGTACCTATTTATGTAATTTGTGGTGAGGGTTTGTTTTAAATAATTGTTCTAAGAATTATTGAAATAAATGCATTTTTCATTGGGTTATTATGTTTGATATTAGAAAAAATTGAATTGATTGACAAACACATATTTTACTGGAATAAAAATATATTGCTTTTTTGTTTTTTTTTTGTCTCGGCACCGAAAATAATTACTATGAAAGTTTTTACATAACAACCGTTATATCACAGGTATTAATTTATCTTTGTAATAGATAAATTAAAAATTTGCAATGCTATAAATTCTCATTCTGCAAAAGAGCAGTTTTATTGCCTTGACTGCATTCATATCTTCTGCAATCATTTTTTGGTCATTTTTGTATAGTAAACAAACGAAAATCCACAGAAAAATACATAAGATTTTAAGTAGTTCTGGAAGTAGCTACGTAATTTACGTTTATCAGGTATAGTAATTTTTTATTTTTATGTTTCCATGTAATGCTTTTTTATTTATTACATACTTCATTTAACTTTAAAAATTAAATGCAGTATGTAGAAAGTTTTTATATCATTTATATTAAAGATAAACATTTTAAAATAGGTTCGCGAAAGATCAGTACGTTCTGTACCAATGGGTGGCCAATCACGTGCATCAAGAACTTCGTTGACCGCTAGCACACCCGATTCACTATCAGATAATGAAAGTGGAACAGTGTCAAGAACTTTAAGAAAGCCATCTACTTACCGCTCAACCTTAACTCCGGGTGGCTCCAGACCGGGATCAAAACCGAATTCAAGACCGAGTTCGAGACCTGCTAGCCGAGCTGGAAGTAAACCACCATCTAGACATGGCTCTAACTTATCTCTCGATAGCACAGGTAATGTCAAATTTGCTTTGCTCTAAGTTCGAATCCCACCGACCACCAATGTGTATCTATCGTTAAATTAACAAAATACATCGACTTGTATGTATTATAATATAAACAATACCTGAGGAATTGTTTTTATTATCAACCTTGCAGACAAGAAAAAAATCTGAGATGTAATTATAGCAATAGCTTCCGTCTAAAATTTTGACTAGCGTAGATATAATTCTATTATTATTTGTTATTACTGTTTACAAGCAATAACAAATGTAATATTATTATACTTGATTTCTAAACTAAATGGAGCAATCTGAAGTTGTCTCGCTGAGCCGTATTTACCACTGAAATATAATAATACTGGAACGTGCACTTGCGACGCCAGCCCGAGCCGACAGAGACAGCGAGTCGTAGGTGATTGCGTCTTTGTCGTACAGTCCTGATTGGTGCCCGAGCCGACAGAGACAGCGACTCGCGGCTGATTGCGTCTTTGTCGTACAGTCCTGATTGGTTTGTGGAGTGTAAGACAACGATAGAATCACATGCGAGTAGCTGTCTCTCTCGGCTCGCTTTTCGTACACAGCGAGCATAGGGAGTGCACGTTCCAGTATTACTATATTTCTGTGGTATTTACATTGTGTAAATACGAGAAAAATATCACTAGATTTTTTTGGCGGCAAAATTAAATTTGACCTATCAGCGAGAAAACTCGATACAGTCACTGACAACAGCTGCAGCTGACGAGACAAGATGGAGAACATTCGTTTGTTTACATTACAAAGTTTGTTTGGTGTAAAACTGGTGTTACATCAGCCAATCAAAAACGATCAGTTTTAGCATTTCAACTTCAGATTGCTCCGTTTAGTTAATAAATCAACTATAGTAAATGTTCATAAGGAACATTATCTACCTATTTGAATTCGTACAGAATAATATGCTAATTTTTGAGTCATACCGGTTTTATTATGTTTACAACTTACAATAAATAATATCATTTAAATAGTAAATTTGTTTATATAATACATGAAACAGTAACATTGTTAATGTATTAAATTGTTTTTATAATTTTTGTAGATGATGGCACTCCCTCTAGAATTCCAATTCATAGAAGAATGACTCCTACTCCTAGTAGACTAACTACTACAACTACTGGATCAGCTCGTAAATTAACAGTGGCAAATGGAAGTTCTACTTCAAGACCAAGAACGCCAACAGGTTTAACATCTACTAGTTCTACAACGAGGTCAGTTCATAATTAATATTTTGAACTATAAAAATATTAATATAATAAATTAATAAAATAATTGATATACGCGAATCTTTATCTAATATCATATTTGGTGGAAGTTTTTAATATTGGTTATGGTCACGAAAATAAAATATAATGATCATTTTTACTATTTATGATAATAATAATCATTCATTTGTCACTTGAGAAAAGTGTGTACTCAGTTTCATTTGCAAATTACTTTCTTACGTGATTAATACATCGTAATATTGGTAAAATATTTATCTAACACCTCACCAATATTATTTTGGTTATGGATAAAACACACATCACTTATAACAACATACGATAAGTTCAATAATAGCTCGTTGCTAAACTAAGTAAGTGACCTATTTTATTTATTTGAAATACCCAAAATTGATTTTTACAATGAGGTTTTGGATAAAAAATGATTATTTTTGTTTTAAAATTTTAATTCAATTTAATTACTATTTATTTATTTATTTATTTATTTATTTTCAAAATTGAATACAATGTAAAAATTAGATGTTTTAACGTATTAATATTTACCATATATTAAATTGGCATGTATTCTAACATTACTAGATCAAGTGGAATACCACGTGCATCAAGTATACCTACACTAACCGGCACGGCAACTCCGCCAAGGTAAATTTTCTTTTTCTTTTCTTTATTAATTACAGATTTACGTCGTGCTTTTTAATAATTAAGAAACACATTTTTTAGTAATACAAAAATAGTTGAAATGTATATTGTAAAAATCACACATAGTAAATAATTATTGTCTTTTATTTAATTTATTGTAAATTAATAGAAGCAATTTTCAAATAAATATTTATATTGTTTGTAAAATTTACATTTCAACTACAGTATTATTTACGTACCAGTATATTTTTTGCACTATTTTATCTTATAATTCGTAACACTACCTATAATTCTACATTTTAACAGTTTATTACTATTTCTAAATACCTATTTTAATAAATTTTAACAAACTCTTGTTAATATAATTACACAACCTTATCTTAATAATTTGTAACGTTAGGTCTCGCATTCCGGTATATGTTGGAACTCCGGATAATGATCCGGATTCTCCATCCACATCTAGTGGTTCTTATTCTGTCTCATTCTCTACTGGGTAAATTTAACAGCATGGTTTTCAACAGTAGTGTTCGTAGTTGTAGTGATGATTTACAATACAATTCGGTTTTGTTTTTATTATAATATTTATATGAATGATGACCAAACAGTATTCTATTTGCCATTTTGCACGTTGTTACGCTATATCATCTGGTCTTCTGTTAAAATTTTTCCGGCGTTTTAAATGTATGTAAATGATGGTTTGAACTACTTTTTGAATAAATACAGCATTATTGAAATTAAACAGAATATCATCTTTTACTACAAAAATAGTTATGTTTTGAATATATTGACAAATAAAAAAAATATCGACAAGAAAGTAATAGGTATGAACAGGAGACCAAGTGATGTTGTACATAGAAATAGAGATTGGTAGCAATAACGAGAATAGAAATATATTGGCAACAAAAAAAGCAATAAGATATCTAAAATTTAATTAAACATATTATAAATTTTTATGACATAGATAAACATGTACTATTATTTATGTTGCTTCTCGTTCTCGATACTGATACCGATACTGTGAATGCCGTTACCAGGCGAAATGTTTTTTCAAATAACATTTGATCATTTTCTTCTATAGTTACTAATAAAATAATATCTTTATTTTTCTTTCACTTATTTAACGTTTACTAACACATTCGAATATTAACATGCAGCAGTACAACTTCAACAAGGACTTCTACAAAGTCAAAAACTTCAAAAGCTTCATCTATTTCTAGGTACTAACCATTTACTGCATGAAATTAAAATAATTTGCTATCATTTATTGTTTTTGACAATAAATTTAGCTTCAGAAATAATCATAATACATTACTAACGTGCATGTTTCGCAGGAGCCAATCATCCAAGACAAGATCTATGTCTACAACTAACGCTCCAGTTTTAAGGACCGCATCTAGGTAAACTAATTTCTAACATTATTAATTTTTAATTCATTTAACTTACTTATTCATTTCATTTGTATAAAAAATGTTTTTGTGAAATTATTCACAATGTTTAATAATTATTATTGGTATAAAATAAACTTATTTGTTAGTGTGTGCTGGTTTTAAATACTAAAAGTAACAATTAAAATTAATTTTTCTGTGCTGAGGAATCCATAATATATTTGGGACATTATATTTGTTTGAACTAAGATTTTATAATATAATAATTATTACTTCCTCACATAAATAATTTGATTTATAATTTTGTAGAACAAGAACACCATCAGGATCGAATACTCCTGTACCACCAGGAATGATCACAGCAGCATCAAAACTGACTAGAAAAGCTTCTGGTGCGTCAGACACATCTACTGGTCAGGCCAGAAAAGGCACAAAAACACCAACTGAATCAAGAGCCCCCTTCAGATTATAAATTGGGATTTTGTGCAATCCGCTCAACATAACATCAAATGTTTAAAAGTTGAATATTAAAAAAACGAACGAATTCAGATTTATTTTATTCTGTTAAACGAAATCATTTTATTTGTTTTTGAAAAACTCATATATTTATAACCTCATCACGAATCAATTATTTGTTGTTGTTAATTTTTATATAATTTAATTTTTCTTGCCCCTCTATAATATAAATGTATATTTTTGAATTATTTATACTAATTTTGAACATTCGAGTACGTAATATTAAATTTAAGTTGCCATAGTCTTTTAAAGCGTAGACAAAAATAACATTTTTATACACATTATGTATGTCTTGTTTTATTTTGAGTGAGTATTGAAATTCGTTTATTTTTAAGGGTTGTTTCGTTTTATGTGTATAGGTTATTTTTGGCTAAGCTTTTGACTTATTGCTGATAATAGGGACCATTTGTTTGTAATTTGAATACTAATTATTAACCACACCTAACAAAAAGTATTTGCAGTAAGTTTTACGTGAAGTGGAAATGTAAAAATAAATACGAAATTGTACGAATTTGATGAACATATGCAAAAGCAAGGTAGTAACGCCAGAACTGCTATTGTATTTGTATATGTACATTATATAATTTTGTTTATATCAACTACTATGTTTTATACGGTGCATATAATTTTGGTATGGAAGATTTGAATGATTACCAATGAACGAGTCTGATGATTGATGAACTGTTTTTTGTCGCCAGCAGAGAGCAGTTTATCGTTATGTTATACATATTTATTTCAATATAATAAGTATTTTTTATTTTTAATGTGGCACTTCTCGTTGCTTTATATACACTTGTATTATTTAACATTATTAATTTTTGTTATAATAAAAAATAAATTCAAATTTATTAATTTTATGAGTTCTTTTTATTTTATTTTCTAATATATTCTGTGCCAAGAGAATTATCATTTCTCTAATAGACGTCATAATGAGCTTGTTGAATAATATTAAACAATTGTGATAATTGTATAAAAATCAAGATATAATAGGAAAACGTAGAAAATGTTCCAGGCATTATGTATGTACAACAAGGATACTGTAAGATAAATTAGATCGGTTAATGAGTTTCATCTTTATAATATTTAACATTGGATCTTATCAAGAAATTATATAGCTTTAAAATGATCTTTCTATTACTATGTATTCGTGAAACGAAATGCCTTTTATGTATAACTGGTCTAAATGTCTTGCAGCTCTCAAAATCAAGTAAGTACTTTTTTAAGAACACTACGTACACTATTGTATAATAAAGTAATAAAATATACAATTAATAGATAATTATAACAAGATATTCTATTGAAACGGAAAATATTAATTAAAAATTGACTTTGCACATTTTGTACAATACGTTAAACTGCGTACGAATTTTGCTATGCTCTGTGTATAATTAGTTAATTACAACAATTATTACAATATTGCCTAATAAAGCATAATTAATATTACTTATGTTTTTTGTATCCACCAATTTCTGTTTTAAAATTATCCAAAGTAGTTACGTTGAGATTATTAGAATTATACACAACAAAAAGAGATGTAACATTTTTTGCCTTTCTTGTATTAGTTGTTTTTTATAAATTAAAATATAGAACAAATTATCTTATTTAACGAAACTAAACAAGCATAAATTATACATATATTTAAACCAGGGTCCTAACGTTAAAGCAATTACATGAATTAATGTTTTTGTTTATTTTTTATGTGTCATTAATTACACACCTTATAATCAAATAATTTATAAATTCGTTACAATTTTAATTCTTTTATTTATACTTCTCACGTTTGAAATTTTCTACTTGTAATTAGTTCAAATGTATGTTCTAGATAGAATTGTTATTTCTTCGTAATTTCCCAAATTTTGTAAATTATACAGCAAATGAAATTTATTTCTGTAACAAAATTTTCAGTATTTTTTACACTTTTTGAATAAAATCTATGGAAATACTAATAATTACTAACTTTTAAAATTAATAATAATTCAAATATTTATGAACTTATTTTGAATTAAAACTGTAAAGCACAAACTATACAAAATCACTAAAATTTACATTTAAACTTTCCATACAGGTTACAGGTTCAAACAACAATCGTACAAACAGAATAACGTCTCGTTTTTGGCGGGCATAATTTTTTATTTATATCTACAGGAACACTCTCACTATCATTTGGTATCAGCAGTATCAGCAACAGCTTATTAAATTTAGAAAAACAAGAGCCATCTAGATGAGAAATTTCTGAATAGAGTTGAAGGTCAATTTAAAATAAGGTCAAATAAACACATGTGTTGCGTTACTATCGCTTTCGTTAATGCTATTTCTTATCATTTAGTTACCGTGTGTGTGAGTGTGTGTTACAGAGATTGATTTTCACCTACTTGGATCTTCCGGCAAAATGTTCCGCAAAACTCTAGTTCTGTTAGCTAGGAACCAGACATTAGAAGGTTAGTAAATATTTAATTACAAAAACTTGAAGTTTATTTTTAGTTTGTTTTGCGTGTGTTTCCTATGAATACTCTAGCCGCACGTGCGGAAACTACTGAGTACTGAGATAAATATCTCCGCTGCTGAAATAATATGAAATATATAATTTTGTAACTCTAAACTGAAAATATAATAAATAGTAGTTAAACTTAGTATGTGGTAGGTACCTATTTTAATGTTAATATTGCAATAGTGATAAATGCTTTGCATTCGATTCATATACAAATATATATCTACTATTTTTATGTTAGTTATAAATAAAAATATTATTCTAGGTCAAGGAATTATTAGTTTTATAAATTGAATTTGTTTAACAATTAACATATTTGAAAAAGTATAGGTAACTATGAATACAAAAATTATATGGAGACAAGAGCGCACTTTTGTATTATTCTCAAAATACTAATATCTTTAACTTAGACCATTTATTTTTTTGATGAAATCAGTACAAAACTTATATTTTATATTGCATTATTGACATGTCATATAAAAATAAAAATATACCAATAACTATATTTTTTAAATTAACTATATAGGTTCTATAATTGAAAAAAGAAAACAAGTACCAAAATAAATTATAAGAAAGAGTTGTTCTTACCGGTTGCTAGGCTAAACAAAACGGTAAGTAAATTAAACAGAACGGTAGGTAATTTACTTACCATTCACTGAACAGTAAGTAAATTATGTTTCAGCTTACTAGTTATGAAGAAATTAATATTTGCGTATTTTCAAATACATTTTACTTTAATACAAAATATCTTTAAACTGTTGATCAGTACAAGGGTCTGAAAATCAGTACTGTATTGACAAAATCAGTACGAATGGTCACTCTACTTTAAATAATAATAAGATTTAGATCATGTAAAATGTTGCTGCGTTTTTTTACTACATGAACATATAATATATAATTAATAGATTTTCCTGCACAGGTACTTAAATCTTTGAAACATAAAGTAATAATAATGTGACACCGCCAGATCTTAATATTTATTCTTTAACAATAAAAAAGTTTTACGTTTACGTTCATGAATTTTGAGGTTTCATAACTCATAAGTGAGATTTTATTATCAATGTTGGAGTAAGGTTGGAATTAAATTTGCACTATTCTTCGCCCACATGGTGTGTTATTTAATGGGGAGAGATAACGTTCATTGCTGTTCTAAACTTAGAGCCGAGGGCGTCAGAAATTTGAAATAGGCAGTGGCAGTTGTAGTACCTGTACCTACCATAATATTTTCCTATGACGCACAAGATAATTATCTCGATAATTATATAATATCAAACTTAGAAAATGAAACAAAACATTTTTAGTATGCTCTCTAAAATCGTTACTTTGCGAACTGTTTTGAGTTCGCAAAATAGTTATTTATGTAACAAGTACGCAAAATAGAGTTTTAGATGACGAAACGAATCTATTTAAGGACGAGGCGCAAGCCGAGTCTAAAATTAAGTGAGTCTTCTCTAATATTTTGTTTTGTCGACCTATTTCAACTTATTATGGAATTGAATTAAATTTTGAATAAATGAAATTAAGTAACTCTTTGTAGACTACAATACTTTTGTAATATAAATATAACATGAATATAGGTAGGTAGCTATATACTTATAATAACAGTAAATTATTCTGTTATGTGTATTAACCTTGAAGATTATTTAAATTATAATGTAGTATGTACTTAAGAAGTAAAGGTTGTTTATAGTTCTAATGCATCATAATACCTAACATAAGAACAAAAATTCATCAAATAAAAATGTAGTGTTTAGATAAATAAATGCTACGGATAAACATGGTATTTTACAATGAATGTAATGAACTTGAAAGATAAGATTATAGACCATAATTATTTCACAAAAAGTTGGACCAAAAATTCTTGAAAATAGCATAAATTAATACCTAAATATGTTTTTAGTATGCTCTCTAAAATCTTTACTTTGCGAACTGTTTTTAATCCGCAAAATAATATTTTAGTTTTAGATGACGAAACGAATCTATTTAAGGACGAGGCGCAAGCCGAGTCTATAAATTAAGTGAGTCTTCTCTAATCTTTTGTTTTGTCGACCTATTTCAACTTATTATGGAATTGTATTAAATTTTGAATAAATGAAATTAAGTAACTTTTTGTAGACTACAATACTTTTGTAATATAAATATAACATGAATATAGGTAGGTAGCTATATACTTATAAAACAGTAAATTATTCTGTTATGTGTATTAACCTTGAAGGTTATTTAAATTATAATGTAGTATGTACTTAAGAAGTAAAGGTTGTTTATAGTTCTAATGCATCATAATACCTAACATAAGAACAAAAATTCATCAAATAAAAATGTAGAGTTTAGATAAACAAATATTACGGCTATACATGAAATTTAAATCTTCTTTTGGTATTTCACAATGAATGTAATAATGTAATGAACTTGAAAGATAAGATTGTAGACCATTAATTTTTCACAAAAAGTTGACCAAATTTTTTTAAAAATAGCATAAATAAATACATAAATATATTTTTAGTATGTCCTCTAAAATCGTTACTTTGCGAACTGTTTTGAGTCCGCAAAATAATATTTTAGCGGATCCTGTTCTTTAAAATATGACGTTTCCTAAGCAATAAGCTGTTTGCGTTACATTTTAAAGGACTATTTTCACTGATTTTCATTATTTCGCTTCATTTCGATTTTGTATTCATGTTTTTATTCTATAAAAGATATTTAAAGTACATCTCTTTGAGGAAATTATTAGCTTACTTTTATTAATTTAATAGTTAAGAATATAAAGCTAACAAAACCTAATTGTTATCTTTATTGGCTTTGACCTAATATTTGAATTAATAACAAGAAAAATAATTTCACATTTTATTTGTTTGTCAGATAAGATTGTATGAGAAATGACAGTGCATAATATGGTAAAAACTAAAAAACGAACCGAGGATAATTGTTTTAGTTGACCAAATAATCAAATTTATTGTTATAAATTACGAAGCGGAAGAAAGTAGGAACCATAATTGCTTTATTTCGAAAAGTTGGCGACAATTTTTATTGGAACGTCTCTTATTTTCGAATCAACTTTAAATTATTCAGATCGTTTCAGATTCGGGGACGAACTTTAAATCTTGAATATTCATCAAATTCTAACGCGATTTATAATTAAAATACGTTTCCCTTAATGGACTTTTTCCTTATACTTTTTGAAAAGCTACTTTGGACTATGATGATGGAATTGTTCAATACTTTATGTGATGTTTAGTAACAAATTTAATAAAAAAACTTATAAGATAAAAATTACTATATTGCAAGAACCTTTTTTATGTAGTTCTAATTTTAACAGCGTCGTTACTAAAAAAGTATTGTCATTTATTTTTTCTATCAAACGGGTGTGTAGGATAAAGTTAGAGCTGAGCATTAATTCAATTAATAGTTAAATTGAAATACTAATTAATTATAGTTTTCAACAATTGTGAGAGTCCTTACCAAGTATTTGTAATTGGTAATTCAAATATATTGAGTAATTGAATTAGTATTTCAAATAACTTAGTAATTTAAAGGTTCTCAAGTAATTCAAATAATTCGCTTGCATTCGTTCAGAATCACTCATTTCCTATACTTGTTACAAAAATAACTATTATGACTATTAAGGATATCCATAGTCCTAAAATGTTGATGACTTGATTTATGTTCTTACGTGTTTTATACTACATAGAATGCGAAAAAATATTTGGTTTGGTTGTACTATAAAGTCAAATATTTCAAATAGACGAGAACGACTGTTACGAGAGTGTTTCTTGTTTTTTTAGTCACTCACTTTTTCTTTGACGCATAGTTTGTTCTTTGCTTTGTGTGATCGTGATCCACCTTAACTTCGAAAATTGGTTTATTTATTTCAAAGAAGAAACTGATACGGTGTACTCTTCAAACGACTAAATCAAGAAGGCACACATACTACGCTACACATTTTTACAAATTAATATCAAGAATGATACAAAAACATATAGGTAGTGATAGTGTATATTATTGTTACAATAATTTAGTTTGGCATGTAGGTACCTATCATTGACATAATTTATAATTGTAATATTTAATTTACAAACAATATGTTTTTTACCTCTCGCCACTCAGTACTGTAAGAGAGGTATTGTAATCATGCTAAAATTTTGATAGTGAATTTTCAATTGATAAGCACGACATGTATTTCCATCTCGATTTTGTGACGATTTGCTATCAAAATTACAACTACGCTAGGAAAATTTTAAAATGCTTATATCTCGTAAACTAAGGGTAGCAGGATAAAGAGGAGTAGTTTAACCCCTTAATTAGGACCTGCTAAATCCAAATATTTTGTCGCGAAACCCTTAGATTTCAAGTTATAAGCATTTTAAATTTTTCCTGGCATAGTGTAATTTTTTTAACGATTTGCAGCGAAATTTTACAATAAAAATTTTTGATCGCTCAAAAAATTGAAACCCTTATTTTTGCCCTTAGCCCTTTGAGACATTGGCCATGTATAGAGGGCATAAAAATACACGGGGGATTATCTCAAGGGGGCGGAAAACTTTCTCAGAATTGCGAAAAAATCAATTCCAAGCGAGTTATGAGGGTTTGAAAATTCTAACACTTTTCCCTTAAAATAAGGGCTTGTTTCATATATTTCAAGGGTTCTTGGTATTGAAATCGGTTAATTGAGGTCCGCTGATTCCAAATATGGCCTCAGAATTATATAATTACTTACCGTTCACGAGAAATTACGAAAATTAAAAACTACCCTAAGTAAAAATTTAATTGATTAAAAATAAGGGTTAATTTATGTAGAAAAGGATAAATAAACATAGATACACTGTTAAATAGTAATATTGATTCATTTGACAGGCTCATAATACATGATTTATAGATTTGAATTTTTTTTAAAAAGATACCTCGATTGGAGATTTAAAAATGAATTTTCGATCGCTCAAAAAATGGAAACCCTTATTTTTGCCCTTAGCCCTTTGAGACTTTGGCCATGTATAGAGGGCATAAAAATACACGGGGGATTATCTCAAGGGGGCGGAAAACTTTCTCAGAATTGCGAAAAAATCAATTCCAAGCGAGTTATGAGGGTTTGAAAATTCTAACACTTTTCCCTTAAAATAAGGGCTTGTTTCATATATTTCAAGGGTTCTTGGTATTGAAATCGGTTAATTGAGGTCCGTTGATTCCAAATATGGCCTCAGAATTATATAATTACTTACCGTTCACGAGAAATTACGAAAATTAAAAACTAACCTAAGTAAAAATTTAATTGATTAAAAATAAGGGTTAATTTGTGTAGGAAAGGATAAATAAACAAATACAATTTCATATAACACATTTATTCATTTGACAGGCTCATAATACATAATTTAAACGAAGGAACAATTGTTTTATCACATGTTATTCTAATTCCTTATGCCGATGTGTATATCTTTCGGAGAAAAATAAAGATTTATATAAATTTTGCTGATTGAAGTATAAAAGCAAAGCCTTTACAAAAGTAAGTTAATAGAACTTAAAAGTCGAGAAAGTACTGTGGTGGGCATAGCAGATTTTTCTAGTTAAAAATTACATTTTTTTAAACAATATTCAAAAGTTATTCAACCCTTATTTATATCTCTGGTAATAAGGGTGGGCTCGGAAAGATCTCTTATGTAATCGATAGAACATGTAAAAATAAGCAATTTTTGTATTTAACTTTTTGCTCTACGACCCCTAGTTTTTGAATAAACACTCCCTTTAACAGGCAACTTTCATGACTTTAGCTACCCTTATCTCAAAAACTAGGGGTCGTAGAGGAAAAAGTTAAATACAAAAGATGCTTAATTTTGCTTCTTCTATCGATTACATAAGAGATCTTTTCGATCCCATCCTTATTACCAGAGATATAAATAAGGGTTGAATAAGTTTTGCACCAATTAACATTTTAGGGGTTGAAGTATGTATACTAGTGTATTTCAACGCGTAGAACACGAATATGACCTCCAAATCACTTTCCACCCGTTAGTTTTTACGAAAATCTTCAAAATGGTAAGTAATTATGCATTTCTAAGGGTAGTTTTGGAGTCAGCGGGTTCAAATTAGTGGGTTACGCTACAAAGAATCTTAAAATTATGTCCAATTATGCCGCCAAAATGTGTATTTTTAATAATTATTATCTCGGAAACTAAAGGGCGTAGGGCCAAAAGTTAAATACAAAAGTTGTGTAACTTTTCATTGTATATCTGCCTATATATAAATAAGGCCATTTTGGGCAATTTTTAAGAATTTTTTTGAACTCCCACCATTCATGTTATCCTGATACCAAATTCGTGGTTTTTGATCGATTCAAAACTGGACCTAAGTGAGGGTGAAATTTTAAAAACGCGATTACGTAAAAAGTAAGGGGTGGAAAGTGATTTGGAGGTCAAATTCGTGTTCTAGGCGTTGAAATACACCAGTATACATACTTCATCCCCTAAAATGTTAATTGGTGCAAAAGTTATTCAACCCTTATTTATATCTCTGGTAATAAGGGTGGGATCGGAAAGATCTCTTATGTAATCGAAAGAACAAGTAAAAATAAGCAACTTTTGTATTTAACTTTTTGCTCTACGACCACTAGTTTTTAAGTAAACACCCCTTTTAACAGGAAACTTTCATGACTTTAGCTACCCTTATCTCAAAAACTAGGGGTCGTAGAGGAAAAAGTTAAATACAAAAGATGCTTAATTTTGCTTCTTCTATCGATTACATAAGAGATCTTTTCGATCCCATCCTTATTACCAGAGATATAAATAAGGGTTGAATATCTTTTGCACCAATTAACATTTTAGGGGTTGAAGTATGTATACTAGTGTATTTCAACGCGTAGAACACGAATATGACCTCCAACTCACTTTCCACCCGTTAGTTTTTACGAAAATCTTCAAAATGGTAAGTAATTATGCATTTCTAAGGGTAGTTTTGGAGTCAGCGGGTTCAAATTAGTGGGTTACGCTACAAAGAATCTTAAAATTATTTCCAATTATGCCGCCAAAATGTGTATTTTTAATAATTATTATCTCGGAAACTAAAGGGTGTAGGGCCAAAAGTTAAATACAAAAGTTGTGTAACTTTTCATTGTATATCTGCCTATATATAAATAAGGCAATTTTGGGCAATTTTTAAGAATTATTTTGAACCCCCACCATTCATGTTATCCTGATACCAAATTCGTGGTTTTTGATCGATTCAAAACTGGACCTAAGTGAGGGTGAAATTTTAAAAACGCGATTACGTAAAAAGTAAGGGGTGGAAAGTGATTTGGAGGTCAAATTCGTGTTCTAGGCGTTGAAATACACCAGTATACATACTTCATCCCCTAAAATGTTAATTGGTGCAAAAGTTATTCAACCCTTATTTATATCTCTGGTAATAAGGGTGGGATCGGAAAGATCTCTTATGTAATCGAAAGAACAAGTAAAAATAAGCAACTTTTGTATTTAACTTTTTGCTCTACGACCACTAGTTTTTAAGTAAACACCCCTTTTAACAGGAAACTTTCATGACTTTAGCTACCCTTATCTCAAAAACTAGGGGTCGTAGAGGAAAAAGTTAAATACAAAAGATGCTTAATTTTGCTTCTTCTATCGATTACATAAGAGATCTTTTCGATCCCATCCTTATTACCAGAGATATAAATAAGGGTTGAATAACTTTTGCACCAATTAACATTTTAGGGGTTGAAGTATGTATACTAGTGTATTTCAACGCGTAGAACACGAATATGACCTCCAACTCACTTTCCACCCGTTAGTTTTTACGAAAATCTTCAAAATGGTAAGTAATTATGCATTTCTAAGGGTAGTTTTGGAATCAGCGGGTTCAAATTAGTGGGTTACGCTACAAAGAATCTTAAAATTATGTCCAATTATGCCGCCAAAATGTGTATTTTTAATAATTATTATCTCGGAAACTAAAGGGTGTAGGGCCAAAAGTTAAATACAAAAGTTGTGTAACTTTTCATTGTATATCTGCCTATATATAAATAAGGCCATTTTGGGCAATTTTTAAGAATTATTTTGAACCCCCACCATTCATGTTATCCTGATACCAAATTCGTGGTTTTTGATCGATTCAAAACTGGACCTAAGTGAGGGTGAAATTTTAAAAACGCGATTACGTAAAAAGTAAGGGGTGGAAAGTGATTTGGAGGTCAAATTCGTGTTCTAGGCGTTGAAATACACCAGTATACATACTTCATCCCCTAAAATGTTAATTGGTGCAAAAGTTATTCAACTCTTATTTATATCTCTGGTAATAAGGGTGGGATCGGAAAGATCTCTTATGTAATCGAAAGAACAAGTAAAAATAAGCAACTTTTGTATTTAACATTTTGCTCTACGACCCCTAGTTTTTAAGTAAACACCCCCTTTAACAGGAAACTTTCATGACTTCAGCTACCCTTATCTCAAAAACTAGGGGTCGTAGAGGAAAAAGTTAAATACAAAAGATGCTAATTTTTGCTTGGTCTATCGATTACATAAGAAATTTTACCGATCCCACCCTTATTACCAGAGATATAAATAAGGGTTGAATAACTTTTGCACCAATTAACATTTTAGGGGATGAAGTATGTATACTGGTGTATTTAAACGCGTAGAACACGAATATGACCTCCAAATTATTTTCCACCCCTTAGTTTTTACGTATTCGCGTTTTTAAAATTTGACCCTCACTTGGGTTCAGTTTTGAATCGTTCGAAAACCACCGATTTGGTATCAGGAGAACATGATTTGTGGGAGAACGAAAAATTAATTAAAAATCGCTCTAATTGGACTAATATATAGACAGGGTTGAAGAGAATGGAAAGTTAGACAGGGTTTACATTTAACTTTTTGCCCTGAAGCCCTTAGTTCAGGAGATATAAAGGGTTTAAGTTCATCAAAAATCCCACAAAAATTCGTAAAAATACTCCACTTTTTACAATTATTTATACTGCATTCCACTAATTAGGACCCGCTGATTCCAAATATGCACCTCGTTTTACCATACAACCCTTATTTTAATTGAATGTTGCACTTACCAACTTACCTTTTGCATGCTGTCTCGCTAATTATTTTCATGCTCAATTTTCTTACCTACTGCACAAAAACTCGGCCCTCTGGCGTGCTCTCTACCAACAGATGGCAGCACAAAGCTCGTTTTGAACGTTTTCACCCCCAAATAATTGTAGTTGCAAATTTGCTTCATTTTTTGGGCCACTCGACAAAAACTTTTGTGACGTCTCTACCAAGAGATGGCAGCACTAATCTCGTTTGGACTGATTTCACCCCGAAAAAGTTTTAATGCTGAATAAACGTTTCAAAGGGATAATTTGTATTCTAACCCCTCCAATTCGAACCCGCTGAACCCAAGTGCTCCATTTACTCATTCAACCCTTAGTTAAGGATATATTAGCATTTAAATTACTGCCACGAATAGATGGCAGCACCAAGCTCGTTTGGAGCTTATATACACCTAAATAAGGGTGTTTCTGATAAAAATGTTTAATTAAGATAACTTATTTATAAAATTATGTATTGTATTGAAGTGCTTTAATAAATAAAACATAAAATTTATATTTACTGTTTATTATTTGGTAGCCTAGTTAATGTTCACGTTTAAGGTCCTTGGTTCTCAACGTAGAAGACCTACATGTGTCTAGGCAGTGTATAAAGGGTTGTTTCAGTGAAATAAAATTAGTTCAATTATGTAAGTATTAATTATTTACTTTATTAATAATATATACAGCTATAGTATCTCAATTATTTAATTTTAACTATATAAAAACATATTTCTAACAATAAATAGGATAAATAGAAAACATCTCTGCATTGGAGGCCAGTGGCCGATGTTTCCAAGTTCCTTGAAGGATGCCAAGCCGCCGTCGCCTCCTGAGAAGATAACAGCACGACGTCGAAAACCTGAACACATAAAAAAATAATTAATATACAAGAAATCCAATGCCGCAAACCGCGCTTTGATAAATCTTTTAGTTTTCGAGTTACAGCGAATCAAAGTTTTATTCCAAAATCGAAAAAAAACTAAGGTTAACCACTTACTACATTTTTGGGTCAAAATTTCTAAATATTCTCTCCAGGAAAATCTTACAATTTTGGTTTAACTAAATTTTATAAAAAATCTATCTTATAGACTTGTTCGTAGAATTTAATAAAAGAAAATTCTTTCAGAAATTACAAGTCATTAAACACAAAAAATATTTAAAAAGCTAAATTGAAAATATGAAATGTCATTTATTATTTATAAGGTTAAGGTTATTTAATAATATTATAAAAACTAACAATGCCCGATTTCCCTTACAATGGTATATTTGTGAGTAAGTACACACTTATTAGTAAAATAGTAGAGTGTGGCGAGAGGTCATGTGTTGGCCACATCAGATTTTTTATATTTATGATTTTAAATAATGATACAATGATAGTAGCAAAGCAATAAGGCAAGATAATGGTTAGGTACCATTCTCAATTTTCACTAAACTAAAGCAGAAAAACAGCGGTAAATAAAATTAACATGTCATGCATAGCAGTGCTTTCATTATTAGATTTTTCCCTTTAGACGTTTTGCTGAAAACAGTGATTTTCCAAATATTGTCGCACAAATTTATATCACCGCAAATAATGAAGTATTTTTCTCTAAATCTGATTTATCTATTATTTTATATCATGGGTCTTTCAATAGGAGTGATAATTTTTTCAATAAAGATTTCCCGGTTTCTGATATATATATTTTATTTACTTCTAGGTGTCAAAATAATTTAGTATAGAGTGCAGTTTCATGATGCAGCGTTTGACGCCTCTAGACCGGTTGGAAATAATAATAAAATATTATTAAGTTCGAGTTCAGTTGTGGGTGCTCAACTTTTATTCACCCCAGAATTGGGTCGCTGTCACCGTTATTCTGCGCAGGCTATAAGACGCACTGTGATAAAGCTTGAGTTAACATTACTAAGACAATAAGCCACCAAGAAGACAACGAAATGTTCGAAGTGAGGAGAATATCACAGCTTTAGCGGTTAGTGTTGCGGATGAGCCAAATTCGGCCAAATTGGAGCGATCTTGTGATCAGTGTCAACAAAGCCGTGGTGGACATTTGAACGATATCTTGTTCCAAACATAACTGCATTGTCCAAGCTTCCAAATAAATCAAAAACTAAATTGATATGTCAAACCGTTGACGTTTTATTTAAAATTAAAATCTTATCACTCTTAATGAAAGACTCTATACAATTATTTATCATTTTGTATTGTTCATTGATTGATTGATTATTTATAATATAATATCTAAGCCAGTGTTTATCAACCTTTTTTGTATTGGCGCCTCCCTTTTCCTTTTATTTGCGCCCTCCCTTGTTACATCTTGAAATTTTACGAGCAATATTTCATTATGGCAAATGCGAACCTAGCTAAAACAAAGGAGGAAGGAGGCGATATGAATGCTGCTAAATGTTCACCAATCGCTTATTTTGTGATTTTGCTTCAAGTTTACAAGATAACAAGATAAGAACCTTAGTAAAACTATTATTTTATAATTTTTGTATTCTCTTCGGGAAGCGCGCCCCACATTCAGAAACATTTGTCTATGTCCTGTGGTTAAAATAAATAATCTGAAACAGTGTTGTATATTGTTTGCAAAAAAAATGTCTAGTGCATGTGTATGTTATGTAGGTACTCTTTTATAAAACGAAGTAGACGAGCGGACGTGGGACGTGGGTATATTAAATTAACACAAGAAAACAACAGTGTGGATGGTTTATTATTCTTTCCACGTTTTCACTTGTCAAGTCCACTGAGTTTGGTGTAATAAAATGTTGGTACCCAAAGTAAATAGTAATGTTTTATTTGGGTTCAGTTAAGTTTCAAACGGAGATAATATGAAAAAAATTAATTAACGAACAAACAAATAAATTGTTAGTTTGATCCAAGTGTTTTAATAATAATAACAAAAATATTACAAATGCTTATAACCGGAAGTCGATATTTTTATCCGTTTTTGTGTATCATGAAACATAGAAATGACAGTTTAATTTTTTTAAAGCGCGGCGCTTTCGTCTGTTATTGTTTCTAAAATTGGTTTGAAAAAATTGTTTAATTTCGGTTTTTCATGGTTTCGGTTCTAAGCTTCATTTGTTTAAACACAACTAAACATTCTGCATTTTACAGCAAAAAATGACAGGAGTATGAACATTGAACATAATTTATTATTCGATAATTATCGATTTTAAAACCGAAAGAATACTGGCTCCGGTACGTTTTCGGTTCACAAATTAATTAATTTTTCGTTTCAGTTTTCGGTTTCTATATTTAAAAATTCTGCTGTAGCCAACACATTTCGGTTACGGTTTCGTAACGGTTCGGGTGGGTTTCTGTGCAAATCTGTAAGTTTGATAAATTTGTAAATATTTAAATATTGAACAAAATCACATCAATATTTGTTGACAAATATAAAAATGTTCATATGATTATAAATTTTATTGTGATTTTCTTCTATATTTACAATTTTATAGATCTGTAACAACTACAGATTTTCTCAGAATCCCACTATAAGTATAGGCTCCTATTTATATTCTAATATAATACTTCGGAATTATTATTTTTAGTACCTTCCTATAATTTAATAAAATTCTAGCTTTACTACCTCTGGAAAATAGTTCAATTGTGTTAAGAAACAATTTAAATTCTTATTCTTTAAAAGTTTCGAATTTGTGCACAGTAGTAAACAGACAAAACAAGTTTTGTTAGAAAACTAAATTGAAGAAAAAAAATTACTAAAAATACAAAATACTATTTGTACACACAATATGCGCAATAGATGATAGGCTGAGGTTATTGATAACAATTTATTGATCAAAGAGGAGAAGGTTAGGGGTATTAAAAAAGTTAGGAACAAGTGGTCTAGATGTGTAAGCTCGGTTTTCTCAAGAGATTCTGCGTTCTGATCCGATTCGTTACATACAAGTGGGAAGTGGTGTTATGTAACTTCCGGAGTTCAAAAATTCCCTGTTGGATTATCTCAACATTATGTTGGAGCTTCAATTTATTAATTTTCTTTGCGTTGTGAATTTATTTTAGGGTGTAGATATTTTTTGAAAACATTTTTCTATAAAAAGTTTTGAAATCATAATAATTTTCATTTTATGTAAACTGTAGAAGAAGATATAAACGATGTGTCACTATTTTGACACTGTCACTGTCACTGTTCACCTGCACAGCTAACAAGGTTATCCACCTCCACCTGCCCTGTCCAGCTAACATATTTTTTTGTTAAATATAATTGGTAAATTATCATTATACAAAATTTTAGCTTTGCTGGTTTTACTTAAAAATCTTTTATTTTTTGCAAGTTCCACAGCCTCTTAAAATCTTGAGGCACGCTTTTGGACCAGCTAACACTGCAATTCTTAATTAGTTATTATATAAATAATTACAATAATCAGTTTTGCTGAAATGGTCCGGTCAAATTTGACGCCAGCTCCCGGACTATTATTGATGTACTTCTTCAAGATCACGAAATACTTTGTTAACATTGAAAATTTTGACACTTATTGATAATTATAAACAACATTAATAAACTTACTACGTAAACTAATTGCCAGATAAAATTTTTGAATTGTTTTAACATCGCTGTCGTTGATTATACGATTAAGCTTTGGATATAACGCGAATATATGCGATTTCAGCTCCCTTGGATGTTCAAAGAGACTCGGTTTCACCTCGTCGCTTAGCAACATCCTCGGTATTATAAATCGCATAATATTCTTGTTATATTAATAGCTCTTATTACTTATTAAATTATTAATTGAATTATTAATAATAATATAAGGATTTAGGATTTAACATAAGTATCATTGTAGATCGTATTCTTATTTTAATTAAACCAGTTTTCAATAATCAAGATAAATAATAATACCTAAGTAATTTAATTAAAACTGAATTTAAAGTAATTTGAATTTCGATTCGTGTAATTATGGCCATTGATTAGTGACGAAAGAATGGGATGTCAATTCCAGATCTTTTGGGTTAAATGAATGAAATTCATTAATTAGTAATCCCAATTAAGAAGCTAATTAATACCAGCCACACCTTCCATCCCATCAGTTATCAGTTTCCTACTCAGAGTAGGGTGAACTGGTAGCTGAGCAGGAATTAATGTATTGACATTTAAGTAATGCGAACCTTATTCTCTCGCAGGTATATTACCTTGTGTTGCCGAAATTAGTTCAGAATTGCGTTAGTTCGTCAATTTATATTACACTATAGCTAGGAAACTACATGAAATATTTCGTGAAATTGAAATATAAGCGAATATTCAACCATTCAACGTAGGGGAGAGCGAGGCAAGATGAGGAGATGAAGTCGTGACTGACTTTAACGTTAGGCTTGACTCACCATCTTGCAAGATGGTTCTCATAATTGTTTTAATAAAGATGTAAAATTTAATCACCTCAAATTGCAAAATTTTTAACAATGTAACTCTGTTTCAAAAACAAAATTATTGGCTTGATAATGGTCAAAACCAGACGCCATTAAACATTTATACTTGAAATGATTGTTTAAAATTTTTCGAAGCCTTATCCAATAAAACCAATGGCTTACTATTCAAAACACACAAAACACAATTTTCTAAGTTTCCCCTCTCTAAAGACGAAAGTAAGCAGTGTTACCACCAGTGTTATTTTACGATGAAATATTTTAAAAATTCAAATAATTGTAAGTAAATTTATTATTTTATTGAAAATTCTGATTTAAACGGACGATAAAATTTTTAAACTGCCACTTAAAAATCACATATGATGAGTTTGACAGCCTTAGCGCCAGAGTACTTAACTTTAAAATTTTTATTGACTAGCAAAAAAGCTTGTTATCAGCGAAGTTTGTTATAAAGGTAAAATAATTTCCATTGTATTTCAACTTTTGTTTATTTTACACAAAAATAATTGAGGTGCACATCCTTTTAAAGCTCTTTGATGATTTTTATACTTGAATTACTTTTATCGTTTTACCTCTAATGAATGTATCAATTGCAGATAATTAGTTCCCAGCATTTTGTGTTCTCAACTGTCTATTTACTTTCTATTAACTTTACTTTTCGCTTTTCTTCTTCTTCTTCTGTTTATTTACTGAATGTTCTCGTCTATTTTTACTTTACCGTACGTTCCTTTACTTTTAACATAATAAAGGAAAAATTCTCCAGAACATAAAAAAAACACTGCCATGAAAAATATTCGGTAGTGGAGAGAAAACAGCAATAACAAGATTAAGTCAAAGCGCACCACCGTACTACAACCACCTATCCTTCTAAACACAAGTTTACATATTGAACATTGAACATTTTTATCTTTATAATACTGACGCTTGTTCTCTTGTAAACAGCCATACGCGTCATCAATTCAAACAAATTTCATAAGTAAAATTTGGATACTATTTTTGGTGTTTATTTATTAAACTTGCTCTGAATTTTATAGGGTGCTACAATATTCAAGTTTGTGACTTTGTTCTTGAAATCTATGAATTCACATTTGAAATGTAAGTTTATAAAGACTGCCCCTAGGGTGCCACATGACGATTTTCCTGAAATACCTAATAGTCTAATAGTGAAAACCGGTGAAATCAATCAATTTAGTCAATTTTAAAATATTTTTTAACTTAAAAAAAACTTCTTGTGGCACTCTTCAAAATGTAAGGAATCGGTTATATCGAATTGATGAAATTCTGATGCTATTACCGTGGCAAGCGTAGCGCCTTAAATACTATATGTATTTACCTACCTAATTTCACATTTCAAGGTACAGTTTAAACGTTTAAAGTAATAGACCAAGAGCTGGGAGTAAAAGCAACTGCCTCATAAGATACCAAAGTTTTGGCATTATAGGTGTGTAATACTGCCCATTCTAAAAGAAAAACCACTCGTCTGCCGGCCGGAAGTGGTCGCCTACAATTGCAATAATTTTCTAAAAAGTGACAAAATTAAACTACATGTGCCTCATTAATACCAGGTTGAATTTTATATCAATGTGACGGGAAATATGAATTGTATTGAGAATTATGCGTCTGCCACTTTTGCGCGGTCGCATATTCAAAGCAGACGGCGTTAAATAAGTCAAAAAATCGCCAACAATTTTCTCATGAGATACCATTTTCGTTGTTTCGCAGGTAATTAATGTATAATAAAATGAATAAAACTGTATATCACATACGTTGGCAGACGGTCGCATTTAATCAGCAGACGAGCTTGAAGTTATCTAATAAAATGTTTATTATTTGGCACTAACGGACCGCCTTATAAATACCAAGCTGTTTTTTTATGCAGAATCAGATAAACTACGTTAGATTTTTAAAATGATGTCGTCTGCCACCCATATGTAGTCGTATTATCAAAACAGATGAGTTTATCCTAACCTAAATGTACATGTAAAATTGTAAAACTTACTTACTTTTTAATCGTATAGTAGGGTCTAGTCAACGAAGCTCAAAATTGGGGTGAAGAAAAACATTAAATCCAAAAGTTTTTTTCTTTCAGCCAAAATGTCTATTGGACCTTCCTGTTAAACATACTAAAAATACCCTAGGGTGGGGGTCCGGGAACCCGCCGCCATCTTGGATTTTAAGTCACACATTTCGGTTTTTTCGAAATAACTCGAAAACTGTCAACTTTTTTGAAACATATTAAATTTGAAAAATGAAGCTAGTTAAATTCTCTACAAAAATGGTTATATTCATTTTTTTCTATCTCTTACCGTTTTCGAGAAAATGGCACCCGAAGCAGGTGGTTTCCGTAAGTTATGAAACTTAGGCAAACCACTCATCACTCCAAACAGTTTCTATGAAGAATTAATTATTATTTTATTTATTATAATATCATTAATTAATTATTCTATTTATGAGCAGTTAGTCTAGTCAAAGAAGGGTTTGTAGACGGACTTTTTGATCCTAAAGATTTTATTTATGGGATGTGTTTGGAGGTCTTTGGCGATGATTATACCAAAAGTCTCCGGCCCTACGGTGTGTGCTGAGTCCGTATCGTGGCAAAATGTGTCACTCTTTTTAGTTTTTTACATTTATCGTGCAATAATTGGTTAATGATACGCGAAAAACTAATACATATAATTACAGAGCACTAAATTCTCTACAGAAAAAGTCGTTAGCAATTTTCTTGTAAGTGTAAATATATTTCGAATATTTAAATCATTTTTAAAAAGTCGAAATTTCGTCTCCTCACACAAAAATTAATGTTATTTATAAACTGATAAAAACTACGATCCATGCTATTTTACACTAAATTCTCAGAACATTTTCCCTATGAGGTACATTATTTTAAAAACATATGAGGGCATTACTTATGCTAAAATTTGAAGATTTTCTCCAAGAGAAAGTTGAGAAATTCTAGCTTTTTTTCATGTAGACCGCTTTTTAAAAAATACGGAATGTTAACTTTAACAGATATTTATATTCTTGATGTATGTCTTTTTGTGTTCCTTCACAAGGACAATTTTTCTGTAAATTCGGAGAAACACAACTATGAGACTAGAAATAGAGACAATTTTAGCATCCCGTACTCCAGAACAAACACAAGCTAGCTCCTAGCAGAGTTGGTCTGGAAGTATATAATAATCTGCCTTGTGAAATTAAAGAAGCAGGTAGCTTTAACATATTTAAAAACAAAATTAAACAATTTCTTAAGAATAATAACTTTTATTCAATGGATGAATTTTTCGCTATGTAATTCTATTTGTAATTTATAGCAATGTTTTATAATTTTTACTTCTATTTTAATTTGTATGTGACGATTTCTATACATGTAACATGTCTACAGAAATAAATATATTATTATTATTATTATTATTACTATTTATTGTGTTTCATGAACTGTAACTTCTGAACGGATAAAAATAACGACTTCCGGTTTTTTGCATTAAATTCTACGTACAATTCTCTACAATATATATTATATTAAAACTTTACGAGGACCTTAGTTAAGCTAAAATATTAAGATTTTCTCCGATATATATATATATATATATATATATATATATATACATTGTTTTTAATGAACTGTAACTTCTAAACGGACACAGATAACGACTTCCGGTTTCTTGCATAAAATTCTACGTACAATTCTCTACAAGATACATTATATTGAAACTTTACGAGGGCCTTAGTTAAGCTATGTCTATGTCAAGTAAATATAATGTTCCAGAAATATAGGCGGAAAACTAAAAACAATGACACATTTTGCTACGCTACGGACTTAGCACACACTTTGAGGATAGGGATAAATAAACAACTATTTTATTTTTCAAATCATACAACTTACAAAATAAGTTTTTTCTTAAATTTTAATATAAAAGAAATTTTATCCTATACAGTTTTGGTTCTTTTTGGTCTTCATGGGCCTGAGAGTGGCTCTGGAAGTTCGCCGAATAACGTGGTGTAAAAACATTTTTTCAGAAAATGTCGATTTTTGACAACGAATATCTCTTAAACGGTTAGAGATAGAGAAAAAATGTATATGAACAAATTTGTAGAAAATTTTATCAGCTTTAATTTTTTCATTAACTAACTGTTCAAGAGATATAAGCGAAAAACTAAAAACAGTGACACATTTTGCCACCCTACGGACTTAGCACACACCGTAGGGCCGGAGACTTTTGGTATAATTATCACCAAAGACCTCCAAACACATCCCATAAATAAAATCTTTAGGATCAAAAAGTCCGTCTACAAACCTTTCTTTGACTAGACTAACTGCTCATAAATAGAATAATTAATTAATGATATTATAATAAATAAAATAATAATTAATTCTTCATAGAAACTGTTTGGAGTGATGAGTGGTTTGCCTAAGTTTCATAACTTACGGAAACCACCTGCTTCGGGTGCCATTTTCTCGAAAACGGTAAGAGATAGAAAAAAATGAATATAACCATTTTTGTAGAGAATTTAACTAGCTTCATTTTTCGAATTTAATATGTTTCAAAAAAGTTGACAGTTTTCGAGTTATTTCGAAAAAACCGAAATGTGTGACTTAAAATCCAAGATGGCGGCGGGTTCCCGGACCCCCACCCTAGGGGATTTTTAGTATGTTTAACAGGAAGGTCCAATAGACATTTTGGCTGAAAGAAAAAAACTTTTGGATTTAATGTTTTTCTTCACCCCAATTTTGAGCTTCGTTGACTAGACCCTACTATACGATTAAAAAGTAAGTAAGTTTTACAATTTTACATGTACATTTAGGTTAGGATAAACTCATCTGTTTTGATAATACGACTACATATGGGTGGCAGACGACATCATTTTAAAAATCTAACGTAGTTTATCTGATTCTGCATAAAAAAACAGCTTGGTATTTATAAGGCGGTCCGTTAGTGCCAAATAATAAACATTTTATTAGATAACTTCAAGCTCGTCTGCTGATTAAATGCGACCGTCTGCCAACGTATGTGATATACAGTTTTATTCATTTTATTATACATTAATTACCTGCGAAAAAACGAAAATGGTATCTCATGAGAAAATTGTTGGCGATTTTTTGACTTATTTAACGCCGTCTGCTTTGAATATGCGACCGCGCAAAAGTGGCAGACGCATAATTCTCAATACAATTCATATTTCCCGTCACATTGATATAAAATTCAACCTGGTATTAATGAGGCACATGTAGTTTAATTTTGTCACTTTTTAGAAAATTATTGCAATTGTAGGCGACCACTTCCGGCCGGCAGACGAGTGGTTTTTCTTTTAGAATGGGCAGTATTACACACCTATAATGCCAAAACTTTGGTATCTTATGAGGCATTTGCTTTTACTCCCAGCTCTTGGTCTATAACATTTATCGAATGAATTTGAATCACTTTCATCTTATTAATATAAATAAATAAATCTATTATCTTTTAACAATTTATACATGCGTAGTGTATCGAGCGAAAATCAGAATAATTATTATTGTAATCTTTTATTTTCTTTATATTTTCTTCTTTATTTTCCCTAATAATTTGAATTTGGTAAGGTAAGGTAGGTATGTATGTACCTACAATATTGGAACGTGATGATACTCATATTTATGGATAAAATTTGAAACATAAATAAATACTTATAATGTAAGTTTTGTTTATTTTTATTATAAAATGAATATATAAATATCTATTGGATCTTAAATAAATGTATTCCGTATTCCGTCTTCATCGCGTCTTATACCTACCTACCTAATATAACGAAAAGTTTTATTTTTTTAAATCAATTTGTTTACATAACCTATATTATTATCTCAAATTCTGCTGAATAAAATTCTGATATTGCCAACAGCAAGTTGTACTTTACGTGACGTGACGCAAAATAGTAGAAAAAAGTTTAGTTACAATTTGTCATTTGTATTTGACACATGAAAGAAGAAGTTACATCCTGCAATATTTATTTTAAATTTTTTCAATATCTTCTACCAATAAGAACACAATTTATGTAATTTTACTTGCAAAGTTATGGCATTATTAAAGCGATGTACAGAATGTACACTGTGGTGTGGAAAAGTTAACCTTTAGCATACAACATTATAAAAAATATTGCTATTTATTGTTGAGCTTGCATTTCAAATAACATTATACATGATTTAATTAAATATCATTCACACATCACATAAAATTTCTTGTTCTTTGTTATTCATACTTCATACATAACATTTATGGCTCAACATTAACATATTAGCGCTTGTGATTCGTCGACATTCGCGAGTGGCATTTGCAAGTTCGTCCTCACATCTCACAAGCGAATAACTGTTTTCAGTATTCAGTCTCAGTTTAGTTCAGCTTCAGCCTCGCTACAACAAGAGCAGACTCGTCCCCAAAAAAACGGACAGGCGTTCCTTTTTAACCTTAAGAGCATTCTGTACAGGAAGAATGTACACGTTAAAGCATTTTACACTCATACACCTCATCGACACATGGTTGCATATTTTAACAAAAACAAATTTTTATATGGTAGATAAGGGATAAAACTTCGTTCTATTAGTGCAATTTTTTTTTCAGCACGTTAAACGGTCGAAATTACTTAATTTCAACCGCTTGCAGGCGTTTAGAAGCACCAACAGATTTTTCTTTATATTTCACAGAACATGATATTTTAAACTTGAATCATGTAGTTTAAAGTTTAATCTATGTTGGGGTAGTGTTATTTTTTAGAAAAAACTTTCTGATTTCGAGAAAGTTAGAGGTAAAAAAATGTGAATTTTTGTAGTTTTCTTTATTTTATAAACTAAAACTTCGGTACAAAACAGAAAAAATTGCACTAATAGAACGAAGTTTTATCCCTTTTCTACCACATAAAAATTTGTGTTTGTTAAAATGTGCAACCATGTGTTCATGAGGTGTATGCGTGTAAAGTGCTTTTTACGTGTATATTCTTCCTGTACAGAATGCTCTTAAATATTTTACATCTTTACATGTAGGTACTAAAACACATAATTTGACTTATGTTTGGTTTCTAAACATTTCAAACAGTTGACTTATGTTATTAGTAACAAAACTATTAAGTAACACATGTGTTCCTTTCCTTAGAACATATGAATATAAATTACTTATAGCCAGTTGCACCGCTTCCACTTAAATTTTAAGTTTCCCTTAAACGAACAATATCGAATCAAAATCAAATTATCAAACGTAAAAATAACATTGCCTCGCCACTCGCCTTGCGATTCGAAACGCCATTCGTGGGAATGTGTAAATGCGACTTTTAGAGAATGTCAGTAATGCAATATGATATGGCAGAGAAATAACACTTCACGACTTCACTAATGATTCCTAACAAGTCTATGCATGCAAATGATCCATTTCATCCCCGCTGATTCACTTCCTCTCGGTTGACTATTGAAAGTACTCCATTAAGGTATTTTTATATTCTTTATTGTTCTACTGTTTTTCGCAGCAACTTGCAACTTGCTTTAGTAAAACAAACTAGTAACTAACTATTCTCTTTTTCTTTGTTAAGTACAAAATTTAAAAAAACAGCTCAATCATAATATAAGCATTAGATTTCGAATTTTATAACATTGTTCCAAAACAGTTTTTTACTGCTGAAAGGAGGAAATGACTGGCGAGCCGATAAAGCGAGCCTGTAATATGTCATATGTTATACATGTGTATTTGGTTAGTAAAGATTTCTTTAATTATAATTTTGCAATAAATTATAGGTACCTATTTTACAATTTCCACAATTTTTCTTCAAGCAAAGTACCATTTCCTGTAGGCATAAAAATGTAATTAGCCTTTTGTAGATAAAATTTTTACTTTATTATTACCTTATTACATTATGTCCAGTGTTAATTTATTATCATGGACTCGAACCGCACAAAATAACGGTTCAGGTTCGGTTCGCGGTTTTATTAAAGCACTCCGCTTAGCGTCGTACTTTAACATAGAACCTTGGGTTGTAAAATTAACCCTACCGCACTTATAATGTAAATATCTATTACAAGTGAGTAACAAGTAATAGTATATTACATTACTAGCAAGGTAAAACAGTTTTTATTGCTAAAAGGCGATTAGGCGAGCCTGTCACCTCCTTGAAGCAGTAAAACAGTAACCTTGCATGTATATTGTACAACATTTTACTTGTTACTCATTGGTAAATAAAAATAAAAATTAAAAAATTTAAACAAATTCTGTCATTCACATACAACTGTTCTGTCAAAAATTGTCTTATATGATTTCTCATACGCCTGAACCGCTTATTAAGAACACATGACTATGGTTCATTTTATTTCTGGGTAAAACACACTTCATCACTCAATTTTCGAATAAATGCATTTATTAGACAAACGTGTTCGTTTTTGTAAGCCATGCAAACACAATGTAGAATAGAGACAGAAGATATAGAACTTATCTTTTGTTTGTTCGATAGATAATGACGTGTGTTCTATCAGAAATAAAATGAACCATAGCTACTAACTTGTTAAATTTTAACAAGTCAGCTGTCAATTTTACAAATTAGTAACTTGGGTAACTTGTAAAGATTCATTTTCAAAGGTAATGTAGGGATTGATTAAATGACGTTAACAAGTGAGTAACAAGTAAAATAATTTTCCGTATAGCTGAATGTTTTTTTGTACAAAACAACGTAGGTATACAAACCTACACTAAGTTGTTATGTAACAAAAAATTCTAAACATGTTATATTTATTTCACTCTAAGAACCTATTGTAAGTTGAAGAATAAAGATTTATATGAAACGGTCGTCCAAATGCATACAAAAGTCTTTTTCAACAGATTTCGTATCTCTTCATATTACAATCTCTCAAAAGATGACATGTATACTTATATGTTAGTTTTTTGCATACGAGTATTTGTATGGTTAATGGTGCCTCATTTCAAGTAATAATGTTACCTGCCATTAGTGAAATAATTTTCATATTAGGGATCCATTAGTTTCGGTCATCGTTGTTGTCATACGAAGAAAAATATTGTACCTATTCATTTATCCTTTATTAATGAATGGCTGTTATTTTACCTCCGCAGCTTTCAGCGCAATGTTTTTATTTTGTGTATGTGTTGACACGTCCATTACTGTGATATGTGTGCTATATGTGCACATTGCACAGAGAAAAGTTGGGTGTTTCCAGCTCCGAAATTGAACGTTTTATTAACCTCACCTTTTATTTTTGTATTGTATGTTTTTTATTTCGTGTAAATCTCGGATTTGTACAATTGACGAATTGTTCTGCCAAAACCTTTGCTGATTGTTCTCGTTAATTAACTGTTGAAGATGTCGATTGTAAAGCGCAGCACAGGGAACTAGTTCATAAAGATAATGAAAATAAGGATTATAGCTAGTCTTATACTCTGAGTTTATTATAACGTGAAACATGGGATTTCTCATATTCATGGTTACGAATTAGAGCGTTCTTTTTAAAATGAAACATAGGGAATCAATTTGAATTTGTTAATTGGTGTCACACTGCTGCTATCTGGAAATACAATTTATACTTTGAAGAATTATTGTTACTAAAAGATTATGTCGAAAGCATCCCTTGGAACTATTGCAGCTACTCAAATATCTTATATTGTTCAAGACTAATCCAGCATAAAATGTACTAACGTAGGGAGTGTTTTGTGGCCATTAAAAGAATGGTAAAATTGTATTTCAACAAGGATTTAATAGAGAAAGAATGGATCTACAGATGTGGCTTTTTAAAATTTTGATTAAAAAATTGTACAATATAAAAATTCCGAAAAATTGAAGAAAAATTCCTATTTTTTGCAAACTTACGGATATATCTCATGATTTTTAAAAGGCATATCTGTAGATCCATTATTTCTTTATTAAATGTTTATAAAAACATTATCCAGAAGTCAATAATAATCTGACAGTTTATTCGCAACGAAAACACTTTTACAGTATTTTTCAACTTCAAAATGACATTGCATAGCTAGGATGCGGCAAACTACGAGTTTCGGGCTGGTTTCAGGCAGTCTAAGTAGTGGGGAAAAGAGTGGAATGGAAAAAAAGTAAAATCGAGAGTATTTTAGGAATTCAGTAAAAACATAGCCGAGCCGCTTAAATTGATAGGTTTATTTTAGAAAGAAGGCTCTAAAACATTGCTGTAAAAGTCGTAAAGTCGGATATGGAAACTCCCATGTTACACGTAAAAATAAACTCTGTGTCAAAGCGTCAAAGCCTAAAGACCTCATTTCTTCAGAATTAATAAACCAAGAGTGTATTATACACGAATAGTCCTCCTAGATTGTATCTAGATTCAACGTTATAAACTTTGTAAAATAAAAATTCCGTTCGTTTCGTTGTAACTATAAGTCAGTCATAAGGTATCGTTTTAAATTAATTCCCCAAAAGTTTAATTTTGTAGGACTCCAATGAAATTAATATTTCATAGAGTTATCTAATATTATTATATTTGTCGGTTAAGTAATAAATTTATAGCATGCAGTGGCGGACTGGACAGGTCGGCGTTTGCCGACCGGGCCCGGAACACGGAAGTTACCAGCTCAAGGATCATACAAATTGATCTACCTATACCAATAGTATATTATTTGATGATATTTTAACGATTGTCATTATTCATGAGAATGAAAGTTTATTACACGAGCCGAAGGCGAGTGCCGTAATCATTCGAGTAAGTAATTATTATTCTGTTATACTCAAGAAGAATGTTCTACTATACAGTGGGCTCTGTATCAAAAATTACAATAGGGGTTGCTCCCCCTCTGGATTGAGGATTATATGACAGATTAAATAATTTATTTAACAGTAATTAACATTAGGACAAAAACATGATATCGATTACCAACTGTAATTACACAAAAGCTTTTTATTTCACCGGTTACATTTCTGTTAATACAAAAATAATAAAACACCGTAGATGGAGTGATTTTATTTAAAAAAAATTTCGAGTCAATATGTTGTCAGGTGACAAGGTTGAGATGTCAAACAGAGTAGGAAATAAAATGCTCGAGTGTAATTCAACGAGATAATTTAACGACTCCTTTGGTTCTTCGTCACAAATATTCCCAAAATCTGATCATTTCACTGACAAATATTAGAAATATGAAGCAAATGACATTTTAGTGTTTTGTTTATTGTTTGGTTGCTAAGAAAAAGGTAAATAAGGTTTTATCACTTGCAAAAAGTTACCTTCCTTTTTATCCGCTGTCAAAGCGATAAAATTGTATTTTGTTTATGGCTTACTTTATACAGGAATGGAATTATCGATGTATATAATAATTGTGAACATGTAGATATACTATTTTTATGTTTATGCAGATTGTGGTTTATGTTTATGGCTTGCGTAACGAACTGTAACTTTTAATTTGATAACTAATATTTACTCGTACATAAAAAATGTTTTGAAAAACTAAATCATTTCTAAGTAGGTAATTTAGTGATAATGTGTTGACACAATTTCGATATCATATTTTATATTTTAGTATATCAGTTTAACGAAAACGTCTTGCGGAATTTATGTTAATGGTATCTATACGTATAAAATATTACTGTGAATAAAAGAGGTTGTATGGTAAACAATTTCAGTAGATATTTTTATGGCCAACAGCTTTGGGGGTTAAATATAAGAAGAGAAAAGAACTATAATAAATAAGGTTCTTTTCACGTCCGCGTAGTCTTGTACTTATAACTTATACCATTGATTTTTTCGCATCGCAGCAACATCCTTTCTCCACGAGTATCCGGAAATTTAAAGGAAAATTCTTCGCGCTCAGTTGCTTTTGGAAATAGAAATGATATTGTGTTCAACATCGGTTCAACTTATTAAGAAGCTAACGAGGAAGCTAATTAGTGTACGTATGAGAAGTTGACCCACCCATACTAGCCCACCCTGTTAAAATCTATCATAATCGTTAGTTTTACGTTAGTTGAGTTTAGTTTTGTAGAAAATTGCGTTAGTTTTGAAAGTTTATACGTATTTAAAAAAAATCTGCTGTGGCCAGCACAGTACTTCCCCGACTATAAGTTTTAATAACTTACTTTCGTAACGCCTTTAATTTTATGTTTCATATTCTGAATTATTAACAATAATTTATTTTGTAAATAGTATCATGTACAGATAAAAATTTTAAATACGATTTGTAGATGACAAAAATATACCATCTATCATTTGAAATAGAAAATTTTGAGATAAATTAATTATTTATCGAAATATTTTAGCAAAGTACTACGTCCGGTTTGGGGATTGCAACAAAAAATAACTGGATTCTTAAGATTTGTATTAAAACCTTAAATGTAAAATTTGGTTGTTAAATGTTTGATATTTTTTGAGTTATCGTCCACAAAATATTGTAACACACAAACGCGCACAGACATCATCTCGAAAATACTTTATTCGTATTCTATGGATTGTAAAACGTACTTATTCACTAAAAACTCACACTCGAAAATTTTTACTCCTCATAATACCTCCCCTTATAGAATATAATGCGGGAGGTAAAAAAAACTGACCATCGTTTAAATGTTGTTATTGATTCTCCGACTAAATTTTTTCTCCAGAGAACTTTTGATAATACACTTTGAATTTGAATAGGTAATTTTTTGAGAAAAAATTGAATATCGCATGAATGTCATTTTTTACATTTTTACTAAACTTATCTCCCCGAGCGCTTTAAATTGACACCAAACTCGGTACAATTTGAATAATTTATTTTAAAAAACTATTGACGATCGGTTAAATGTTATTTTTATTTTTCTACTAGAATTCTTTTTCCGAAAGCTTTAATTTGATACCACACACGATAGTATTTTAATAAAAATAAAAGAAGTTATGTTTATAAAGTTGGTACCACTGGTTGAATAAAAAAAATTTAATAATTTTTTGAGAAACAATTGAAAATCACATAAATGTCATTTTTTACATTTTTACTAAACTTATCTCCCCGAGCGCTTTAAATTGACACCAAACTCGGTATAATTTGAATAATTTATAAAAAAAAAACAATTGCCGATCGTTTATATGTTATTTTTGTTTTTCTACTAGAATTCTTTTCCCGAGAGCTTTAATTTGATACCACACATGATAGAATTTTGATAAAAATAAAATAAATTATGTTTATAAAGTTGGTACCACTGGTTGAATAAAGCTCATTAACGAACTTGAAGTCAGAATTTGGGTCAAGATCTTAAATATAAAATTTCAGTCCAAAATTCCAACGCGTTTTTAAGTTATGCAACATCCAGACCGACAGACCGACAGACCGACTTTTTTTAAAATTATGTTTTTTGGGTTCAGTAGGGTCTAAAACGTGAAGATTCACCAAAATCTCGAACTGTCAAAAAATCACGATTACAATACTTCCCTCTATTACATAGATCGGGGAAGTAAAAATAATATTTGGGTGGGCGAACTTCACAACTTACATCAACTAATCAATTAAAAGTTATTGATGTGTTTTCCCCGCACTTTCGAAAATAGAATTGGGTTTGTTGTGAAGTTAGTCCACCCAAATATTATTTTTAAAAATACGTATAAACTTTCAAAACTAACGAAATTTTCTACAAAACTAAACTCAACTAACGTAAAACTAACGATTACTTTTAACATGGTGGGATAGCATGGGTGGGTCAACTTCTCATATATAATGAGTGTAGTATATTCCTATAATTTGCCGAGGAACAAGCGTGCGGACAGCGTGCACTAACGAACGCAAGGAATTAATAGTGATGAGATGAATAGCTATTTGTAATAAGTGTCTGAATGATTGTTTTTTAAGCACTGGACGTGAATATTGTCCGCTGAGACGACGGTCCAGGCTGGACAACACGTCGTGAGCTTAAAAACAAATTCAGTGCGTATTACATACAAGATTTTTTCTACAATCGCCAAATTGTTATAACAAATGGAAAACAAAAACTCGTTAACACAATTAGGGGAACAGTTGAAATGAGGTGAAATTTCACCCATATAACTCGGCATATTTTCAGTCGATTTAGATGAATCTTCGAGGGCGAAAAACTTTGAAATATCTAATTTAAACTCATGCATGCGAACTTTAGCGTCACCCCTTTCGCCTCCCTCCAGCACCCCTGTAAAAAAAAAATCGAAAAAATGTCCAACTTTGGCGATGTGTACGAAGTTGAAAAATTTTTTCGACTCGATTCACCAAAAAATGTGTTCAATTTCCTGTGCAGGACTCAAAGAACGAAGTTCCTACGTTGGTTTTACACAAAGTTATGAGTGTTTGAAAAAAAGGTGCATTTCGAGGTTTTTCGCGCATAACTTGACTTTTGTTTTTTTTATAAACGTTGTCAAAAATGTTGCGTATACCTCGTTGGATAGAGTTTGTTTGTTGCCCTTGGCGAGTCGTCAATCTCGGCTTCGCCTCGACAAGTTTTTCGCCGCGTGCAACAAACAATGTTCTATCCGTACTTGGTACACAAGTAATTATTCTTCTATTTCCTGGGTCAGGATCCGGGTGGGAAGTTGTAATTACTTCGAACGAGGCTCTTCATATAATTTTGATCGAACTTCACTTACAGGTAAGTTATTTTGATCTACAATTATATTACGAGCCTCGTTCTCGTAATTACAATATTAACAATGTAGATGTTCAGAATTGGAAAGGGAAAGCAGAAAATAATTATTGTTATTTTGATTTCCAAATCTAATGCCAATGCAACCATCAACCATTTAAAATAGCCGATCCCAAAATTCCTGACTAAAGTCCTGTTCACACATAGATGACACACACACACACACACACACACACACACACACACACACACACACACATGCAACACACAGGCAACAGAAGCAAAATGAAGAACGTGAGACTTCAAAATTGATTTTTTCTTTACTAACATAGAATAAACCGCAAAATAGCGGCGTCTCTATTACACAAGCAACACACACATACAGTATTTTTTATTGTTGCTTGTGTGTGTGTCTTCTATGAGTCCATGTGTGAACAGGGCATAATACAACTAATTATTATTTATTACTAACTTTAACAAAGGTCTTATTTCTCCAGACTCTTTCTAAATAAACATAATGTTAGTGTTCTTTTTGACGGCCGAAGAAATATGTAGTCGCATTCTTCGAATTGTATGTGTTGTAAGAAGTAGTATTAGTTACACTTATTATTATTTACCTACAAATTTTTCATTTGAATAAAGTTTGTGCAAGAAATGGCTTCGTCCAAGATGCAACATGATTACTATAGTTTTTTCTTATCGGTTCTTTAAATGCACTATACTTATAAAATAAAGGTAGCTCGCGTCCTGACCCTGAGGTTTGTATAAGGTTCGTAAAAATATTTGAAATTCATTTAATAATAATAATAATAATAAAGATTTATTTCTGTTGACACAAATACAAAAGTGTATAGAAAAAGTCAGGTACAAAAAATTACAAATATATAGATACAATACAATACAATAAGTACAATACAGTCCGAAGATATCAATAATTTAGATACTCATTAACGTTATAAAAATTATTTTGTAACAGAAATAATTTTAAGTTATTTTTAAAAACATTAACATTTAAAGAAGATTTGATTGAATCAGGAAGCTTGTTAAATAAAACAGGGCCAAAACGTTCAGGACAATATTTTACCACATTTAATCTTGATTTAGAAATATAAAATTCTTTATTATGTCTTGTATTGTAGTTATGTTGATCAGAGACTAGAGAAAAGGAAGTTTTGTTTTTATAAACAAAGATACACATTTCTAAAATATAGATGTCCGCTAAAGTTAAAATATTAAGTTTTTAAAAAAGATTTCTACAAGAAGCGTTGTAATGAGCTCCTGCCAAACATCGAACAATTCTCTTTTGACATATAAAAACATCCAGGCTCGCGTGTGAATAGCCCCAGAAACAAATACCATACCGTAGTCTGGATACTACATAAGCATGGTATGTTTGTTAAATTAGGTACCTTGTACTAAGTTTTCGTCGATAGAAGATGTGTCATAGTCGAAAGCTTCTCATCAGTGAAGCTCTGTTTTGTGTCTTCCTTTTATACATGAAGATGGAAAAGAAAAAACTAAATACACTGAAACCAGCACTATTACTTTTAGATGACAGATGACAGTCACCGCACAAGTAAGCGTAATGAACAGTATACCTAGTATATTGGAAGCTGGTGACATAAGCGATTAAGTGTTTATAATTTAATTTAAACGTTGTGCCATAACCTTACCGGCAGGTATTACTACATTGTTAATGTTGAAATAACGAGAACGAGACTCGTAATATAATCACTAATGAACTAAGAGTCACATTTTAGTTGGAGAGGAAAAACTGCCAATTTTCCTTTTTTAAATTACCTAAATCATTATTAAAAACATCTCCTACAATTTTTTTATTTTTATTTTTACACAAACAATTTTATTGTACCGTTGCAACTTGCAACTGTTGCAGTGCACTATTTCGAGACTGTTTTCATATTCAAATTAAATGTGTATCGTTTGGTTTCTATGATTGTAAGCGCGGCACTAATTTGTGAATTTCATAAAGGATCTAATTGGCACAATTACTGAAATACTGCATTCGGAAATACGACAATTTTTTCACAAACGTTTAAAAATATAATTAGGAACAAGTCTTTTTACAAGTTTTTATTCGTTTCAAAAATTAAATTTTGTAAAGTAGAATGTGGACCTAGATTTGTATAACCCTTTTGTTCTTTCCATTTTTAAAATGTTACGACTGTAAACTGTGATGTTATTTTTTCGTGATTAATCGTATGCAAATATAATTTGTGCATCGAACCATTTTAAATTAGGGGCCGTTCACATACGTCACGCACTTTGGAGGAGGGGGGTGTCCAGGATTTGTAACGAAATGTGACATAGTGACAGGGGGGGTCATCATGATGTGACGTCACAAAAATTTACTTATGAATTTTCAGTTAATATGAAAATAAAACAATTTTTGTTCACATGTTTTTTTTTCTGGTGTATTGATCAGTTGTGACAACTTACGAATTAGTATAATACAAACATGTCTTTAGGAACACTTTACGGTGATGCTGTCAAATGTTTGCTGCAACGGAGTTAGGGACTTAAATTATGAAAGAATGAGTAATTGACATTTTGTAACAAATTGTATAACATCGTGTTGGCAAAAGGCGTAACGATCTCATATCTATCATATTTTAAAGCTTGTAAAGCATCTGTGATTAAATAAAATGATATAATTAATACTAACTTATGTATTGATATATATTTTCACTTCTTTCAAAATTTAAAGTTATATTTTTGTGACGTCACATGGGGGGAGGGTTACTGATTTGTGACGTAGTGTGACAAGGAGGAGGGGTTAAAATGACCAAAAATCGTGTGAACGCCCCCCTTATTGGTAAAACTTGAATAAAAAATAACTCCTTTAATCTAAATGTATTTCACCATCAATTTTAATATCAGAAAACATGTGAATTTGCACATTCGTAGAAAAAAATCTTTTGTGGATTGTCATTGCTGTTTACATTCCAGAAAAAATGTATAAAATTGCGTTGACGTAACTTATCGTTTACTACCTACCAATAGTACTTTAAATTTTTTTAAATTTCAACACATACGGCAACCTTGTACAAAGAAGTTTTTGTTTTGAAAAAAAATTGTCTTATTTTGACGTTTGTCAGATTGACCTTTGATATTTTTTGTGCATTACCATTAAATTTTTTAATTGATTTTATTTCGTATGGTTACTGAAACATTGCATAATATGATCATGAATGTACCTTTATCAAATACGGTCAAATGTTATGTACAATTGATATGACATTCGTACTGATATGTAAAATTACCTGATAAGACTGCTAAAACGGTTGTTTTGCATTTCTTAATACAAATAAAAGGGCAGTACCAAATTTTAGCAATAGTATTTAATCGTTCTATACCTGAAGTTTATCATAACATGCTGTATATGGTATCGTTAAAACGTGTAATCCGATATTTCATGGAATAACTAGGTACTTATTTCATGAAATAGGTATCAGTATTTTTTTATTATTATAAATATTATTCTCCTTTAAAATTAGCGGATGCAACAGCCTTTGCTAAACTGTTCCTGAATCACCAATCAAATTAATTGATTAATGAAAGTCACCAAAATAAAATAAATAAAAACTTGATTTTATTCATTATCTACGTATTTATTAAATTATAAAACGTTAAGAGAAGCTAGTGCTAGTATTGTTTTTTTCTTCAAAATTATTCCATCCATTGACATAACGGCATCATAACAGCATCCGTTCAGATATAAATTTTTAACGGAGATAGTTTACGGATCTCCGTTATAAAATATAACGGAGCACCCCATTAGAATAGCAAATATCAGATAACGGTCCGTTTAAATTTAACGGAGTGTGTTCAGAATACACCCCTAAAGCCGTTAAATTATAGAATCGTTTATTATTACATACTTTAACTAGTTATTCCATGTAATATCGGGTGGACTCCATTTAAAGTGTTTAATGATTTGCGGACCAGGATTTCTAACCTGTTTTTAGGTTAGCCTGCGGCGCACTTTAATAAATAACTCGAGGACTGCGCGCTCCGCGCTCCAACTTAGGACTACATTAGTCGGGGACAATGTTCGACTGGGATAGTGAGACGTCGGAGGTTTTTTCGACAATGTATGTGTTTTTATTTTATTTGTACTAACTACGGAACCCTATCTAGTTCTTCAAGTTAAAATCTCCGTCCTGTATCTATCTATTTTATACTTTATTTTATCCAACCACGTTATTTTATAGAATAACTAGGTAAAATATGAAATGACTAGTTAAAATATGAAATGGCAAAACTATTCTATAATTTAGCCACCACAGATCGGTATTTCATGATATACCTAGTTATACGCTTTAACGGTAACATATGTATGGTAACATATGTATGAAAAGACGCTTTTGGTGCTATGGTTAAATATTTATTAAACATACATGTGAATCTGTCGAAAACTTGATAACAGGGTATTCCAATAAAAATTGGATAAGGGTGTTATTTATTTAGTATTACAAGCACAGGCCACAAAGCGCAAACAGTGAGAATTGTCACTAGTTATAAATTTACAAATTTTGCACGTTCCGTTATCGATTGATTCGAAATGTCCATAGACGTCACATTAAAATTGCATTTAATTTCCTCTTCTAGAATAACAGATAGAAGACCTGATAACATTAGTATTAAAAATCATAGAATCAATAATGTAAACTTTGACACAGTAATGTTAAAAAGATTGTACGTAAAAAATATGTTTGTACAAATTAATAATATGAACCAGACATTTATCTTTCACATAATATATAAATTAATTTGAAATTCAAATTAAATATTTTATCATTTCGAAGAACTTCTAAATTTCGGTTTAATCAAGTGAAAATTATTAGCTATTCAAAAAGAAAAAGAATTTATTAGCCACAATCATAATAAGAATATAATGAAACAATAAGTTCATGAGTTATGAATTATACATCAATCAGTATAGTTTGTCCGCGTTGTGGTGACCGGTACGTCATTAGTTTCAGAACTAATAATAAACAGGCATTATCTCTCTTTGTCACATGCATGCTTGTCCATTCGTTGGGTAATGTTACATCTGTCTAATATGTTTATCTCTTTCCACTAGTATACTTAAAAAGAGAACGATACCTTTACGTCAAGAGAAATGCCAAACACTGATTATCATTTCAGGTTATGATTTGTAGGAAATTTAAGAATATTCACAACGTTGTACAAGAAACAGAAACTACAAATAATAGCAACAAAACAGAAGAAAGCATAACACAACCGTAAACTAATAATTACTAATAACTTCAAATAGAAAATTGCAAATGGCAAAACATACCACACAATGGTTCACGTTGTTAAATATGAAACACCTATTGATATCAGAATTCATTTATAATGATAATTCCACTCCTGTATAAAGTAAGCCATAAACAAAACACAATTTTATCGCTTTGACAGCGGATAAAAAGGAAGATAACTTTTTGCAAGTGATAAAACCATCTTTACCTTTTTCGTAGCAACTACACAAAACACTAAAATGTCATTTGCTTCATATTTCTAATATTTGTCAGTGAAATGATCAGATATTGGGAATATTTGTGAAGAAGAACCAAAGGAGTCGTTAAATTGTCTCATTGAATTACACTTGAGAATTTTATTTCCTCCGAATAAATTTCTGTTTGACATCTCAATCTTGTTACCTGAGAGCAATTTGACTAGAAAAATTGGTTTAAAATAAATTCACTCCACCTGCGGTGTCGTGATTTTATTAAACAATTTTTCTTTTCAAATTGCTTGGCAACAAGGTTTTAATACAAACAGAAATTTATCCGGCGAAATAAAAAGCTCTTGTCTAATTACAGTGGATAATTACAGTCCTGCGGACTCGAATTTTTATCAGACAGTTTGTTTCGTTAAATTACATTAAAAATGAATGTTTATTCGATAAAATAAATACCTCTAGTGTAATTACAACAAATTGATAATAGTTTAAATAATTATTACTATTTAATTTTTTTATTACATATTCTTAATTTAAAGTTTATATTTACTTATAGTTCTTGTTCATCATGAATGACTTGTTGAGAACCTGTATGACATCATTTAATTTTCCCCAAACTAAAAATTTAACCCAGACGAATATGTTTAGCTACCTACTTCTTAATATGCGTATTACATTATTTCAACGACGTGCAATATATTTTTCAAAAACTGCAACGTGATAAACTAACAGATAAGATGAAATTATGTTGATCTGCATCACATAATACGTTCTTGAATATGAAAACATAAATAACATTATGATTGTACGAATGTCGTAATATATTGCGCACGTTTATTTATTTCCGACCACTACATCAACAGGGAATAAAATGAAATTCTATGACATGAAGTGAAATTAATGTGTTTTTAAGATAAAAATATTACAAAAAGTACAGAATAGTATATCAAAAACGTTCTCAATCCCCAGTGACTAAAACCATGTCCATGCGTATCTCCCAAATCTCGTGTATATCATTTTCCCGTATGTTCACCGCTAGTCCTACAGGCCGCATTATCATTCATGTCTACATTTATGAATAACTAACTTAATATGTGAAAATTAAATTTTCAAGCACTGATTCACAATCTAATCATGCTACAATTTTTTGTAAAATAACAAAGAACTCAGAGTGTTTATTTTAAAAATAACTTCATTTATTTATAACAGGGACCTGAACCGTTGAAAATAACGGTTCGGGTTCGGTTCGTGGTTCAATAAAAAAATTTGTTTCGGTTTTGTGTTCCGGTTCGAAATTTTTATTTTTGTCCGGTTCGCGAACCGGTTTAATTTGGGTTCAACAGTTGATATTTAAATTTATATTCTATTTTTTTTAAATACAAATAGTATTATTATTATTTTGTTGATGGTATACACCCTGTATAATAACTTAATATAATATAATATAATATATAATAACATAACTTCAGGTACTTACGTTAAGGGTATGTTGTTCTTATGCTGATTACGAATCAAAAATAATTTTAGGAATTTTGTATAGAACACGTAAGACAATGTATTATTTTCTTAACAAATTTGGCAAACTCCGCAGGCTTTTTGTGTTAAACTTTGTTTAAGTGACTAATATCGTTAATATTATCGTATACAGGATGTTTCATAACTTTAGGTACCTACATACGTTAAGGGTATATGTTGTTTGATATGCTGATTACGAACCAAATTATTTTTTTAAATCGCAAAATTAATTTCCATGTTTCCCAGTCAAAATTTTTTTGTTGCCACTGCCACTGGGTGGAGTAATTATTGTTTCATTAAAAATAATTAAATTTTGTTTATTTGACTATTATCATAGACTGTGCTATTATGTAATTTAGGATCTTGATTACCTACTTCTATTGTTTGTGTTTAATAGAAGAACGAATCCAGTGCAGTACTACAAAAAATGCTGCAGGTAAACTACCCTTAATTTTTAGAATTAAAAAAATTCTTTTTGATTTGTAATCAGCATATCAAACATACCTACTTTTAAAGTATGTACTCGAAGTTATGAAACATACATTAGTATGTTTTATATTATTATTATTATTATTCAAATAAGTAGCTATACATGTTTAATATACAGTGAGGCAAATAAGAACAAAACATACACATACAAAATTACATACACATTCTCGTATTTGTAATTTAACTAATGCACGTTTATTTCACAAAATCTTCATTATTCAAATGAGTCTTTATATAAGTAAGTTGGTTTTGTTTGAAAAGTAGCAGGCGGTATAATGAAAGCAGCAGCTAGTCCTGCTTTAAGCGCGGATAAGCCTGCGGCAAATTCCTGTCAGAAGGGCTGAAAGTCGAAATATATGGAAACTATTAGGTAAGTATTTAACAAAAGTGTTCTGTTTGTACTGTAAGCACGAAGAAACTATTTGTAAACTTCAAATGGTGGTACAAATGCGGTTTTAAACTTTGGTAAAAGAGCTTCCTAAATTTCCATTGTAAAGGCCTATATTTGATGTTACTATGACAACACTTGAACCTTGTTTGCTCTTTCAACCGCTACGCCCAGCCGCCACGGTGCTAAAAGGGTAAAGACTTTTTTGACCACTTTGATGGTTTCTTTTGTTATTTTTATAAAAAGACAAAGTACATAATCTATAATTTATAAATTACCTACATGTTTTGTTTTCATGATAAAATAATAAAAGACATAAACGTGTTTTATATGACTTATGCTGCGATTCTGTGCAGATCTATAAGTTTTACAGATTTCTAAATCTGTAAATATTGAACAAAATCACATCAATATTTGTTGATATGTACAAAAATGTTCATATGATTATAGATTTCATTGCGATTTTGTTTAATATTTACAGTTTTACAAATCTGTAGCAACTACAGATTTTCACAGAATTGCAGTATTAATTTGATAGTAAAAATATCAAATCTGGATTTAAAAATAAAGTTAAGTATTATTTATGTTTCTTATAATGTTCATGTTGTAATTGATAATAAAATATTTTTATAAGATTTGTATTTTAATATTACATAAAATATGAATTATTAAATTATTTATTTCATAAATTGTACGTAAAAAACTAAAAAACTATATATTTTAATATGAAACATTTGTTCAGAATTATGGGTAAGGTAGTAAAGTAGTAAAGTTTCGTAATATTTTACAATAAAGAAACCATTAAACTATTTTCTGCATATAGGCAGCTTTATAGTTATATACAGAATTATACAGAAGTTTTGTATTTAGAGTCGGATTAGTTTGTTTTCCAGTCTGGTGAATTTTACACAAATTGAATATAGAGGAATTAATCTATTAATTTAAAATTAAACATAATAGGAATACTATGATTACATAGTAAATACGTTTGATATGCACCGAGTAAATTTTACATGACGATATTTTCAAACAAAATCAGTAAAATTGTATCGTATTTCACTGGTACTTTTTTAAAAAGTATATTAAACTATAAATTTTGCAAATGTTAAAAAATTATTTTTATATCAAATCTTGCAGTTGTAGTACATAATCTAACTGACTGAGAGTGTTTCTATAGATCTGCAAAAAACTTTAATAGATTAGGCAAATAATTTGATATACTGATTATAGATTCAAAATTCGCAAAAATAAGGGTAGTGAAAATATTAGTTCCATTTGTTTGAATGTCCGTTTAACTGTTTATTTATTATGTTATTTATAAAATAAAATTATAAATACTATAAGACTATCTACAAATAGTCACTTGTTATGTAATAATTAATAAATACACAGTTAAATGGACTTTCATCAAATAAAATTTTCACTACTCTTATTTTTGTGATTTTTGAAAAAAATCTTTTTTATCGATAATCAGTACCAGTAGCTATATCAAATTGTGTATTGTATAATCTATTAAAGTTTCGTGCATAGGTATAGAAACATCCTGTATAAGCATAAATATCTCGTATATTAAATAAAATCAAATTAAATCGACTTCAAAGTTATAAAAAGGAAATATTCCGAGAATTAGTAATTACGTTAAAAACAATTTAATGAAAATAACAGAAAGAACAATACGTTTCTGAGTATTCTTGACATTAATTACCTAAGTTGAATACTTGTCATATGGTCGGTCATACAATTTACGTACAATGTTACAAAATAAATTATTATTCCATTTGATTTAAAATTATTCAACAAGACTATAAGTTGGAATATTTAATGAACATTAATAATTCTCAAGCTAAAATTAAATTTAAATTGAATTATATTACTCTGAAACTGGAAGTAATTTTTAAAGAGTACGTACAATATAATTGCGGAAACTAAGATTAAATTAAAAACATAGTACACTAACTACTAACATTTTGTGTCTTCTTATACTATTATACCTAGTTACTTAGTGATGCCGCCGAGACGATAAATTTCTCGTCTTATATCGAAATTACGAAACGAAAACTAATAAATAAAATCCGAGACGAGACGTGAATTCTAAACTACAAGACGAGAAGTAATTTTCGAAACTAAAACTTATATTTTTATCTTCGAAAAAGTCAATATATATATATATTTTTTGTCACATTTATTATTTTGATATAAATTTGTTCCTAAAACAAGAATTGGGTGCAAATTTAGTAGAAAAATGTATAAAAATGTTCCTAAATTCACTTCTAGCTTTTAAATAGTTGGCAACAATTTTTTTTTCGAGAAATTGACACCAGACGAGAATCGAGTTCTTCAAGACGGCAATTGAGCAGCCGAGAAAAGACCGAGAAATCTTAAATTTGAGACGAGACTAGAATTGACTATTTCTCGTCTCACGGAATCATTTGGCTAATAATTTGTCGTAAAAAGATAAATTTTCATTGAAGTACATCCCCTTTAAGTTTTTAAAAGTCGTTATTTTTGTAATTATTCATTATTTCAATAATCCAGTCCTGATTTGAAAACATTTTTTGTTAGTAACTCTGGAAAATGCTGCCTGTTTCTTAAATAAACATGCGAAAATTGAGGAAACACGTTCTTGCAGGTACAATACAGCGTATATGAAATTTAAATCATGTACTGAATGTGCACATATGTTTGAGATTTCCGGAATTTAAACACCATTTTTCTACATATTTTATAAGATAAATTTTATCGTGATTTTACGTGAACTGTCCTATCGAAATAGGAAGCTTCAAACTATCGATTTTGTGTTTTTGCGAACAGAACAACAGAACAGGACCTAGGATAATTGTATGAGGCACACCCCTTTTTACTTCAATTGAATATTTGAATAACATTTTAAATACAAGTTGTTGCTTGTTATCTTAAATCAATTAACGGGTAAAATTAATCAGGTTTATGAATTATGTATATTTATCGAGTAGTATTCAACATTCATTATTCATTACACTTATAAGATACATTTTATTTGTTAAAGTACCAATGCTATATAATATCCTTAGTGTCTTATTTTAATATCTCGGTGGCTTTTTGACCAAAAAACTATTTGTGTTATTGAAATAAAGAATAGATTTTGGACCCCCTTAATAGGACGTCCTGTCACATAGAGAATGATACTCGTACAGGGACGTAACTAGGATTTTTTTTATAGGTGGACCAAGGGTGGGCCAGTAAAAATTAAAGTGGGCCATACTTTTTATAGTAAAGTTTTTGTTTTGATGAATATATGAGTATTCCGAGCGAAGCGAGCTGATTTTTTTTCACTGCTGAAAGAACGTGACTTAGTGCCTCCTGAAATTAATTTCGTAGAAAACCCCAGTTGAATATGATCAAATATGTATGTAAGTATAGATAAAGATTGTACGAGCACTCACTGAACGTTAATACATTATTTATGTCTTCCTAGTATGTAATTGTTTAATTATGTCATGGATACGAGGTATGTTATATACTACATTATACCCTAGGGCATTGTCATGGTAATATTGAGACATCACTAATGTTTTTCTTCTGAAATTAATATATTTTCTGTCTGTTACTAGGATACCAAAAATATTAACAAAATTCGAAACGCCAAAGCGAAATGTCACGCGCGCAATATTTTAAATAAAATAGTATTGTATGCACCACGGGCATCATTGATGTTTATAGCCCTCGGGCGATTTACAGACCCTCGGGCCAGAGGCCCTTGGGCTTGTAAACATGTTGCCCTCGGATGAGCATAAACATCATCATGATGCCCTTGATACATAAATAACTATTTTTGCACAATTGTGCTTTTTTATCAACTTACTATGCCTGTTTCCAAGACAGTATGTTGATCTTACCGGTTACTAGGCTAAACAAAACGGTAAGTAATTTACTTACCGTTCTAGAACGGTAAGTTAATTTAATGTTAATTACGAAGAAATTAATATTTGCGTATGGATAAAAAGACCAATAGTGCAAAAATGATATATGTAGATAAGCATCACGAACTTTAGGAAATTACCGATGTCAGACAAAAACTTTGTCTTCCATCGGTAAACTGTCTTTACCGTTCTTGATACTTTATATACTAATAACTATTTAAAAATACATTTACAAGCAATAAATCTATATCTATCCGCTATTCATATTCATAAACATTTCTTTTGCCTCAATTAAGTCTATATCTTTTCCCTAGTACTAATATGTATGTAAGGCATGATTAAATATTTAAAATTTTTAAATAAATGTAATGTAATGTATATCGCAACCCAGGTCCACCCTTAGTTACTTCCCTGTACTCGTATGACAATGAATACGAACACTGAAATAATGAATAAACGTATACGTATACGAAGTTAAAAAAGTAGAAATATGTCATTTAAAATTAATTAATTAGTATAGGTATTTAATATAGATAATGTGAAGAATTTTTCTCGAAATTAAATATAGAAATTTGAGTAGGTACCTACTTAATTGCCATATTAAATTCGATACTCGTCTCTCCATGAATGATATGCTATTATTATATAGGTACATGTTTCATTTTAATTGGTCATATTGAAAATGGAAAGGTAAAAAAGACAAAAATTCTTTGGAGATATTTTTGTAAATATTTCATTTGAAAAATATTTTATAATACTCTTATTGTTCGTTTCTTTGTTCGTTTTGTTAGGGGAATGATAAAACTGCGCATTGTGAATATTTGTACAGTTCTCTCCAGAGCACAGCTCAATGGTTCACACACAATGGCCTTAATTTATTATTTAAAATATGGCAGGCAATTATTTCATTCCATAGGCATAGTTTGAATTTTTAATTATAATTTGAAATAAAATAGGATTTTAAATGATGAAAATACCCTCCTTAGCACTAAACTTTTTTCGAATTGTTAAATTGAAATTATAAAATTAATTGCTGATAAGTGCTTTGGTTTGTATAATTTTGTTCAGTTTTTGAAAGGCATTCTACACTTACTAAGGTGCGTTCGTTTATTCAGTTCTGTGCACACATTGTTAACATGTTGCACAGTATCCCTTCGTTTCTTCGAGCATATACTGACTAGAGGCCGCGTTACGGCGTTTGTTGTGATCGGAAGATATGCGGTGGGGGAGATTTGCGGGGTCGGAAGCCGTGATGTATTGAGGGATGCGTAATTTCTTAGTATTATTCCACAAAGTAAAATAATACTCACAAAACCTCATAAAGCTTTTCACAAAGTAAACGCAGAACTTAAGGTTAAATAAAATGACATGTGTGACAAGAAGTAACAAAAAATAACAGCAAAACGCTGCCCGCAATACACCATGACTTCCAGCCCCGCAAGTCCTCCCTACTGCATATCTTCCGATCACAACAAGCAACGCATTGGTATAGGGAATTACTTCTCTAGTCAGTATATGCTCGAAGCTTCGTTTATCCACTTCTGTGTACTTTGTACTGCACAGGATGCGTTCGGAAAATACTCGGCTGTGCGCACTGTGCATGCACAACAAGCCCAAGCTCGGACTGTTAGGCACGGAGCGTGCATGTCACTTTTGGAGGTTAAAACAATCATAATTATGGAGAATGAACAGTACGAAGATTGTATGTGCATATTCGTCAGATAATGTATAATAATTACTTAATTTTCAATATGCTTTTTGCTTTATTAAGTCTCTTGTCAATGTCTGAAAATATCGAAGTTCTTAATAAATAACTCTTATATCATCAGCATCGCACAGAATCATAAGATGTGACATGAGTATTATCATTATCCAAATTGTGAGTCAATGAATGACGAAAACCAAAAGGCAACAGTAGATATGTCAAAATACTGCACACAAGTTCAGATACCGTTCGTTTATACACGAAGTGCACAGTTATCACGTGACCGTAACACAGCTCAGGCACAGCTCAAGCACACAAAGACAAAGAATAAACGAACCCACCTAAGAAAAGAATATTATTTCATATTGGTTTTGTTTTATATAAGTTTAAAATATTTGTTTTTAATACGTTTCAAATTGTTATTAATGAAAATGTTCCAAAGTTATAAAGAATATTAGTTTTAAAACTGCAGGAAAAAGGTTAAAAGTTTGTAAAATTATCGGTTTATTGCTTGTACACATGGAACAGAAACAATTGCATGATGTGTTAACTGCTGTGCCAACGATAATTTTTAAACTTTTGCTATATTTTTTAAAGCTATAAAATAAAAATGATTAAATAGCTAAATTTATTCCGCATGATGTTCGTGTAATATTTTTTCTATTAGTTTTATTTTAAGAGATAAAATACATTCATATAAAAAATAGGTATTTAAAAAAATACTTTTATAGGTATCGGAACGGATTATTGCAGTTATTAAATAATTTTTATACTGATCTGGATTACCTAGTTCTGTAGGTTTTAATGTTTTACGATTTTAAAACTAATGAAAATTTAGTTTAGGTATCTAGTTTTTCGTTCGAAATTTTGAGTTTCTTGTCTTTACGCATTGAGCAACAATGTTAATTTAACAAATTTGGGTGTTCCGTCGCTGTCTTAAATCGATATATTATATTATTGGCCAGAGATTATTCTAACGTGCAGATGCTGGACACAAAAAGTGCAGTAGGAAAATTAAAAGTGCAGTGGGAATTTTAAATTTGCAACGGTTTTCAATTGATATTCATAAAAATGTACAATTTGTGAACGGTAATTTTGAAATGCGTAAATTAGCTTAGTTTTTATTTAGTTATTGCTCATGTTATGCATCTCTAAAAGTTCAATTTTTTAAAGGTACCTAATAAATATTTGCTATATTAAGCACAAATTTTTTTTTGCCTACGATGCTTTTACTTGCGCTATTTTATATACCAGTTTTTTCTTTGGAAATACTCATTATTTCAAATTTATGTGCCCAACAAAAAATGTTGAACAAAATTTAAATGATGTATGATATGTGCAGTATGGAAGAATAAACTCTGTTATTGTCTTCTTTGAAGCGTGCTTGTTGCTTGAATACATCAATCATAATGCTCTGCAGCCACACTGCCGTTATGCAGACATGATATCGTCAAAATACTCTCAACTCAAATACTTTCTTTACCCTTTAGCTAATATGCAGTTGCATTTTTGGAACTATGTCGTTTTAGATTTTTTAATAGTCATTCAATTATTATTTGTGGCTAATTTTTGACAGACAATCTACAAATTTTCCAACAAAATTAAAATCACGTGATTGCATGATACATTAAGAGGAATCCCCACTAGTTTTGAAGATCCATTTAACGAATGAAGCGATGCCGTCACAAACCATTGTTACCCATTGTGACGACATCGATTGATTCGATGAATGAACCGTATTTAGCCACTTTCTACTACAAAAGAGGTTTCGTTGGGCACATGAAATTACCACTAATTTTAAATATTTTTAAACAATTTTTTTTAAATGAAAGATTAAAGTCCAGGCTATGTCCGCTTAGTGTCACTTTTTTAATTTTTACTTTAGTTTTTTAATATTTTATCTTCAAAGTTCTTAAAATTTTTACTAACTTTGGAGCTTAAAAAATTCATGTAAAAATTTAAATTTAAAAAAAATGGCACTAGACAGACCTAGATACATCTTTTATCTTTAAATTGAAAAAAAGAGCAAACAAATCGGACCAAAATTAAAGTCAATTTCATGTGCCCAACGAGAACATATTTTTGCTTAATTTTGTAGGGGTGGGGATTCCTCTTAAGTTGTTTATCTGTTTATCTTTTTAACATAAGTAAAAAATGTTAATATTTATTGTCTCTGCCACATTATTATTTTAATCGTATCATCAAATGTTATTACATTTTAATATGCAACATTTATTGATAATTATAAACGTTAGTTACTTATAATACCTTAGATACTTATAATTCATTAGTTACGGATTTAATACGTTAGATACAACCATAATAACAACAAAACCTTCCATAATATGCGAACTGTCAACTAATTGACAGATAAAATTGTTGATTTGTTTTAACATCGCTGTCGTTGATGATACGATTAAGCTTTGAATACAACGCGAATATATGCGATTTAAGCCCCCTTGGATGTTTAAAGAGACTCGGTTTCACCTCGTCGCTTAGCAACATCCTCGGTATTATTATCTTATATAATATTCTTGTTATATTAATATCTATAATGGTATAATTAATTTTTTCTCATTTATGTAATGTAATGTAATGGAAATAGTTTTCTGAATATCAATTATTGTGAGCAAATTTTGTCTAGGATAAATAATAAAATTTGTCAACAACAAAATAATAAAATTGTTTGGTAGAATAGTATTTACAAATTTTGAAATAATATGTAAATTTAGCCACTCGTGTTATTGTAAATCTAACTTGCATTGAACAAAATAACAAAAATACTGCGGGAATATTGTATTTGTTCAACTTGTGAAAATATCACGGTAATAAATATTTCTGCAAAATGTATTTGAGTCACCACTCGGCAGCAAATACAGTTGATCATACGGCGGATTATTGCAAAATCTTCTAACGTCAAATATTGGAACGCTGGCTGACTGTCATCTACGATAACTGTCAAATTTTAACTTGTTTCTTAGCTAGTGAACTGAGGAATAGCGAGCAGGAAGAGGAACGAATGTTCCATTGCACGTCGAGCTCTAGATCCGCGAACATTTAGTTGTGAGCGACGTTGCGACGTCGCCGCCGGTGCGATGTTGACGATGCCGACGGACAGATTTTGCTCTGCGCTTCAACTCGGGAATGAAACGAACGCCTTGCTTCTTGCATTCTCCGATTAAATAACCAAGAGGAACAGGAGATAGCAATATCCGAATACCAAGCATTTTATGTTCAGTGTACGTTTGTACATACATATCTTATGTATACATATTCGATTGTTGTGATTTCTTCATAAAATATGTACAGCATATTTTTCATTTTGAGCTTGTTGTACCTTTGATAAACTTTTTATTCTTTACATTCACATGAAGGTGGTTGACTACTCTAGGCGTTCAAATGGTAAGACATTATATATAGGTAGTTTGAGGTTGCTAGTGCTAATGCCAGGTTTTTCAGTTTTTTTCATAAATTTTTATGTGCATGGCTAAACATAATATAAACAATACAATACAAAGCTAAAAAGTGGCATTAGAGCAAAAACATATTGCTTATCTAAAAAATCTTATTATTAAAACCAATTTTATTGGTATATTGTATATTGGTACATTGGTTTTCGTTATTTTGACGACTCGTCCATTTTAAATTTTATTTTCCGGATTACAAAATGCAAAAATAGTTAAATTTATTTATTCAGATATATAATTCAATTCTTTGTTTATTAAAGTAATACAGACCGTTCACCAAAACCCATAATTTGATTATGCAACCGCCTTAAATTTACATTTTATTTCAAAATTAATATTTAATTTAATAAATAAAACGTGAAGACATTTACATCATCCTATTTTTCTATCCATATTCAACTTCACTTGGGTATTCTGTTTAAATTATTAAGTTTACATGCATTATTTTATAATGCTATATAATTAAAGTTATTGTAAAACTGTTCGTAATTTAGGAGGATTACACGAAAATATATTACTTATGTTGAAAACTATAGTAATTTTTCTGTCTAATTACAATCATAATAAACAAATATACTCGAAAGTAAAAGAGGTTTAAAATGATTATATAAACAAATAATATGGAATAGGTACTTTCGAAATATTTCTTGAACGAACAGTAGTATTTATTAATCTTTCTAGAATAAATTCTACAATTTAATATTATATTCAATTTGGCTGCTTATATTGTTATTTCGTTTCTGATTAATATGAAAAGGAATCTGACTAAATATTGTTTTTACCTTCCGCTTACCTGTAAAGGAAGGTATTGGAATCATGCAAAAAATCGGGTTGTGAGTTTTAAGTGGATGAGCACGAATTAGGGTCCTTACAACTCATTTTTGATAGTTTCTCGATGATGTCTGTATGTATGTGTGTATGTGTGTGTGTGTGTGTGTGTGTGTGTATGTGTGTGGTCCGGGCCGATGCCGGATGTCGCATAACTCAAATACGAATTACCCAAAAAATTTGATATTTGGTATTTTACAATTGTATACGAATAGGAAGAGCATATCAGATTTTGGTACAAATATCTTCACCGGAAGTGATATTTTTTGAAGATTGAACAAGATAATTGTCAAAAATTTATATAAATTTTGATAAATATAATATTTATTTGTAAAAAGAATAAGAGGCAAAGTTATTTGCAACTTACTTTATAAAAAAATTGTCTTTATCTGGTAGCATTAAAGAACTGCAGTAAAATTTAAAAAATAAATTTATCAGATAAAACGTTGAAATCTTGTGATCCATGTTCGGTTGATTTTTGTTTCTGCGTAAAAAATATTGACAGGTGAGACGGGTGACAAGTTGACATACTAGCGCCATATAAGTCATAAGTAAGATATTAAATGTAGTAATTCAAGGGAGGATGGCTTCAACACAGAAGAGTTTGCCTGTGAACGAATTTTTTAATTCAGGTGATGCAAATTTCTATGTTTGAATATTTTAGATTTTTATTTGTATATTTTAGGGACACCGGATTGTATACGTATACATTTATGTTTATAAGTCTGGATTTGGCGGAAGGTTGTGTGCAGGCCACTTCAGATTTTTTATTGTTTAAATTGCGTACAATAATAGGGTACGTATTTTACGGTTGCTATGGTCGACATAATATCCTGCGCGCAGAGCGGTAAATAATTAGATTCGTGTGTTAATTTAGATCATAATCAATTTTGCGTATTGAATAATACATTCATTAAGTAGATATGCAGGAAACTTTAGTAAGATTAACTCCCCCACAAGAAACTCTATTGTATTATAGATTAATATTGTCATAATGTCATCACACTAAAATGTGAGGTAAAGTTAATATTTTAATGAATAAAAATTTGTAAAGAAATGTTTTATTCAAAAAGTCATAGATAAAACCTCGTATTTGACTCGCACATAATGGCAATAATGATTATACACTGGCCTTCAGCTCATACATAAACTTTTATCCTCTTAAATTATAGCTTATACTTTATTTGCTTGTCAAATAATTTAGGTACCTATAGGTACTATTATTATACTCTGTATAACAAAGGTACTATGGTGAGGACTAATATACAGGCTGTTCCACAACTTAGGACAAAAAATTAAAGGGTATGTACTGTACGACGTGCTGATCATGAAACAAAAAGATTTTTTTTTTAAATTCGCAAAAAATTACATCGTATTTCAAGCAAACATTTTTCTTGCGACTGATCGGTAGTTATTCTTTTTTTTTTTTTCAAATCTTCTACAATAAAAGTAATTGTTTACATAATATCTAATACTAATAAATATCTAATGACGTATGCTACTCCAAAGGTCAAACAAATGGCTACTTCAAGTAAACTACCCTTAACTTTGGGAATTAAAAAAAATCTTCTTGTTTCATGATCAGCACGTCGTACAATATGTACCCTTTAATTTTTTGTCCTAAGTTGTGGAACACTCTGCATAATTATATATTTTTATGTGTTCCAAAATTCAATGAACTAATAGTATATTATTTAACGAGGACGTAATGTAGGCTATAATTCAAGGGGACGAATGTTTATGCACGAGCCGAAGGCGAGTGTATAATCATCAGAGTGAAACATTTCTTTACAAATTTGTATGATTTAACATATTTACCTAACCTCACATTTTGGTAAAATGATATAATGACAGTTGTGTTGAATAATGAACTCATAATACAATAAGGTTGAATTATGAATTGATAATACAATAGTATGCCTTATGAATTCATAATACAGTGGTATGTCTTATGAAGGGATTTGTCTTATTAAAATTACCTACATAATGATTGTATTATTCCTTGATGCTTGATCCTATAGATAATAGTATATTATTCAACGAGCGAATTATGATAGCAATTATTCATTCGGACGAAGTTTGCAGCACGAGCCAAAGGCGAGGGCTGTAAATCCGAATGAATAATTGCCATAATTCGCGAGTTATTTTATATTATTTTATATTCTATGTAGTATAACCAAATAAAGAATGATTTTATATATGACTGCGGATACGATGTAATTTCATTATTAATAGCTTTGAAATAACATACGTAGCTTAATTCATAAACGCTACTATGTATCCTAGCACAATATTGCACCAGCCAGCAAGCTTTAATACTGATTAGATTACATTGTCCTTTTGTTACATTTCTGGAACATGAGTTTTATTTCAAATAAAATGTACATAATATTACAAAACAATGTAATTTCAGAAATTAATTTAATCCCAAAATGCAAAACTGTCACTTCCACTGTACAACTACGCAAAAAAGCATGAAAAGACATTTTTAAGGAAATGTGAAATGTAATTTCATTTTATATTAAAAATAAACGAGCGTAGAGGAGATGTATAATTGCTAGGACTTATACAACAGAAGCTATTTTTATTTGAATTCTGCTAAATGTTTATTTCTAATTCAAAATTATATACTTACTTACTACATTATTATTAAATTATTATTATCACTTATTACACACAAATTTATAGTTATTTACTTTACAAGTGAACAAAGTACGGAATTGCCCACGAGGGAAACCTTAATTTTCTCGAGTGGGTCATTCCTTTTTGCCCACGTGTGATGTATAACGTTTTATGCAACACCTCTTAATAACTGCTTATATATTTTAAAAATATTAAGTTCCAACCTAAAACATCGTTTCTTATGGTGACTTCCAACAAGCAAAGTAACAAATTTACCCACAAGTGGGTATAATTTTGATCATAGCCACTAGTGGGCAATCTTTTTCTTTACTTGATTATAATTACCATGGTTATGATGCTTTTATTAAGAGGTGTTTGATAATAGTAATTTACATTATAGGTGCGGTAGGTTTAATTTTACAACGCGAGGTTTTATATGAAAGTACGACGCGAGCATTGTAAAAATACCTACCTACCGCACGCATCATGTATTCTATTTTTTGGCCATCATACTAACTATTTATTAAAAATATGTAATTTATATAAAATTTTAAGTTGTGAACATTAAATTTTAAAATCAAGCCACGTTGAAAAACATTCTTGAAAACAATGAAATAATTAAAAACTTGCATTTGAGTCAGCAAATGTCACATTTAAAATGAAACTTTTTCACTTATTTCAGACTCTATTAAATAATTTACTGGGTAAACGAATGTTTTTAAAGGTTTTCTTTTTTATTACAAAGCAATTTTTTGTTTAATAACCTCTAAATAGGTACTAAAAAAACGGTGTGTTTTATCTAACCCCCGTGTAATAAACTCATGTCATGTCTGTAAAATCGCAACTACCATAGACGTCAACGATGTGTGATTGTTATGTTTACACGTCACGAGGCCAAAAAATAATTTATCTACGACTAATGTATAACATTGTGATGTTTGCTACATAACGCTACATAATTATTGGTGATAGAGAATTGACATTTGGAAAAGTGAAAATTTTTGGGTATTGGTATTCATCTTATTAAAATCTTGTAAGTAATTATTTAGTCGTCGATAAAGTACAGTACAACTCGTTATAATGGCTATTATCTATTCCCTCAGATGATTAAAACCCTCGCTCGTTATGCTCGGTCGTGTTGTACCTAAATTTCATCTGCAGGAATAATAGCATCCATTATAGCGTCGTTGTATAATATACTATTATTTATCAACTGTAATTACACATGGGCTAGCAATTTGAAATGAAAAATTGTTTAATAAAATCACGATATTTTAAAACAATCTATCGAGTCAAACAAATTTTTTTTCAGAGGACATAAAATGCTCGAGTGTAATTCAATTTAACGACTCTTTTGGTTCTTCTTCAGAAATATTAAATATTCCCAAAATCTAATCATTTCGTTGACAAGTATTAGAGACATGTCGCAAATGACATTTTATTTAATTATTTATAGTATTTAGTGTTTTTTTGGTTGCTAAGAAAAAGGTAAATAAGGTTTTATCACTTGCAAAAAGTTACCTTCCTTTTATCCGCTGTCAAAGCATTAAAATTGTATTTTGTTTATTGCTTACTTTATACAGGAGTAGAATTATTACATCCATTCTTTAAAACGCTTATTTCACAAAAAAAATTTGTAGATCAGTTTAAAAAAATATTAGTATGAACTTACCGCTAATTCACACAATATAAGCAATAATTATCTATTTATTCTTGTGTGCAACATTTCTAGAGAATTAGAGAGCATTTTCATTATTTTGTAGAGGATTGTCTAACAGTGTGTTCGGTCTGCAACCAACAAAGCCACAATGTACTTCCGAGTAGCTCAATAGTTTATTAAGGTACTTTACATGCATTACTATTTTATTATGGGAATTCGTGCTGCTATTGTTACAGCCCTAAATAATAAATATAATATGCATCATTAAAAGTATAGTTTTATTTATTAGTACTAACTGAATTTCTAGCTGATTAACTATCAATATTTCAATATTAATATTCGATTTGTACCCTTTGTTGTGTCTATTTTGGTAAAGCCTTTGGAATTGCATATAGGTACTGTTAAATTGGACACGTGGTGATAAATTGATTATGCATCGATGTGATATATGAAAATAATAATTACTCGAATTATAATCAACCTGTTTGGTAATAAGTTTTTTCTTTCACATTATCACCTCATGGGTGAATATTGTCAAAATGATTTTTGTGCATTTTTGTATTTTAAATGTTTAACTAAAATTTCAATGATAATTTTAATATGAAGCAATTTATTTGTATTTATTTTAAACTCCTGCAAGTAAATAAAAATTTACGATTGAGAAATATCAAAAGACTTTGCACCTACTTTTGTAGAAAAAATTTCACCTTGTAAATTGTAAAAAGTGAACCCTAATTTATTTATCTTTATTTTTAGAATTGTTACATAGAAACACATGAACAAGAATCTTTAAAAGTTATTAGAAATGTTTACAACAGCAATAAGCTTAACAAGTACGTAGGGATGTCCTGCATTATTTATCCGATTGCTCGTAAAGAGTAAAGGTTACTGCGTTCATTTATGACAATTTTTTTTTCAATTGTACCTATTTATAGCAGCAAACCCCAGTATCGGGTCTAGAATTTTTATTATTTGAAGCAAACAAAAATTATAGTATAGTGTTCCCATCTTTCCAATTATCATTCAAAAATTTATCTATCTTCAAAGATATAATAAAATATGATTTTGTACGACCTTTTCTCTAATATAATAATTTCTAACAGCTATACTTTACTCAAGATGGAAATAATACATTTTTTGTATGTAAGTATTGTGAAGTATTAGTATTACCTCAGATCTCAAAAGTTCTGAGATCTGAAGTATTATCTTTCGAGAGTTATAGCTGGCCGAAAATATCCGCGTGAGTAATAATATTTTTTATGGCTGATGTGAATATTATATTTTTCATGAATTTACAGAATAATTTCAAATTCAATAATAATTATTATCAACAGTAATTACACAAGAGCTTTTTATTTCGCCGGATAAATTTCTGTTTGTATTTAAACATTGTTGCCTAGCAATTTGAAAACAAAAATTGCTTAATAAAATCACGACACCATAAGTGGAGTGATTTTATTTGAAAACAAATTTTTCGAATCAAATTGCTGTCAGAAATGTCAAACAGAAATTTATTCGGAGGAAATATAATGCTGGAGTGTAATTCAACGAGATAATTTAACGAGTCATTTGGTTCTTCTTCACAAATATTCCCAAAATCTAAATCATTTCACTGACAAATATTAGAAATATGAAGTAAATGACATTTTAGTGTTTTGTATATTTTTTGGTTGCTAAGAAAAAGGCCGGAAAAAGGTAAATAAGGTTTTATCACTTGCAAAAAGTTACCTTCCTTTTTATCCGCTGTCAAAGCGATAAAATTTTGTTTTATGGCTTACTTTATACAGGAGTGGAATTATCAATACAACTAAATATATGGTTCAATTTACGCGTTAAATTAATAATTAAAACATTAACCTATGAAATGTTCAGTTTACCTGTTAAACTTGTAAACTGCAATGCATTTAATATAAAATACATTTTATTATTTGTTACAACTGCCAAAAATATTTGACATTGACATACAAAATTAAGCTTCGCAGCCGTTATTATAATAGCAACGGCCGCAAATTGTATCGTAGACAAAATGTTTTACTTCGCGTCATGAATTGCGGACGTCAATGTCAACTGTTTGATAGTTGCAGTTGCGCAAAAAATATGTTAAATATTTTTCTATACGACTGTTATAGAATGTTATCATTCTTACATCATTTTCAATTATGGCATGGTTACATTCTATCACTTGTTACGGAATGGATTCATTCCGTCATTTGTAATGGAATGAAATGTGGCGAGTTATAATAATTTAATTTATCCAATGTTTTTGGCTAGTGGGTAGCTTCAACATACGTTTAAATTTATTAATTTATTAATTTTATATACCTAGATTATTATTTTATAAATACATATATTTTTGTTTTAATAGTTTTAGGTTTGTTTTTAAATACAATTAAATTTATAGTCGTAGACAAAGTATAGTCTGCAACACGTTTGGAATGGCTATTCAGTTCTCGTGGAACCGTGAAACTAGCCTACGGCTTGTCTCACAAACTTTCCACTCGAGCAGAATATGCATTATTCCACACTTGTTGCAGAATATACTATTATAACGCATCGTTTATTTAAAGTTAAATTATGCATTAACTACATGGGCATTAAACATATAAATTAAATTTAAACAGTAGGTAGGTATGATTTTGCCGTTCACTTATATCATGATAGGGAGCAAGTATCCCTTTTTCTCTGAGTCCAGCCCTGAAAAAATAAACCGTCCAGTCCTCGTAACCGATGTAGGGATAGAAACAATGCATTTGAATGAGGTCAGTAATTTATACCTTTACCGGATGTCCAGCGGGAAAGTGTAACGGGCATAACAAAAGATTTCAAATTGTGTATGAATACATGCATGATTATTTACTGTTTGTGTTTTCCACTATTCCTGATTGTATACAAGGATGTTTTTGTAATGATATTAAAAATAACTAGTTCTCTTCAGCATAATGCACACAAAATACAGATTCATGGAAAATATTTAAGAAGATTCTTCGGTATTATATGTGTATTCATAATGAAATATAATGGCTAAAATTATATAGATTGTGCTTGCAAGAAACATCTTAAAGTATGTACACACTTGCGAACGATATCGAGCGAACGTTTGCAAACGAGGGAAATTCGTATAGTGTTTACAGACGACCGATAGCGAACGAGCGAAATTGTTCGCTTTCGATGCAATTCGCTCAAAGAAAAAGTAAAACATTGATTGATATTCTGATCTGAATTGAATAGCAGCTCTGCATCTTAAGTTAACATAACATATAACATTATATTTTACCTTTTCTAACACCTGAGTTAAATTTTAAGAGATGAATGAATGCAATTCCTACCTCAATATTATACAGAAATATATAAATTTTTTTGTGCGCTTAAATTAAATTAGTAGAATTTTGATAGGAATGTATAGAGAATAGTTATTTGTCCAACTAGAGAGGAAAGCGCGTGAGGCAATTGAGCGATAGTGGAAAAAGAGATTTCCTCTCGTGTTAGACACAATATATTTTTCACGACATATTTAAAAACATTGTAAATGTAGAAGAAACACATAAGTAGATAAGTTAGGTTATAACTGCCATTCTTTAAATTTAATTTGTAAAATCGTGTAAAGACGAAAAAAATAAAACATAATTATTGTAAAATAATATTTTACAGTATATCCTTATAAAATCAGAATTTTCAATAAAATAACAATTTTACTTATAATTTTTGAAATACCTCATAGTATAATAACACTGCTTACTTTCCTCTCTAGAGAGGAAAAACTTACTTTCCTCACTATTTCGCGAGAAGAAAATTATGTTTTCTCCGCATGTCATGAAAAAAGTATTTTTTTAGATGTAGCACGTGTCGTTGTTAATAGAATTTAAATTAATGATATTTTGTTAGTTTAACCTTATCCTTTCTGTCACTCTAAGATACTTATTACGTTTGTTTCAATATTTGTTTGCTTGTAAAAAGTTTTTAAGTGTATATGAAAGTGTGTTCCTGTAATGTAAACGATTCGAGACATGCCCACAGCAAGGAATAATTATTTACAAGTTAGTAGGTAAATGGTGTTGTGTTTTTCTTTTTACTTTTGCACAATAATCATTCGGATATGTTAAGTGCGGGTAATTTGTTTGAATTATTATCGTCGTCAACTTTTTATCTTTATAGTATTTCTAACTTTTCTAATTACAATAACACAAGAACTGTAATGTTTTGACAAAGATTTATTCTTTTAAAGATTAAACCTTTGATAAAAAGAAGAATCCGGTGCTAATGTGGTGCATACTTATAATTTATAATCATTGTAATGTTATGTTACTAAAATGTAAGAGGGATATTAATGTCAGAACTTGTATTTTCAGTACAGCAATGTTGTAGACAATTTAGGTATATTATCTTATTACCTGAGCTGGAAAATCTTATTCTGTCAATTATTATGATATGTTTTCATAAAATTGCGAAACTTGTGGGAAGCAACAAGGAAGGCATGTATTTTGAAAGGTTTCTTGTTTTGTAGTCCCTCGAGAGAAATTGGATATTAAATTGATCAAAATAATCAGAAATTCGACCACAATGTAGTTGTATCAGGGATCAGTGGCAACTGGCATAAGAGGACGGTATACGACCATGCCGTGGATGCTTTTAAAGAGAAATGAAATCTCAAAGGACAAGTCTCGCCTCGAGTCACGCTCAAGCAGGTTTTGAATTTCCAACACAGGAGAAATTCACAAAAAATCAATGAATTGAAAAGGAACGGTAGTCAAATCCATGAGCAAAATTTTACAAAATCGAAATTTATATTCCTGGTGCCATGACAACATAAATTTTTTGTAGAAGCAACACAATTGCAAAAGATATCCATGTTCAATTCAATGTCTAGCACATCTTCCTTTTCGTATTTTATTTATAGATTTATAACCTAAAAATATATGGGACTCGGCCTAGTTGCCAAATGTTAACTTTATATTTCAATTCATTCAAATGTTAAATTTTGAAATTAATAAAATAAATACCAACTTCGAAAAATCCAATTACCTACCTACCTAATTTTCATATTTTCACTAGTTTTATCTTCAATAGTTATGACGTATAACAAAAATACGAAGAACTAATAGAATTTTTTTTTCTCATTAGTGTAGTTCAGAACACACCTTTATTGATTGACATTATTTGTTTTGTCTCGTAAAATTGTTTTTCCAGTACTTCTTGCTTAGTAACGGTAAAATTTAAATTGTTATTAACCAAGGTAAAATAAATCAAACTGTCACAATTTATAAAATCAAACGTCCAACCTTCCAAGTTATTTATGCAAGAATAATGTATACAATTATTGCTGTGCTTTTAAATTTAATATTGGAGGAGTAGACGGAGTACAATGTAAATCACTTTCACTCGTGAATATTATAAAATTACAAATTGTTACAAATAAGAAGTGAAACGCCAAATAATAGATATTTCACAGCAAATGAATGTTTATTCAAGAGAAGAAAGTTTAGCCCCCGAGCCCGAAGGACGAATGGGATAATTTCTTCAAGTGAATAATAGTTATTTACTTTACAAGTGGGAAAAGTAAGGAATTACCCACGAGGCCGAAGGCTGAGTGAGATAATTTTCTCGAGTGGGTCATTCCTTTTTGCCCACGTGTGAAGTATAACGTTTTATCCAACACCTCTTAATAACTGCTTAAATATTTTAAAAATATTAAGTTTCAACCAAAAACATCGTTTCTATGGTGACTTCCAACAAGCAAAGTAACAATTTACCCACAAGTGGGTATAATTTTGATCAAAGCCACTTGTGGGTAATTTTTTACTTTGCTTTTTTAAAATCACCATAGTTATGATGCTTTTATTAAGAGGTGTTGGATAAACATTTGTGTCTCACGTGGTTTATTCAATTTTGACGAAATTATTTCAAATATATGAATTATAAATTTATTTTGACATTACAGAAAAAAATTATCAAAGTAGTCGTTAGTGGCAAGTTGTCATTATTTTTATGCCTTTAGTAAAAATTACGATTAGGAATAACTAAGAGTACGAATAATAATTATGTATAGGCCAAATTGCGTTTAGCAACAACTATTCCTAACTGCGGTTAGGATTAGGAATAATAATTGCATTTACGAAAAATTATTGGCCGTCGAAAAGAACTGGATGCTGGATGTATTTTACTCATAACATCACTCATGTTATATTCATGCATCGTCCTATTTTCATATGGCAGAATATCATAAATAAATTATATTTCACAGATTCGTGCATATAGGTATAGGTACGAGTATCTCAAATTATATCAATAGGAGTGCAATGACTAAATTATGAGCTTTATGGAAGATGCATGTATAAAATTGTCTTTTTTCGTACTGATATTCACGTGTCTATCCTACCACTAGGCTAGACGCGTCATACATAAATTAGTTTTGATCAAGATAAAAATGACGTAGAAAACTAAAACTTTTATTCTTAAATTGCATTTCCGTTTCTCCGAAAGAGATCTGAACTTTTATTTTTTGAATGAGATGTCATATTGAAAATAATATTAATGAAAGTTTTAAAAAAAGCTTAAACATCAAACGTTTTGTATAAATTTTTTAATTAATAAATTTAATGTATAGTTATATAGAATTATGGAAATATTTTCTCAGAAATAAACAATGGAAATATTCATATTTAAATCACATTTAGTTTTCATAAGCTCAAATTTTAATATTTATATAGGTAGTAGTTATCGTTGCTGCAATAGGCAACATGCACAGAAAACACATGTTTATAATCTCACATTCTCACATTTTTCACAAGAAAATGACAACTTACTGTACGTATATTTTAATTACCAGCCTTATCCGTAGTAAACTGAAGAAAAAATGTGGATGATTTATCTATTTTTATTTACAAAGAAATTTATAGTGGAGGATCACTCTTTCCAATCAGAACCACTCGCAACACTTTAAAAAGACAGTCAGGAAATGATATAAAATAATATACAGTGAGTTTATTTTAACGTGAAACATAGGATTTTTCATATCAATGTATTAGAGCTTTTTTTTTTAAATGAAACAGGTAATCAATGTAATTGTATTATTTTTGAACAATTTGGACAGCTGCGATAGTTCCAAGCGACGCTTTCAACATAAACTTTTAATTGTTCGAAGTATAAATCGTATTTCCAGGTAGTAGCAGTGTGACACCAATAACAAATTCAAATTTATTCGCTATGTTTCATTTTAAAAAGAACGCTCTAATACATTGCTGTCAAATTCGATATGATAAATCCCATGTTTCACGTTAATATAAACTCACTGTATTTATCTTTGAATAAATTTTTTTTTTTAAATATTTCCAATGTTTCCGAAAATTTCCAATATTTCCGAAAATATTTCCGAATTATTTTGAAAAATTATATTTCCGAAAATTTTACATTACTAATAGTAGGTATGTAATACTAATAACATTGTACATATGTGTAGCAAAGCTATTTAAGTAAATTGTTATATTATTATTAACTCTACAACAGAAAGAGAAAATGTACTAAGAACGCAAAACAATAATTTAATCAACTCAAATATTAAATAATCTGGGGGTATAGACTTGAACCAAGATTATTACTTCAACTTCATAGCGTAAGACATCTGTATCTACCTGTCTACCTGTTTATACGAGTATGTCTCCTTCAGTTTTCAGTATCCAACTCTAGTTTCCTTTGCTCTGGTCTGGTTTCATGACTTCAGGGAATATTCATTACTGCGTCTAATTACTAATCCTAATTAGGGTGCCTGTAATTAACCACACGCTTCTCGCAAGAAGTTGCATTTCTTGGAATATTCTGTGATGTGTGCAAATTATTTGTCGTGTTGTGATATTATTGATATGATTTGGTACATAATTCGACGAATTAGCTCAAGACGCATAAATATTTGGTTCCAAGGGCGTACCCAGCATTTGGGCTACTTACAGGGGGGCAACTCCTACTACTAGAATTCATTATCCAATGCAACTGAATTGATAAACTGATGTCCAGGTCATGCCTTAAGTGGCGTATTCTAGAAAGGTCTGGAACAATCTCGTGTACCTAACGCTAAGCTTTCGGAATTTAGAGCCATCTGACGTCTTTGGAGAAATTATACAAGTATTAGTTTAGACTGTAGGACTAAATAAGTAATTATTGTAATGAAGAAAGTGTTAAGCGACAGTGTGTTTAGTAATTAAAGGAAATATCCAGGAATGCAGTCTGTATTAATAATTTATTAGTCTAAAGGCCTAATGTTTTTAAATGTTTTTAATGTGTACCAAAGTTTTTAAAGTTTAATCACCGCCTGATAAAAACTGCGTGACTGAATTCCAGTAGTTTCATTTCCAATAAATAAGAAAAATTAATATTGAACATTTATTGTTATTTTGAGGCATGTTTACACCGCAATGTTTAGGGCTGCCTTAAATGAATGTTACATTACATTATATATTATATGATGACCAGGAAAATAAACATTGTAATACCAAATTTAATATTAAGTTTTTAAATTAAGAATCTTAAGAACGCAGTTAATTTTGGTAGCAATTAACAAACCTGAAAACAAATTTGTACAAATTAATGTTTTAATTTTTGTTTACAAATTTGTAAATGTTTAGAAGAGAACTATAAAGACAATCTGCTGAAATTGATTATGTTACGCCCTGAGCCATTTTTGACACGATTTTATAAATTTCATTTGTCCCGATGAAGGCTAAATAAGTAACCGACACGTCGACTGTATGCCTAAAGAACAAAATCTACAACAATTGTGACTGGTGTCAACCTATTATTCCACCTTCCATCAAAATTTCAACAGTCAAGATGCAATTGATATTATTATTATTATAATCAAATAATAAACTTGTCATAATATAATATAGCATAAATATCGTCCTTTGGTCTGCCTTTTCTATCTCTCTCTACTACTACTAAGTACTCTACTGGTTCTAGATAGAAGAGGCAAGAGGCAGAGCTAGTGAGTCTATTCTCTAGTGTACGCTTGCACATTGTATAGCATTAAAAACAAGATATAAAATAAAACTTATAAGTAATAATAATAGTTTATTAGTTTCTAGCTTTTAATTATGCGCGATTCGGAGTTTATAAAAAATTTAAAAAATTATGAGTATAAATCATAATAATTGCTGCATACAATATTTTACAAATTTATGCACCAGCATTCAATACAAGCGTCCATTGTAATTCGACAAATATATTGCATAAAAAATAATTATCTCTTTGTTGTGGTTGTTGATTTTTCATTATTGATACATTGATAGAATTAATATTTTATTCATAATATACAATCAAAAGTATTTGCCAATTATGTTACGCAATTATTACGTAAAATAATCAATAAAGGTGCTAATTAATACGATAACATGAATGCAGTACGAATTCTATAGTTTCGGTAAATAAATAAAATTTTGAATTAGATGTCACAGTATAATATATTGAAAAATTTTCAGACGATGTTTTATTCCGTTAAATTGATATAAATAAATTGCAGTGTACAAAACTAAAAATTCTTAAGAGCGTAATGTAGGAACGTTGCGCGCAGCAAAAACATGCTTTTGAATGGAAAATGAAATTAAGACTAATTTTGGTAGGATCGACTTAATTTTTTTTAATTTAAAGATAAAGATGAGCTCCACGTCCATTAAGTGTTGAAATATTAGTTTTATTTTTTATTTCAACTTTACAATGCCATAAACTTGTCATAACTTGGATCAGTAAATCTACAAAAATTGCAAATTTCAACACTAGACGGATCTAGATTGATCTTCTATCTTTCAAATGAATCCTTGTTTGTGATGATATGTTCATATTGCATATTTTGATCCCTCTACAAGAGCGCGTTCCCTATTGCTGCCTTTGTTCGACACAGTAAATCTGTATGAATCTATCCTGTTTTCGCAGACAACTACATTCAGGCCTTAAAAATCGATTATACCGCTTGAGGTATATAAGCTCTGAAATTTGTAGGTACATAGGTACTACTCGTTATAAGTTGATTTTACTCTTAATAAAGTACTATCTATAAATTTAAACATAATTTGATTGAACCCAATGGTAAAATGGATAGATAAAAAATAAAAAGAACTCTTAAGAGCTTAATGTAGTGAAGTTGCGCGCAGCAAAAACATGATTTTGAATGGAGAATGAAATTGAGACTAATTTTGGTCGGATCGATTTAATTTTTTTTTCATTTAAAAATAAAGATGAACTCCACTTCCGCTTAGTGTTGAAATTTTAGTTTTATTTTTTGTTTCAATTTTACAATGCGATAAACTTGTCATAATTTGCCTTACTTCACATAACTGTTACTCAGTATATCAACAAAAATTGCAAATTTCAACACTAGACGGATCTAGATTGAACTTTTATCTTTCAAATGAGCCCTTGTTTGTGATGATACGTTCAAATTTAGTACCAATTTTAATCCCTTTACGAGAGCGCGTTCCCTATTGCTTCCTTTGTTCGACACACTAAATCTGTATAAATCTATTTTTTTCTCGCAGACAGCTACATTCGGGCCTTAATTAGATTGCACACATACGTTTTATACATATACTTCATTACTTGTGTTATTGGGATATTATTATTGTACAGTGCAGAATTACGTTATACCCAAAAGACAACCTAGCATTCTAGCCTTACTTTTAGATTGGAGAATGTAAAATTATATTTTAAACAGTATCTTTATGGTGAAAAATGTCTACAAAACTCAGTAGAAACAGTGATTATATTGACAGTAACGTATAAAATAAATATGAAATGCTCTATTGACAGCTGCTCTCTGCCAAAGTCACGTATTATGGATTCGTCGATTCGTCTATTGAAAGAAAACTTCAAAGTTTCTCAGATTCTGTAACATAAAACTAAGTCTTTTCAGAAGAAGATACGTTAAACAAGACAGAGCTGAAATTTAATCTATATTAAAAGAGAGATCAAATATACTATTGCACATTGTCAGTATTATAGGAAAATTGCAAAATCTTCTCTTTGTCATGGATCTGAAATATTCTCAATGCAAAATGAACTTAAGGGTGCGTTACAGATGTTTTGCAGGTTGCATAAAAATATATCAATTTTTAATAGCCATTTTCTCCGCTCCTGGTCAAAATATCTAGGCAAACAAAACATTATTGAAATTTATATTTTTTGTTCTGTTTCCTGAAATATTTTTTGTTCCAATATTGTTTACTATAAACATTAAAACAATATTTTTATTCAATATTATGCCCTATATCAATACAAAATTACTCTCAGGAAACAATATTTGCTCTAATATTCACACATCTGCAATGTTTATCTTAATTGTTACAGTAGTTTTCTCAAAAATGGCTATTAAAATTTATTCAAATTGAGTAGATTTGAGTAGCAAAGTAGTCGAAAATAGTTCATCCTTTACCATAGAGATGGCAGCTCAGTCGAAATAACTTAATTGTCACTAAATATCGGTAATATAGTTTTCGACTTTCTACCCAACAGACAGTGACAATGACACATTTGATTTGAACCGAGCTGGATAACCGATAACTATTAAATATTTTCTACATTAGTTATACTTTATTTTCACGAAATCTTATATTTATTCTAAGAAAAGAAATCGTCTTGATTAGGACTGATGTACAAAATTGTTCAAAATAGAGGTCGGCTATTCAGGCTATTGTTTTTTAAAAGTAAATTTAAGGGCTAGAAAGTTGTTAAAAATTGCGGCACGCGTTCCGAATTTGTTTTTATCGAAGAAATTATAGAATCATATCGTGTTTGATACAGTGTTGTGACTGATCTAGATCACCGATCTAGCTCAATTTACGTGATCTTTGGTCTGATCTAGATCATCTTATATTTAAGGATCTTGAGTTTGATCTAGATCAAATAAATATGATCTACGATCTTAAAATAAGATTATATTTTTAGATTTTTCTACGCTATATGCAAGTTAAAGCATGAAATTGAATATTTAGCAAAAGTACGAGTTTAATATTTTTAATATGTTTTAATTTTAAACTGTAGATTAAATCGCTTGAATACTACGTATTTTCTTCTTTTTTATGTACCTAATGTAATACAACAATTACCTAAATATTTTGTCTAATATTGATCTTTTTACGATCTAAAGAAAAAAAGATCACTAAATTCTAATCTGATCTAAAAAAAAGATCCTATCGTAAAAATTGATCTAAGATCTGATCTAGATCATATTAAACTAGAAGATCTTGATCTAGATCAATTTTAAAATGATCTGTCACAACACTGGTTTGATATGAAGTTAAAGGGCTAGATAAATCATATTATTTGTTTATATTTGTTTTTATCGAAAAAATTATAAAATGATATCGAGTTTGACATCAAATTAATGAGCCAAATGAGGGCTAATTAATAATAAAATTATTTAAAGTGGTGTGCGACGATTGGCATTTGTTTTTAATAAAAAAATTATAAAATCATATCAAGTTTAGTATCAAATTAAAGGCTAGATAAGGGCTCAATAATTAAATTATTGAAAATGGTGACCGACGATCGGCATTTGTTTTAATCGAAAAAATAATAGAACTATATCGAGTTTGACATCTAATTAGAGAGCTAGGTGAGGGCGAGGGCTAATTAATAAATTTATTTAAAATTATTGCCGGCAATTGCAATTTGTTTATATAAAAAAATGTTATAATCATATTGAGTTTAATATCATATTAAAGTTCTTGATGGGAACTGATGTACTATGTTGTTCAAAATGACGTCTTTTGTTTATAGTTGGATAACCAGGATATTTATTTTATTACACATATTATCTTATTATATTCTAAAATTGTAATGGCTTAACTAAAATTTATATTGAAGAAGAAAGATGAATAATTTGAAGTTGTAATTAAATAATTCTAATTTCATCATACGAAAAGATTACAGACTCGGTAGAGTCTAAATGTTACAATTATTGATGCACGAAGTGCCGAATCCTCCCAAATTCAGGGTGCGCGGAGTTTGAGCCTCGCGAAGCGGGGCGCATTTCCTTTGTCCCGCGGTAGCGGGACCTAGTGTTAGAGCCGCGTAACGGGTCCTGATGCTAGTTTTACACTAAATTAACAATAACTACTCTATAACTAAAACGAAGGAGGGACTAAAATATTTCATTTTTCTTACATCTGCTAATGATAATTCAATTTCAATTTTGATTTTGAAGTTTCTTAGAATTATTTAGAAACATCTGATATTGCAATCAAATCTAACAAAAATAATTCCTATTGAAAATATTTTTAACAATTGATCGCCACACAACAATGTTTCAGAAAAATTTGTCTAATCTCCAGCAAAATTGATTCCAGGAAAATATTCTCGAATCTCGACAATAAAAAAAATTCTAAGAAATTTGGTAATTTATGCCTCAATAATATAATAATAAATGTTAAATTTTATATAACTTATTTAGTTCTCCAGTCCAAACGAATACTTGTATATAATTTCTGTTTTTTACAAATACACATAGGTTTAAGTAGGTACATAAAAATGTAATGATGAGAGAAATTTGTAAACGTTTTCAATTGTTACGAAATAATTGTGTATGTGTACTTAACATTTGTTAAATATACAGAACTACAGAAAAAAAAATATAAAAAATTTATTTAAAAAACAAAACAAAAAATTAAATAATAATAAAAATGCTCATTTTATTTTGTTTTATGTGTAGGTACTATGAAAACCAGATTAAGATATAAAAATGACTAATCAATATTAAATGAAGGAAAGCTTAAATTTATCGAGGATCTTGATTTTCTCCTGCGTCCCGTCACCGATGAGTTCATCAAGAATTAGGGAGAAATTCGTCATAGTAAACAGACACAAACCTTAGAACACGATTGTATAGCCCTCTATTGAGAATATTTTAAATATAGCAACGTAGTTCATAAGTATGACCGATATGTAGCAATTGTCTCTACTTTTGAAACGTGTCCTTAAAGGCTAGGAAGTTATTTATTCAGATCAGTTATTTCAATTCCTTTGCAATCCGAATGAACTGGAAAAATTTAACAAGCGAAATATTTATGAAAAAAGATATTTATTTATGTCCTTTAAATGAAATAAACCAATTCGATAACATCAATGGCTTTTAGATTTATTTACTGTTACTTAATACATTTTTATGTACTGTATAACGGAACTCGTCCTTTTTTCGTATTTCAAAAAAGGCTGTAGATTTATTGATCTTGGTGAGTGTCTCTTCGTAAATCAAATATTTGCGGCAAATGCTATCAAATTTTATAACGAAATTTAATACCAAAATTTCTGAGGTTATTAAATTTTATGTATTTAATATAATAGAGAATAAATATTTTATTATCGAAAAAAGAATCAACAACACACCACAGAAAGCTGCTTAATACAAAGAAAATTATCATTTTAAATTAATTACAAAGTTTGTACGATAGTATGTGTTTAAAGTTACTTACTATTTCTACGTAATTACTAACAACAATCTAAGGCAATATAATGTAATAGAAACTAGAAAGTGTAGTCCTGGTACAGAGGAGTATTTGAATATTTCATGCATGCTAATGTGAAGATTTACATTAAGGATTAAATTCGTAATGTTGGTTACATCGGAATTTTAAAATATAGGTTATATATTTTCAGTTAATAGATGCATTAACGTTCACGTATAATATTTAAATTTCAATTAAAATTGATATTGATTGATAAAAAGTTTAATTTTAATTTTTATTACATCATAACCTGCAAATTTTTACCTTCCGCTTACCTGTAAAGGAAGGTATTGGAATCATGCAAAAAATCGGGTGGTGAATTTTTAGTGGATGAGCACGAATTAGGGTCCTTACAACTCATTTTTGATAGTTTCACGATGATGTCTGTGTGTATGTGTGTGTGTGGTCAAGGGATGTTAGTCGCATAACTCAAATACGAATTACCCGAAAATTTTGATATTTGGTATTTAACATTTGTATATAAATTGGAAGAGCTCCTTAGATTTTGGTACAAATATCTTCATCGGAAGTGATATTTTTTGAAGATTGAAAAGGTTAATTGTCAAAATTGTATATAAATTTGGAAAAATATAGTATTTATTTGTAATAAAAATAAGAGGAAAAGTTATTTGCAACTTACGTTATCTGGTAGCATTAAAGAACTGCAGTAAAATTTAAAAAATAAATTTATCAAATAAAACGTTGATATCTTGTAATCCATGATCGGTTGATTTTTGTTTCTGCGTAAAAAATATTGACAAGTGAGACGGGTGACAAGTTGGCATACTAGCGCTATATAAGTCCTAAGTAAGATATTAAATGTAGTAATTGAACGGAGGATGGCTTCAACACAGCAGAGTTTTCCTGTGAATGAATCTTTTTATTCAGGTGATGCAAATTTCTGTGTTTGAATATTTTAGATTTTTATTTGTATATTTTAAATGGGCACCGGATTGTACGTATACATTTCTGTTTAAAGTCTAGATATGGCGGAAGGTTGTGTGATGGCCACGTCAGATTTTTTCTATTTGACTTTGGAAAGCAAATTAAAATTACTAAATTTTATGTTTACATAATCCCTACTTATATTATATTGTATACCATGTTAAGTTAAATAAAAGTAAACTGAAAATTATTTAATTATTATTTGTATCTGGTCTTCATTATTAGAGACATATTTTCAGAATTAAAAATTGCCATCAATAAAAGCAAGCAAAATAGCAGGAATATTTTTGTCTTCGAATATAATTTGAAAATGAAATTTTAATGAAATATTCTTGTTGAAATGTAATTCATACATCACAAATATAATAAAGTAGGTAACGGTAGCACAATATTTCATGATTCCCGTTGTGATCGTAAATTTTCAGGAATTGCGCAAGCCGTATTATATTTTAATTGTTATCCTACCTTATTAGTTATCATATTTAAGATTGGATAATGATTAAACTATCTTTCTGACAGGAGGGGGCTAGAGATCCTCAAATTAAATTTTGCAGTGGGGCCTTTTATTTCTAATTACGCCACTGAAAACAGTTGCAATTTTCAAATTAAAAACATTGCTGATGCATGTTATTAGATATTGCATTATTCATGATATACCTACATTATTATTGAGGAAAAACGAAGAAAATAGTTTAAAATTTTGATGAAAATATACAACGTATGAAGTGATTGACATTTAATTTCACCGAAGAACAAAGAGGACGAACAGCGACGTGTTATTTCCATGGGTACATGATCATACGTGTTCACGAGACCGCAAGAGCTTCAAAAATAATTAGAAATATTGCCGGCTGATTGAGATCTATTGACTCCCGTACTCCCGAGTGTTGAGACCTCAGGTTCATGAGTGTTAAAGTCTCATTCATCGGTAGTACCTATTTTTAATAGTATATTATGTATCAAGTTTTAGTCACGAGTATTTTAGGAACGAGCGCAGCGAGTCTATAAAAACGAGTATCTAGAGAGTTTATAAACGAGTCACATAATGTTATTATACATAGCCACAAAATTCTACTTAGGAAAGTGTATTTAACTGTAAAATTAAAAAAGAAAATAATTAAAATATGTGAAAGAAACATAAATTTTCCTGTTTTTCGTAAAAATTAAATGTCCAATATGGGAACCTACTTCACCCCGTGCATTATTTGTCAGTTGTTATGTTCAGGCCGCGACTAAAAACGACCAAAGCCACGGATTGTCGAGGTGTGTTTACAATGTTATTTAGCTCCGTGGAAACCAGTTCAATACCAGGAGTAGAAAATAGTTATTTGTCCAACTAGAGAGGAAAGGACTTCTTTTTCCCACTCGAGGTCGAAGTTTGTGTCACGAGTGAAGCGAGTGAGGCAATCGAGCGAGAGTGGAAAAGGGCTCTCCTCTCGTGTTCGACACAAATGTAGAAGAAACACATTAGAAGTTAGGTTATAACTGCCATCTGTCAGAATGACGTTTGAAAACAACGAAATGTTTCACTGCGGCCAATATGCCAAATTAAATTTAAGTTGTAAAATCATAAAATTGTAGAAAAAGAAATTATAAAATATAATAATTGTTAAATAATAGTTTACAGTAGGTATATCACTATAAAATCAGAATTTTCAATAAAATAATACATTTACAATTTTTGAAATGTTTCATCGTAAAATAACATTGGTGGTAACACTGCTTACTTTCCTCTCTAGAGAGGGAAAACTCACTTTCCTCACTATTTCGCAAGAAGAAAATTGTGTTTTCTCCGCATGTGGTGAAAAAAAAAATTATTTATCATATAAATACTTAATTTGTATATGGATCAATGTTTAAATCAATAATTCATATAATTTTACAATATATTTTTACGAAAATATTTACCAGATCTGCAAAAAGTAGGTACTAAGTTAGGTCATATGATGATTATTTGTTTTCAACTCAATTCTGACTGGAAATTTCCGCCCTGTAAATGTATAGAATTTTGGATCAAAACTAAATTAAACTAAAAAGTATAGGACCAGCAATATTATTTACGAAACAAAATGAAAAATAATATAGTAATTCAATATACTAATATATCTATAGGTATTTCTTTTCAAATAATTCTTAGTGTAGTCAATATCATAAAGGTATATATAGAACATAAAACTATATTTTTCTGTTGTAAGAAATTTGGAAAACACAAAATCTCGTTGCTCGTGGTAAAACATAATAAAATTAATTTCATGCAAACCAATTTCCGGTTACAAAGCACTAAAAGTTTAAATTAATTTTCTTTGCACGGAGTACTAAAAACGTACCGCCTACATATTTTTCTATCTATATTTAAATGTGAACTAAATAAAATGAAGTTTTCAAGATAAAAATAATTTCCAATTTACCAGTAATGCGAGAGTAACATTGCGCGGCAGTATTTTGTTAAATGAAAAGAAATGGTACAGCAAACTAGTAGCCTATTTGATGAAAATAAACTTTTTAGTATTATTGTAATGGATGTTTCACAGCAAACAAGAAAAAAACACTTTGCAAAAATATTGCCAGCTGTGCACCTATACACAAATTTAGTAAGTATAACATCTAATACAAAATTAACTATTTATAATTTTATTACAAATAAGATTTTATAAATGCAGCAGATAGTGATCATGTATGTACGACGTATGGTTCAATAAAACATTCTATACACTGTTTCCCAAAAGTTCCGGAACGGAACTATAAGTTTTGAACGAGTGAAGAAAAAAAAATTGAAAATTTGGGGATCAGTAAAGCGTTTGGGTCATTGCGAGACCGAAGAAGGTCGACAATTTGAACATTGTTATAAAATGTAATAAACGTGCAAAAAACATTAAAATTAAATTCTTGAAAGAATTAAGATATCGGGGTTTTGGTTTATGAGTATGTGTTTCTTTTTTCATTACCTTTAAAATAAGGTGAAACTCGACATGGGTGGCTATTTAATATTTTTGGGGTGGTCATCCCCTAAAAAAACGCCACGTTGCATGGAAATTCTAAATTATCTAAGAATGCAGTTTTTATGACTCTTTAGTGATCTCGAAATTTTCAATTTTGTCTTATTCACTCGTTCAAACCATATAGCTACGTCCCGAGACTTTTGGGAAAATATTATATAGATACATATTGTTCCCTACTGTCTTTTTAGAATTACTTATTGACCAATAGAACTATTTGCATTATGGTATTTGGACAAGAAGAACTTCTTGTATTGTTGTATTTCGCATATTCAAATGTAAGTCCTTTATTGTTAGGTAAACATATGGTGGGATTCTGTGCAAATCTGTAAGTTTTACTTTGTAAATCTTCAAATATTGAACAAAATCACATCAATGTTTTTTGACGAATATACAAATGATCATATAATTATAAATTTCATTGCGATTTTGTTTAATATTTACAATTTTATAGATTTGTAGCAACAATATAGATTTTCACAGAATCCCACTATTAAACTACAAAAACACAAAGAGGGAAAAAAATTGACAGTTTGATTTAAATTAACCTTATAAAATGAAATAGTTATTAACTATTTTAATCGAATTTAACATAACAATCCGTATCATTATCATTCAATGACTAAAATGATTTCGGGACTCATCTTCGTGATGCAAATAGTGAGTAATGACTATTCTTGATCATTTTGAGTGTGAGGATGTGGAATTGCACCCTCTCTGAGAGCGTTCAAGTCTACTAAGTGACTAAATGTAATAATGTAAATACCACCGGCTCACTGCGTCTGGTGATTGAAGTCCACATTACCAATCTGTTGAATGGAAAATACTAAAAACAAAAATAACTAATAGACTAGAATTTCTTTCATGTTAGTGTTTGGAATCCGCATGTGTACAAATTTGTCATTTAACTGGAATCTGGTTCGTAGCGGACGTGCTGAATTGGAGAAAAAACAGACGGAAGAGAGATTCGAAACGACGTATCATTAAAGGACTTTATCGATTTGCAGACAGACTGAGCCACGAATTAGTTTTTTGTTCTAACTTTAAATGACAAATTTGCTGGACGTAGCTACGATTAATAATGTCAAAGGTTTTGTGTTGTTTCTTACTAGTTAAAATATTTATTTCAGTAAAAAATATTGTAGTACACAAATTAATTATTTCCATGTTTCACAGATATTTATACTTACAAGTGTTTTAGTAGCCTTATTCAAAGCTGAATTAGGGTTTTTGGACTTAAACAAGAAAAATTGTTCACTTCGTTATATCGATTAATCGATGTAGTGAATAATGTATTGTGAAAACTGATAAAATACAGAAATAAGAGCATTTTTCGCCAACCGGACGTATTTGATGCAATTGTGTCATTGTTTTTTGTAAAAAAGGAGGCTATTTGGGGATTGTTTATGATCACCATAGCAATTGTACAAAAAGTAAATCTATGCGTCCTAATACAAAAAATGATTGTTGTCATGGTAATAATGTTTACATTTTAATTGTTGCGTAATACGAGGATATGTCAATTTAAATGATATTACATCTATTTAAGCGGCTAGCGAAAAAATATTATGTTTCATTCATACAAAAAATGCTTGTTGGAGACTCGTAAGATCGCCGAACTCTGCTGCGCGTCGTACGGCAACTGTCTTACTCGTCCCAAAATCATGCATTTTTTGTATTAATGTAACAAATAACTATATTTCAGTAAAAAATAGATTGCAGTACACAAATTAATTATTTCCATGTTTCACAGATATTTATATCTACAAGTGTTTTCGAAGCCTTATTCAAAGTTGAATTAGGGTTTTTGGATATAAACAAGAAAAACTGTTCACTTCGTTATATCGATTTATCGATGTATTGAATATTTTATTGTGAAAACTAATAATACAGAAATAAGAGCATTTTCATAATTAGGAATAATAATAATAATAAGTATAATTATTGTTAATTTCTTTGTTTAGTACATTAAATAAAATATAATATAATTTGCTGCATCCTCGCGGGAAATGAAAAATAGTTATTTGTCCAACTAGAGAGGAAAGCGCTTCTTTTTCCCACTCGAGGTCGAAGTTTGTGTCACGAGCGAAGTGAGTGAGGCAATCGAACGAGAGTGGAAAAGGGCTTTCCTCTCGTGTTAGACACAACATTTTTTTCACGACATATTTAAATACATTGTAAATGTAGAAGAAACGCATTAGAAGTTAGGTTATAACTGTCATCTGTCAGAATGACGTTTAAAAAACAACGAAATGTTTCACTGCGGCCAATATGCCAAATTAAATTTAAGTTGTAAAATCGTGAAATTGTAGAAAAAGAAAGTATAAAATGTAATAATTGTTAAATAATAGTTTACAGTAGGTATATTACTATAAAATCAGAATTTTCAATAAAATAATACATTTATTTACAATTTTTAAATAGTTTCATCGTAAAATAACTCTGGTGGTAACACTGCTTACTTTCCTCTCTAGAGAGGGAAAACTCACTTTCCTCACTATTTCGCAAGAAGAAAATTGTGTTTTCTCCGCATGTCGTGAAAAAATAAATTTAAGGGTATTTAACCTTGAGTTATGCGCGAAAAACCTCGAAATGCACTTTTTTCAAATACTTATAACTTTGTGTAAAATCAACGTAGGAACTTCGTTCTTTGAGTCCTGCACAAATTTAGTGCCCTTTTGGTGAATCGAGCCGAAAAAAATTTTCAACTCCGTAGACATCGTCAAAGTTGCACATTTTTTTCACAGGAACGCTGGAGGGGGCGGAAGGGGTGACGCTAAAGTTCGCATGCATGACTTTAAAGCTTTTCGCCCTCGAAGATTCATCGAAATCGACTGAAAATACACAGAGTTATGACGATTTGAAAATAGGTGAAATTTCACCTCATTTCAAGTGTTCCTCTAATTGTGTTGACGAGATTAATTATAAAACTAGATTCTGCAGTTTTATAAATAATAATATTACATCCGATTTTTGCTTTTCGTTTAATCTTTTGTATTGTTTTAATTTTCAGTAAAGTATTCAGTGTCATCATCGATCATAAATGTCTTGTAGTTTTATGACAAGTATAACAGTTGTTTCCTAAGTTATGTAAATATGTGAAGTGGTGTCAGACACAGTATAAAATATCATACAAGGTATAAGTCATTCACATTTTAGAATATGAATTATAAGACAATATATTTTTAGACAAAAAAGTATACTCGTTGACGATTTCTGGAGTACCTATAAAATTTATAATTCTTAATACAATATTATACAATTTGTTACTTTTATATGCAGGTTTTTATATAAATATAACAGACCATCAAAAATTCAACAGATACGCACAAAATGACAACAAAATAAATAAGTATCTCAACATGTACATTGAACTTCCCATGTTTTTCTTTCCGAAAACGCATTGATGTGTTCCAGTGTTCCTGATTTTTTCAAGAAATCACATGAAAGTTTCCTGTTTTTAACCTATACGACAATATTTAAAATGTAATTTTCAAGGAGACTATTCTAGCTTTTACCCACCATTCTTATTATAAGTAACAAGTATAATATTGTCCACAATACGGCAAGCATAGTAACAATGTGACATTCCTTATTTTTCCCTTCACCCTTCAAATAATAAAGTATATTTAATACAATTGTTTAGGACAATAACTACCAAAACTTTTCATATAAAAAATCCACCTACGTGAAGTTAGCCCCGCCCACAGGAGCACTAATAGTATAGTAGTATGGATTATTTAGTGCATCGTTAGTGCTCTTTAATGCATCTTTAACTAACCTATAACTAAAAAAACAACAATTTATGGTTAAATACTTAAAGATTGAAGAAAACTCACGATCGGTTGTGTTTTAATAACAACAATATAATACAGAACTTGTAAGTTCCATAAAGAATACAGGATACAGTATTCTTTAAACTTAAAATATTTAAAATTATAAAACGTACCAACTTTGAAATTCAAAGTGCTTCAGTTTGCTTTTGTACTTTCCAGTGGTAGTTATTAAAATACACGTAGAATAGAGGCGCAGAGAATATTTCGCAATTTTAGTATCGTACAGAAAATTTATTCAACCGCTAATAGACATGCCATTTCCCGATGTACCTTTTCTGATGAAATCGAATTATAGATCGTTCTCAGCTGAGTTCACGATTGCAATTTTGTCACCATCTGGCTATTTCCAAGTTTCGCAACACTTGTGCCACGCTTGCGCTTACTGGCTTCGGCAAATTTCGCAGTCATTAATCTGACATGAAACGATAGAACTTTCGCTTATTGCCAAACAAAAACAGAAACAAAACGTTTTCGTTTCTTATTAACGGAAACTTTATTCTGCGATATTCGAACAAAAGTCTTTTATGGGTAATAAATTTGTATAACGAATAATATGTACATACATACACGCGTTTCCTCTAAAGGGTTAGCAAAAACGCGAACCCCTAAAGTAATAAAACTGCTTTTCATATGTTAATCTCAATTTGTTGTCTTTTTCACGTTTTTTCCACTTTTTCCACCGCTTTATGGTAATTTACTAGTCTTTTTGCTTTTTTTTTTGTAATTAATTTGTAAAAACTTGTACGTTATTACTCTCACCTGGTTGGGTTTGCGTTGAATAAATATATGTATAATTAAATAAATACAAATTATAGTTATTTACTTTACAAGTAACTCACGAGACCGAAGGCTGAGTGAGATAATTCTCTCAAGTGGGCCATTCCGTTTTGTCCACGTGTGAAGTATAACGTTTTATCCAACACCTCTAAATAACTGCTTAAATATTTTAAAAATATTAAGTTTCAACCTAAAACATCACAAGTGGGTATAATTTTGATCAAAGCCACTTGTGGGTAATTTTTTACTTTGCTTGTTTAAAATCACCATAGTTATGATGCTTTTATTAAGAGGTGTTGGATAAAATTATTTATCGAATAAAAAAATACCCATTACGCCTACACAAAATACATTTTCAGAAATTTAATTCGTCAGATGTCAGGTGAGATAAGAAACTCAGTGACCTACAGAAAATGTTGGCCATTGTAAAAGTCGATTTTATTTACGAATTAGGGTTCTTACATCTCATTTTTGATAGTTTCACAATGATGTCTGTATGTACCTATATGTGTATGGATGTGGTCAAGGCCGGATTTCTGCCTGTTGGATAACTCAAATACGAATTGTAAAAAATATTAAATAACATAAGTCTTAAGAAATTAAATGTTGTAGTAATTGAACAGAGGATGGTTTCAACCAGTAGCGGCCGGTGACTTTTTTTGGTTCAAGATTAAATATCATTATATTTAAAGTTAATTTTTATTAGGGAAAAGAAACTTCACAGTTTATCCCAGTTTTTATGCAAAAATAAATACAAATTTAATTATACACTCTCAGAACAGAAGATTAAAAATTTCAATCTTTCACGGATTGAACAATATTTTAGTCTAGTCTTACTTCAAATTAATCGTTTTGATTATTTTTCTGTCAAAAATTTAAATCATTGAAATGATTTAAATTATTTAATCTTTATAGATTAAATAAAAGTAATCTTTAATGACTATAAATTGTTTTTAATACATATTATTAAATTTTGATCTTCATATATTTTTAAATAATCAATAAAAGATATATTTAATTCCTTTAAAATCATTATTATAAATATATCTTTTAAATATAAAAATCAATCTCCAAATTTATATTTTAAATCTAAAAATCTGCTGTGGCCAGCACAGTACTTCCCCGACTATAACTTTTAATAACTTACTTTCGTAACGCCTTTAATTTTATGTTTCATACTCTGAATTATTAACAATAATTTATTTTCTAAATAGTATCATGTACAGAAAAAAATTTTGAATACGATTTGTAGATGACAAAAATATAATCCATCATTTGAAATAGAAAATATTGTGATAAATTAATTATTTATCGAAATATTTACGCAAAGTACTACGTCCGGTTTGGGGGTTGCTACAAAAATAACTGGATTCTTAAGATTTGTATTAAAATTTGGTTGTTAAATGTTTGATATTATTTGAGTTATCGTCCACAGACTTCATCTGGAAAATACTTTATTCCTATTATGGATTGTAAAACGTACTTATTCACTAAAAACTCACACTCGAAAAACTCCTCACTAAACTTCCCCTTATATAAAATATAATGCGGGAGGTAAAAAAAACTGACCACAGTTTAAATGTTGTTATTAATTCTCCGACTAAATTTTTTCTTCAGAGAACTTTTGATAATACACTTGAAGAAATTTGAATAATTGTTTGAGAAAAAATTGAATATCGCATAAATGTCATTTTTTACATTTTTACTAAACTTATCTCCCCTACATAGAGCTTTAAATTGACACCAAACTCGGTATAAATTGAATGATGTATAATATAAAAATTGACGATCGGTTAAATGTTATTTTTATTTTTGTACTAGAATTATTTTCCCGAAAGCTTTAATTTGATATCACACACGATAGTATTTTAATAAAAATAAAATAAGTTATGTTTATAAAGTTGGTACCACTGGTCGAATAAAAAAAATTGAATAATTGTTTGAGAAACAATTGAAAATCACATAAATGTCATTTTTACTAAACTTATCTCCCCGAGCGCTTTAAATTGACACCAAACTCGGCGGTATAATTTGAATAATTTATAAAAAAAAAACAATTGATGATCGGTTAAATGTTATTTTTATTTTTCTACTAGAATTATTTTCCCGATAGCTTTAATTTGATACCACACACGATAGTATTTTGATAAAAATTAAAAAAGTTATGTTTATAAAGTTGGTAGGTACCACTGGTTAAATAAAAAAAATTTAATAATTTTTTGAGAAACAATTGAAAATCACATAAATATCATTTTTTACATTTTTACTAAACTTATCTCCCCGAGCGCTTTAAATTGACACCAAACTCGGTATAATTTGAATAATTTATTTTTAAAAAAAATTGACGATCGTTTATATGTTATTTTTGTTTTTCTACTAGAATTCTTTTCTCGAGAGCTTTAATTTGATACCACACACGATAGTATTTTGATAAAATTAAAAAAAGGTATGTTTATAAAGTTGGTACCACTGGTTGAATAAAGCTCATTAACGAACTTGAAGTCAGAATTTGGGTCAAGATCTTAAATATAAAATTTCAGTCCAAAATTCCAACGCGTTTTTAAGTTATGCAACATCCAGACCGACAGACCCACAGACCGACAGACCGACAGACCGACTTTTTTTAAAATTATGTTTTTTGGGTTCAGTAGGGTCTAAAACGTGAAGATTCACCAAAATCTCGAACTGTCAAAAAATCACGATTACAATACTTCCCTCTATTACATAGATCGGGGAAGTAAAAAGATTAAAAAATTCGCTCCCTAACACATGCAGGTTCAAACACGCCGACTAGTCGTGTATATTCATGTGTTGTGTGTTGGCTGTGATACTGCAAAGACGTATTAGCTTCAACTTGCTATTTAGTAAAGTAAGAGTTAGTTGTTCTGCTATGAATTTTTTCGATTGTTTCGTATACAACTCGACCAAACAAGTTATTCCATCAGTCGGAGAGCTGTTAGCGTTAGCACAAATGTAAAATGTAATATATAGTAGTACTTATATAGGGTTTTCCATTAAGAAGTGTCATTTTAATTGTATAAAAAAACATTTCTTACTAAAAACGTAACTATATTTGTAGTTCAATTTCAAGTAGAAACTTAACTTGAATGGTTACAAATGCTGCATCACTCTGCCGCACATTAGTTGCTCTATTTCGCGAATAACAGCCCGGGCGTGAACTTTAAAATGACACCTCCTAATGGAAAACCCTATACATTACTCAATTCTATAAAAATTATTTATTTTTATGTATTAAGGAACCGTTCTACTGGAACAAAAAGTTCTTTAAAGAATATTTTTTCTTTAAATAATTATCTTGATTTTTTTACTTGTGCAATAAAAAATATGATTAATATTTAATCTTTTATTTATAAATTATAATCCCTGAAATATTCCATTTTAATCGCATCTTTGTTTAAATTTAATTTTATTAAATTAAAATAATGCAAATTAAAAATTAAATTTCAGTGCTATCTGATTTTTAAACAGTATTTATTAAGATCAAATTAAATCTTTCATTTGCAGTATTTAATTCTTTCAAGATTAAAATTTAGTATTTCAATATTAAATTATAATCTTCTTTATTGATTTAATTTTAATTTTATAGAATTACATTAGATATTTAATCTTATGAAGATTATAAATAAATCAATCTTTGAAATATTTAATTTAAATCAAAGAGTGCGATGCCAAATTGGTCTTTTACTAGATTGAAATATGAGTCAATTTGGCGCATTTTTCAATCTTCTCTTCTGAGAGTGTAAATATAATTATATCAAATATCACAATCAATTTTAATAAAATAACAATATACTTCTAAAATTGTACAGTTACGCCTTATAATTTCAACGCAAACTATATTGTACCTTTAAACTACACGTATTTATGTTCACCGTGAGCGACAGAGCTGCGTTCGAGGCAGCCCCGATGCTCAGTTTGTAACCGACACATTGGCTCTCATTCCCTTCACCGCGCACACATATTTCTGCTAAAGTTCGATAGCTGCTCGGACAGCAGCCCATAGAACGAAAATGGGTATAGCGTTGACTCACGCCGCCGCGTCAGTATCACCAATAATAAGCCTACATTCGCAAATTTTTAAATTACAAGATATATTTGATGGATAGATGGATAATGTTATTTATTGATATTATTTAAATAATGTATCAGAACAGTTTTATTTCCTACTAGGGGCTGCAGCCCCGCAGTCCTTACCCACTAGCCGCCACTGGTTTCAACACAGAAGAGTAAAACTCTAGACTATTCAAACAGGAAAATAAAACACTAGAGATGCAAATCTAGAAAATTAATAAGTACCTAATGAAAATCCTGCATGAAAAGCGTATCATAAGATTCATTCACCTAGTATGCGAGAGCCAAGAATACTCGTAGTTCTTGGTTGTTCATTCATTCGACCTTATTTTGCACCGTCCCATATATGTTTAAATCTTAGCGTTTGTTATATCCTTGCATTTTTACCGAATCTAAAACTCTTGATTTGAATTTTCCTGCGAATGAATCTTTTGATTCAGGTGATGCAGATTTCTGTGAATATTTTAGCTTTTTATTTGTATATGTTAAATGGGCACCCTGATTGTACGTATACATTTTTTATAAGACGTTTTCTAAATACGGCGGGAGGTTGTGTGCTGGCCACATCAGATTTTTTCTAAATATGTTTAACAAATTGCTCTTTCTCTACCACCATGCTGAAATTATCGACCAATGTTGAAATGTAGAATATAATGGAAGTACTAGTTACCTCAAAAAAAATCACGAGCTGTATTAATGACTTTTTTCAACAAAGAAAAAAAAATACAAACAGGTCCCTCGTGCTCCACCACAATAATTTGGCCACTGCTGAGCGCTCGTACGATCAATGAAAATGAAAGGCTCAGAATTTATTTCTCTAGAGACAAGAGTTAAAAGAGTAAAAACCAGTAACAGTAAATAAAGATCCTCAAACATGATTACGTACTTACACACTTTTTCCATATACGAGGTATTACATTAAACATTCATACTTTTAACTCGATTTCGCAAAAAATTAAAAAGTCAATGAAATAATTTTTTGCCCTTGATGTATTAAATTATAAAGTAACACAGAGATATGTACAAATTACTGTAATAATTTTGTCAAAAATATTAAATTGCTGAAGAATGTTGAGTATTTGGAATTTCACAAGGTATTTCATTTCCTCCAAAAATTTTCCCTAGCAAGAATTTTTCTCTTTATATTGTAACTCTGAAATACAGAATAAATAGTACTTTCTCTGAGAAGTATCAGGGTATGTGCGGAGATGACCAGCAGACCAGCACCCGCGCACTTTTCTAAGGGCGCAAAATTGAAAGAATTTTTTTTTTAAACTTGAAATATTAAGCTCTGTTCGCACGAGGATTATTGAAGGTTCTGCCAGGATTCTGAATCCTGGAAAAGAGGTTTTCTTCTTTTAAGTGAGAATTACCTGTTAAATTGCGGTGCAGCTAAATTGAATCTTCAATGAGTCTTGGAAAAGAAGAATTTATAATTTTTTCAAGATTCAGAATCTTGAAACCTTCTTTTTCCAGGATTCAGAACCTTCAAAGAATCCTCGTGCAAATAGGGCTTTATACATTTTATACAACATTTACCAGCAATAAATCTATACCTATCGGCTATTCATATTCAATACATTTTTTGCCTCAATTAAGGAGGTTGGTGACCATTCAATGATGATGAGAGGCTAAAATATATAGTGTCTTTATTACACTATTGAGATTCTTTAAAAAAATAATTTTTGTCTATCCGGATTTTGAGTACTAATTGAATGTTGAAATTACGCTCGTTTTACATGGACTCTTATGGCAATTCACTAAATTTTTGTTTTGCATGCTTGAAACTGTGATAAATGATGAAAAATACATAGAACTTGTATTAATATTTCCTATATACCTTTAAAAATAAATTCGTGAAGATGAATGTAGCTGTAGGCATGCCAAGCATTTTTTGATTAGTGAATTAGTAATTATTGTACAAATATATCACCGCAACTGAACGAATTGCAATTATATCAGCCAACGCGCGTTGAGCGAATTTTGATTTACATTATCAAAAATATTTTATTATTTTCATATCCGCCACCAAGGCTAATGTTCGGGTACGCCACTGCAGGAGTCTCCAACCTTCTTAAGTATAAATCTATATCTCTTACCTAGGTATTACGAGTATGTAAGGCATTATTAAATAGTTTATATATAGCTATTTCTTTCGTAAACTAATGCAAAACTATTGTAAAATTTTTGGGAGGGCCAATGAGTGGGCCAAGACTTTATAGGGTGGGCCATAGTCCATCCAGGTCAGCAGCTTTTTTACTGGTCAGTAAATAAGTCACAACCGTGATATCTTCAATTAATTCATTAATTTTTCCTAAAGATTCACTTTCCAATCGTTGATTAATCATTTTTAGATGTAAATGGACAATACCTACAAGCAAATTTTGATACTGTTTATTTACGTTTAAGAACCTTGTTAAAATTCTATTTATAATCTACTTGATACAAATGAAATTTTTCCAGGATTTGCACATTTCACGCAAATGAATATGATTAATTTACGAGTATAATATCGAATGTGAAATTTTTCTTGAGAAATATTTTTTCAATATATCCCTCATGCATGGCAAATACAATCAAAATATTCAGGTATTTGCCATGCACTTGGGAAATAACTGCTGAATATTTTCTCCAAATAGTAGAGCTTTAGAAAGTCAGTATTGAAGTATGCTGAGAATCCATCTTCGCAAGATTCAGCAATCTTTATTTCCTTGCACAATTTAATATATGAATTTCCCATTTACACCTATGCCTCGCTTTGCTCAGCCCTAAACTATTCCGCTTATAAAAATACATTATGTACTAGTTACATCTACTACTATTATAGATAGTACGTTTCAACTTTATTTGCTTTACCTAAATTTTGGGTTACAAGAGGGGAGATAACAGAACAATAGAAAGTAACCGCCCTATTCTGGTTCAACAGAGTTGTATTAAGTGCAATTTAGTAATAACCATTTTTTTGTGCGATACGAAACCAATGTCCAGAGGCAGTACCTCTAGGGTGGTCATGGAAACCTGCTTACTGAAACAAATGTATAATTAAATTATTTAATATAATCTATATTTCTAATTTTATCACAAATCTTATTATTAAATTTCACTTAATACATCTCTGTTGCGGCGGCTTCTTCAGAAGTTTATTTTCTATTGTTAGTGTTATCTCCCCTCTTGTAACCCAAAATTCAGGTAAAGCAAATAAAGTTGAAACGTACTATACTATGTTGGATTGTTTTTGTATAACTTTTATTTTTGAACCATGTCTTTTAATTTGAGAATAATTTTCCTACAGTTAAGTGTGGAAATGTTTCAAAGCATCTACAGAGCGACATTGGTGTTAGTAATATTATTCAATGAATAGTAACTTCAATTTGGAGCATAACTTTGGCGAGGGAGTTGGTTTAGAAGGGTAAAGTTAATCCTCCCTGCGCCCTTAAATTAAAAATACGTGTCATAAAATAAACAAAAAATAATATATCAAATTTGTCAATTATAAAAAAAACAATAAAAATGTGACTAGTGATAATTTTGATGCAATATTTGCATTAGCCCTTATTTGCAAAAATCAGGATTCGTGACGGTTTTAAAACTTTAATAGTCAGTTGCACCGCTTCCACTTAAGGCCGAAATGTAGCTGTCCACGATTTCGTCGAGAAAAAGGAGAGATATATACAGATTTAGTGTGTCGAACAAAGGCAGCAATAGCGAACGCGCTCTAAAAGTGTCATCGTATTTGTATGATATTGTATTTATAACACAAAAGAAATAATCAAACGCGTTATTTATATACTGTATAACATGTTACCTACAGTGCGACGCATGAATTTTAATATATTTTGTATTTAAAATGCCCTAAATTAAACATGTAAAAGTAGTATTTTTCTCTTTATTCGGCATTTTTTTAAAACAATACTATGAAAAAAATTGGAAAAATCGATGCGTCGCACTGTAGAATGAATATTCAATATTGACGTAAAAAAATTTCAATGATCTTACTTTAGTATTAGATTCAATATTATACAAACCGTAGAGCACTGTTTTACCTCTTTCTCATACAGCTACATTCCCGCCTTAAATTAAAGTTTTCCTTAAATGAACAATATCGAATCAAAATCATATTGCCAAACGTAGAAATAACATTGCTGTCATGGATTCGATTCGATATTTTACATTTAGGTGACACTTAAAATTTAAGGCCGGTTTATAATGGATGTAATCGGTTATGTCTTCTGTATTCTGTAAGATGTGTAATGTGATTGAGAAGTGTGTGGTTCATAATCATTTCAGTAATGTGCTTACTTGACGACATAACCTTTCTTATAACGGTCAGAAATGGATCCGTTTGTTGAAAGTTACATAGTTGGGTCTGCAATGTTTATAACAGTAAATAATATTGTAGCGAAATATAAAATACTCATCAAAATGTGAACATAGATCAACAAAGAACAAATAGGACTTGCTTGCTATTTGTTTGGGAAGAAGTGAAGTATGTAGTAGAGTGGCTTTATACTGAGTATGGCTGACTTCAGTAAAATTGTATTTGAATAAAATAATATGTTTGGTAATACATGAAGAGTTTAAAAGTTAGATACTGAACTGATTTTTGGATATCATATTATTACAGTTAAACATGAATTAATTCCACATTTTTTAGAGTATGAAACCATGACTACTTGTTTGCAATATAGCGTATGGCCACGCTCTTTATATAGTGATACTTTAGGAAGTTTTCTTAAAAGTTGGCGAACCTTAAACTGTTACATATAGGTAAACGTCAAATCCAGTGTCATTATGAACCATAACACTGAAATACATATAGCTCATGTTAACAGAACACAGAAGTAGTCCATTATTAAGGCGGGTTTACATTGGTCGTGTAAATGGGTTAGTTACTAGTACTATTAGCTCGCCAGACCGCTACTCATCCAATGTAGCCAACAGAAGCTAGTATCAGTTTCAGTACTAGTACTAGTACAAGTAGTTGGGGTAGTGAAGTAACTAACCTCCCGGGTTAGCTACTCACCTACTAGCCTTCCCCTTCCACATACATTCTGCATTATCCACTACACTCATCTGTGCACTATACCAATGTAAACAGTCACTAGTGATTAGGGATATACTAGTGTGTTTTGACGTCTCATTTTAAAGATAATTGTTTTATAGTTAAATTCGATATTTTTACTTTATTAAAATGAAAAAGTGGTCTGAATCGGAGACAATAAAGTTTGTAGAACTATATCGTGATCATGAGTGTTTGTGGGATGTCAATAAATTTTGTTATCTTTACTTTATTTCGTTTAATAATAGATTTTGTTCGAGATGATATACAATCACGAAAATAATTCATTTTGTCACCCACAGAACAACTTGTACTGGTACTAGAACTATAGCTAGTCGTCTAAATTGTATTTCTGGTGTAAACACCTACTAGCCTAGCGCTTAGTTGAGTATACTAGTATAGCCCGCTACTTGTACCAGTAACTGTCTCAGTTACTCCTCCAATGTAAACGCGCCTTTATAAACCAGTCTTTAATCCAATTTTTTTTTCGAAATAGCTGGAGGGGTTATAATTTTGTATCATCTCAAATATTATTGAAAGTAAAATAGTGGCAATTGATGAGATTTAGTATGTCACGTATTAGGTAGAGATTACACCGGTTTACAATTACTATCTTGCCATCTAATTATAGCTGATGTATAACGCAAGCCATGGATCAACGCTATGACACGTTCTGATTTATAATGAGGAGAAGTACAGCGACTGAATAACAACCTAGTAAATGCAACTTGTATTCAGGATTATACAAATTTCTCTTAGTAATATTACTTACTAAGTAATACACGTTTAAGATTAATGTTAATAATAACTCAAAGTATTCAATTTGAGATTCAGTTATAATTATTGATATTTCTCAAGAGTGCAAAATGTAGGTTATAGTTTTCTGTTTTACAAGTTTGTGGAACTAAACTTTATCATTTTAAAAGTTACGAGTGCGCTCTATGCAATAAACCTTTGTGAAATGTCGATGATTGCTCAAGTGTTTTATATGCTTCAAGTTCCATGATATACTGCGAACAATGCAAATATTCTCCGCTTTGCTCATAAATGAAAAAAGATCAAAAGAATTTTTATGACCATTCGTTGAGCATATGTCCGAAACAAGACTAAAAGACTACCTAATATTTGTTCGAGTTAATAAAATCATGAATACATAATGTTTTAATTTAAACTTTTTAAAACAATCCGTATACAGGGTGTAACTCAACTTGTGTAACAAAATTTAAGGGTGTATATTATTGGACGCACTGATCATGAATCAAAAATAATTTTGTTGAAATTCGTAAAATTAACAGTAGTTTGCAAAACAATATCATTATGTGTGTAACCCAACTTGTGTAACAAAATTTAAGGGTGTATATTATTGGACGCACTGATCATGAATCAAAAAGAATTTGGTTGAAATTCGTAAAATTAACAGTAGGTTGTAAAAAAATATCATTTTGGGTACCACTAGTTGTCACATTTAAATACAAAAAAAGTTAAACAATAATTTAAATTTGGAAACTTAAAGTTTTTGGTTTAGTATGAGCATTCCATTTTTTATTATATATTTTTATATTATTGTTACTATTTTTCTTAATGTACTACTCTGTATTACTTTTTCTTTTTGTATGGTTCATGTTTTTGATCTGTAATTGGGTTTACGGACCTGTTGATCATTTTGTTAAATAAATAAATAAATAAATAAATAAATAAATAAATAAATAAATAAATAAATAAATAAATAAATAAATAAATAAATAAATAAATAAATAAATAAATAAATAAATAAATAAATTATGCAGTATTTATTAGCGTAATTTCATTAATGTAATAATAATTTTACAAACAGGAAAAATTAAATTTGTAGGTAGGTAGGTACCTACTTAAAAAATGTCTCATTTGTTTGGACCCAATTTTTAATTTGCGAATTTCAACAAAAATTATTTTATCTGTACAATATATTTTTAAATTCATTTATAATATTTCTGAATTCGAGAGGTATTACAAATACTTACAATATCTACATTTTATAATAATTGTCAAAATAAACATTTTGAGAAAATAAATTTTAAATTATGTAAAGCAAGTCATCCCTGGTAGAGCTGGACGTGTGAGTAAATAAATAAACTCACACCCGAAAGAAAATTAATAAATAGTACTTAGGGTAGTCTGGTTAACAAAACCTAATATATTCTGTGAACATAATTCCATATAATCAATAATTTATTTTAAGCCACCTGATAATGATAATACATAAATCTTTTGATAATATTATAATGAAAATGAATAGTATTACAAAATTTTGATTTAACGCGTTTGCCATGTAACCAATTTAATCTCAGTTTTAATACATCAATAACATGAATTAAATACCATTGATTTATGAATTTGTATACAATATTATTATATTATAATTATAAATAAGGTTTATATTGACATTATTTCAACATAAAGTAGATAATAGCTTTTGATAGATTAGTTAATTTTTAAATTTATTTAGTTTGTTTAAAATTTTAAGTAAAAAGTGCTTGAAAAATAGGGTTATATTACTTCATTGATCATAACATATATTGAATTTCTTTTATTATATTGCTTGTCTATAAAATATATGACATATCGTAAAATTTTATTCTATTGATTTGTTGGTGGCGTTACATTGCTGCAGTTTAGTTGTCTCTGTATATACAGTGTGTTTTATAAATTTAAGTGGAGACGGTGCAAATGTCCGTAAAAGGCGCAATTTGGAATAGTTAACTAATCGACTCACCGAATAAATCACACATTCACCACTCATGTCATGGACCAGTTAAACGTGATATACAAATTATGACAATACAGAAAGATGGCAATTCCCGGGCACGTGCTACTCGTATCAGAGCATCTTCAAGACTGCTGATATCCGATTCACACCTAGCACGTAATCCCAGACTTCGCCCAAGTGTACTCACGTAATCGAACAAACAAACACGATCATAACTTCATTAGCACACTTGCATTGCTATATGCTAGAATAGTTCGCGTTCTGTAACTTATATGTATAAATAAATAATTTTTTTATTTAATTGCTAAATTAGCAATTAATTAATAGTTATTTACGAACCAAATGCGCGAAGATTTTTATCCCACATGAGCGGTTTTTTGAAACACGAGCGAAGTGAGGGTCAATATTAATTCCACAAACATTTATCTTCATTTTAGTTTATATTTAATATATTAATTCTTTTATCTTTCTAGTTTAGTTGTGCACAAAATACCTACAATACGACAAACATATAAAGTATGCAATAAATAGTAGGTAAGTTAAATTATATTTACACAACCAATGAACTAAAATGAACAAATTTTAAACTCAATACTTTTCGAAATATTAAACAAAATCACTTTTTATCACTTAGTGTTCACATAACAACGTGCAAATCACTCACAAGTGCACCGTTGTGTACAAAATTTTACCACTAGATTCGCATTATTATTAAAATAACCCAATGTGTTTAGCCAAATAGCAGAGATTTTGGTCTTGGAGTACTTACGAAATGTTGGTATTTTCAAAATAATGTTTCTTAGCAGAGACATTATCATAATATGCATTTGATTTAGGTTACAAGTTGAAGTTACTCTGAAGAGAGTAGGGTGTTTCAGTAGCAACACTGAGCACACAACCGCATCACTTACTGACGGGTGATCCGCCTCTTGTATGTAGCACAAGCAATACAAGTTTCACTATTTAACTATGTCCTCAACTTAGGTACTGTACAGGACTTGACTTCATCCCAGAAATGTAACTTAAATGTAAGCAAAATGAGTTTATAACTGTTTTATAACCAAATTATGTAAAAATATTTAAAATGAATATCTGTAGAAAACAGGGTTTTTGCGCGCTATTTTACAGCTTTAATTAACTTCAAATTTTAATATGTTGTCAACAAAGCTTGGATTAGCGAAATAACCGATCGAATTTTTTAAATTCGTTTTAAAATAGAAAATATTTGTGTTCAAAAAATAACAAAAATTGTTAAATTTCAAATTAACTTATTCCGATTTTAAAGCTAAATTTTAAAATCCTGCATCGACCATTTTGTAGATTGTACTTTTATCTTTAACAATATCTTTAGAATATTATATATAACAGAACAATAAACGCTGTGGACTGATGCGCGTAAAGCCCTATTCAGAGTGCGAGCGTCGAGCGTCGCGTCGCGTCCAGCGTCGCGTCAAAAATAAAACAAACCAATGTATTTAAGTCGAATGAATCAGAGTGCGAGCGTTGCGCCTAGCGTACGTAAAGCGTCCCATATATAGCGTCAGCGTTCGAAACAATCCGGATTGTTTTTTGTAGCGTTACCTCGGCGTTCTGAGTATTCAACATGAGTTTAGAAGATATTACAGAACTGTTTATAATTGAAATTTAAAAATATATCCAGCTATTTTCACAGATTATGACATAAACAATGGAACAAACCAAATAAACGTCATTCACATTTTAGAATGAATTCCAACTTTCTTTTAATCTTCCTAGTGTAATATGGTGTCTTTAGCAATAACATGAATGCAACTTTTCTTATTGGAAACGTTTTTCAAATTTAATAATATTTGCCGCTTTGTTCGCCAAACGCCTGGAAGACGCTGTCACTCTGAATACACCCACGCGGCACTGACGCAACGCGGTCGAAACGCTCGACGCGCCGCGACGCTCGGCGCTAGCACTCTGAACAGAGCTTAAGGAGGTTCCCTACACATGCAGTGGCGTACTCAGTTATCAGCCTTTAATTAATAAAAATATTTTTATTAATGTAAAACAAAATTCGGTCAACGGGTGTTAGTTGATATTGCAATTTGTTCAGTTGCGGTGATATATTTTTACAATAATTTCTAATTCACTAATCAACAAATGCTTGAAGATTTTTTTACAACAACAACAACAATATTGTTACAACTATGTGGTCAACCTTCTTCAAATTTTGGGAAATTGATGTCCGTGCTTGCATACGTTTATATAACAAAAATTAAGTAAATAGAACATTTCTAACATCTTTTTATTTAATCAATTAATGGAAAGCCATAAGAGCCCATGTAAAATATTAAAATTTAACAATTAATTTCGTTCAAACTACGTGGTCAAAAATTTCCAAAAAATTCAGGTATCATTTTTATGACACAGGCAACATAAATTCAAAGTTTAGTTGCATTAGAACATTTTTTAAAATGTCTAGGGAACCTCCTTAATCCATGTTTTTGGCTGTTTTCTGGCGCGGTAGAGGATCGTCTTAACATGTTTTTTTTGTTTTTTTTACTACTTAGCGAAAAGGCGAAAACTCATATTTTCTTTCAAATAAGTTACAAAATGAACAGCTGTTTATATTTCTACGTTGTATGTTCTATGATATTTAATATAAGTTTTATTTCCTTTTTTCCACACTGCACAGCAACTGTAATTTGTTTTAGAACTGTAAGCTATGCTGTAATAATACGATATAAAGTTAAGAGACAATTTTTGTGGAAAATAATGTCAGGTTATTTTCAAGTTGACAAATACAAATACTTCCCGGTCGTTATCTGACGAATTCCATATTTTGAGCAGAGTTTTATAAAATCACATTTAACTCGAACTGGCTTCCGTTATCTGGTCACGCCAGGCGCAGACTGGTGGAAAGTTTATATTATTTGAAGCTCACTGCATTGAAATTGTACATTTGGATTCACTTATGGCTCCAATGGACGAATTATTTCATTTGTGCGTTGATTGACATGTCTAGCTGCGTAGGTATTGTATTAATATCCATCACACGCTAGCTGTTGGCTGCAAGCTACGTCCTGCTGTCCTGGATGTCAGGATGCTGGATGAACAATGGATGTGATCAACATTCATTCAACTGGCTTTGACTAATTAACTTGAACATCAGCCAACAGGGTTTTTAAAACTTGTGCTAACATGTTACATTTACTATAATTGTATTCATATGACGTTATTTCAAATAGATCGATCTCGCACAATGATAATATTTACAGTTGATAAAATACAGTTTATTATAAAAATCTGATGTGGCCAGAACATAACCTCCCGCTTTGACACTGTAATATATGTGAATTTGGTTTAGTGAAGCTGTCTAAAATTATGTTTTTATGCTCAAAAATTTAAGAATAAGGAATAAGAATAAGAATATTTTTAATTTAACCGAAATGAAACGTGATTATATTTATTAATTTGATGTTGTTGCGACTTTGACAATTGACATTTATGTTTTTTATATGAAGAAATGTATCCATTTCAGGCTACTTTATTTTGACATGTCTGTCAGAAATAAGGAATAATGGTCAGCTCTGCCGCTTCCACTTAAATTTTAAGATTCCCTTAAAAAAATGAACAATATCGAATCAAAATAAAATTGTCAAACGTAGAAATAACATTGCTGTCATTAATTTGATTAGATATTTTTCATTTAAGTGCCACTTAAAATTTAAGTGGAGACGGTGCAAATGGCCGTAAGGCGTAAAATTTTTGAGCATAAACCCACCTTAAATTTAATAATTCACAAACTTTTTCTTAGTTCTTCAATTAGCTATTTGTAGATTCAAATTTTACTTTATTATTACCTTATTACATTATTTCCAGTTAATAATATTTATACATTTCTTTAAAAATGATGGCATAAATATTTCAGAAATTGTGTATACCTACGTGTGTTCATCTGTCACATTGATATTATTCATTTATGTTTATCAATCGTGGTAGATAAAGTTATATATTTCTGAAAAATTGTTTTCCTCTACTGGTAAGAGATACAAAAGAGATGTTAAATAAATATTGTAAGATGTAATTTGTTCTTTCAAATGTCTTATGTCAAATTGTAATTATCGCAGAATTTCCTATATTTTTTTGCAAAAATAATAGAATGCTTTAAGAAAATACCACTTCCAGTAAAGGTATTTGTACCAAAATCTTAACATGTCTTGCAATTATAAACAAATGTAAAATACCAAATATCAAAATGTTTGGATAATTCGAATTTGAGTTATTTCTCCTCCAGAAATCCGGCCTTGACCACATCCATACACACACACATACATCATCGTGAAACTATCAAAAATTAGTTGTAAGGACCCTAATTCGTGCTCATCCACTTAAAACTCACAAACTGATTTATTGCATGATTCCAATACCTCCCTTACAGGGATCGTTGAATCGTTGAAAAAATGGGAATTGTATAAGAAAATATATGTTTATTTTTACAAAAAAAAATTAGTATGAAGTTATTTATACATTTAGTTTGTACTTATGAACAATAATGGACCATTCATAAAAACAATAAAACGTGATATGTATGTATATACAGTGGCCAGCTGGGGGCATTAATTATTTTCAAAATGAGTTTTTGATGTCTGGAATTTACAAAGCTTCGGCATGACACATATTAAGCATTTTAAGTTTACATTTTAAAATTGTATTTCAAAAATACTTTTGTTTTGTTTGTGTTTAATATTTTACGACGAAAACAAGAAATTTAACAAAATATCTTTCGAAACTAATTAATCAGTACTATAAAATAGTCACTGATTTTTTTTTTAAAGTGTCAAAACCATAGTCGGTCACATATCGCGTTCGATAATCTCAGTTGTATTGGTTTACCATAGTTTATTACTTTGAATTAGTTTACTAAATAACATTTTACCTTTATTGAAGTTATTTTTCAGGTAATTATTAATAAATTATGAAAATTTATTCTCGTTTTGATTGCCTTACATTCATATTTTAAGTTAGACTACTGAACCCTGAAACACTCTGTATAAACGCTATAAATAGTTACTTTCATACCATGTACGATACATCAGATGAATAGATAAATCACTAATAAATATCATTAAATTTTTTATTCAATTCTGACGTTTTAAACTGCTATTATTAACACCATAGCAACAACTTTAAATAAATGTTTATTCACAAGTGAATTAAAACTTTTTAAATCACTCAACACATTTTTAAATCACTCTGATGTCATTATTTCGCCAAAAATGCATCAAAACAATGACAACTTTGATTTTATTTTTTGTTATGTCTAAATAAATTTATAATTCATATATTTGAAATAATTTCGTCAAAATTGAATAAAATATTGTATAAACCACGTGAGATACGAATGATTATTCACTCGAAGAAATTATCCCACTGGTCCTTCAGGCTCGGGGGCTAAACTTTCTTCTCTTGAATAAACATTCATGTATCTCACTTGGTGTATAAATATTTATTAACCTAAATGATTGATTATTTGTTTCATTTGATATCAAATGTATCTAAACTATAGTACCAAATTATTTTTTAAATAAGTACCTACCTACACAACTGTATATAAAATAAGAGACGAGGGTTAAATTGACTGACCAGGTGAAACATCTACATGTTAAATGACCTACATTTGCAATTTACGTTTCTAAATACTTAGTAAAATAATTGCTTAAACTCAAAGAGTGAACATAATTTCATACCGTCAGATGTAAATTTTCAGGTTCGAAATTACCTACCCAGCGATTTACCTGGTTTTAATATGCGCATATTAATGTTCAGATTAAAATGAAAGATAAAACCAAAACGTGCTCACTTGTTGTTTGAAAAGGTCAATTTGATGTGCATAAAATTCAAACTTTGTTTTGAATTGACACTTCACTCATTGTAGGTATACTAATACTTTATCTGAACTGTTGGCAGTTGCTTCATTTTGATATAAAATTTGACATTTGAAAACTACTTTTAAGTTTACCTTGTTTACTTTGTTTGGATGGGAGGAGAATTCCGCAAAAATTTAAGGCCAATAAATTTTCTGATGCTTGAGAAGGGTTGCACAGGTGACTGATTACTGATTATACTCGTAATGTTGTGTTTGTTCCACGGATGTCGGATTCAATCACCGTATCGAATTACGGATCGATTCGGACAGAACTTCATGTCGGGTTGGATCACGGGTGAACCCGGATCGGATCGCTTCGCTCGTGACACAAACTTCGAGCACGAGCGGGAAAAAGAGTTTTCCTCTCGTGAAACACATTAAATGTAGAAGAAACGCATAACTAGAAGTTAGGTTATAACTGCTATCTGTCAGACTGACGTTTAAAAACAATGAAATGTTTCACTGCAGCCAATATACCAAATTAAATTTAAGTTGTAAAATAGTGAACTTGTAGAAAAGAAAGTATAAAATATAATAATTGTAAGGTTACAGTACATCACTATAAAATCTTAATTTTTAATAAAATAATCAGTTTACTTACAATTTTAAAAATATTTCTTCGTAAAATAACACTGGTGGTAACACTGCGTACTTTCCTCTCTAGAGAGAGAAAACTTACATCATCACTATTTCGCGAGAAGAAAATTATGTTTTATTCGCATGTCGTGAAACATAATCATTTCTGTATGCCAAACAAAATGTTATGTCAATGAGAATTAAAATAATTGTTGAAAGGAAATATGATTTATTAATTACAAATAAGGGTAAAAGCGATAAGGTGTGTACAGTGTACTCCGCTACTTGAAAAATAATATAATACCTATAGTTTTCAAAACTGTGCAAAATTTTTTTGAACAGATTACAAAAACAATAGCTTAACGTGCTAGTAACAGTATCAACTTTTCATATGAGTCGTTGCAAAATATTATAAAATTAAAGGATTAAAGGTACTTTAGTCTTGTGGTATATACGCTATTTTTTGCACTACATCCTCAAACGAATACAAAATAGTTTAAAAGAATACATATTTTGCAATTTTGACACTAAACTTTATGAAAAATTTTTATATTGTTACCATAAATACTCTGTAACAAAAAGCACGTATTTACTTGACAACGGAATTAAATATGAAAAATAATCGCTTGGGATCAAATTAAGAACCTTAGTCCCTAAAAACAAAGACTAAAGAAGAGTTTTAGTCCTGGAAGTGCAAAATTTTGTATTGCTTATTCTGCCTCTGATGTTTCCAATATTAGACACTTTTCTTGAACGAATTGCATGGAATAAAATTTTGTCTTTCCTTCAGCTGTTTGATGTCCCCGCACTTTAATAAGCAAATTGACAAAACACTTCTCATTTTACGTACAAACAAATAGTACTTTTTTCTATTTTTTTACGAGTTGGTGTGGTTCGCATATCTGCGAATGAGTGGTGCTGAGTTCCGAAGTTTACGTCAGCTCCTCTTTAGGTTTGCTCCTTGACATCCCATCGCCAAGTTCCCCAGTGGTGGTCTCCGTCTCTGATCTCCGAGTTCTTTCTCGTGGCGGGTTTCAGGAACAACTCGTTCAACTAATTCATAGTCAGTTAAATTACTTTTACAGCATCAGCTCGCAGTGCTGATGTTGGCGTTGGAGACGGCGTTATACATCACTAGGGGGAATCTCATCGCCTATGTTGGACGTGGGACGACGGAATCGCGACGCTACTAACTTACTGTAACAGTGACGTTACAGTTTCAACAACCCAAAACTTTACTATTTACCGTGGAACTTTCTCTATTCATCGTAATTATACTTTTATATCAAATTAATAATAATTTATATTATTGACTTACAATGAATACAAGATTTGTAGCCAATTAAACAATTTTACTTGATGCTCACTTGTAAACGTCATTTAATCAATTTGTACCATACCATAAAATGAATCTTTACAAGTTACTAACTTGTAAAATTGACAACTAACTTGTGAAAATTTTACAAGTTAGTGGCTAGTCAAATGTTCATAATAAACGGTTCACGTTGTAATACTTCCAAGGCTTATTAGATATCATTTAAGACAATTTACAAATGAGTAACAAATAAAATGTTGTACAATACACGCAAGGTAACTGTTTTACTGCTTCAAGGAGATGACAAGCTTGCCTGTTCGACTCGTTTCAGCAGTAAAAACTGTTTTACCTTGTTAGTAATGTAATATACTATTTCCGACAACTAGGTAGGTATAATGTAAAATGTAAGTGTTCAATATAGACCTATATTGAGGCAGGGAAGTAGTTTATACAGGACTAAGCCATGTAAAACTTTATAGATTCCTATCGGATTCATAATAAATTATAGTCAATTGGGTTTAAAAATTGAAAAATTTGTTAAAAAATATCCCAAAAATTTCAACTAAAGTATGCACATTTCTACGTTATTATTATAAAGTTTCAAATTTTAAAATGTATTTGTGTAGACAGTATAGACATAATAACAATTTATAGAAAAAATGAGCTAGGATTTTGACACATTTTTAGAAACTGTTAACTTAAAAGATATCTACTACAATATACATCATCAAAAAATTAACATTTTGCTGTAGTGTAGTCAAGCTTTGTAAAGATATTTGTTAAAGTATTTCTTTCATATGTTTATAAAAAAGTGAAATTGTAGGATTCAACGATAATAATCTTTGAAGCAATGATGAAGGCTTCAGGAATCCATGCAAAATTAGTTATTACCTATATAACTCTTATTAAGAATTAACTAATTTTACATGGATTCCATAAGTCTTCATCAATCCTTCAAAAATTTAAATGTTTATATTTTGTATATAATAATCAAATAATATTATAAAAAGATCTGTTTATAATTGCTATTTGAAAATGATTACTAAAATTTTAATATTTTTTTTCTGAAATTAATGGATGCGCGCGGTACCACGTTTTTTAGAAAAAAAAATTATTAAAATTCAAGTAACCATTTTTAAATAAAAATTATGAACAAATCTGTTTTATAATAATTATATACGGCATCGAAGGATGTAATATGTAATGAATAATAATGATATTATATGTATCTAAAAGTTTCTACGTATAGACAACTGTATAATAACTGTTATATTGAGAAAAAAATTGACAATGATGGAAAGAAATCAATAATTTCCTTTAGTTTTTCACAAAAATTAAATGTCAAATTTAGGAGCCAACTTCACCCCGTGCTTTATGTGATTTGCTATGTTCAGCCCGTGACTAAAAACGGCCAAAACCACGGCTTGTCGAGGTGTGTTTAAAATATGATTTAGCGCCATGGAAACCAGTTCTTACACAAATTTAAATTGAATAATTTAAACTATATTTTTCTAAACTTAGTACCAAGAAAACAAAAATCCCATTAAACAAACATTAGCTGCACGAGTATTTTCTTGGAATAATGAGATAAAAGTTTAGTGTATTTTTTGCTTTGTTTTGTCGAACGTTTGTTGTTTTTGCGCGTCGGTCTGCTTTGTATTTGTATTTTTGTTTTGTAGCATCTTGTGCATTGTACGCCACTGACTCCAGGCGGGAATATACATCAGCCTTACCGTTTGGTGGATGGCGGAAGCACACATCTTCTGGCAGGAACACACACGCCTTTATCGTTGGGCGGAAACACACTTCGCTAGGCGGGACTCACATCGCTTTTACTGTTGCTGTTGCCCCCGGTCACAATGTCTTTATGGTTTCTTATTATTATCACAATATTTCCATGCATTTGTATTTCATGTTCTCTCAAAGTCAACATAGTCTGCAGACAGGTTTGTTCGATAGCGATAGCACTCTGTCTTGTCTACAAAATATTCACGTAAATGCAACAAAGGATTCTTTAGCGCGCTATAAAGTGTAAAGCAATGTAAATGGAAATTCTTTCAGAGTTTACTGTTTTTAGCTTATTTAAAAATTATGAATCTAATTTAAAATAAGATTAATTTATGCGTCAAATTCAGGGTTACTTAATTAATTTACATCTTAGAGATGTCTTATTTTCATAATACGTTCCACTTAAAAAATTGATCAATTTCAGGGCCGTAAACAGGTTATGCTTCTAAAGGAAGGGCCAAACATTTTATAGAAAGGGCAACATTGTTTTTATTCGAGAAAAGAAAAAGCGTCGCAGGAGAAATTTTTTCCACTCAAGGTCAAATGCCTTATGCCAGTGGTTAGCTCAGCGATAGAGCCTAGCGGTCCCCAGTTCGATTCCCAGCACAACCGACAATAATACCACTGGGTCCGAGTGGTTGGATTCCACTATAATAACATCTACCATCCTGTAATTGGGACTTAATCATGTAGGTTGGTTAACATAAAAATTGCAAGTTATATTTTGCTAAGGGATTTGAAGCTGCATGTTTTCACCTACTTCATGTGCAAAAATAAATAATTGTCGGATAACAGAAGCACAATAGTATATTGTGTATCTAGTGCGCAAAGTAAGCAATTGCGCGAGGCGAGTTGCAGCCCGAGCAGTAGCGGCTCGAGGCCTACCGAGGCGAGCCGAGGAGGCCGAGGGTCGCTACGGCGAGGGCTGCAACGAAGCCAAGCGCAATTGCGCCTTTGCTCACGAGATGCACACGATATTTTTTGTCATTACTGCACAAAAAGTAACCTTTTAAGTGACCTTACTTATCAAAAGATAAAATGAATACTTTTAAAATTAATATGTATAAAATAAAAAAGTAACTAACTAATATTTATTTACCTACATGTAAAAGCATAAGAAACTAATTATTAACAGTAAAGAAAAGAACATTAAAATATAAGAATAAAATATTATTGTCCATTAGATCCAATATCCAATGCACAATCTGCACAATAGTCGCCAGTAGAAACTATGCATAGAGAAGTAGGTACTACAGCTGTTCACGTGCTTGTAGTATTAGATTATCACGGTGTGGCGCTTGTGCTACGCGCACATTTCGTGTCGGTAACTAGAGAAAACTGTGAGTGTTAAATTTGCGTGCGCAAAGTGAAATTTTGCGCACGCTATTCTCGCACGCTTGTACTTTGCGCACGCATTTTTGTCTAGTTAAAAAATAAGCCACTTTGCGCACGTAAAACAGGCACGAAAAAGGTTACTTTTTGTGCAGGTATGACAAAAAACAGTTTTTTTTACAAAACCAAATCGAACGTCAGCGCTCAAAGCCTGGGGCAACAGTACAGGATAAATTTACATTAAACCTTTTCGTCTAGATTCATGCTAGATTTCTAGTTCAATTTCCATGTGAGATTCGTTCGAGTTTCATACTATACAAATATTCTATAGGAAATCTTAGATTTTTTCGAGATAAAATTTTTAAAGGTTGGTTAAACTGACTGCATACTGAACTGAGCGTGCATAGTCAAATTTAGTATGAATCTCAAATAGAAAAATATTGCCAGGAGTATATTTCTATACTAGAAAAAAAATATGGAAATCGAACCGAACTCGGATGAGTATTTTTTGAATTACATTATACTAGGAATGGCTAGGAACTTCTCCGATGAATCTCGAACTTGAATCTAGACTAGCGATTCTCAACCCGTGGCTTAGGGGTACGCGAAAAAAATAGTAATGGTGGATATTAAAAATATAACTATTTTCCTGTCGTCTTGATTCAGTTTCAGAGCGGTGCGGCAAACAGTGAACAAAAAATTGTTTTAGCGGTCAGTATTTATAAATAAAATATTGTTCGAAGTTATGCTTTTTCGTTTAAAATAATAACTACGAGTATTTAAATTATAAACATTTTTCTAATATAAAGGGTACAATTTAGGATAATGAACTGCCAAGGGGTACGCAAACTAAAAAGAGTTGAAAACCGCTGATCTAGACGAAAAAAGTATAATGGAATTCTGCCTTAATTCGAAGTTCAACCCTGTTTGAACAGTACCAGCACCAGTGGTTAGCTCAGCCGAGAGCTCAGCGGTAAAAGGTCCGCCTAGCATGCTAGCGGTCCTCAGTTCGATTCCCAGCGCAACCGACAATAATACCACTGGGTCCGATTGGTTGGATTCCACTATAATAACATCTACCATTCTGTAATTAATCCTGTAGGATGGTTACCATCAAAAATAAAACATTTTCTCATGGAAAATTTACATAGTTGTATGATAAAGTAGTAAAAACCGAGTAAAAACTAATAGATTATACATAGTAGACCAAGCCATCATTATTTGAGAAATCAATTTAAAAGCAATCTGTTCCCTTTGATACGGGATAAATTTCTCGTCCACATACCAAAGCACTCGACGACTGAAAATCTCTACGGGAGAAATCATCATTTAAAATTAACGAAACTAATCCATTTATTTTAAAGATAAATTGATTTTTAATTTCGTTCTTGTCAAATATACATACCTCCCATTAAGATTTTCAAAATCGAGAAGAATATTTAAGATATAAAACATCTCTGCATAAGTAATTTGTATTTTTATACAAAAAGCTTACGTTTGACGTTTTGACATGTTGACAAAGGTTAATCTTTTAAGCTCATTGAACGAATTTTATTCACGTTTAGATATTCAGAAGTAAAAGTATATAAGCGTTTATGGTAGATAAAACAAAAATCGATTGAAACCTTCATTTTAATTCAGATAGGTATCTTTAAAATAAGTGGACATGCTTGACCATATGAACATTTTAGTAATAAAAAACGAATCCGTAAAAATACAGTTTTTCACTATACATCCTATATATATGAGACTCGATCGATATTTATTTAAATTTTTGTTTTTGAACCAGATCGGTGCAGTACATTTTGAGATAGCTAGCTGCCATTTTGTTTCAAGATGGCGGACTAACATTTTAATATACCTATGTTTCAAGACAGATTCTTAGCTATTACTGTACCAAATTTGAACGCAATAGTTACAGCACATTTTGAGATATATGCCCGCCATTTTGTTTCAAGATGGCGGACTGACATTTAAATATATCTATATCATAATTTAGATCCTTGACTATTACTGTACCGCCATTTCGTTTCAAGATGGCGGCGAATCTAAAATTTTGCCAAAATGCATTGTTAGGTGACAAAAGTCTATTTGCAAAATTTCAGCTCGATAGGATTTCGGAAAGTGGGTCATTTTTGACTTTTGTTAATATAAAGGATTCAAAAAACAGGTGCTCTAGTTTACAACGTATATTTTTAAAATATTTATCTACTACGGTGCGCTAATAGCTGATTCGTCCACTAATTTGCGTGTCATTATGAATATTTTAATGACACTTGTGTCCTTATGAATTCATAATGACCCGCATTTTTGTAGGAGAAATAAAAATAGAAATTTAGGTTTTTTAATTATAAATATAACTATTAATACACACATAAATTTATGTTTTATAGACATTCAAGACAAATTTTTGACAATTAGAGATAGTACCTATGTTGTAACCAGAAGATGCTGAATTTTTTGAGATAAAATTTGACGCAACTGAAAATTCTTTACTATCAACAACAGCAAGCAAACAAGTAATTGTCATAACAATGAATAAAATGATACTTTATAAAGCTATGAATTTTGCCCTAATTTTTTGTTTTTCGAATGTCAAACATCAAATAAAAAATTTAATTCAGCAGCAATTATTATATAGTAGTCGTAGATAAAATATTAAACGATACACGTTTGTGTAATAAAACTTGGGTGATAAAAACACTGGACTAACATCACACACGTTTCATTACCTTGGCAATATCAAACTTGTTTGTAATTTTGTTTCAATTCTATGGCTATCACTACAAACAAGCAATATTTATAAAAATTTTAACACGAATATTTCGGTTAATAAACGTGTAAAATAAAATTTAATCAATATCCTAAAACTTGTATTTGAAGTATTTTTGACTAAAATTAACTGGTCACTTTTGAACAAAGAAAAACTGATTTCCCATGTTAAACGCCTATGGCTCGCTTTTTAATTTACACCCTGTATAAATATATAATAGTAGGTACTCTGCCAGGGTCAGCAATTGACGATACTATCCGCGCTGCGCTCTCATAATTTTTTGAATAAGGTAGTCATCTAACTCTATAAATCTTGGAAAAGACCAACAAAAACATCATATTTTTTCTGATGAATATAATGTAGGTATGCTTATTCACTTTTCCAATGAAAATATGCATACACATAAGAATGTTGTTGATGTTTAAGAGTGCGCAACAATAAATTGACCCACATATACTTACATAGGTACTTTGATTTGTAAAAAATACATGTTTGTGTTTGTGGAGTTTTTTGCAGGTTTCAGTGCCTATTATTGAAGAAGAAAATTGTTATATTTCACAATTCATAACAGCTTAAAGCTTATTGTTATTAATGGGAACAATAGATTCTATATTCAAGGATGAAGTTATAGGTCATTTCACATCATGTACATTTATTTTCATAAAAGAATGTTGTCCTGGTTGTATTTCTATTCATTCATATTCCTGGAAAAACTAAAAGCACAGTTGTTGCAAGCCACATTCTTTTGCATACTTTGTAGAATATTATTGATAATTCCACTCCTGCCAGAAATAAAATACAATTTTATTGCTTTGACATCGGATAAAAAGGAAGGTAACTTTTTGCAAGTATGATAAAACTATATTTACCTATTTCTTAGCAACCAAACAATAAACAAAACACTAAAATGTCATTTGCTTCATATCTCTAATAACCAAAGGAGTCTTTACATTATCTCGTTGAATTACACTCGAGCATTTTATTTCCTCCGAATAAATTTCTGTTTGACAACTCAACCTTGTCACCTGACAGGAATTTGATTAAAAAAATATTTTAAAATAAAATCACGACACCGTAGGTGGCATATTTGTGGAGAAGAACCAAAGGAGTCGTTAAATTATCTCGTTGAATTACAGTCGAACATTTTCTTTCCTCCGAATAAATTTCTGTTTGACATCTCAACCTTGTCACCTGACAGCAATTTGACTCGAAAAATTATTTTAAAATAAAATCACTCCACATACGGTGTCGTGATTTTATTAAACAATTTTTCTTTTCAAATTGCTAGGCAAAGGTTTCAATACGAACATAAATTTATCCGGCGAAATAAAAAGCTCTTGTGTAATAATTACAGTTGATAAATATTGTCTTTCCTCGTTACCTATGTTACTTACTGTTACTACTATACAAAAGATTGCTATATAAATTGTAAAATTTTGTTTTTCTACTCCTAGTATTAAAACATCATTTAAGGGCGCTCAGGAGTGCTTTAAATACGTCGATTTGAAAGAAATTTCTATGATCTCAAATTTATTATAATTGTTTTTTTTATTAATTGCGAACATAAAAATATTTAAAAATTTTCAGGTTTTCTATATCAATGTCAATAAAAATGTTATATTTGGATTATTATTGACATTATGAAAAAAATATCGGACAATTTTTATTATTTTGATGTCAGCAATTAATTTAAAAAAATTCAATAAACTTGAGATCATAGTACCGCCAGGAAATACGCTTCAAATGCATCGATATTCAATGGAATTGTCTGACGATGGTATGATCTCAAATTTATTGAATTTTTTTTAATTAATTGCTGTAACTTATTTAATCTTATTTTTGTTTAAAGTAGGTGTATTTTTATCTCGTTTTATGTTGCGCATGAAGTATCTTTGTGCATGACTGGATTTTATTAAATACCAAATTAAGATTAACCTACGTATTATGTTTCGAGTTGTATACAGGGTTTCATAACTTCAGGTACATATGTTAAGGGTATGTTGTTTGATATGCTGATTATGAATCAAAAAGATTTTTTTTTTAATCGCAAAATTAATTTCTGTTTCCCCCAGTCAAAAATTTTTCGTTGCCACTGCCACTGGGTGGAGTAATTATTGTTTCATTAAAAATAATTAAATTTTGTTTGTTTATTTTACTAGTATTTAAGATGTTAATTACATATTTCTATTGTTTGTATTTAATATAGGAAGATGAATCCAGTGCAGTACTATAAAAAATGCTGTAGGCAAACTACCCTTAATTTTTCGAATTTTAAAAACATTCTTTTTGACTCGTAATCAGCATGGCAAACAACATAATACCTTTAACGTATGTACTCGAAGTTATGAAACACACTGTATAAAAAAGTCTGTGGTGACCAGAAAAGATTTATTTAATTACTCGTGTGGTTATTTTCCTTTGCTATCTGCTAACATCACGAAAAATAAAGAATCTTTTTTAAGCCTTTGCCATATAAATAAAAATAACTGCATATTTTCATTGCAAACATTTCATATCATGGTTTATAAATGTCCCGTTACGTAAGTTTTATTAATATAATTTATTAACACACAGTTATCATATTTCAAATTCATCAGAATTAAATTCTACATTTTTTCTACATATAAGTATAATGTAAGAATAGTTTTTACTATTTAATGCTTGGAGTTTTCATAATAAATTTTCCAAGAATACCTAATTATGTTAACACAAATTGGTAATAACAATAAGTCATGAAATAGTTCTATCTTTTGTATTTGTGTATGTAATAAAACTGCAAAATACGAAAATGGAACGCTGCAGTGTGCTCGCTGTACTAGTTTTGAATTATAACAGCTACTATGCTAATATATTACTTAACTCTACATGCATTGCGTAAAAAGAGGAATGAAGAGGATTTAATGAAATATGAAATATGTTCGCTAGAAGGTTCGCTATACTTAATAGTGTGATACACAGAACGTTGTATATTCTACTTATATTTCATACGTATTCGTGGAGAATAAAGAAATTAATTTGGTGCTCGTAATTAACCATGCTGGATGGAAATTATGTGCGAAGAAATTTATTTGAAATATACTCGTGCTATAATAACAGCTAGATTATACGGTAAGAAAAATAATAATTTATGTGTTCTGTTGGGTGAATAAATAAGCAGAATAAAAGTTTGTTTAATTTTAAATTATATAATATTTATAAAGTACTCGTAATTTGTTCTGGACAAATCTAATCAATTTTTCAATTTAACTTTCAAGTATAACATAACTTTTTGCATACTTTGCTGATTTGTTTCCATGTTTGAGCGTAAACCGATTTGGGTTATAATATAAAATTTAAAAGTAGGTAGTATTTAGTGACAGGAACGGCATTATTATTATTGAGGAGCTACGAATTGACTAAATAGTGGCTTTTAGCCTTAAACAAAAAGAACTAATGGCTGGTTTATGATGGATTTAATTTACGAATTTAGAGTTATAGGGTGTTTTTTTTAGACATGTGGTTTTCAAGTTGACACTACTTTTTTCGAAGATGGTCTTATTGACAGCTGTCACTTGATTTATGCTCAGTTTGGTTTGCCATTTCATAATGTATAGACTTACTCCTCAACAACGTTTGCAAATCGTGCAAATTTATTACCAAAATAATGGTTCGGTTCGCGCGACGCATCGCGCGCTGCCTCCAATATTCGGTCGACATAATCGCCCAGCAGAGTCGGTAATTCGAGCAACCATGGATCGGTTTCGCACCACGTTTACTCTAGTGAATAATGCGCATCCTCAGAGACGCCGTACAATGTGCACCGAAGACGCTATTGCTGCTGTGGAGCAGAGTATCGAAGAAGACCTGAATGAGTCCATCCGCCATCGCGCGCAACAATTGGAGCTGTGCCCATCCACTTTATGGAAGATATTGCGGAAGGATCTTGGTTTGCGGGCTTACAAAATCCAACTCGTGCAAGAATTGAAGCCAAACGACCATCAAGCGCGCCGCACGTCCGTGAATGGGCCCAAAACGAGATGGCCACCGATCCCGATTTTCACAAGAAAATTTAATTTTTTAAAATTTAACACCGCTGAACTATTACTTGTGGGGTTATGTGAAGTCGCTTGTCTACGCAGATAAGCCCGAAACGATTGACGCCTTGGAAGAGAATATTCGGCGCGTTATTGCTGACATACGGCCCCAATTGCTGCAAAAGTGATCGGAAATTGGGCCTCTCGACTGGAATTTATTCGAACCAGCCGCGGCGGCCACTTGCCCGAAATCATTTTTAAAACATAATGGCAAACCTTTATCTTCATAATAAAGCTAAATTCTTGGCCATAACATTAAATTATATGCGTTTTATTTCTTTTTGAAAACCACACGTCTAAAAAAAACACCCTATATATAGTGTGCAAATCAAAATGCGGGCCATAGGCGTTTAACATGTAAAATCAATTTTTCCTTGTTCAAAAGTGGTCAGTTCATTTTAGACAAAAATACTTTAAATAAAAGTTTTAGGAAATTAAATTCTGCATTTAAATCAGTAATCATATTTTACTTCACAAGTATATTTAAAATTTTATAAATATTGCTCATTTGATAGAAATATTAATATTTCTGACACATAAAACAGCATTCACTTTCAATTCTAGGGCTAATACGGAGCAATATTTATAAAATTTTAAACACTTATATTTCGGTGTAAAATAAAATGTGATTTAGATGCAGAATTTAATTTCCTAAAACTTTTACTTAAAGTATTTTTGTCCAAAAATAACTGATCAATTTTGAGCAAGGAAAAACTGATTTCCCATGTTTAACGCCTATGACCCGCTTTTTGATTTACACCCTGTATATATTTTCGTATGAATTACTTTTCATATTGAAATTAAATAACAACAAATCAAAACATTTTAGGAAACAATGTTCAAACTTTAATAATAAAATAAATATTCAATATTACTTACTCATTTAAGCACTGGAGTTGATGGCTAATAACCGCACACACGGTACGGCTATACCGAAGACTCGCTTTGTCCGAGGTTGCTGCATTCAAGTTGTAGTTATGTTATCTGTAATAAAAACATTTAAATATATTAAATTATATAAAATATAAGAAACTGGCAAATAATTTTATTAAAATATTATTGCAAACGCTCTAACAAAAATTTCAATACCCAGTATACTCAAAAAAGGGTGTGAAACAACCCTTAAACCCACTAAAATAATTAAAAACTCAATTTCATAATGATTAATAAATTATTTCGGCAATTAAAATATACCACAGTAATCTACAACAATTTCTACACCTTTTGGTAATATTTTCACTTACCCGAAATGGGTATAACCACCCAAAAAAAATTAAAACATTGTATATCTTATCACATTTTACACCACTTTATAGAAGTACGTCTTTTAATTGCAAGAATCTGAAACTAAATGAATCTGGACAAGTCAAGTTTCGCTCATCACACGTACACGAGCGGTGTGTGTATGTATTAGTGCACAGTTGTAGAAACAAAAATCAATAATTTTTAGATTTTTGTCTCAGCTACTACACATGCAATGCACTCTAATACATAGGTACGGTACGTATAAGGAACTTTGAAAAATCGTAGAAACATACATACATAGTGCTTTTGTTGGTATGTTAATCTATACATAAAAAATATTAAACCCGTATTATTTCTTTTTGCCAAAAAGTTGCTAAGAAGTCAGAAAAAAATTGATACAGTTTTTACTTGTTACTCACATGTTAACGCTGTTTTACAAAGCCTTCTATTGCCTTTGAAAATAGATCTTAACAAGTCACTATTACTACTGTGGCAATATTTCAGACTCGCCCTTAAAAATAATTAATGCCCCAGTCATTTTAAGTGTAGTGTGACAATATAGTGTTTGTGTTTGGTTTATGTTAGAGATTTTATTAGTTTTAGGAAAATCTCAAGTGTTTGGACCATGTTAGTTTTAAGCTATTTTAAGTAATAAATTGTAACGTGTGACGAAGTGTGACAAGGGTTGGAGTGAGGTGATGCTGACCGTATGTTAGAGATATAGGCATGAGTGGTATCGAGAAGTAAGGGGTGTGAAAGGGCAAGTGTGTGTTTGTTTGATAATTTTTAAGTTAGTGTATTTCGTGGAGTCCTGTAGGAAGGAAGTTTAATTTCAATTAGCGTTGTAAATAAGACTGTAAATAAATTGATACGTGTACATAGCCTGTATTCCTGTGTTTTATTAGTATATTTATCCTGACAACTTATTATTGATAAAATACATTACAGGAACGACGAGAATAATCCTAATAACAATAATTATCAGAAGTGTGGATTAACTAATAGGTATATGCGAGAGTGTATATATGCTAACACTACTCGCTTGTAAAATTTTTTTACTTGTTAGTTCTGCGTCTGCGCATATGTTTTTCTTTACAAGCGTGCTCAGTTTTACTGTTGTGTTAAAATTCAATAAACAATGTACGTTGGCTTAGCAATCATACTTCCAAGGCTTATGAGATATTATTTAAGAGAAAACAGTTGTGTGTAACTGATAGGATTTGGTTACAATTTTATAATTTTATTCTGGTTTACAGATGAGTAACAAGTAAAATGTTGTACAATACACGCAGGGTGGCAGGGTAACTGTTTTTACTGCTTCAAGGAGGTGACACGCTCGCCTAATCGGCTCGCCGGTCATTTCCTCCTTTCAGTAGTAAAAACTATTTTACCCTGCTAGTAATGTAATATACTATTACAAATAGGTGCCGTGAAAAACGATCATTTATTTCATAGCTAACTAGAAATGATTCGATTTGTTTCTGTAATATTTTAATTATTATTATTTTACTTAGAAATCTACAACGAAAAAGTATCTTATTATACATGGTTGTATTCAGAATTTTATTTAGAATCAAAATCTTATAAAATATACGGGATGTTCCATTTAAAATAAGAAAATTAATGTCACTCCGGCTAAACAGAAAGTAATAAAAATTCATTATTTATGTAGTTTAATGCGCCTTTGAATGTAATTTATAAACCTATAATATAAATGTAATTGACTTAAAAATACAATATTTTTGGGGGTGCGCCAGTTTCAGGAAACGTCTGGTGTATAAATTATATTTGATCTCTTGAGATCCGAAAACTAAATTTTGCAAAACAAGAAAAATATAATGCGAAGATATCAGCTTTCTTCCTTTCTTGCCGAGATGCGAGAAAACACAAGCAGTTAGAGTAGAAAATCGTGGTTCGTGGATGAGGTTAATTCGATGAAAAACCTTTACTTTTTTAGTAATGAAATATTATATGGAATTTAGTGAAATATTGACTTTTTACTTCAATAATGATGTTACCATCTATCTAGCTAAGAGTAGATTTATGGCTGCTATTCCGTAACTTAATGTAGGTAACAATAATAAAAACTTAGTTTTTCGTTAAAAATTGACTTCTATGTCAATATGATAATAATTGAATTTCCTACCTAAATATTTTCATAATGCATTTGATATACCTACTTACCTACACAAATATCTATTATTTATTAAAATGATGCAAATTATTGTAAAAAATTACATTTTGCATTTCCGGAACTAAAACTCTTCTTTAGTTTTTGTTTTTAGGGACTAAGGTTCTTAATTTGATCCCAAGGGATTATTTTTCATATTCAATCCCGTTGCCAAGGAATTTAGTTAATAAATCCCGTTGTCAAGTAAATACGTGCTATTTGTTACAGAGTATCTATGGTAACAATATAAATATTATTTGTCATAAAGTTTACTGTCAAAATTGCAAAATGTGTATTCTTTTAAACTATTTTGTATTCGTTTGAGGATGAAGTGCAAAAAATAGTGCATATACCACAGGACTAAAGTACCTTTAATCCCTCAGGTGATTATTTCCCTCACCTTCGGCTCGTGAAATAAACATCACTCTCAGGATTAAACCATGCACTTTAGTCCTTTAATATATGGTAATATACTATTTCCACAAGGTTTACATTTGAATGAACGATGACTGTTAGAATTGTAATTTAACCATCCGTTGGAATTGAATATTTTCAACGACTATTGAAGGTAATACTAGTATCCTAAGCTAACAATGTTGCTATAAGCCGCTATATAAGCTACATATTGCTACCAACCATGGATTTAATATTCCTTGTATACAGTGTGTAACCTAACCTATGTAACAAAATTTAAGGGTGACGCACTGATCATGAATCAAAAAGAATTTTGTGGAAATTCGCAAATTGAAAAATGAGTCGAAGCAAATGAGACATTCTGTAAGTAGGCACCTATAAATTTCAATTTTTCCTGTTTCTAAAATTATTATTACATGTAATTTTTTGTATTTAAATGTGACAAACCAGTGGTAGGTACCCAAAATGATATTGTTTTGCAAACACTGTTAATTTTAGGAATTTCAACAAAATTCTTTTTGATTCATGATCAGTGCGTCCAATACTCCCTTAACTTTTATTACACACTATTTCACAACATCAGAATAAAAATTTAATGGCAGATACTAAGTAGGTAGGTACATGACATACTGATCACGAATCAAAAAGAATTTTCACGTATAATATCACATGTGCATTAATTCTTTCCGGAATTTTTTTTGAGTGCTTTCCAACAACGTCTTAATTAGCTTGATTGGTACACGTAGTGATGTGAGCCGAGAATATTCTCCAGAGCAATTTTTTAGACTCAATTATTTTTTCATAAATAGGCTTAATTGAATAAAAAATAAGTGTCCGAACCTATAGTGGCGGGGGGGGAGGGTGTTCATATTTAACTTTATCTTTACTTACTTACTGTTCCTTACTTGTTTTGTTAGTACTATTCCATTTACATTTAAATGTAAATTTAATACTAACATTTAAATGTAAATTTTAATAATTTCCAATTTTTTAAATAATTTCAAGAATATTCTAGAATATTCTCCGAGAATATTCTCGAAAAGAAAATTCTCGAGAATTTTCCATCACTAGGTACACGAGAGCTAATTACATTGTTGGAATGCACGATAAAAGATTTCCTGGACATGAATTAATGCACGAGTGCATATTCGGTAAGAAAATCGCAATGACACCGCCGCTCTATATTTGAATTCTTTTTACAATAGAAAATTGAAATATTTACTAAATTTATATTAAACATCAATAAATATGTATTATTTACCTTATTATTTGCTTATTTACACTGAAAATGACAATGTAACCAATTTTTAATTTAATGTCAAAGTGACAGATGACGAAAAATTTCCGTTTATTAATTTCAGTTAAGTTACTCAAGCTACTAGTAAAAAATTTCCGAGAAAATTTTTATACAACCATGGTTACTATTATTATAATCAATTCATCCATTGGCTGTTATGTGTCATGCGATTTTCTTCAAAATTCGCAAAATGAATTGCATTTTAAAAGACGTATACATTTTAAGTGTCGCTGATTTCATAGACTTCGAATGCCAAATTAACGTATCAAGTCCGTAACTAATGAAATATAAGTATCTAACGTATTATAAGTAACTAACGTATATGATACGATTAAATATTAAATTTACCGAAATGTACCTACCTAACTCAGCTTTAATATTTCTATTAAAGCATGTACAATTTTCTTTATACAGCTTGTGTAAATACAAGTAGGTAGATATTTCAATATAGCTATAATGTTTACCTTTGTGCTAATGTTGGAGAGCGCTGACTTTGCAAACAATAACATTTATGTTACGAGTACGAGCAGACCGAGAGCCCAGCTAGCAAAAGTCACGTGATAAGGTACAAAAGGTTTGCTTTTGTAGATTGAAGCGGATTGACTCCTCATGCACGAATAATCATATCTTAAAAGTCGGACCGGGGTCTTTACGCCATGGTAGTTCTTTCAAAATTTAAAAAATCTGACGTGGCCATCACACAACCTTCCGCCATATCTAGACTTTAAACAGAAATGTATACGTGCAATCCGGTGCCCATTTAAAATATACAAATAAAAATCTCAAATATTCAAACACAGAAATTTGCATCACCTGAATAAAAAGATTCATTCACAGGAAAACTCTGCTGTGTTGAAGCCATTCTCCGTTCAATTACTACATTTAATATCTTACTTAGGACTTATATAGCGCTAGTATGCCAACTTGTCACCCGTCTCACCTGTCAATATTTTTTACGCAGAAACAAAAATCAACCGATCATGGATTACAAGATATCAACGTTTTATTTGATAAATTTATTTTTTAAATTTTACTGCAGTTCTTTTATGCTACCAGATAAAGACAATTTTTATATAACGTAAGTTGCAAATAACTTTTCCTCTTATTCTCATTACAAATAAATACTATATTTTTCCAAATTTATATACAATTTTGACAATTAACCTTTTCAATCTTCAAAAAATATCACTTCCGATGAAGATATTTGTACCAAAATCTAGGGAGCTCTTCCAATTTATATACAAATGTTAAATACCAAATATCAAAATTTTCGGGTAATTCGTATTTGAGTTATGCGACTAACAACCCTTGACCACACACACACACACACACACACACATACACACACACATACACACAGACATCATCGTGAAACTATCAAAAATGAGTTGTAAGGACCCTAATTCGTGGTCATCCACTAAAATTTCACCACCCGATTTTTTGCATGATTCCAATACCTTCCTTTACAGGTAAGCGGAAGGTAAAAAGGATAAAAATTTCGTGATATGGTACATTCAAATTTTTCGTGTCATTCGACGCGGATTTTTGCCAAGTATGCGAATATATGTCTTTTAAACACGGATAAGCGTGCAAAAACACAAGATTAAAATGCCGTGTTTCAAACGAAGATAAACAACTAATGCTTACCAAACTCTATGTTAACGATATTTTGTCATATCACACAGAACTAGGTTCTAGTATCTAAATAAATGGGTATGCTGTTTCCAACTTCTATTTTTTAAATTATGTAGCAGATGTAAAAAAATAGCGTATGACACAACTCGGATACAACTATATACTCGTATAAGTACCTACTTTTTTCTACTCCTGGTATTAAATAGTTATTTACGATACAAGTACGTAAAGCAAATATTTAGTCACGAACGGGTTCGAATTGAAACACGAGCGCAGCGAGTGTTTTAAGACCCGTGAGTGACTGAGTATGCTTTACGTATGTGTATCGTATAAGATTTTATCTACGATAGAATTTAAAAAACTCGAAAAATATAAAAAAAATCCTTTTAAATTTGAATTAGGATCAAAACAAGTTTGCTTTGACAAGAAAATTTTCACGTTAGTTACCGATTGTTGTGCGGATGTTTCATTAAAAATTTTGCGTGTTTTAAAACTTGAACCACTGGTTGCTGCGCAACCCGTGACTAATGAAATCTTGCTATTAAACAATTTATTGTTTTACAAACTATAAACTGACAGCTAATTGTCAATTTTACACACTATCGTAGATAAACATCATTTAACGAACTGGTTTCCATGGCGCTACATAACATTTTAAACACACCTCGATAGTCCGTGGCTTTGGCCGTTTTTAGTCACGGGCTGAACATAGCAACTGTCATATTAAGCACAGGGTGAAGTTGGCTCCTATATTTGACATTTAATTTTCGTGAAAAACTAAGTAAAATTAATTATTTCTTTTAATTATTGTCAATTTTTTCTTCAATATAACAGTTAAATACACTTGCCGAAGTAGAATTTTGTAGCTATGTATAATATCATTATGATTAAATCTGAATATTCAAATTATTTAAAATGAAATTTGACATATTTATGTTGTTTAGTTTGTGGTCGTAGAAAAAGTATAGTACCTACGTGACTTTCTGTCTCTAGTGATTAAAATGGCGTTTATAAAACTTGATATATAATATACTATTATACAAAATCTCTTAATAAAAGCATAATTATAACTATAGTGATTTTAAACAAGTAAAATAAAAGATTGCCCACGCCCACTAGTGGTTTTGATCAAAATTATACCCACTTGTGGAGAAATTGTTACTTTGCTTGTTGAAAGTCACCATAGAAACAATGTTGTAGGTTGAAACTTAATATTTTTTTATATTGAAGCAGTTATTAAGAGATGTTGGATAAAACGTTATACTTCACACGTTGGCAAAAAAGGAATGATCCACTCAAGAAAATTATCTTCAGCCTCGTGAGTTAAGATTTTCCTCGTGGATAATTCCTTACTTTGCCCACTTGTAAAGTAAATAACTATTAAAGCACTAGCGGTAAGTTCTGAAACTCAAACTCGTCGTACGTTAAAGCATTTTAAAGCTTACTTATACACTTGGATAATAATTTACTATTATCAAGAAATTTTTTAAATTTCATGGGTAACTTGGCAATATTTCATGTCACTTCATTTAAGTAATACAATACACAAATGAAAATTAACGGTGTATTACGTTAATTAAAAATGAATAAATGTTCAACGCGAAAACAAATTATTTTTATTAATTCACAAATACAAATTAGGAACACAGGAAAACAAAAGAAAAAACCTTCCTTTTGTTCTTTTTACTTATTGTTCCGATGTCACTCTAAAATGAAAAATATTTTTGTAAACTGATAAAAATAAATTCAAAGCGTTTCGCAATCATTATTTTACAATATTTAAAAAAGAAATAAGCAGTAGTAGTAGTATCAAACTGTAAAATATATATTGCAATGAAAAAGAAGTGTCTGTATTATGTACCTACATTGAAAATTTAATTATGATTTCTTTGCGAAAATTAATCTTGATGGAAATGATTGAAATAAAGATCAAGGTGAGACACGGTACGGAGGTACGACACGAATCTTTAGTCTTCTTTGTTCCTTCGTGGAAATAATTTCGTTATTATTCTATTTATGTCACACTTCAAAAAAGGGACAAAGACAAGTCTCTTGCTGTTAAGTGTGAATCAACCTTAAAAGTTGTTCATAACCAAATTATATTTTAACGTGATTATCACATGTAATTTCCAGTTCCAACGGAAAGTTGTCAATAGCAAAGCCTGCAAAGATGAAAAAGATGAAGAAACTTGCAAATTATATTAAAAATGTTATAATTACTTTCTAGCTAGCTGCGTGCGTTCAAATAAAAATAAATACTTTTATACTGAAACTACTTTTAGATTTGATTACGATCCATCAGTACATATTTTATTTAAAATGACATACCTACACTTCGATATGAAGATAGTCAACATTTCTCTCGCCGAAACTTGTATAATTACATTTTTCCTATAACCTATATAAAATGATGACATTTCATACCTGCTGTCAGTTGCTGAAACGTCATATTTCATCTCCAGGGATAGAAATACTTCTACCCCTTGAGAAAAACACAGTTATTGTTTTGTTACTTTGATCACCAATTAACGCTTGACAAATTCTATAACATCATACGCTAAAATCTGTTACTTCTATCCCTTATATAATAAATAACTATTTTTCTATAACCTGCATAAAATGATATGAGATTTTATACCTGCTGTCAGTTATTGAAATCTCATATACCTACATCTGTAGGGATAGAAATACTTCTACCCCTTGAGAAATTAACAATTATTTTTGTTTTGGTACTTTTGTCACCAATCAACGCTTGACAAATGCTATAACATTAGAACTAGTAACGACCTACTATTCTAAAATTCATTTGAAAATACGTCATGCTTTGCTCATTTTACTTATTTTTTCAAATATCTTAGTGATTATAGAAAAAAATATTGTATTATACACGGGATAGATAACAGATTTTAGCACTAGGTGTGATTGTAACCCTCCGCTACGCGTCGGGAGACAAACATCACACCTTGCGCTAAAATATGTTACTTCTATCCCTTATATAGTAAATAACTATTTTTAAAGAAGTTCATAAGATTATTGTATAATGCAAACATAGTTATTAAGTAGTTACAACGTATATTTAATATTAAAACTACCTAGGTATTCAACTAGTGGCCCAGAACTGTTTACGAATTTCGAATTTAAAAAAAATTCTTTTGTTCCGTGATCAGTACATTATGTTCTATTGTGCCATTCTAATATGTACCTGAAGTTATGGTACACTATGTATATGTAATACAAGTCAGTAACATAGAGGTAGTATTTTATACATTTTTACAGTACATTTAATTTTGTTACAGAGGCCAGAAGAAGGGCTTCAAATGTGGGTTTCATTGGACTTGGAAATATGGGTGGCTACATGGCAACAAATTTATTATCAAAGGTAAGTACCTATTCCTGTTTCTCGCACTAATAAAAGTAGGTAACATAATTATAATTTTCCTCTTATAATTTACTCTAATTTTGTTTTAAAAACTGTAGATAAGTACTTTCATTATTTCTTCATTTTTAAAATCAAACCAGTAAATTATCTTTCGTTCAATCCTACTATTGAAATAATGTTAGTTCTTACTTGGATACAATACTTGAAAATGTTGGAAGTTACATAATATTATTAAAATAAATAATAAATTTTAAAAAATTACTTAAATAAATGGCCATTTATGGTCTTAAATGGTGCGTTATTCAAAAAATGAAAACTAGTCTCTGAATTAATTTGTTCCCTGGGATGGTTTAACCCCAAAACCTTCCATGGCTACGCCTATGATTTAAACTATACTAGGTACCGAAAATGGGGAATTTTATGGGTGGATTCTGTTCAAATATGTAAATGCTACAGATTTGTAAATCTTAAATAATGAACAAAATCACATCAATGTTTGTTGACAAGTATAAAAATGTTCATATGATTATAGATTTCATTGCGATTTTGTTTCATATTTATAATTTTACATATCTGTAGCACTTACAGATTTGAACAGAATCGACCCATTATTTAGAAATAAAAAGACAAGAAATTTTTCAAAACACTACGATTTCGTAGTCCGTAATATTGAAATCATTATGATATAAAAACTACGATATAATTATGTTGTTTTGAATATTAAAAAGAGACGAATAAATATTTTGATAAACCTATTATGAATTAAACACTATAGAATAATTAAGTTCATTTTACATAAACCTATATCTAGTTACGAAGTTCTTACTTCTACGCCGTTTTAGCATTTCTTTTCATCTTTAATTTATAAATAATATAAATCTAATTTATTAATTTAAAAGCAATCGAGCATAATCCGGTTTGTAATGTTCTGGATAATTAGATTTTTGTACCTACTTAAGACTTTCAATTAAGTTCTGAATCGTGACAGAATTTTCTCTGACAGCACGTTGGAGTGCGATATTTTTGAAATGTTCATTAATCCAGAAAATGCTTTCAATTAAAAATGTGAGATAACTAATTATTTTTCAAATAGTATTATTATTGATTTAAACTCTGGATTCTCCATAAATACAAAACTTTTATCTATAATAGTGTGAAAACTTAACATACCTACCTATTACTTCACTAGTTTTAAGTTTTCATACGATATCATCAGCATCGAAAAAAATTAGGGTTTGGGTTTAGTATAACAAAAACAACTACAAACCCAAATTCATTAAATTAAATTGATTAAAATTCAAAATTTGATCAAACTCCAAGTCAGTGGCAGACTGGCTCCGGCGGGAGTACGGGAGCTTTCCCGGTAGGCCGGAGGTACCGAGGCCGGTGGCCGGTCAAATTTTTATAAATAGATATGTGAATAGAAAGACGAAATAAAATTTCATTCGTGAAAAAAAAAACAATTTCGTCGAAAAACTTTCGACTTATGAGTCAAAAAACCACAAAATTCACTTTATTTCAAACGCCCATAACTTTGTGCCAAATCGTCGTAGGAACTTCGTTTTTGAGTCCTGTACAGGTAATTGAACAAATTTCAATGCTCTTTTGGTGGATCGAGTCGACAAATTTTTAAAAACTCGGTACACATCGCCAAAGTTGGACTTTTTTGGCCCAAAACGTCTTTTTTTGTTCGAGTTTTGAAGGGTACGAAAAAAGATCATCCTAATCTAAAGTACAGCCACAATGAATTTTTCCCCCGAAAGAATAGTCTAATTTGGTTGAAATATCGCTGTTATGTGCGAAAAACCTAAAAATGCACTTTTTTTAAAACACCCGTCACTTTGTGCCAAATCATCATAGGAACTTCGTTGAACAAATTTTGACGCCCTTTTGTTGGACCAAGTAAAAAAAAATTTAAACTCCGTACAAATCGTAGTTGGACATTTTTTAAATTTAAAACAATTTTTTTCACAGTGGTGCTAGAGGGGGCGGTAGGGGTTGCGCTTAAGTTCGCATGCATGACTTTAAAGTAGACACTTCAAAGTTTTTCACTCGCAAAGATTCATCGAAATCGATTGAAAATACGCCGAGTTATGACGGTTTGAAAATGGCCGAAATTTTTACGAATTTCATTTTTTTCTCACCAGTATATTTAAAATTTCCAAATTTTAAGAATTATTTTAACAGTATAATTAAAAGTGAGATTCGAACTTTTAAGAGGCCGGTCTGTATTAAATTTCCCGGGCTGGTTAAATTTCCCAGTCCGCCACTGCTCCAAGTTTTCATATACAATATCATTTACCCCTATGGGTTGTCCAGCAATAAGTGGTTAACATTTTTGAGTTTGAAAAACACGGCACAATACACACGAAAAATTGCAAAATTTCATTTTTGCAAAAAACACTTTATCTACGACTACTATGAAAACTTTATATTTATGCTTTTAAGACCGTGGTAAAGAATAATTAGGTATACCGATTGGCCACGTTTTTCATTGACTACCCCGGTCAGAAGTTGTAATTAGTTCATATGTGTTATTAGGTGTATCTGTTGGTCACTAATTGTACAGATTCATTTTGTCACTTGCTGTCACTGAATAGTATTTTTGAAATTTAATTATTTGTGCGTTATATATTATTATAGAAATATATGTAAAATATAAAGAAAACGTAAGCTTAGATACATGTAAATATTGCTGTGAAATAATGAAAAACTGACAATGTAGATATAGGTTATATTAATTTTAGGAGAAATGAGGAAAAATCGATATGCTTTATAAACTGAATAATGAAGATGAATAGATGCACTACGAGACTGTGCATTATATTGTGAAATTATTTATTTATAACGAAGGTCTCCCTCGTAGAAAATGAAGGATTTTCAAACACGTTTTTTCATAAAATTTTCAATCTAAAGGTAAATTATGAAACATAGCTGCTTAGATTTTTTACCCCAGTCGGCCCTTGTTGCCAACGTAAAAATTCTAAATTTTATTAGTTCTTTTCATAATAAAATAAATTGAAGGTTTAATAATAAATAAATAATAATTTCATATTTTTAATAATTACTTATATCTTAATAATATAGTTTTTTAAATTCTAGTTTATGAAATGATATTTTTGCAATCGAGGATCACACAACATTTTTTAAAAATACTATGTTTCAATATTAGTTACAATGTAAAGAGAAAAATTTGATGCTGATGATCAATGTGACAATGTGACATTTTAATATTTTCTAAAATATAGTAATTTTTGCAAATCCTTTATCATCAAGTGAAATATTTCAGTAATTCTATTAAAATGATATCAGAAAGCTACGAAGACAAACTGCCTCCGGATTCTGTATCGTATTACAAGCAACGCCAAAAGTAAATTGTTTCTTCAACCAAAAAATTACACGATGTAATGATGAAAGAGTCTGTTGACAAAAAACAATCATTTCGTGTTGTCATGCAAATTTTAACTTTATGAGTTTTCTAAAGGGTGGGTTTATGCTCAAAAATTTAAGAATAAGGATTAAGAATAAGAATATTTTTAATTAAACCAAAGTGAAACGTGATTATATTTATTAATCTGGTGTTGTTGCGTCTGTCAATAATAGACATTTATGTTTTTACTTCCTTGTACGAAGTAAGGAAGTATTGTAATCGCGAAAAATTTCGGTTCTCAGATTTTGACGGAAATATCCGTTTTGACCTTTTCTGAATCCATTATGACTAGTTTCGACGTGACGTCTGTACGTACGTACGTACGTACGTACGTACGTACGTACGTACGTACGTACGTACGGACGTATGTGTGTCGCATAACTCAAATACGGTTAGACGTAGAAAGTTGAAATTTTGTATTTAGGACTGTTATAGCATCTAGTTGTGCACCTCCTATTTTTGGTTTCAGTCTACAAACCGGAAGTAGTACTTTTTAAAAATATTTCGATAAATATTTAATTTTAGACAATTTTTTTTATTTTAAATGAAAGATTATGTGATTATTACCTACAATCGGTATTTTATAAATATTTTTGTATCTGCTATCATTTAAAAATAATTAAAGTATATATTTATAATTTATAGTATTTCGGTATCTTGTAGTCCATGATCGATTAACATTTGTTACTACGTAAAATTTAAATGATTATGACATGACAGTGACAATAGTAAAATATGCTTTATATCTTCTTCTGCAGTTTAAATCAAATGACTAAAATATATTTGTGAGTATTAGTATAATAAGTTAAAAGAATTTTTAATATTATTTTACATTTTAGTTATTAAGAAAAGTATGAACACACAAGGCGTACAAGGAAGTCATGTGGTGTCCACGTCAGATTTTTTATTTTTATTTGTGATTCATTTTGAAAATAAAATTTATTCAAATAAAACGCCCGTAAGAAAATTATCGTAATAGTTCCTATAAAATATCTTACAACAAACAAATATATTTATATTTATAGAAATATAACACTTTTTATATTTAATTATTTCCTGTACTGAAACATATTGGCATAGTATTTAGTCTCACATGTGAGCTGTAAGTCCTAGCAAATTATTGTAATTAAGTTCGTGATTTGAATTTTACTTAACTTGTAACAAGATTTTGTGCAGCAAAAATCTAATTACGATTACGACGACCGACGGTGAAGCTACGATCGGTGATTGACTCTGAGATGAGAACTCTAATCCTAGTGTTTGCATACTAAGAGAATAGTTATAATATTGATTATAATCATATTATAAGCCAATACAACTTACCATGATGTCATAAATGGATTCACTAATAATTTATTAAAGTAATTAAAATACAAGATGAGATAACAGTAGCTGGTAAATTTATTGAAGACAGCGAAATATTACTGCGACAAAATTCTACGCTATACTGCATCGAATCTACCTATTTTTAAGTTTACTAAATCTGAATGCATTTACTACAAAATGATGATAATGTGTAAGTTATAGACATAGTATCTTAAACGGCTCGTCTATACGTTTTTTCCGAATTCCTAGAATATTCTTGATTTTAATTTTTCTTCTATTCTACTCTCTTCCCCATTTCTACAGCTGCCCGAAACCAGCCCGAAACTCGTACTTTGCCGCATCCTAGCTATGCAATGTCATTTTGAAATTGAAAAATACTGAAAAAGTGTTTTTGTTGCGAGTAAACTGTCAGTTTATTATTGACTTCAAGATAATATTTTTTAAACATTTCCCTAATAGAGAAAGAATGGATCTACAGATGTGGGTTTTTCAAATTTTAAAAATAAATTTCTATCATGAGATATACCCGTGTAAAGTTTGATAAATTGGAGATTTTTATGCATTTTTCGGAATTTTTATAATCATGTACAATTTTACTGTTAATTTATCCATTTAAGTATAATCTTTGTTGGAGTGAAATTTAACCATTCTTGTACTGGCCACAAAACATTCGCTACGTTCTCGGCTACGTTAGTATATTTTATGCTGGATTTTAGGAAGTAGACAGGCCTCTTAAGTTTGTGATAAACTAATGGATATTTATAATAAATAATGTAAATTTAACGATGCATTTTCTTTACATTGGAAGTTTACAACACAAGAAGCAAGCAAGAGTAGTAATTATTTGTTAATAATTGCCATATAGAATTTGAGCAGAATATTATTCTTCTACGATTTTGTATTTAATTATATTAGGTAAATCTCAGTGCTGAAAAACATTAAGTATAGTTGAAGACTATTATTTTTTTAAATGCTGTAAGTAGGTTATTTTTTCCTACAAGAAGTTATATTTGTCAAAAAATGTAATATTTTTCTTAGGTATGGAAGGCGTAAGGATCGTAATGGTTCAAAATAGTCAGTTAGACGGACGTTTCGACTGCTAAGCGAGTCATCATCAGCTTTTATGTATCTTTTCATTACATGTTTGAAAAATTGACAATAATTTTATCAAGCCAAGATGTCGTAGGGGTAACATCCACCCCAACTAAATATGGAAAAATATTGTACATTATTATCAATTTTTCAAACAAGTAATGAAAAGGTACATAAAGCTGATGTTATGTCTAACTGACTATTTTGAATCATTACGATCCCTACGCCTTCCACATACCTAAGAAAAGTTAAAAGTAATCTAACCTCCAAATTCATAAAAAATGTAATAGTTAAATAGTCACAGGCGGAAGGTCCTTCCTGTAATTTGAAGCTTAACAAAGTAGAAAAGTTTACTTCTATCAGTGAGTTTTTAATAACAGAAATGCGGTCGGAACTGTACGATTTTTTGGCAAAAGTTTTTCCTCTGCATTTTCATCCACACTTGTTCAAATAACACATGTGTATCGCGGTTATACGACATAGCAGTATCCCTGGATTAAAGCGACACGACTATATAACACAGTACGGAGGAAAAGGACTACACAGTACACACACACTATGCTGTGTGTGCGCTGTGGCGCTGTATACAGCATACACGAAAGACTTCTGCCATTTCTTTGACCCAAATAAAAGAAAAACTTGTATATTTTAACATTTACATAAACATTTATCTCATGTTTATTTTACTGTTCACAAACAATTTTCATGTTTTATTAAATAGAGTGCATGAAGTTATACACACTTATCTAGGTACTACATTTTATAAACAGTATGCGAGTGGGTATGAATAAAAATAAGTACATGAACAGCTGCAAATTAATGAAATATGTTCCTAATCTAAGCATAGTTTACTAGTTTTGGTTTTTTAAATAAAAAATTAGGTCCCTGCAACATTGTTAAAAGTATTATAATTAGTTCTAACAGCTTGCCTACACGACGGTGAAACGTGATACACTTTTTCAGTGTATTACCCTTGAATAAATATTTACTACAAGAACGGCAAGAAGGGATGGTTTATAATGGATGTAATCGGTTACTTCTTCTGTATTCTGTAAGATGTGTGACGTGAATGAGAAGTGTGTGGTTCATAATCGTTTCAGTAATCTGCTAACTTGACGACATAACCTTTCTTATAACTGTCGGAAATAGATCCGATTGTTACATAGTTGGATCTGTAATGTTTATAATAAATAATAAATATTGCAGCGATATATAAAATACTCATCATAATGTAAACAAAGATCAACAAAGAACAAATAAGACTTGCTTGCTATTTGTTGGGAAAGAGTGAAGTATGTAACTGTGTGGCTTTATAGTATGGCTGACTTCAGTAAAATTGTATTTGAATAAAATTATATGTTTGGTACTACATGAAGAGTTTAAAAGTTAGATACTGAACTATTTTTGGATATCATATTGTTACAGATAAACATTAATTAATTCCACATTTTTGAGAGTATTAAACCATGACTAAATAAAAATAATTTACACGTAAAATGGTAGAATGACTGGGCTAATGAAGCATACCTGGTAGGTACTAGTACTATTTCTCGCATAGCATAATCAAAATAAATATTTTAGTTTAGTTGTAGATACTGGTAATTACGCTAAATTAGAGGTGGAGCTAATGTATATTATTTATTTCTAAATTAATGATAGCTATGTTCTTAGGGGACCTCTGTATTTGCAATCTTAATTTAATAATAAGTTATTTATTTTAAAATGTTTAAAAAAGAACTGAAAAGCTCTGGTTATCCTTTTTAATACAAATTTATGACTTGCGCAGGTGTTATTAATTCCACGAGGCCACTGTAAATGATACTTAAATAATAATTAATTAAGATTAAGTATAAAAAGAGCGCGCTCAAATTATATAATTTTGCCCTATTCATTCTAAAAATAAACAAGACTAACAGCAAAAAATATAGTGAATTGTTATAGTGCGTACATAGTTAAAATCTGTTTTTATAACTAGCCTATAGGTACTCTGCAATAACCAAAATTTGCACACAATTATTATGGTACTGGTCTACTGTTACTAAATTGAAAATTAAAACTAAATGGGACCAGTTTACTTTCCAGCTGAATATTCCTTTATCTATGATGACCATTTGATATTTTTAATGAATACAAATTTCAGAGGTAACGCAGAATTTAAAAATCTGACGTGGACACCACATGACTTCCTTGTACGCCTATTAAACTGTTCATACTTTTCTTAATAACTAAAATGTAGAATAATATTAAAAAATCTGACGTGGCCACCACAAGACCTCCCGCCATACCTACTTTATTCTTTTAACTTATTATACAAATATATTAATATTAATATAAGTAGGTACTACTACTACTGCTACTATACTCACAAATATATTTTAGTCATTTTATTTAAACTGCAGAAGAAGATATAAAGCATATTTTACTATTGTCACTGTCATGTCATAATCATTTAAATTTTACGTAGTAACGGTAGTAACAAATGTTAATCGATCATGGACTACAAGATACCGAAATACTAAATTATAAATATACTTTAATAATTATTCTTAAATGATACCAGATACAAAAATATTTATAAAATACCGATAGTAGGTAATAATCACATAATCTTTCATTTAAAATAAAAAAAATTGTCTTAAATTAAATATTTATCGAAATATTTGAAAAAAGTACTACTTCCGGTTTGTAGATTGAAAACTAGATGCTATAACTGTCCTAAATACAAAATTTCAACTTTCTACGTCTAACCGTATTTGAGTTATGCGACACACATACGTACGTCCGTACGTACAGACGTCACGACGAAACTAGTCATAATGGATTCAGAAAAGGTCAAAACGGATATTTCCATCAAAATCTGAGAACCGAAATTTTTCGCGATTACAATACTTCCTTATTACTCCGTACAAGGAAGTAAAAATCGTATTCGTGGCCGGTCTCATCATATTTTATATAATGAAGCATTTTGTTGACTTGAAAACAATCTCCTCGTTTTGGTGTCATTGAGAAGGAAATAATTTGTTAGAATTTTCTATTAAACACTTGTCTGACTACTATAAATCATGATAAGTTCTTTGTGCATGTCTCACTGCCATCGACTGCGTCAAAAAGAAACAAATGAGGTGATCGCTCAACCTTTAACTTACAATGTGCTCGCACGTTCGTCTGCTTGTAATGTCAAACTCACTGAAGGCTTCGGCTCTCTAAAGAATACTAAACACACTTAGTAGGTTTCTAGAGTAAAAATAAAAATGTGTACCTAATTTGCATCTTTTCAATCTAGTCTGTAATGCTATGAAATTCAAATTAATTCCTTTTTCAATATTCATAAAGCAATGTGATTATCCCATCTCGAAATAATTTTTAGGTTAAAAATCTTAATGGTGCTATACACATTTCGTAGACTAGTAATAATAGAAACGAAAGCGAATTCACATGTTTTCAGATATTAAAATTGATATTTGAAATTGATAAAACCCAAGTGAAGTGGTTGGAATTATGTTGGATGAGAAAATAGTCTTACTCCACGTTTATAAAATTTTTTATTAAATAGTACGACCGGTTTCGAGTGTTAAAACACTCATCATCAGGTACCGGTGACTAGAAGTAGATACAACAAAAATTTAAATTACACACTTAGAAAAATAAATATAGCGTAGAATTGATACTTACAATAAACAAAAGTACAGGTCTAGAAGTTATAGATAAAGTTGAATACAAACAAAATATACTTGTTTTTCATATCTTCAATTTTGATTCAAATCTAGCAAGTGAACATAGCAGGCCACATGCGACAGTATTCTGTGACAACAAGTGTCTGTCAAAGTTTTTAAAGAACAAACAAAATCTAGCGGGTTTCTGATTGGTCCAAAATTATTCTGATGAGTGGGGATATATCTCTGTTCACGTGTTCATTTAGAATCTCTTCTTCTTTTATTTTTAAAATTTCTAAATTCTCTAGAGTGTTCAAAATATGACCTTTTGATTTGACATGTAAACATTTTAGACAATCATTCCTGTCAAAATCATGACCTGTTTCAAGTATGTGTTCAGCGAAACTAGAATAATTTTTGGTATTGTTTTGTTTTAAACAATCTATGTGTTCTTTAAATCTAGTTTTAAACGACCGTCCAGTTTGTCCAACGTATGCTTTCCCACAACTACAAGTTATTTTATAAACACCACATTTATCTAAAATATTTACTTGATCTACTTTTTTGCAGATTTCTTTCTTTAGGTTGGTGAGAGACTGAAAAACTAGGTTGAAGTTACAATTATGTTTTTCAAAAATATTTTTGATAACTCAATCACCTCTGAAAAGTTTTACATTCCACTACCCTTCATCGGGGACTTAAGTTATAAAATCAAAAATATTTTCTACGCTATATTTATTTTTGTAAGTGTGTAATTTAAATTTTTGTTGTATCTACTTCTAGTCACCGGTACCTGATGATGAGTGTTTTAACACTCGAAACCGGTCGTACTATTTAATAAAAAAATTTTATAAACGTGGAGTAAGACTATTTTCTCATCCAACATAATTAAAATTGATGTTGAAAGTAGGCTTTTGAAACATTGAATAGTGAAAATAATTTCCACTCATTTTGTGCACTGAGTGCGAATTTTTCAAAAAGTACATTTTTCATGCCTAAAACACTTTATTTGTTGTAATCTCTGTAATCAGTATTCAAATGGATCATTTTCACTTAATTTGAGACATAGGTAAATCATTTTGCTGAACTATAGAAATTGTGCAGTTACTGGAAGGTCAAATCTTTCAGGATATTTTTGACTTCAGACAAAAGTTTAGATTCACAATTGCCGTAAAATATCCGAATAAACTCACTAGCACTATCACTACAATATTCTGCATGAAATTTCATTATTTTTATAATAAATCACACCATGAATGCAAAATTACAAAATTCAGCTGTCAGTTTTTAAATATTGTTATTGTTTTCAGCTCTGACAGCAATCCTACCTGTTTTGTTTTTCTTAAATTTGTTAATAATTTATTTCCAATTATTTTAATTAATTCTAAATATTTCCCACTTTCGTAAAAAAAATAGTACCTATGTAACAAACTGTCATACTAGTTTTTCAATGAAGCCCTTTCCACACTTGTATTACAATATACTATTCTGCAACTGCGCAATTAAATTAATTTTTTGTAAAACTAGGTACCTCGTTTGCTCGAAACTATATACAGGCTGGTTTGGTTTCCAGTGTCCAGCTGATATTTCGTAGGTACTTATACTACAAACAATAGACAAAAAAAATTCATATGAACCTATTGGGTATTATACGTATTATCAAAAACTCATGTAATTAATGTTTGCTGGCATTAAGAAAAGCTATGCATTTTTTATGTAACTACATTGTCACTAGTTACATTATTCCGAAGAAGTAGGTAGACCTATCTAAAGAGCTTATCTACCATCTACGTTACATTCGAGTTCTTAGAACGCAGCAAAGCCCACAGTAAATTATACTCTTGTGTTTGAGGATTAACCTAAAATTTGCAAGCTTCTTCTGCGACATGTAGATTACTTTCTAGCGTGCAAATTAGTTCATTTTACATTTCGTATTTTTCCAGCGCAATTTAGTAAAATTATTAGATAAAATCGAATTTAATTGACATGCAATTCCCATTCGCTACATGCATGGTAGTACTAGGTGCCTATTAAAATCACAACTTGCCCCCTCATCTGGATATTTTCTTTTTTTTCAATTATTTCAATATTCATTACATGTGTCAGAATATAAATCTAAAATTTGTAATTAGTGAGCTATGTATTGTATTTTTCTTGTGCTCATAGTTTGCTTTAAGCCCTGTTCGCACGGCGATCTTTGGAGATTCTACGGAGAGTCAAAATCCTGGCAAAGAAGAAGTTTTTTTTTTTTTTGAAGCAATCAATAAATTATAAATTCTTCTTTTCCAAGACTCATTGAAAATTCAATTTAGCGACACCGCAATATAACAAATAATTCTCACTAGAAAGAAAAAAACTTCTTCTTTGCCAGGATTTTGACTCTCAGTAGAATCTCCAAAGATCGCCGTGCGAACAGGGCTTTATGCAGTGAGTAACGTAGTAGGTACACTAGTATACAAAATAAGCTCCGTCCGTCCGCGCGCAACTGCGGTGAGGCGAGAGGTCGTAAGTTAGATAGGAAACCATAAAACATTGTAGCAGGGCTAATTTATTGTATTATATCAATAATTATTGTTTTTGTAAGTTGAAATATTTTTGTAAAAGCTCTACGGTTTTTCCCACGTGTTTTTCCGACTTCTAAGAAGACCATCTGTTTTTGGTGTTAAAATATATCAGTTCTAAAATGTACCTACGAGTTTTGGCATTTCGGCAGATGTCAAAATGTAAGATACGGAAACCGTTTTGTTCAATGAAAAGTATTTCAACTTCATTTGGAAATGTTTGAGATTCACTGTAGCAACGGTCAGTAACTATTTTTAGAATTAAGGGATGGCTTTGACCATAGAGTTTTGTAGCATTATTCGTTTTGTAAAATAGATAGTTTTAAGATCTCGAAAGAGAAAGACGCTTTTAAATATTGAGAATAATTTGTCTTGTTGTAATCGTTGTTTATTTGTGCTCAAGTGAATCTCAATACTCTCCGTTTTTATTTGTTTATTTGTGAATGTGAAATTACGTATTTTGAGTAAGTTAATATTTTATGTTTTATGTGTGTTTTGTTATCTGTGTGTTTTCCGTAATTTATAGCAATATATTAGTTGCTAGTTAATCTTATTCTAAAATTCATCACGATCTTTTGTTTAGTGTTTTATCCATCTAATTAATTAGTTAACAAATTAATTAGTGGTTTTCCTAAACGTTTAAGACAAATGTCGAAAGTATCGTTTTATTAAATTCAAGTATTTTATTTAAATATTAGTTTACATTTTTATTAATATAGTTAATCGTTAATTACCGCTGTGTGTGTTTTATTATTATATATTCCTTTCATTCTCATTTATAAAGCATCACCCAAGTGTTATAATACCGTTTGGCTTACGATATCGTGGAGGTTGTTCGATAATAAGTAATCCTGATTTAGCGTTACGATTTATCGAGCAAAGATCTAAAATATTAAAAACGTTAGATCCCCCCTCCCACAACATAAAAGTCTGGCGATTTGCGAATCTTTATCTATATAAATTACCACAATTGTCTTAATAATAATAATAATAATAATAATAATAATAAGCTTTATTACTTAACAGGCAAGGAGCCCAAAACAAGTAAATGTACAGAAAATACATATTATAAAAAAAACAATATTGTTACAAAGTTACCTTTGAAGAAAGATATCAAAATTATGGCATAAAAGATTGTAATTTGAACACATAACAGATATTGGTGATTTACAAAGTATATTGGTATATACGATGCAACTGTAGATAAAAAGTGGCGTTTGAACGAGATTCAGATCTAGGAACGTGAAAAGGAAGTTTAGACAATAAATATGGTGAATCGATCTTGTTCCAAATCAAGATTAACAGTATAAAGACAATATCAAAGTAAATAGGTTTATCCAACACCTCTTAATCATAATCATAACTATGGTGATTTTAAACAAGCAAAGTAAAAAATTACCCACAAGTGGCTTTGATCAAAATTATACCCACTTGTGGGTAAATTGTTACTTTGCTTGTTGGAAGTCACCATAGAAACGATGTTTTAGGTTGAAACTTAATATTTTTTAAATATTTAAGCAGTTATTAAGAGGTGTTCGATAAAACGTTATGACTTCACACGTGGGCAAAAAGGAATGACCCGCACTCGAGAAAATTATCTATTTCCCTCGTGGGTAATTCCTTACTTTTTCCACTTGTAAAGTAAATAACTATTGTTTGTTAATAAGTATTGTAAAACGCATAACTTTGTAGTAAATTAGTTACTGTTTTGTATTCTAAAATTATTTCATTTTACTAAACGAAATGGAAATTAGAAATTATTTCACAAAACAAAAAATTGATACAAACGTTGATAAAAATAATTTTTTTCTTTTTTTCTCTTTTTAATAAATTTTGCCCCCTCCTTGCAAAAATTCCTGCGGACGCCCATGACACAGATATTAAGGTGAATCGGGTGAATCATTCGAGTTGAAGTAATCTGCCGAAGAGCATGATTTCAGTTCTTCCAATCAAATGTGTAAATATTCAAAAAGAAGGTAAGTTTAGCACAAAAAATTTGGAGGTTTGTTGAGAAGGGTCGTGAGGTCTATGGGCTTAATGTTTTATTACTAAAGATATAAACCTAAAATATATTCAGTTTCAGCACTAAAATGAGTATCAGGATTACTTTTGTGGGGCGTAAATATTGCAGACTTAGGCTAGGCGCGCACTTGCGATTTTCGGTCGCTGCGATCGAAAAATCGTATTCGCAAGAAAATGTACACGCACTTGCGATTAAACAATTGCAACTCAATTTTAAAATTTATTTTCATGAAACATGTTGTGTTGTTGCGTTTAAAAAATAACAAATACGTTAACAATATATTGAGTACAGTCCATCAATAGCCAAAGACTTTTTAAAGGGAAATTTTATAACCTTCATTTAGATTTCATAAATTACACCAATATATTTGTTCAATTCTACAGAATGAATATTAAGAGCTCTGGTGAATTATATCAAATAATTGCACCTAGAAATTCAAATAGACGTAAAAATATATTCAAATCGGTCGGTTTTTCACCAAATATAGAATGCGACAAAACAGCAGCAGAAGCAAGTGTGCGTAGATTCATTCCTTTCTTTGTAACTCATTATAAATCGCGACAATCGTGTCGCTAGAAAAATAGGACTGGTTGCATCTTTTTAATCGCTGCTATTATTTAGAAAATCGCATGTGCGCGCCTAGCCGTAGGGATTTATTAATAGAAATGGACGAATGAACTTATAATATTTTATTCTATTTATTTTGATGGTAAGCAATCTACAGGATTAATTCCCAATTATTATGGATTATAGTGGAATCCAACCACTCGGACCCAGTGGTGTTATAGTCGGTTGTGCTGGGAATCGAACTGAGTACCGCTAGAATGTTAGGCGAACCACTTACCGCTGAGCTAACCACTGACCGTACAATATAATAATGCATTCAATGTTTAAACAACAAAGTAAATCTTACTGAATTATTTACTCAGGTTTAGTTCTGTATTTAATTTATTATATCGATCGACATTTCTGTAGCAGTATGTTCCCTTTCTTCAGATAACAAGTGAAATTAATTTACAGAAAACGACTATCAATAATTATTTTACAAAAAATTATGCAATAACCTCAAAACCCTTCAAATTTCACTTAGGTATTCTTTTTGTATTCAATAAAAAAATTCGATGCACTAGGTAGGTACTGCACATTTCCAAAGAGTGTAGCCTGAAAAATTGAAAAAACTAATTTGCATTACCGTTTAAACTATTATTGTCGGATCAAATATATAACAACAAAAATAATGTCTGTGAAAACTCAAGAAACCATTATGTCCATGCAACAAATCATGAAACTCATTCATAAAACCATAATAAAGTAAGTCTTACGGGCTGGACTGGAACAGCTGGAATATTGTCAAATAAGTGGCAGACTCGACCTTTTCCGCACTGAAGCCTAAGGAACAATCAGAAAACAGAATTTTGAAGTAATGTAATAAAATGGCCGAATATATTTTTATGGCAGCCTAAACATTAATAGCCCAGTGGCTGGGGGTTTGTAAACAATAGTTATTTGTTTAACTAGACAAAAAAAATTAGATTTGCTGCCGCGGCTAGAGAGACGAGGCGCAGCCGAGGCTATGAATCTAGCTTAGGCAGCAAATCTGTATTTTCTGCCATATTAAACACTTTCTTTTTTCGGCGATTGTTATTAATATTAATTTAGTGATTATTTTAAATATATTGATAGGTATCGTAATAAAATTATGTTGCTATGCGTATGTTTCAGTTGCTATGAAAAACAAAATAGGTTAGGTACACTCTAAAAAATATAGTGTTAAATTTAACACTAAACTAACCAAAAATAGTGTACCATCGAGGACAGAATATTTAGTGTTAACTTTTACTTTTCCAAGAATGGTTAATTTTAGTGTACTTTAACGAAAGCACAAACGGTTAAAAGTTACACGTTGAGAGTGTAAAAATTTTAGTGTAAAATATTAGTGTTACTATATAGTGTTAAAATAGGGTAAAATAAAAAGTAGGATTTGATGCAAAATATATTATAAATTTAATATTACATCCAGATTAAGTATACATTATGTTAGGTACCTACAATATACAGTAGACATATTATGTATAGTTTATAGAAATATGTATAATAATTGAAATACGTAATAGGATTGAAATAAGGTTATGATCGCTTTTGCTGGATTACATTGCTTCACACATGGGATCGGTGTTGTATTATCGATGACTCGTCGATGACAAGAAAATATTTTGTTAGGTATAGCTCCGGGAATCGATCCTTCTGCGATTAGAAATGGTTGACTGGTTGTTTTTTTAGTATATCCTTTTCTAATTTGATAAATTATTCTGTAAAATATGTATTAAAAATAAATAAATTAATTAAATAACATGAATTTTCTAACTTACTAGTTTAAAAAGAATTATTTTTCCGGCTTTTCCCAATAGATTCTTTAGGTATTTTGAATCTTCGTGTTGTAGCTGGTAACATCTCAACTGAAGCAAACATGGGCGCGGGTAAAATGGTCACATCCACATTAAAATATCTTCACGTGCAGTCACAATGATTAGATTTATGCACCATTCCAAAATATGAAAGTATAGTAAAAAGATCAAACACTAAAACCAAATGAAACGTATAAAAACTAAACACAAACAACACAATATACTAACCCACGCCACTACGTCTGATCTGTATACCAACTCTGTACATGAACAACGTGACCAGAACTTTGAAGGGTATTTTTACACTGAACGTGTTACTCTAATGTTTTATAACGGTAATATTACACTATCTTCAGAAATATCACACTGAAATAATTACTTTCGCACTATTATTGTGAAAAGTTCCATATCTAGTGTAAAATATTACACTAATTCTTAGTGTACTTTTACCACATGCGTAGTGTAAAATGTAGTGTTGTTTTAACGAGTTTTTAGTGTAAAAATTTACACTAAATTTTTAACCAAAGGCACAAGTTTAATTTACACGCATGCATTTTTTAGAGTGTATATTGATGAATTTTATAAATGTCAAATTTGTTGATTCACCATAGTAACAATTACTTTTGCTGCCTAGGCTTTTTTTACTATTTTTGCTGCCTAGGCAGCAAAAGTGACACTTTGCCGACTGTCAGTTGTCAAAAAGCACTTTTATTGTCAATCGCCGAAAAAATACTTTTTCTCTGAGTTAAACATTAAATTTCCTCAAATTTTTAATCATGCATCTTATAGAAAAATGTCTGGAGAATCTAATGCCGGAAACCGGAAGTCGATAGCTTTATCCAGTCAGAAATTAGAGTTGATTCAAAACAGTAAACAAAAAAACTACAATTTCACTGCTTCCCTCCGAAACAAATCATTAAATTTCGGATTTAATTAAGGTCCTTAAATATTTAAAAAATAATATGAGGAATCTAATTCAGGAAACCAGAAAGCGATATCTTTGTCCAGTCAGAAACTAGAGTTGATTAAAAACAATAAACAATAAACTTGGTCCGTTCTGGCTTCAAGCGCTTGAGTAATGATTAAGGTAAAACTTTGAAAGAGTTGTAACCATAATTTTCTATAAAAATGTAAAGTGTGGGTACTCATTTTACTCAGAATTTCAAGCTCTACAACATTTTTAAGACAGCGTTTTTATTACATTCGTTGTTTTAAAAATATTATTTACTAAAAAGAACGAGCTTTCTTACTACAAATATGTACGCAGAGGCGAAAGCTCACCTAGCAGGAGGGGGAATACTTAGTATGTTTATTCCAGACCTGACGGGATTAAAACAATTTCCAGCTTTCCCCTAATTACTTCCGTAATAATTCTTGTTTGGCGATTTTCAGAGGTTCATTTTGCATGGTTAACTTTTATCCTTCCATGAAAATTACGGTGGAATCTTAGACTAATTAGAGGCGGAGATTAAATTTTAAAATTGTGCTAGTGGACGCAAATAATATAAGATAGTTTTCGTAAATCAATAACAAAATCGGAGCATTAGAAGTGGTAGGTAGGTCTTTTTTTGGCTGACTAACATCTACTTTATTTTTTCTGAGCAACACCGGATACCTCAGTTAGTATAAAATAAAAAAGAAAACAAGAATTGCATTTTGTTTCACTGTTTTCTCAAGATTCAAGAACAAAAATATAAACGTTTGTGCTATTGTTCTATTTCTTTATTTTTCTTTAGTACTCGTATTTATTGAACAAAATCACGCAGACTTTTTGTGTTGAAAGTTGAAACATACACAAATAAATAATGTGTACCTAGTAATCCTTTGTTAACATTATATCAATTAGGTGTATCAACTGCTAGGCTACTAATTTTTATTAGTTTTTTAAAACTTTGTAGCATTATCTATATACCTCTCGCCTCATATTCAATAAGAGAGGTATAATTGTAGGTAATGGGTCAAAATTTTCGAGTATTAATTTTTGGTACACAAGCACGTTTCAGGGTCTCTAGAATACGAATTTACTATTTTCACGATTATGTCTGTGTGTGTGTGTGCGTATGGACATATGAATTATGTGACGATTTTTCGTCCACGACCACGATAACTTAATAAGTATCAAACCTGTAATTGTAATAACCAAATAAGATAAGATTTTGGTAGAAATCCGCAAACCGAAAATAGTACTTTTTGAAACTTGATTTCCTTAAATAAATTGGTACATTATTTATTTATGACAATTTTTGCAATTAAAAATAAAAGAAAATATAATTATCTATGGGTAGAGTTAATTTTGAATACAATTTGCTGAATCTGGTAGTATTGAACAATAAAATAAAGTACAATTAATATTCAACTTTTTTGAAATTCCCGTATCTTGTTGTCCATGAACATATGAAATTTGTTTCTACACAAAATTCGAATTATTATGACAGTGACAGTACAGCTGACATCTTTTGCTTGCATCATAGACAAGGCTTGCATCTTGATTTACATTATCGTTTACATATTACATGAACATGAAACTATTAAAATGTAAGTAAAACTATTTATTAGATTAGTAGAATATGCAGATTTAGGCGAGAGGTTGTGTGCTGCCACATCAGATTTGTTTTATAGGTAGTGTAATTTCCGAATAGCCTTTTTCATTTCTAGTAGCGAAACAAAAAAGTATTATCACAAAATGAAGACAACAAGACAAGTATTTCATTGAATAAAATAAACTGACAAAAATTAAAATTGGAGCCACAAAATATAGAATCGATGTAAAAATACCGTATGTTTAAATAATACTCGTATATCAACAATTATACTACAGTAAAATTTAATATTAGGTACACCACAGGGGAAATTCTTCTTAGCCGCATATTGTTTAATAATAATAATTAAAATTAATCAGTTTCAAAATGTTTTATACAAATTATATGCAATTTTGTTATTTAAATTCTAAACTGTCATTTCAATTTGCAAGCAACTCAAAGCCAGTTTCAGCAGAAAATTGTTTATGGACACCATAATGTACGAATCGATTAAGCGATTAGGCACATCCTTTACGTAGGCGAGGATAATGGTTAACTATTAAGCTGTTTACAAGCTTTATGGATCCACAAGAGTTAGGGAGGCAGTCAGGCTTATTTTAAACTGATTAAAGTATCCCATGCATGTAAAGTGTAAAAATACCGTATTTAAGCATTCAAGGTAAATATCATAAATTATAAATTGTTCCACCAAATGAAAACTAGACGATTGAATGCTCTCAGGTTCAACTCTTGGTGATTAATCTGTACTTTGTCTTATTTAAGAGGACCGTCTACCACCTAAAATCCAGCATAAAATGTACTAACGTAGCGAGTGTTTTGTGGCCAGTACAAGAATGGTAAAATTTTATTTCAGCAAGGATTTAATAGAGAAAGAATGGATCTACAGATGTGCCTTTTTAAAATTTTGATTAAAAAATTGTACATACATAAATATAAAAATGCCGAAAAATTCAATTTTTTTTCTATTTTATGCAAATTTTACACGGTTATATCTTATGATAGAAATTAATTTTTAAAATTTTAAAAGGCACATTTCTAGATCCATTCTTTTTCTATTAAATGTTTATAAAAACATTCTCCTGAAATCAATAATAATCTGATAGTTTACTCGCAACGAAAACACTTTTACAGTATTTTTCAACTTAAAAATGACATTGCATTGCTAGGATGAGGCAAACTACGAGTTTTGGGGTGGTTTCAGGCAGACGTAGTAGTGGAGAAAAGAGTGGAATAGAAAAAAAAAGTAAAATCGAGAGTATTCTAGGAATTCGGCAAAAACGAACCGCTTAATTTAACTATATTTTTTAACGCTAATGTAATACTTTTTTAATTGCACATTACATGATTAAGTTTAGTAATAGTTTTTACTGCAAGTTTGAACTTATTTTGAAATATTGAAAATTCACAAATAATATGAAACATTCATTTTAAATGTGACATTTACTGGCGGCATCTCTTAGCAGTTGTTCCAAGACTAATTGGCAGAAGACAAATTTAGTGCAAATGTCATAGACTATTTCCCTCATAAAATTTAAGCCAATCAGAAGTCTGACATTTCTGAATGTCGTCCAATCAACGTAGAATTACACGATAATTTTGCATTAGTGCAAATTATCGATAATTCGCACTAGTTGTAAATTACCAATAATTTAAAGGATAGGTTTAAATGTGATTCTCGCTTGCTGTCAAAGGAAGTTTTTAAATTTTGCTTTATTTTTCATGAGAGAAACAACGTTTGGCTAAATTTTAATCGGAAAATAGTCCTTCGAATATCCCTCGTGCATGTAATTGTCCCGCATTAGAGAAAATTATCGACAATTTGACATGCACTTGGGATATTATATATGAAAATACGATATTTGAAGTAAATTGTTATGTCGGCCAAAAATATAATACATAATGTGTGCGTTAGGTATTTGTACATCGCTCGGTTTTATTAAAGCACTCTGCTTCGCGTCGTAAATAACTAATGAGTGTTCTACCAATGCACAGCGCTGTGACAGTTGTTTCTTCTGCGAATTTCTCCTTCAGTCTTTATAAGGTACCTATTTGATAGATGATGTTGGACATTATCATTATACGGTTGTCAATTTTGAGAAGAACCTTACCAATGTTATTAAGTTTTATTGACTTCCATGTGTTGTTGAATTTTCTCGTTAGCTGTTTTGCTCGTATGTAAGGTATAGTGTAGTAGGTATATGTGTTATGTGTTGTTTTTAGGGTTAATGTTCTATTGTTTACATTATATTTATTAGAATTTAATATTTTTCTGGTTAGCGAAGTTGGGCAACTGTTTTTAATGTGTTAAATTTCTTTTTTACTTCATCTTTGTATAGCAATCACTAATAAGTTATTATATTTATTAACTACGGTTTGTCGAAATCTAATAAAGAACCATATCTGAATTTATTATTAATATCAGGTTTATGTAGGTATGAAAATTTCCATTAAGTTTATGTTTCATTTGATTAAAATCAATAAATAGTAGTTTAATAAAAAAAAATCAGCTGTGGCCACCGCAGTACTTCTCCGACTATAAGTTTTAATAAACTTGCTTTCGTAAAGGCTTTAATTTAATGTCATTTTTACTAAACATTATCTCCCCGAGAGCTTTAAATTGACACCAAACTCGGTATAATTTGAATATATAATGTATATAAAAAAAAATTGACGAATTATTTTCCCGAGAGCTTTAAGTTGATACCACACCCGATTGTATTTTAATGAAAATAAATAAGATGTGTTTATAAAGTTTAAAATAATAATAAAATCATAGAGTTCTTTCCAGCATCAGTATTTAGTAGGTACTAGAATAAGTAATTGCAACACCGAAACCGAGAAAATTTATTGAATTACTTAATTAAATTTTTTTAAACCTATTCAATTATTTTAGATTGTTTTTATGGATAGTATTTTAAATAAGCGAAATGAAACAATTCGTGTTAAGCGGTTTTAAATTATTTCTATCATTAATCCTCCTTCGTAGAATGAATGCCCTCCCTTATCGTGAGCTCCTCGCGCAACTTGTAAACACTTTTTGTAAAGACTAATTGGAAAGTTCCAGTTCATTATTCAAATTATTTCTTAATTTAATTGTCATACAAACAATGTCCTTTTTAAATAGAACTTTATTAAAAGGATTTGAACATATTTAATTAATTATGTCACAAACAAGTTGCTTGTTTCTTATAATTTAATTAAGTAAAAACTTACGCTAAATAAATTCTACTGCATTCATTATTCTTGCAATGTATATTTTTCTTGTGTAGAAACTTAAATTGCAAATTAACCTGTGTAATATTAAAAATAACATAAATTAATCCTGTAAAACTATTATATTGATTTCCAGTTTAAAAATTATTTATTATTATTATACCTTCTTAATGTTTTAAGAAAAATAAAGTTCTTCGGATTGGCAGAGTTCAGGGTTACTAAGTAAAAATTTACCGCATAATGTTCGGTAAAGAGCATCGAATTTTATTGCTTTAATAGGCCATTAAAAAATTGCTTTGTAATAAAAAGATAGCCTACAAAAACACTACTTTACCTAATTTATTGTTCAATGGAGTCTGAAATAAATAAAACAGATTAATTTTAAATGTGACATTTACTGGCGACATCTCAGAGCTACTTACTTGACAAAAGAAAATTTTAGTGGACATGTCAAATGCATCTCACTTAACCTTATAGAAAATACGATATTTAAATAAATAGGTACGTCGCCGCCGGTCAAAAATATAATACATAATGTGTGACGTATGAGTTAGGTATTTGTGCAACGCTCGGTTTTATTAAAGCACTCCGCTTCGCGTCGTACTTTAATATAGAACCTCGCGTTGTAAAACCGACCCTACCGCACTTATAATGTAAATAACTGTTACAAAATGTTGTGAGATTACGTTGTTGGTTCAGTTTGTTGTATTTAAACAGCTGTAAACAGAAATCGTGCATCAAAACAATGGCACTGACCACGCTATTTGCTTGCAATCCGAAGCAAATCTGATGGACGATTTGCAGTGTCGATTATGCGCATGCTTGCTGAATCAAAGTGAGCTTACATTAGGTGCGTTCAATGAAGCTAGCAAATATATCGAAGTTTCTTTAAGTACAAGTGAAAATTTGACAGTTTTCCTAGGAAATTATGTCAACAGTGCTAGCAAGAAATATACTGCTGCTGCTGCTTCTGCAGTGCTAGCGATTTTAATAAAGATAGGCAAGCCATGGTAACATTATCAAATTTACACTGTTGCACCAATCAGCATAAAGAAACTGCGATAGTTTTGCTAGCTTCATTGAACGCATGTACCTACTATGTTTGTTCAACACCTCTTAATAAAAGCATCATAACTATGGTGATTTTAAACAAGCAAAGTAAAAGATTGCCCACTAGTGGCTTTGATCAAAATTATACCCACTTGTGGGTAAATTGTTACTTTGCTTGTTGGAAGTCACCATAGAAACGATGTTTTAGGTTGAAGCTTAATATTTTTTAAATATTTAAGCAGTTATTAAGAAGTGTTGGATAAAACGTTATACTTCACACGTGGGCAAAAAGGAATGACCCACTCGAGAAAATTATCTCACTCAGCCTTCGGTCTCGTGAGTTAAGATTTCCCTCGTGGGTAATTCCATACTTTGCCCACTTGTAAAGTAAATAACTATTATCGTGAAGTTGAAGTAGTGAATAATCCATCAGATCTAACTTCATAATAGTTAATGTTGTTAGTTCATTTTTATTCTCTTGGATTTTCATTATGTAAAAACACGCAGTTTAACTTACATCTTTTTAGAATAATTCATATTTATGAGCATATAACACATTCACAGTTTTTAAAATACATTCCACTATAACTATCACCATGTTAGCTGACAGATTGACAACTACGAACTTAGCTGAAAGACGAAACCTAATAATTATAAAAACTGAGCCATCTATTGAATTGTTTTGAATTCAATAGATGGCTGTTTTCCTGATAATGGTCCATTCAAATAGAATGAGATGGAAGATTTGGCCATAAACGGATGTAAGCATCAAATTTTGAAATTCTTAGTTTCATGCATGAATTCAGTGATTGTATTTATTTGTATTTTCCATTCACCGATACAGTCATTAGTTGCAAATAATTTTTTTGATATAATAATTCATATTTGTATGTTCTATAAATTAAATTTGATGTTTAAATTTTTTTTCACGTAGAAATATGATGCGTATCGCTGCTGCTGCCACCAACAAAATAGAGATATACGCACCTGTCGACATGTAATTATGACGTTTTAGTATTAGCTCGAGAGAAATGTGATTTATATCAGTTTTAGAGCGAGATATAAATTTTGTACCCATGCTGGATACCGCTAGGATATTATGCTATGTAAATTTGGATGAAATACAAACCCCGAAGCATAAGGTAATTTGTATTGTTTACTCTGAATGCCAGCTTATTAATATGTTCAGATTGATTGCAAATATTGTCACATGGAGAATGAAGATTAGTAAGTATCAAACATAAACTACGACCGATGAGATGGTTGTTTTATTCGATTGATTAAATTTATCGATTCATATTCACAATTGTTTGTATATACGAGTATATGTAAAGCCGCGTACTGACTTGAGCACTTTTGCGCGCACGAACGGTTTGCGCGCAAGAATGCTAAAGTCAGTACGTAGGTTTTGTTTGTGCGCGCATAGTCTAAGCACGCACGAACGCTATCCGTCGCTTGTCGGTACATCAAAAGCCGCGTATTCATCTGAGTACGAACGGGAACGAGGCAAGGCGAGGCCGAACGATCATACATATGTGGACGTGTCACCGAGGCGCGGAAAACACCATTTGGCTGTGCGACGCACGGTCCGAGGCAGTTCGGATGCTATCCGATGGAAGTCGGTACTTCAAAGAGAAATTTCGTCAGATGTGGATTTGTTCGATTCAACTGCCTCGCCTCGCCTTACTTGCCTTCTGCCCTTCAGTCAAGTCTGTTCAGCGTCTACATGTATGCAATGGATTGGTGCCTCGTTCGTTGCCTCGCCAGACGTCGTACGATTGCATATTCTACAAACAAATTTACAAACGAGGCATCCGTTCGGCCTCGCCTTGCCTCGTTCCCGTTCGTGCTCAGATGAATACGCGGCTAAAGAATTTTTGCGCGTATGCTTGCTCAGTGTGGACGTGTATTTGCCAGCTAAGAGTTTACGCGCACGTACGTAGCAACTGACAGCAGAGGGAAAAGATTTAAGTTACAAGAAATTGCAATGGAGTGGTCAAATGGTATGGCTATACAGTTAATTGACGATTATGAAAAATTCCTAATATAATGGGATCCTAAATATTTAGATCCACTGTTTTCTTGAAATTTTAAGTCACATAATAAGTTGTTACCGCCATATTTTTCTCTGCTTTTATATAGTTGAGTAACCCACCATCGTTTTGATTTTTTCGTCTTTTTTTCTATTATGCAATGCATGGTGTTGCCGTCTCAGACATTTTTGGACGAATGGCTGGAGCACTAATTTGCGCGCACGTAAAGAATTTTTATTAAAAGCCATAAGTCTGTACGCGCAAACGTTCGTGCGCGCAAATCGTACATGCGCGCAAAAGTGCTCTAGTCAGTACGTAGGTTTTGTCTGTGCGCGCACAGTCCAAGCACGCACGAACGCTATCCGTCGCTTGTCGGTACATCAAAGAATTTTTGCGCGTATGCTTGCTCAGTGTGGACGTGTATTTGGTAGCTAAGAGTTTACGCGCACGTACGTAGCAACTGACAGCAGAGGGAAAAGATTTAAGTTACAAGAAATTGCAATGGATTGGTAAAATGGTATGGCTTTGCAGTTAATTGACGATTATGAAAAATTCCCAATATTATGGGATCCTAAATATTTAGATCCACTGTTTTCTTGAAATTTTAAGTCACATAATAAGTTGTTACCGCCATATTTTTCTCTGCTTTTATATAGTTGAGTAACCTACCATCGTTTTGATTTTTTCTTCTTTTTTTCTATTCTGCAATGCATGCTGTTGCCGTCTCAGACATTTTTGGACGAATGGCTGGAGCACTAATTTGCGCGCACGTAAAGAATTTTTATTAAAAGCCGTAAGTCTGTACGCGCAAACGTTCGTGCGCGCAAATCGTACGTGCGCGCAAAAGTGCTCAAGTCAGTACGCGGCTTAACAGAAATAAGTGCTTTCAATTTAACCAGTAATGTAACTCGTCGAAGGAACAATGTTCCGTACAAATTAGAAATCGCATTTTTAAAAGCATTTTTGCAACCCCGTAAATTGACGAATCGTTCCACGTAATAATTTATTCCGGTAACAATACCTATGAAATCATTGTTTCTGTCAATTGTTGAATTGTATTAATTAAATTTTTGAATAATAAATATTTATAAGTTAAAACATTTCATAACACCTTACCTTTACGAATAATGTTGTTAACTGATGGTGGAACATAACATGGAACATTATTTTCCAAATCGTTGTGTGCCGTCCTTCGACCATATAGGTATAGACAGATAACACTCAATGCTGTAGTATACAATGTTGTGAAGAAGTACGAAGAAGTACGATAGCGGGGAGCAGCAGCTATAGGCGAGGAAAGGAGGTGAGGACACGATAGAGTGTTGTTGCACATTGCTGACTTCTGGCTTGTTGTCATGGAACAGAGAATGAAAATGGGCAAACTGCAACACTTCAAGGTGTCTGCAGATCATACTCCTCTTCACACCGCTACGCTAGTTCTTTGCTTCACAACAAAGGCTTGCGTTGTTTGTCTATTCCTATATATGGTCGAAGGTGCCGTCCAACATCATGTCTAAAATGTTGGAGGCTACCGTCACAGAACACAAACACAGTGTCACATAATATGGCAATTTGGAGGTTACCTATCAAAAGAGCAACAGTTAAGTTATATCCATATCATGTATAAAAAGTTCAATACTATTTGTAACAAGTAGATCTACCTTGCACACGTCAATTTTGTGAATGAGTTCACAGAAAAATACACGAGCAGCAAATTTTTATCACTTCACTTATCACTTACGAACGCACTGCGGCGAATATGTGCAACCTGTGTAGTGCAACCAAGTGAAACAGTGCAACTTAGAACTTACAACAGGCAATATCAGCGCCAGCGCCGCACAAATGAAGTTAACAGTGAATTGAACATGTGTTTTGACATTGTTGTTCGCCTTGAGTGTTTTTCATTGTAACAAAGTAAATTGTGTATATATTTAATTAAATTACCAGTGAACTTTTTAACAATTAACCATTTCAATTTCTGTCATAAGGAAATAGGAAATTGATTGTTGACGCACCAAAGATGTGAGAAATTTTTCAAGAATTTTAACTCAAAAACTTGAAGAGTTAGGAAAAAAGTGATTGTGGAACATTGTTTCTCTCGTCGATGGACGGTTAATATTAAAGCACTTATTTCTGTTAAATCCTGTAAATATATTAGAGTGGTTCTTTTTTTGGCGAATTTGGAATTTTGTGTACGCGCATCAAAATTCTCTTCAGAACTTCTAAAAAATAAGATTCTCAAAATTTCAATCAGAAAAATTAATAACAACACGTGCCCCACGAAGGTCAAAGTTTTAAATCAAAATACATTTATTATTTCAACATGTACGGTTATATGCAGTTACCATAATGATTAACTTTAAAAAAAGATCGTCGGATTTGATTTAATAATAAAATACAGTAAATTTTCGATCACCAAACTTACCTATCTCTGAAAAGACAAATATTCACAAATGTTATAAGCAAATTTCTACTATGATTGAATAATAACTTTGAATAAATAATTTACTACGGCAACGCAATGTTTCTAAAGTGTACAGAAATTTTTAACCGTCCTATGCTGTCCCTAGCGGAATTTCGAGAAATTATTACTTTAGAGAGAGAATGTAGTAGCGGTAATGAGCTAGAGGGGAAGCATGCTTTCTCTGTCTTGTAGAGCGTCTGATACGAAATACAGAGGAATTTTTGTTGTTATACAATACCTAAATAAATTAATTTGTTTGCTTGTTGGAAATATAAATTTCAAAGCCTTTTAAGAACAATGAAATTAAAAGTAAAAATAAAAATATAATATTTTTTACAATTAACTTCTTCTTCCCAACAACTAGATCATAAACATTTTGTGCAAATAGCACGTATCTAAATTGACAATATTAACAATTTTTCTAAGCCTCTAAATAATTTTGATGTGATCTCTACGAATCTAATAAATAAATTGTCACTTAATAATAATCACGATGAATAAATGTTAGTAGTTTGTAGTTACGTCACTTTAAGTAAACTATGATGTAAACTATAACAATAAAAAAAATCTGCTGTGGCCACCACACGACCTCTCGCCTAATTCTGCTTATTCTACTAATAAATAGTTTTACTTACATTTTAATAGTTTCATGTTCATGTAATATGTAAACGATAATGTAAACCAATATGCAAGCAAAAGATGTCAACTGTACTGTCACTGTCATAATAATTCAAATTTTATGTAGAAACAAATTTCATATCATGGACAACAAGATACTGGAATTTCAAAAAAATGGAATATTAATTGTACTTTATTTTATTGTTAAATACTTCCAGATTCAGCAATTTGTATTTATAATTAACTGTACACATAGATAATCACAATTTCTTTTATTTTTAATTGCAAAAATTGTCATAAATAAATAATGTACCAATATATTTAAGGAAAACTTTTCTAAACTTCTAAAAGTACTACTTCCGGTTTGCGGATTTCTACCAAAATCTTATCCGGTGTTAAGATACTTATTAAGACCTTAAATATGAAATTTGGTTATAAACGTTTTGATACTTTTTAAGTTATCGTGGACGAAAAATCGTCGGTTCATACAAACACACAAACACACACACACACACACAGACATCATCGTGAAAATAGTAAATTCGTATTCTAGAGACCCTGAAACGTGCTTATCCACCAAAAACTCATACTCGAAAATTTTGACCCATTACAATACCTCTCTTATAGAATATGAGGCGAGAGGTAAAAATTGTTCCTAATATTTTTACTCTGCCATGTAGAAAAAATCTGCTGTGGCCACCACACGACCTCTCGCCTAATTCTGCTTATTCTACTAATCTAATAAATAGTTTTACTTACATTTTAATAGTTTCATGTTCATGTAATATGTAAACGATAATGTAAACCAATATGCAAGCAAAGATGTCAACTGTACTGTCACTGTCATAATAATTCAAATTTTATGTAGAAACAAATTTTATATCATGGACAACAAGATACTAGAATTTCAAAAAAATAGAATATTAATTGTACTTTATTTTATTGTTAAATACTTCCAGATTCAGCAATTTGTATTTATAATTAACTGTGCACATAGATAATTACAATTTCTTTTATTTTTAATTGCAAAAATTGTCATAAATAAATAATGTACCAATATATTTAAGGAAAACTTTTCCAAACTTCTAAAAGTACTACTTCCGGTTTGCGGATTTCTACCAAAATCTTATCCGGTGTTAAGATACTTATTAAAACCTTAAATATGAAATTTGGTTATAAACGGTTTGATACTTTTTAAGTTATCGTGGACGAAAAATCGTCGGTTCATACAAACGCACACACACGCACACACACACACACACACAGACATCATCGTGAAAATAGTAAATTCGTATTCTAGAGACCCTGAAACGTGCTTATTCACCAAAAACTCATACTCGAAAATTTTGACCCATTACAATACCTCTCTTATAGAATATGAGGCGAGAGGTAAAAACATTAATTTTGTAAATTTATGGAAGGGAATATGAAAAGGAATTTTGTAAAATCTAATAAAACTGTCTTATCTTCATTAAACTTAATGCCGTAGAGCAAAAATATCAAAATTGTTTTATGTATATGTATGTAATTCAAAGATTCAAACGCTTTCTGCCATCGATTTCTATTTTTTTAAATATCTGTACAGTCTGTGCAACACATACGGTATTCGCCGAATCGCGAATGTTTATGGTGTTTGGCGAACTATTTACGAATTTCCGAACACACTGCGACTGACTATTTGCCGAGCATCAGGTCGGGATGGAGAAGTTAAAAATGCTCCTATTAAATTTTATCTCGTATTTAAAATACCTGAATTGTGATTTTTCCTGTATTCTTTTCCAGGAATTAAATCATTTACCTACTCCATTTCTATTTTTATGTAGAGGTTGTGCCGCTGGATTTCAACTGGAATAGTAGTTCGTTAGAGCACTCAATGTTTTCAAAACAAAAATAACTAAATAAACAAAACCTTTTGCGAAGAGCGCCACCTATATGCAACAACTTTCTTCCCGAATCACAAAGAAATGGACAACACCCATCGATCTTATACTGTCTAGATACCGCATGCGGTATTATTTGTTTGTGATCGCAACATATAAGAGTGAGAGGACACCGCGGTGGGATCTTGAGGGTGTATTGCGAGTTGCATTTAGTTCATAAATATGGAGATACTTTGACACCTTTGACATAAATCGGAATTTGGTTAACCTGTAATGGCAATGCTGTCTGACGTTTAGTAAATGACAAATTATTTTGTAATAAGACATTTAAGTTTTGATGTTTGACTAATTAAAACGAACAAAATAATGCATTTTTGGTGCACCAGCTGTTATTACGACGTTACATACGCGTTTTTATTATCAGACTGCAACCCGCAATACACTTAAAGTTCCGACCTCTCATGCCCTCTTACTCTTATACAGGTTGGTGGAGGTGAACATAGGGAACATACATGACAATCGAACTTTCATACCAGGTATTTTGATATATTTTGTAGTAGGTAGTGTCACAAAACGAAGTAATGTGAATTTGTGTGGCAAAAAGAGTAATCAATAACAGAAATAATAATAAAATCTAAAAGTGCATGTAAACTTTCTCGTTCTGGTCGTACACATACATTATTATGCAAAGAAAATATTTTAATGAAAATAAAAATTTCAATAATATGACAGCTACTTTGACATTGACAGTACTTATTCCACGTATATCAAGATGCCTAGCATGATAACTCCATTGTCATAATTTCCCTATGTTCGCATTTCACCTCCACCAACCTGTACAACAATGTTATAGACGGTAAGACGGTCATGCGGTATCTAGACAGTCGACAGATCGATGACGACAACACAAATTTTCGTCTCCTTTGATTCGTGTAAATTTACCGACAACCGACGAAAAATGGTCTGTGTTTGCCTCAAATTCTTATTCACACAACAACATCGTTGCTTGAAAATCTGCGAATGCAGTATGTGTGGTACGGCCACGGGTACGGCTTATTAAAAATAAATTTAGTGTAATAAATTTTAATTAAGAAAGATTTTTCGTTCTGATTCTAAAAACAGATGAACTGAAAGAAAAGTTAGTATTCATAGGTTGAATTACGTTTAACTAAATTTAATTTATAACTTAATTTGTAACAGCACTGCTAGCATCATGTCTGCACAAGTAAACTTTTTGGTAAAAAATAGATAAAAGTCAACGCTCACACAGCTCTCATATTCAGCAAAAAAGTATTACAATCTAAATAGGCAACAAAAAGAAGAAAATTTTGTTTTACAAAGCAGTTGTTTATACACGTGCGGCTACTTGTAATATTTTTATATTTATTTGTAATGGAAATGAAAACATAAATGGCTTTTTATCGTGTCTCTGTCATTCCTATTAAATAAATGAACACTATTCGTGCGCATCTAGGCGTGATAAAGAGTAAGGTTAGGGTTGAAATCTGACATAACAGGTTTTGCAGCTCTGCAAACTATTTTGTGGTTTACGTATCATATCTGTGCTAATGTCTATAGATTTTGACAGCTAGTAATTAATCATAATGTCACTGAAAACAAAAACTACTACTTGCTGAGAACTAAGATCTGGTTAAGTTTTGAACAGACTTCACTTACTCTATAAATTCTGTAACATGAGGATGATTATAAATTTTAATTAATTAAGAAGAAGTAAGTGTTTACTGTCGAGTACGTGATCAAGTTTCTTTATTTTGCAATACAATACTATGGTTTCAAGAGTGATGATTAGTTGTTAATATCATGCTAGATACTTGTATGTATAGCGAAATTCTGATTTCACACGATAAACTACTATGTCAACGAATACAGACATGTCATTGACAGCTACTAAGAAGCTTGATTGATTTTCATGGCAAATAATTCGAACATTCGAAGCCACAGTGAGATGAATATGCATTTCCAACTGATGAGAGACGACAGTCGATAGTTGATTGACCAAAATAACCAAAGGTGAAAGTGAAACTTATATTTCTCATATTATTATGTTCTCTCAAACAAAAACTTTAAATTTCAACTAACCCAATAATGCTTTAAACAGTTTCTTCGACAACAACTATAAAAATATATTGTTTCTATTATGAGCGCGAAATGTTTTAGTGCATCTAAATGACTTATTTGACTCGGCAAGGGTCGTCAAATAAGTAGCATTCTATTACGTACTAAAACATCTACTTCGAGCACAATACAAAAATAACACTATAAAAATAATATTGTTCAAGCTGTAACTCCAGTTCCGAACGCGGGACCGTGTTCAAAAATTAAAGTCTTGAATAGGTGTGAGTTAGGATAAACTAAATTAATTGAACTTAAAACATTACCATTCTTGAGTCCCACATACTTGATTTTGGCAATAATTCTGATAAAATTTATTTTAGGATAAAGTAAACTAAATGAACTAAACATTACCTATACCTACCATTCTTGAAACCCACGTAATGGGATTGGCAATAACTGTTAAAATTCTTAAAATAACCAAACTTGATTCTGCTACTCAGGCTAACTGTGATACATTTTTACTGTGTAAACGCATTGAAACCACTGTCCAATCTACGCATGCGTGTTCTTGTTCACGATAAGAAATTAAGTTTGGTTAAGTTGTTGTGTTTATTAAGAGCCTAATGTAGTGAAGTTGCGCACAGCAAAAACATGCTTTTGAATAGGGATTGAAATTGAGACTAATTTTGGTCGGATCGATTTAATTTTTTTTTTCATTTAAAGATAAACATGAACTCCGCATCCGCTTAGTGTTGAAATTTTTGTTTTATTTTTTGTTTCAATTTCGAAACAATTCAATTTCTATTTGCCTTACTTCACATAACTGTTACTCAGTATATCAACAAAAATTGCAAATTTCAACACTAGACGGATTTAGATTGAACTTTTATCTTTCAAATGAACCCTTGTTTGTGATGATACGTTCAAATGTAGTACCAATTTTAATCCCCCTACGAGAGCGCGTTCCTTATTGTTGCCTTTGTTCGACACTCTAAGTCTGCATAAATCTATCCTTTTCTCGCAGACAGCTACATTCGGGCCTTAAATAGAGTAAAATTTAGATATCTAGGACACTGAGTTGCGCGAGAAGGCGGAGCTTGTCATGCACTATCCGTTTTACAAAAGTGGAGCTAGCGAGTATATGCTACGCTGCACTTCACTTAATTTTCAAAGAAAACTAAAATATAACTCAATCACAACCAAATACAAAATTCACAGCGTTACACGAAGCAAAATACTACGAAACGTCAACATGAGAATAACAGATATTGAAACTGATGTTCTGTAGAACAGACAGTAGCTTAATTTCTTCTTGTTTATCATCTATGCCTCTCTTTCTAAGACGAGAATTCGTACTTCGCGCAGGGTTCTACTTAACTGAATTTACCGCTAAAAGGTAATTTATGAGAACAACACTAGTGTTCAGTTAATTCATTTAAAGAATTGTATTCCAGAATGACTTTTGGTATGGTAAAGATATGGTTAGGTCACAACCCACTTGACAAAATAAAATCTCCAGAACATTTCAAGAATGTGAACATCGCGCTTGTTACATGCTATATTTGCTAATTATTAACATCCTATTAATATCCTAGCGATTGTTAATGTCCGCCCTTAGTAACATTATCTATGTAACATCCCAATGTTAATAATTTGATAATATACTCGTAATATCACAGTTGTGCGTCCCATGTAATTCTCAGGTATGTTTATATGAGTATATGTTTTTTGATCGTACTCAGGATGTGGCTAGGATAGACTAACGTTATATCACTTAAAGTACAGGAATAAGATGTTTTGAAACATCCTATGAACGATTCATGTCGAGTGGGAATATCAGATGTAAAATAGAAACTTAAGTAGAAATGCAATAGCACTTAATTGGTACGGTCATAGGTCTGTTAAGTGAACTAACCCTTTGCATCCCTCTTTGCGTAGGGAACGAAATTGTCCGTGTACGACATATCAAAGAGCGCGGTCGATCCCATCAAGGACAAAGGCGCGACTGTGTGCTCTTCCCCAGCGGAGGTGGCAGCGCAGTCGGACTTGCTGTTCACCATGCTGCCCAACAACGACATAGTACGCGAGGCGTATAATGGCAAGGACGGAGTGTTCAGCGGCGCCAAAAAAGGCACGCTGCTCGTTGACTCGTCCACCATCAGTCCTGACGTCGCCCAGGGCGTCGGAGCTGCTGCAAATGATAAAGGATTCCGGTTCATTGATGCGCCTGTCTCTGGAGGTATGTACACTTGAAATATGTTAAACGATACAATGCTGCACGTCACTACAACCGAGCGCAATAAATACTAAACAAAAACTCATTTCTTATCCGAAACGATGCATCTTTGTTGTTTATATTATGTTTTGTACTCTATTATGTACTCGCAACATAATACTGAATATCCGAAATGGGAGTTTCCAAGCCTACGGCTTTTAAATAATATTTATTATACAATTTTCAGCAAATAAGTTATAGGAATAGTTATAAGATAGAGTAAGAACTAGTGGTCAAATTAGTGTGGTAATTTTATTAGTCGTGAAATTGAAGGGTCTTGCATATCTACTGAAGATGGAATGTGCAGTCTGCCAGTCCTAAATGGCCGGATTAGGCATCCTCAAGTATAAAAAGTTAAGTAACAAAAATGTAAATTATATAAATTAAGAGTTCTGGTGTATGTAGAGGTGGAAATAAACGATATTTCTTATTTATAAAATATATTACCAGAACGTTTCTACTTCTCCAATCTTAAATATACCAAATAAAAAATAATAAATGACATTTGAAATTTTCATAAATGTCAAAAATTTGCTTCTTAGCAATCTTTATCTGTTGACCTATGCAAAAAATATGTAATCATAAGTTACTTATGAATCATAAGTGAAAACAAGCAAATTATGAAAATATAAAACGTCATTTATGAGTATTTTACTTGAGGAAGCATAATCCGGCCACTAAGAACTGGCAGATATGCAAGGCACAAATCCTTCAATTTCACGACTAATAAAATGTCCACACTAATTTGATCGCTAGCTCTCTTGGACATATATAGCTATAGGATAATAACTGTTAATTTTGATAGATTGATTACCATTTTATTGAAATTAAAATGGAACTCTTTTGAAACGTGCATTAAAATGCACCATGTGTGATGCAATCGGCACTGAGAGCAAACCATGAGTAGATATGTTCGTATAAGTTCGATATTTGTCGTTTTGACTAAGGAATGAACGATGGACCTGTGTTGAAATAATGTGGGACCTACGTATTGTATTCGGTCCTTGTCAGCTCGCCGGTGAACGTATGTTCTCAGTGGCGATGACGTCTCACCGTCACACACGGTATCGTTTTTCGCGGCACTTATTATTTTAAACTTTATGAATTTTTTTCTGGCTTATTAGCAACTTTTTGGCAAAAAATACGTATCTATAAAATAAATATCTACAGTGTTTCAGGGTTAAATATCATAAATTAAAATATGAATATAGAACATCAAAACAAGAACAAATTCATTTGGAAATTTTCTCGCAAACGCTTTGTTTAGGAGATATTGGCTTCTGAAGTTACAAATGGGAATTTGAACAATTTTATAAAAATTAAGGAATAATAATAAATATTGGTGTTAAACGATCACCATGTCAGCATACTCACTATTTTTGTAAATGTAAGTTGCATGATACCAGTTTACTTCACAAGATATTTAAACTATAAACAAACTAAATTTATTTTGTATGAATAAAAGGAATTCAGTGCCTTATGTGGACATGTTAATCCCATTTCAATTAATGATGTAGTTATAAAAATAATAAAAATCATAATGTTAAAACTTGGCTGGAACCTGTGACGGACCGATTATAAAAGCGACAAACGCAAGAGATCCTCTGATCCTCCCATTGTCCCCATTGTATTCGCGCATGGCTGAAATATTTATAGCTTCTTATAGCTTCTTCATATCTTACATGAGTGAATTTCAATAAAATTAAAATATGAAAATGTAAACAAAATTTTATCTCATCTGTAACTTTAAAAGCTAATATCTCCTAAACGAAGCGTTTGCGAGAAAATCTCTAAATGAAAATATTTCCTTGTTTTGCGTTCTTACATTCGCATTTTAATTAGAATACTTAACCCTGAAACACCCTGTATAAAACGCGATGTTAAGAGGAATTCCCACCTCTACAAAATAAAGCAAAAACATGTGCTTGTTGGGGAGATGAAATTGCCGGTTTGATAGTCCCAGTCTGCCCCTGGCTCTACAGAGTTTAAATGAACAACATTAATGTTCTTAAAGATAAAACAAGATCATTACTAAACGTCAGAATTCGAACATCAACAATTTAAAATTAATATCTGAATTTCCGAAGTTCATTGTCACAATTATATAAAACAAAATCGTTCCGTTTATGAACTCGTCAATGAGTAATGTATCCATCTATCCATATTAGTGTATGGTGTAAGGTTTGATACAAAGATCGATGAAATGTACGATTCAATGCAAAAAACCAAACACAACATTAACTGAGATACAAGACTCGGCACTAGGTGTTCAACAATTTATATACGCGCGCACTATGGAAACCTAGCATCCAATGATACAGCAGAGACATCTATCTAAAGGTATTCGTTCTGACCGCATTTGAATCAGTAAACGGATAGGTTGTACCTAATCTGCTTCGACCGTGCACAAAATTACTGCTAACCAGAACCCAGAACAACCTGTAACACATTTTGACATTTCCCTCAATATATTTTCCTGACGTTTAATAATATAATATTATTGTCATTTATATGTAGTATAAACAAAAACAGTTGATGATTCTTAATGTTTTTTTTGCACATTAATATATCATACAGAATTTCAACAATCATGTTAAGAGGACATAATTACACTCGAAAATAGACTATTTTTCTGGAACAAATCCTGACTGCATGGTACAACATACAGTGATAATTTGTTTACTATTATGTGCATAAGAGATGAAAATAGACCGATAACTCCAAATTATTTATTTTGCTATGCTGGCAAAATGTTTAATTGCATTAAAAAATATACCCATTTTTGACAATAAATTAAGTGTATAAAAAACCTAAATATTGATATATTACTGAGATAGCGGACTGTACACAATCTTTATTTAGAAGTATATAAAATTTCAAGCTTGTAAGTTTGTTTTTGCGGCTGTATTTTGTTTCAGAAAATGATCATTTTTTTACAAAAAATCTTGCCTATTTTGCGGCGTAACTCATGACGTAAATTTCTGACCGTTTTGGCAGGAGGGATTAGAGCACTGCACGGGCCGTAATTTTGGAGCCCACCTGCTATTTGGCCCGGCTCGGTCCGGCCCGATATTTTAAAATAAAAACAAAGCCCGGCCCTGCCCGACCCATAATGTTTCGAAGCCCGGCCCTACCCGGCCCGAGATTTTTTAAGGCCCGGCCCTGTCCGGCCCATGGTTTTTCGAAGCCCGGCCCATGATTTTTTGAAGCTCGGCCCGGCCCGGCTCGGCTCAGCCCTGTCGGCCCATGATTTTTTGAACCCCGGCTCGGCCCGGCCCGACTTGGCTCGGTCTAACTAAACCTCTAAAATTTAGTTTGTGTACGTGTTATCGTGTTACATATCATACAGAAAATTTTAGTATAATGCTCTCCAAATTTGTTTAGTAACTGTAGGAAATTATTGTAATATATAACTTAGAAATAAGATTTTAATTTAAAAAACTCGGCTTGGCCCTACGCTCGCAGCATAAAAGACCCAGCTCGGTTCAAGCCCGTAGCCTATCGGGCCCGGTTCGGCTCAAGCCCGTAGCATAACAAGCCCGGCTCGGCCCAAGCCCGTACCATAACAGGCCCGGCTCGGCCCAAGCCCGGAGCATAACAGACCCGGCTCGGCCCAAGCCCGGAGCATAACAGACCCGGCTCGGCTCAAGCCCGTAGCATAACAGTCCGTCATAGTACAATAAATAGTAAGCCCGGTTAGGCCCAAGCCCGTGATATGGTAGGCCCGGCTAGGCCCGAAGCCCACTATACTTAAAAAAAATCACGGGCCGGGTAGCCCGTGGCCCGTCCGGGCCGGGCCTTGCAGTGCTCTAGGAGGGATAGACTGAATTCGTCAGAAAGAAAATTCGGGATTCAGGTTAGGAATAATACCCTCTTAAACTATAGTAAAATTGCTTTAATCGATATAAAAGTAAATTCTAACATTTCGTAATTCACGAGTGAAATATTGGATATTTAATAATCCCCTGTAATAAATTATACATAAAAAGTATTACAGCCATAAATTTTTATAGTAAAAAGGAGACAAGAACTTGAGATATTCGAGAAATAAATTTTCAATTATCAGAATATTTTCAGACGATCTGAAAGTTTACTTTTATCTTACTGGTGACTTCGATCGTGGAACTTCAGACACGTTCATTGTAAAAAAAGGAATAAAAAATTTTTGATGATGCGGTTAGATCGTTATGTTGAGTGGCCAGGATTTACACACAGTCGACTTTTCGTCCTTAAAGGGAATATCTAATATTAAAAGTCAGCATCGAAGCATCGTTTTCAAAAGCAACGATCTATGTCAAAAGTATATAGATCAAAAAGAAATCCCACCTTATAGTCCAGGCATTTTAGATAATGTTTTGGCAAATAGGGGAAAAAAATGATAGACAGCTGAATTTTGGTATATACGCTCATAATGGCTTCTAGTTTAACATACTAAAAGTCCTAAACGATATCGCGTGTGCTTCCATTGCTACGACCTTGTAAAGACCTTGAAAATGAGATTTTTGCATATAACTCACGAACGGTGACACCAATTAAAAACTTTTTTTTACGAAAATGTTGGTAATTTAATGTACTACAAAAAGGCCCTTACCAATTTTATCGTCAGTTTATTTATTTCACTCAAAATCGGGAAAAGGCTAATCACCGTTTTGGAATCGTTGAGAGCCCGTGAATTAGACTTCCGGTTTCAGAAAAATAGCTGCCATTTATGAATGGAATATACTATCGACTTCCGGTTTGCGGCATTCAATTCCTTTTATATTTTTCTATTAGACGTATATATTTTTTAACTTCATCAGGCTTTGGTTTAGCCGGAATTTTAAGTTATTTTAATTTTAGTATATTACTAAATTTTTCATTTATTATGTTTAATCGAGTGTTATTTCTGAACAAATAAAAATACTGACTTCTGGTTTTCTGCATTAGATTCCTTGAACATTTCTCTATCGAATACATTATACTAAAAATGTTGAAACATCTTCGTTTAGCCGAAATCTAATGATTTTCTTTAAGAGAGCACAGGAAAATTATAGAAATATTTTTTATTTGTCATGTTTGAACAAGTGTAATTCGGCTAAACGAAGATGTTTTAACATTTTTAGTATAATGTATTTAATAGAGAAATGTTCAAAGAATCTAATGCTGAAAACCGGAAGTCTGTATTTTTATTCGTTCAGGAATTAAACTTGTTCAAACATGACAAATAAAAAATATTTCTATAATTTTCCTGTGCTCTCTTAAAGAAAATCATTAGATTTCGGCTAAACGAAGATGTTTCAACATTTTTGGTATAATGTATTTAATAGAGAAATGTTCAAGGAATCGAATGCTGAAAACCGGAAGTCGGTATTTTTATTCTTTCAGAAATTAGACTTGTTTAAACACAACAAATTTTAAAAAAATCCATAATATCGCTGTGTTCTCTTAAAGAATATCATTATATTTCGGCTAAACGAAGATGTTTCAACATTTTTAGTATAATGTATTCGATAGAGAAATGTTCAAGGAATCTAATGCCGAAAACCGGAAGTCAGTATTTTTATTTGTTCAGAAATAACACTCGATTAAACATAATAAATGAAAAAATTAGTAATATACTAAAATTAAAATAACTTAAAATTCCGGTTAAACCAAAGCCTGATGAAGTTAAAAAAATATATACGTCTAATAGAAAAATATAAAAGGAATTGAATGCCGCAAACCGGAAGTCGATAGTATATTCCATTCATAAATGGCAGCTATTTTTCTGAAACCAGAAGTCTAATTCACGGGCTCTCAACGATTCCAAAACGGTGATTAGCCTTTTCCCGATTTTGAGTGAAATAAATAAACTGACGATAAAATTGGTAAGGGCCTTTTTGTAGTACATTAAATTACCAACATTTTCGTAAAAAAAAGTATTTAATTGGTGTCACCGTTCGTGAGTTATACGCAAAAATCTCATTTTCAAGGTCTTTACAAGGTCGTAGCAATGGAAGCACACGCGATATCGTTTAGGACTTTTAGTATGTTAAACTAGAAGCCATTATGAGCGTATATACCAAAATTCAGCTGTCTATCATTTTTTTCCCCTATTTTTTTTATAATTCCTGGACTATTACGGTAAAGAAATTTTTTCGCCAACCGTACGCATTTGATGCTATTATTTTTTTGTAAAAAAGGCCATTTTGGGATTGTTTATGAGTAAGTAAATCATTTTTTGATTGTCTAATACAAAAAATGATTGTTGTCATGGTAAAAACAAATTAGTATCTTTTCAGTTTAATTGTTCCGTAATATGACGATATGTCAATTTACATAACATCTGATTCAGCGGTTAGCGAAAAATATTATGTTTTATTCATACAAAAAATGCCTGTTTGAGACTCGTAAGATCGCCGAACTCCGCTGCGCGTCGTCCGGCACTTGTCTTACTCGTCCGAAAATCATGCATTTTTGCATTAACCCGGCGTTACACGTGTCACGATCTAATCGACATTTTGCTATTTTTCTTTAAAAAACTAAATGCAAACAATACTTAAAATTATAGATTTGCTATACCTACTATACAGTCCTAGTTGACTGTTTCATGCAATGGAGGTTCCACGATTTTTTTTATATCTATACAAAATATAGTAGACCCGTATTTTTCTTTTGCCAAAAAGTTGCTAATAAGCCAGGAAAAAAATTAATAAAATTTAAAAAAAATAGGTGCCGCGAAAAACGATGTCGTGTGTGATAGTGTGACGTCACCGACCCTGAGAACATACGTTCACTGTGCTGACAAGGACCGAATGCGATACGTAAATCTTACCTTATTTCAATACAGATTCATTGTCCATTCCGTAGTCAAAACGACAAAAAACTATCTTACACGAACAAATCTACTCACGGTTTGGTTTCAATGTTGTCTACGTCACACATGGCGCATATTAATGCACGTTGCAAAAGAGTTACATTTCCATTTCGATAAAAAAGTAATAAATCTCTCAAAATTAAAAATTATTACATTCTCCTATAACTTACTTGTTATATAATATGCTGAAAATTTATATCCAATAAGTATTTCTTTAAAACCCGTAGGCTTAGAACCCCCCGTTAGAATATAGATAGAACATAGATTAACATTAACTCAATGCTCTACTTGTGGCGTGGAAGGACATTTTTCAACAGATTAATTCTCCTGAGCAGGAATATACAAAAATCCAAAAGACGAAGAATTTATTAGATTTTGGTACAAATAACTTAACCGAAAGTGGTATTTTTTAATAAAAAGTTGTTTTTTTTTTCAAAAATGTTGGTAAATTTAGGTAAATATTGTCTTTGAAATGTTCTCGTGACTAGATATTAAATCCTTTAATAATTCAAGTTATTTTATTTCAACCCAAAGCTTTATTAAAGTTATAGGGGCTTGTAAATATCGGTAAATAAAATATGTCCAAGGTACATCATCCTTGTTGTACCTTAAACCTAATTTCACTTTTTTTTAAAATGCATTGTGTATTTCTTAATATTAAGTTTTTATCCATAATGCGTCTAAAACCAAAAGTACTATCAATTGACTTACAGCAGGCAGGTGAAGCGAACTAAATAGTTTGATTCATAAAAAAATACGTCCGAGGTACAACAGTTTCCCTATAATAATTGCTTCTTACAACTTTTCCCTTGCTTTGTATATAATCTCAAAAAATTCCTACTACTAAAGCCTCATTCACATAAGCATTAAGTTTTAAATTTTATATTTATGTTTACATTTAAGAAAGTTTAAATTCATATAACTAAATACGAGCATTCTTATATTCTACTTTCAAGCACTGTGAATGTTCGCATTTAGTTAGATGTATTCAAACTTTCATAAAACTTAATACTTACTCAATACTTATGTGAACGAGGCTTAACTTGCTACGTAATATTACATATCTCACAGGTAACTGTAATAAATCTACTCCAAAACACAAAATTAATTAGTTATACTCGTATGTATAGATGACAGATGACATATTATATATTAGCAAATGCCAGAATGATGTTTCTTGCGCTGTGGCGGTAGCATTAAGCAGTCAAGGTAAACAAAGTCTTATTAATGAATTTGTTTATGTGCCTGGCAGGAGTTGTGGGAGCGCGCGACGCGACGCTCACATTCATGGTCGGCGGATCGAAGGAGGACATGACTCGTGCAGAGCCCTACATCCTGCAGATGGGAAAACGCGCTGTGTACTGCGGAAACATGGGAGCCGGACAAGTTGCCAAGATCTGCAACAACATGCTGCTTGCTATCTCCATGATTGGTGTCTCCGAAAGCATGAACCTTGGAATCAGGTTTGTAAATAATTTTTCCTACAACTAATAATTTAGAAAATCACTTAAATATTATCAGGATTTATTAAATTTTAATGACATTACATTAAAACTTTGTTTTACGGTGTTGTTATGGTTTGTTTGTTGATTGCTTCATTTGTTCTACGTCGAGTTCTACGATATTTAGAAATTTTTCGATATAATTTTCTTTCTTCAATCTATGCTACATTTGAAACAGAAATTGAGGTTAGTTGGTTAGTAGCTAAAATATGAACTTAACACACCGCGCGAAATTTCAGTTAAGTTCACGGACTGTTAAGTTTGGTTTTGACAGTTGCGTAAACGAAACGCACTTGTGTTTCACGTTTACAGAAAAACACTTGTTCTGCATTTGTCTTCTTTCCACCCATAACCAAGGCAATAATTGTTAGGTAATAACAAAGAAATCGAACAGTTGTAGGAAAAATGTTGTTTATAACACGTGTCGAAAAAGATTACGTGCACGTGCAGATTTCCGCAGTAGGCAAGCCTCGCGCGTTAAACTCTGCACTTTCACGTAACGAGTCTTTTTCGGCACTTGATATAAAAATAAATAATTTGTACTCATCACCTAGGAAATTACATATAAAACACGCAATTAACAATCGGAAATGTCAATTTCCCAGTGCAGTCTGTCAGGAAAAATGCAAAGAACACTGGCTTTTCTAGACATTTCAGAGTAAAATCATCTTAAAAATAATAAAACTTAGTGTATAAAGTGTTACTTCCCGGAATTATAATTAGTGAAGACCACCGAAAACCGACAATATTTAAAAATAAAATTTTTGTGCAGCGCGCCATCTGTCGGTAGTAGTGAGTAGAAAAATATCGTAACCTCAAATTGAATGATCAGACTACAACTACAACTTGAATGTATTTGATTATAGTTTTATTCGTTACAAAAAAACATTGTACAAACCTCTTGCGGGAAGACACCATCCCAGCATTCGCGAAAATGAACCCTCGCTTCGCCCGCTCATGTGGGATCAAAATCTTCCCGCATTTGGTTCGTAAATAACTATTTTGCGTACCTATCTAAAAATATTTTGAATTAAGGCCCATCTCTTGCTATCAAATGCAAAGCAAAGAAGCATGTTACAATAAATCATTTTGTGACTTTGGTTTTGAAATCGAAGACCTCATATTTTACAATAATGTACTTATAGGTTGTGCTTACATGGCTATAAATTTACAAACCTTGCCGTATTTTGTTAAATAATTTCTAAAAATTACTAAAAATGCGAGTTTTACATAAATTATTATAGTCAATGGGTTAACTGTTTAAAAAAATCTCTATAGGTACCCGTCTTCCGAGTAATGTATATTATCGATTTCAAAAGAAAATTTGTATTTTTCTGCATTAATCAACGTATAATATGGATTATTAAAATGATAAAAATTAGCTCCAAGTTTTGACATCAATATGTCACAGCAATTGATAATTTGCATTTATTGATTCACTAATGAGTCATGATTCTTCATGTTAAATTTCAATTTTAAATTTTTTATAATATAGCCAGAATCGTTCAAATTGTTAATCTTCTGGATTTACAAGTGTAGCGCCTTAACTGAAAGCAATTAAAATATAGAAGAGCCTATTTTAGAATCTAAAGCTGAATTCAGAGTAATACGCATTAGTCCGGCGGCTTAGTGAAATTATTGTGCATTTCGAGCCAAAAGGATTTAAATTTTTTTTCTCATTTAACACACCTTATTGAGTATTTTAAGGGGTGGAGGCATCACCGGAAGTTTCCGCGTCAGCCGCCATTTTGCGTTTATCTTGTAAATGGTGTACATTACGAAGAAAACTGTTACACCAGAATGTAGAGCATGAAATTCTCTATAAGTTAGATTTATATAGATTTTTTTGTAAATGGCACTGTTTTCTAGAAAATCAAGAAAATGAATATTGCATATTTTCAAATTATTTATAAAGTCGTTATTTAGTCGTATTACAGAAAAATGGCTGTAATATTTTTGTTTATTTCTATCTTAGAGAATTCTCGATTTATCGAGAACTATTTCTCGTCTCGTGATTTTGAATTCTCGTTTCATCTCGAAAATCGGAGACGAGAAATTTATTCGTTCTCGTCTTGCAGACGAGACGGCATCACTAATTATTATGCTGTACTGTGTTTAATATGCAAACTCTGAATTCAGCTTAGCTGAAAACTGGTATCCGAAAATATGACTCTTGCTTATTAATTTAAAATTTAAAGAAAATATAAATTAATATTCCTGGTTCTTCAGTATAGTCGGCTCACTACTACGTCGAATATTTACCATACGATATGTCCACTTTGTCGTATTTACATATCCCCCCCCCCTACCTTAACAGAACACTATAAACCTGCTGCGTCGAACGAATCAGCACTGTGTCGAATATTCAATGCATGAAATGTTAAATCTGCTCCGATCTGCCCTCACTATTTATTTTTCATACTTTCTTAGTTCGCACAAACTAGAGGGATATCATAATATAACATAAGAAACTCTTTCTTGACAAACTTATTTTTAAATTTAAAAATACCTATTTAATCTTGAGATGTGCTGAGCTTATTTTTCTAATTTTTCACACTGGGTTGGTAAATATATTCTTTTGTTCTAAAAATGTTTATTTCATGCCTGTCCGCATCGCATGCTACATATATTTTCTTTTATTTAAATTGGTTAATTTATATTTTAAACTTATTATCTATTTAATATTTAATAGTTGGTACACATTTTTAATATTTTTATTTATCGCAGGGTTGAAATAGCATAATAGATATTTTTGTATACACCAAGTGAGATACAAGAATGTTTATTCACGAGAAGAAAGTTGAAGGGCAAGTGGAATAATTTCTTCGAGTGAATAAACATTCGTATCGCACGTAGTTTATACAATATTCAATTTTGAAGAAATTATTTCAAATACCTATATGAATTATAAATTTATTTTACACAACAAAACAAAACTAATCAAAGTAGTCGTTAGTGGCAAGTTGTCATTTTTGACGAAATATTGACAGTTTAAAACCTCAAAGTGATTTAAAAAAAATAATTCACTTGCGAATAAACAGTTGTTTAAAGTTGTTGCTATGGAGGAGTTAATAATAGCAGTTTAAAACTTCAAAATTGAATAAAAATGTTAAGACATCCATTTCAAATTAAACACTCAATATGACAATATTAAATTATCTCCGTGACCTGATTTAAAATTATATTTAATTTTCTTTTATTAAATGAAAGGTAGATTCCCTTGATATTTTCATATTTTAGTTCAGAAGTCCGCAGTACAGTAATTCTATTTACTCCAATGTAATAGAGTTCGTCATCTAGAGTACACGTAATTCAGTTCTATGCGAGTTCTAGTAAATTAAAAATTGTAATAAACTTTACGTGCTTGGAAATATTTCCTTTAAACGAAATTAGACAAAATGAAAATATGGAACACCAGATGATACCAATTTACGTAATTTATGCATTCACTGCACAACGAAATAAGTTCAAATTAAAATAAAGCTTATATTACTTCGCATTTACATAATTTTGCAAACAGTTTATAAGAAAGTAAGCAAACAGAAGAAAGATACGTAAATAAATCATAATAATGTTTGTTTCATTAGTAAAATACACCAGGACTAGATGAATAATATTATGAAGATTAAAGTTACTTATTCTAAGATTTGACTTATTAATCATTTTTGGCAGTCTGATTTTTTTGTATAAATATTTTTTGAGATGGTATATTGCACTATTAAGAGATGGCGCTGTTCACCTATGTGATATAGAATACCTAAATAGACTATTTAGGTACCTACTCTAATGTGATATTCTGAACGTCAACGATGCACTTTACTTTGGCTTCCATAAGCATAACATTGCAGTGTGTATTATTTTGTTGATTTTTCTTCTGTATGGAGTTTTCATTATGTGTATGCTACTAATTTTGATAGAATATTGTATGATGTTTTCTATTGTTGTAGTTTTGGTAGAAAATTTTTATTTTGCATTTTAAGTACAAGTGGTTGTTAGGTTATCTACATAGTTTAGATCTTGCATAGTATATTATTTAATAAAATATTTGTATATTAACATTAACATCAATATTAGTTCCACTAACATATATATATATATATATATATATATATATATATATATATATATATATATATATATATATATATATATATATATATATATATATATATATATATATATATATATTCATTTTAGTTTATATTTAATTTATTAATTCTATTATCTTTCTAGTTTAGTTGTGTATAAAATACCTACAATGACTATCTTATCGTATAAAGTATGCAATAAATAGTAAGTTTATTTATATTTACACAACCAATGAACAATAATTAACAAATTTTAAACTCAATACTTTTTGAAATATTTTCAAATATTAAACAAAATCACTTTTAATACCTACAAAAACGTGCAAATCCCTCACAAGTGCACCGTTGTTGAAGTACAAAATTTTACCACTAGGTTTGCATTCTTATTGAAATATTCCATCCGATTTAAAATTAAATACGTGATATCACTTTTCCTTTTGCAAAAATGTTATATACTCGTATATAAATAAATATCAATGGAAGACACTATTACAAAATATCGTCAGTACTTAAAAAACAGTTAAGAAAAAAATTACCTATAATGAGCCTTATTCGTGAATCTAGGAGGTACAAGTTTATTTTTTCTTATTTTTGCAAAATTATCGAGGATATATGATGTATGTTTATGTTTGACGTTCTATTTTGAAATACGGATGCTGTATATCACTAACAGAGCTTTGAATGCTTTCTAGACTGGGTCTGGATCCTAAGACGCTAATGGACATAATCAACACATCAACGGGTCGATGCTGGTCGTCTGAAGTATACAACCCCGTGCCCAATCTAATGGAGAACGTTCCGTCAAGCAACGACTACGCGGGAGGGTTCGCTGTCAAGCTGGTGACCAAGGACTTGGGCTTAGCACAAGACGTAGCCACGAAGTCACACACGCCTATCCCTATGGGAGCACTAGCGCATCAAGTTTACACGACCCTAACTACGAAGGGATTAGGGGATAAGGATTTTGCTGTAATTTATGATTTCTTAAAAGGGAATAAGTAAATTTTTCACGCATACATTGTACGAATGTAATGAAAAATAAAGAATGTATTTTATCTAATTTATTTGTGTCCTAATTATTATCCTAGTAAAATAAGTACCCACCTATATTGCATGCATTATATTTCTTTTTGTGTGGATTTAAAAAACTGTCTAAATACAGGATGTAACAGAAATAAGTGCTTTCAATTTAGCTAATAATGTTCCGTAAATTTTTTTTAGAAATCGCATTTTTAGAAGCATTTTTGCAACCCCGTAAATTGACGAGTCGTTTCACGTACAAGAAATAATTTATTCCAGTACCTATGAAATCATTGTTCTTATCAATTGACAGTTGTCAATTGTTGAATTGTTTCACTTATAATATCACATGTGCATTAATTCTTTCCGGAAATTCTTTTGAGTGCTTTCCAACAACGTCTTAGCTCGAGTGGTACATGAGAGCTAATTACGTTGTTGGAATACACGATTAAAAAAAACGTAATTAGCTCTCGTGTACCACTCGAGCTAAGACGTTGTTGGAATACACGATAAAAAATTTCCTAGACGTGGAAAATGGGTTCTCAGAAAAATACACGAGCTGCAATTTTTTTTATTACTTACGAACGGATCAGCTGAACAGGTACTTGCAGAATTGCGCGCAACAAATAGCAAGCAATTCTAGTACCAGCACTGCGCAACTAAGAACTTACAAAATTCATAGTATGTAATAGTTTATTTATATTTGAAGATTTTTAAACAAAATTGGAGTTTTATTAGAGATATCTGCAGGTTTTTGAAAATAAAAATCTAGAGATTAACTGGAGGTTAAAAATTGCGACTTTTTCATAATGTTAATTGGCACAAATGAAGATAACAGTGAATTGTTGTTCGTCTTGAATCTTTTTCATAATTGTGACTACATTATCCAGTTATTTAATTAAATTACCAGTGAACTTTTTAACCATTTCAGGCTAGTTTCAATTGTCATACGGAAATTGATTGTTGATGTTGATGCTTTCTATAGGCAGGTATCCAAATATGTGACAAATATTTAAAGAACTTTAACTCAAAAACTTGAAGAGTTAGGAAGAAAGTGATTGCGGCAGATTATTTCTCTCGCCGAACGTCGAGGGACATTACAGGTAAAATTAAAGCACTATAAACGACCCAAACCACTACCAACATATTCGACGTGACACGGAAGCGTAAGTAGGTATTTTCTTTTTTGCGACCGAAATGGAATAATTTTGCTCTGGTATTGTTTCGATTGAGAACTACGCTACAATTTGAAGTATCTATTTAAAAAATGAATTATTTATAACGAATGTAAGATATTTATTAAATTCAACATCTGAAAATTGATTACATATAGCTTTATTTTTAAATTAAACTGAATATAAACTTAACAGCAGAAAGCTGTATTGACAAAAATAAGTATCATGAACACACTCAGGGTTTGTTTTTAGGCGAGGCTAAAATTTTGGATATGTTGAATTATTAGTAATTTTCAAGGAACAAAAAATTAATTCATATGAAAAACTACATGTTTAACACCTTATATCCACACTCCACAGTCCACACAAGTGCTTAGTATAGTAGAAGTAGTTGCTATTATTTTAAATATAAATTACCTAACTATCTTGAACTTCGAAGACTGCTGTTCGCTATACAAATAATAGTAGTTTTCTTAAATATTTTTATAAATAATTAATTTATCGCAATATTTTTTATTTCAAATTAATTAGGTACCTACTAATCAATTGGTATGATGATCCTTATTTAATTGTAAGTAGGTATGGCTTAATCAAACTAGAATTTGAATGCTCAGTTCTTTTTACAACTTATAAACTGTTGGTCATTTATTTCACTTTCTAATAATTCGCTTCTTGCAGCAACTCGTTTTGAATGATTTAAATTTTTTTTCCATAACGGATTTGGAGTAAGAAACAGCCTATAACAAGTTACGTTGATACTTTGTCTCTCAAATATTTTTTTGAATACCTACCAAGTCGGTTCATTTTCTTCGTTAAGATTTGCTATTACACAATTTTTTTATTTACCCTGAGCCGTTTTGGTGAATATAGAATTATTGAATTATTATCTAAACTGCCGGTAATCGCTCCATCATGTTTTTTCCTCTATAAAATAAAATATGTTGCAATTTTCAGCATCTCCTCTCCATGCTAATTCGAACGATGAACGACGATGCAAAAAAAAACAATTTAAAAGCCCTTCCGGTTCATCTCATCTTCAATCCATATTGTTAAAAATTTAAATTTTTGTTAAAAAAGTTGAACTATATTTTATTTTTTCTTAAAATCGTTGTAACTATTTTCTTATCGTGTTTCTAGCATCTCTGGCTTCTTTTAAAATGATGTAAGCAAACGGATCAAATATTAATATTAAATTCTTGGTCATATTTCCTGGAGCATTTTTCAGTTGTATTCCAAATTGTTTTTATTGTATATTCTTTGTAATCTTCTCCGTTAGTTTTCTTTATGATATATACCGCCAGTCCCGCAGAATACTTGCAATTTTTACGATTGGCGTGGTCTATATATTTTTTTTCTTCAGAAAATGCATTAAATTTCCTACAAATTGATTTTTTGAGTTAGCGGTAGTTTTAGGATATAGGTATACTTTTTAATGTTTTCCTTAATTTCTTCTTCAAAATCGTTGCTAAAACGATTCATTTTCTAGAAAAGCACCAATTTGTACCAATTACTTACACAAATGACAAAAATTTGAGCGGTTGTTGGCATGCCAATTTGCCAATCATTAAAAAGATAAATAAAAATATATAGTCCGTCCCAAACTTCTTTGCCGTTACGTCATACCTGTAGTTCGTATGAATCAATTTGAAATTATGGCGGGAAAATTATATTTTGATATCAAATATTTTTAAACTATATTATGTAAATATTTGGAATAACTATATAAATTTAATAATAAATAAATACCTCTAGAACAGCTGACACGGGAATAAGTAATTCCCCTTTTTCATTTTCAGCAGTAAAATATTGGTACAAATTCAAGACAATCTGAATTGTTTGTTTATTATTGCGTTTGCCGGGCATATTTATAAATATAATTATAAATATCTATATGGAAACAGCTAATGGATGCATAAAACAACGATATACCTATGTTAAATTATTTAATCACAGTGAAAATAGTTTTTATTTGTTTGACAGTTTCAAAATTTACAATACATATTTCATAAAACAATATGAAAAACAGCCTACTCATATAACAAATTGCTGGTATATCAACAATATAATTATACGTTTTCTATTTCTTTCTTTTTCTACTTCATAATACAAACAAAGAACAAAACTTCAAGTAACAGTATCAATACTTCGCAAATTTCGAATGACATACGTGTTTCAACTAAATATATGACAGTAATAAGATAGAAAGAGTAAGACAATGTATTCTTTAGTTATTCTTGAAAATAAAATAATGACGTCACGGCAAAGAAGTTTGGGACGGACTTTATCAACTTTTTATACGCTGTACCACTGTTACTAGAAGATAGATTGGGACACTTTCTATATGAACAAATGGTCAGATCACTGCACCCTCTCAAAGCATACTACGAGTATAATGGGACTTTTTCTAATCATGTTAAGTGTTAACAGCTCAAGTGTCTCAACCTTTCTTCTAGTAACCGTGCGCTGAAATAATAATAAAAAGACTGTTTTGTTGGTTTATTTTATATAGGATTGTAATTATCAACTGTAATTACACAAGAGCTTTTTATTTCGCCGGATAAATTTCTGGTTGTATTGAAACCTTGTTGCCCAGCAATTTTAAAAGAAAAATTGTTTAATAAAATCACGGCACCGTAGGTGGAGTGATTTTATTTTAAACCATTTTTTCGAGTCAAATTGCTGTCAGGTGACAAGGTTGAGATGACAAACAGAAATTTATGCGGAGGAAATAAAATGCTCGAGTGTAATTCAACGAGATAATTTAACGACCAAATTCGAATCATTTCACTGACAAATATTAGAAATATGAAGCAAATAACTATTTAGTGATTTGTTTGGTTGCTAAGAAAAAGGTAAATAAGGTTTTATCACTTGCAAAAAGTTACCTTCCTTTTTATCCTATGTCAAAGCGATAAAATTGTTTTTCATTTATGTCTTATTTTATACAGGAGTTGAATTATCACAGAAAACTGTTATTGTTTTTATTTTAGTTGACGAGTTGATCGGTATCTAAATAAAAATTATATTTTATAAATAATGGTTAACCTTTATCGTTGGATTAGATTAAATTAGATTTATTATCAACAATACCATTTATTCAATTTACACTATTTTTAAAAAAATCTAGCGCAGTGTCCTAAGAATGCAAAATTTATTCAAATCGTATTCCCAAAAGTTAAACGCTGAATACAGAAGCAATACAGTAGGTACTATTTTGAATTGTTGATTATGCGCATGAATCTAGATTCTAGAACATCTTCTGATAGTTCAAACTGATTATTTGCTGATTCAGGGTCGGGTTTTAGAAAATTATAAAAAATCATAAGTTTTTTAACTTTCTTACTTTAAAAATTAATTTACTACTACAAAAATAAATATTCAAAATATTTTGTATTAAAAATGTAGTAGTATAGGTACTACATTTTTTTTGTAACTTGATTACTGGTTACTATATTATTTAATAAATAAACGTTTGCAGGAAATCATTTTATTGTCATACCAGCACGAAAATTAACTTTATTCGTGGCTGTTTTGCGTGCGCAAAGTGGCTCCTTTCTTAACTACTAGTTTTACATTTTTAAGGTAAATAATTTATTATTATCAAACCACTGACAACTAACAGCAGTTTTAGATATTTAATTTTTTTGTTATGTGTTTTTGTTAAGTTCACAAAGTGCAGATTCTTAAAATAAAAATTTTCATGATGACTCTTTATATTTTCTCTCTCTATCTCTTTGTTGTTTTTGACTAATTAACCTCCATAGAGAACAACCTATCCTGCGTAAACACTATAGTAAATACGTACTCGTAGTTATCTAGAGCTAATTTAGTTTTTTAAAGAAACGACAGTAATGCCCGTTTCTGTTAACATTAAACTATTTTTCGTGAGTACCTATCTATACCAATAATTTTATTTCACTGTTCTCCAGTTTTCCACTGAAACAAAAAAAAACGAAGTTACCTTGGGGACGTTAAGGAAGACGAAGGGTGGGCGTAACCCTCTAGTGTATTAACTTTATTCGTAAATTTTCGGAAGTCGTAAGTTCTTGTTCTCTGATTTGAAACTTTATGTTCTAATACTACGTTGTTCTTTAAAATGATGTACTAACTTAATTCACAAGAATGAAAAATATTCCTTATTTAATATATTTAGAAATATAAACTATGTAAATACAAGGAAACAGTTATACGATTTTAAGAAAAGCAATGAAAACCGATTATGTCGCACATTTGATTTTTTTCTGAAAAATTCAAGTTCTGAAGTTCAATTTTGATAAGCGTGGAAGAGGGTATAGATGACCATATAATTTACAATACTTAATTTTTTTATTACCGGGTTTTACCCCTTTTCCGAGTAAGTATTAATTAAAATTTTCACTAACAATTTTCATGTGCAATGTGTAAATAATAAATTTTTAATTATTTAGATAATAGAAATCTATTGCTATTTATACAGGGTGGTTGATTTTTCATTGTCCAGCTTATATCTTCTGGAGTGTTAAAGATACAAGAAAAAGTTAAATACAAAAGTTGTTTAATACAATCTGATCTATAATTACTTACTTACTAATTTTCCAGAAAAATATATTTAACTTTTGATTTTTTAAATGGAACACCATGTATATTTTTACGAAATAAAATTCTAAATAAATTTCTCTTTACAAGTAAGGATTTACCTTTAAATTATGTCTATATATGAAATTATTGGATTTTGGGAATATTTGTGAAGATGAACCAAAAGAGTCGTTAAATTATCTCGTTGAATTACACTCGAGCATTTTATTTCTTCCGAATAAATTTCTGTTTGACATCTGAACCTTGTTACCAGACATTTTTCCTTTTCTAATTGCTTGGCAACAAGATTTCAATACAAACAGAAATTTATCCGGCGAAATGAAAAGCTCTTGTGTAATAATTTTATTACAGTTGACAGTAAAATAAATGGCAATAATAATGTCAACAACCAAAACGTTATACAAACACAAATTGCCCTAAATCGGCTTAGTGTGATAATTAAAGTAAATTTTAATATTGCAATGACGCCAATCATTTTTTTCGCAGTTGTCTTTTAATATACCTACCTAAACTCTACTTCTCTACTAAATTTGAACGCATGCAAAAAAATCATGATTTATAAAACTTATTCTTTAATATTCTATTAATAACAGTAATTACTTTTTTATTTTTCATCTGTATTGTAGATGCTTTTTATAGGTCTTTTGATAGGATCTCATCCGTTTCACTTACTGTACTGCCATATTTTAATCTAAAACCGAAACAAAAGAATTTATCTTGTATTCGCAGAAACATTACTTTGAGCTGCCACGTGTGCCATTGGCATTAAATATTCCAAAGAGTCATCAAGTACGTCATTAGTCGTAATCTCGTAATATTCCAAAATCCCGAACAGAGTTGAATAGCGTGTATTAGGCATAATCGCTAATTGCTTGCAAGATATTCATGGATATCTCAGAATAACCTGCAGTACAACATACGTCTTGTGTAACAAGATCTGCATCTGTTATGATTTGAATTATTGTTGTCTTAAGTTATTTTTAGTTATTTTTAGAAACAATAGTTCAAAGGTCATCTGCATCCCTCCGTACCCCTAAGCCAGACGTGCCCTTTTTTTGGGCGTCTGCGTTCAGTTCTTCGTTGGCCGGGGTAAAGATAAGAACCGAGATGTAGCTCGTTCTACGTAATTTACGCTTTTGAGCGTAAATTTAAGTATATTTTTATTGTTAAATTCGTATTTTAAGTTAGTGGACACGTATAAGTATCAGTTTAAGTCATTATAGTTTATAAATTTGTGTTTTTTAAATCGGTTATTGTGTGTTTTTTATATAAAATTAAATATATTTTAAAAGTGAGTGTTTAAAGTATCATGACCGATCATGACGCAACGCTCCCAAAACACCCCTTCCTAATTCGACCACGACTGGTTAACCCCTATCCTTAAATAAAGATCCTTACTTTTTCATCCTAGCCCCTATTTCACTCCTATATTGCTACACTTGAAATAAAATGTTGAATTACACATCCGCCTCATTTTACGCACGCAACCTATTGTACAGATGCTCGAACTTTGTTACACATAGATCATAGAAGCTCCAGACCAGATAAACATGGTTTAATAACAAAACTTGTCTAACACAAACAATACACTAATTTCCATTGAAGCTATATATCTAATCCACGCGGTTTGCATGAAAGTTATAATAATTTTCAAGCACAGAGAATAATTCTTGTAAGTTGTAAGACAGCTACATACATAAAATTCAAAATAGTATATTGTAATACAAGTGTGGAAAGGGCTTCATTGAAAAACTAGTATGACAGTTGGAGCACGAGTGGTAGCGAGTTCTCCTATTATACGAGTTTTTCAATCATCCTTTCCACAAGTGTGTTACATACTATTTTTTATACGAAAGTGGGAAATATACAAAATTAATAAAAAAAAATTTGGAAATATAATACGATTGTAGTAGCAGTAGTGTCATTGTCAATCTAAAAGCTCATTGTTCCCCATCATAATCTTAAAATCAAGAATTTTCAAAAAATAAACATTTTATTGGTATGCATCAAAAGTGCTCAAAAAAGTGCTCAATTGTTGTAATTAGTCCTAAAATGTAAAATACTATTTTCGGGGGTAAGTACTACGATTATCATCGGTGGAACATAAGTCCATGAAAATTGACCGAATTGACCACAAGATCAATTTTCTGAAGATTTATCTAATGCTATCACCTATCACTGATGAATAATCATAGCCCGAGTTATATTTAGGGAGATATATACAGACGATCCACCCTTAATAACTTGGGAACGGATTGTGATAGGCATATCCAGTTTGCGCTATATGTTTTTACATCTAGGGAGACACATTTAACTAATATTTTTGGTTATTTTAAATCACTCATCTCACCCTCACCACTCTCAATTTTAAAATCTTAAATGGCAATATACCCTTTGTATGCCGTTGTCGCTACTGTTCGAAGTTTATAATAGTCCAGTCATTTTAGATTTTGTACATGAAGTTCTCTTGCAGCCGATGAAACTTGTACTAAACGATAGAGTAAAGTCCCCTGATTAACATATTGATTTGTTTCCGCGTCAAAATATCAGCAACATTAATTATTAATAAAAAACTAACGACGAATCGTGTCGACGGCACTTTAACGCGCTATAAGTCCAGTATTTCACTGTTGATCGCGAGAATAAAATTATTACCGTGTAGGAGAGGAAATTTTCATACGTAATATAACAAGTGATATGATTATTGTCGGTGATATTCTCGAGTGGAACCGAGTTGCAGATTTCACGAGTCCGTAGGACGAGTGAAATGTGCTGCTTCGGTTTCACGAGGAATATTTTCGATTATTAATCATATCACGAGATTATATTTAATGAGAATATAATAAATTTGTAGTGATGCGCAAGGCGCGCGCAATGAGAACGAGAACGCACCTTAAAGTTGGGAGTTTACTGAACGCAACACATCACATCGAGTGTTCGGGTGTGTTTTAACCTAACCTAAGTAATTTTAGATGTTGTATTAAAAGATTAAAACGAAGATTTCATTTGTAATTATAATTACGCACACAATAATTTGAAGTATAAAACAAAAGTCTATTTATTTGCAGTGTGGGTTTGTATCTCGTATAGGTATATTGATACGAGTAAACTGTTGAATTAGATACTGTAATATAATTTTCAGTTGTTTCGGGATTATTTCCTCTTAAGGAATTTATAATATTTTGATGATGATTTGATTGGATATTTAAATAAGACTGAATTGAATTAGTACATATTGGAATAACCGGTAATCTTTATTAGATGCTGTTCAAGTATATTTGAATTTTGCAAGCGTTACCTCAATTTTTTAATTGTTTAATTATAATTTAATCGTTATTAGCATCACTCCAACGATTATCACACCTTTTAATAGTCAAGAATTATGAAATTAACTGTCACTACAGAAAAAATGCCCTTAGCAACGGACCAAAACAAGGTGATAATTTCTTTGTTTTTTTATCATCGTTGTGATAGACATGTAACTAAGCAGATCTCGATGTGATCTCGATGATGATTAGCGGAAAACAGGTCACGTGACATATGAATTATATTCTCTACAAAATAAAACCACATTTCAAACCCCAAACATGCCCGGATATTTTAAAATAAATTATAAAAGCATTTTATGGCGATTCGTCAAACGATCAGCTTTAATACATTGCTGTCATTCTGTAACATTTTAACTATGGTAATGACATGCCCTATGTTTACTAATAAAAATAACTCCCGATATAAATTAAATGCCTTTATAATTTATTTAAAAATATCCGGGCATGTTTGGGGGTTGAAATGTGGGTGTATTTTGTGGGAAATTTCCTGCCCTACACGGTAATAATTTTATTCTCGCGGTCAGCGTATTTTGACATTTGTTCTTTTGAAGGTTAAAAGGAACTAGCTCACTAGCGCACCTATCGTGAGAAATATTGCGCTAAGGATCACATTGAACTATTAAGAATTCTTAATTCTGTAACAAAGACGATTTACAAAGTACCTATAAGGGGAGCTTGCTCTAAGGGTTACATGTGACAGGGATTGAGTAGAGCTGACAAGCTAACGCTACAAGGGGTATAGCTGAATTAATTTGTGTAACGTAACTGTACGCCATGCTATTATCACGTTCTGCGTCATTAGAAACAACGATCTTTCAGTACTGTTCAACAACAATAAATCAACTTTCTTCAAGAAATATTGCTTTTAGGAAAATAAATCTATGCGTGCGTCCTCACAAACAATAATATTATTTTGTAAAAAATTGGGTTTATTTATTAGATCGAAACCAACCAAATAAAACATGTTAAAAGAAAAGCCTCTAATCTTTTATATGATTTGATACTCCAAAGACCTTTTTATGGTATACGAAATATTCCACAATATGTCTTTATTGTCTAAAATTAATTTTTTTTTCCTAGATACCATTCTCTAGAACGCTTAGACAGAGAATTAAAAAATATACTTCACTCTTTCTGTTAGTCATTTTTTAGTTAATTCGAAAATAAAAATCACATGAAAAGTAAAAATAATTGTAAATTGAATAAAAGAACACAAAGATGTACTTTGACGCTTCTACGTTTTAAGAATAATTATAAAAAATCTGACGTGGACACCACATGACTTCCTTGTACGCCTATTGTTCTGTTCATACTTTTCTTAAAAACTAAAATGTAGAATAATATAAAAAATCTGACTTTATTCTTTTAACTTATTATACAAATATATTAATACCTATATAAGTACTACTACTACTGCTACTATACTAATAATATAAATATATTTTAATAATTTTATTTAAACTGCAGAAGAAGATATAAAGCATATTTTACTATTGTCACTGTCATATCATAATCATTTAAATTTTACGTAGTAACAAATGTTAATCGATCATGGACTACAAGATACCGAAATACTAAATTATAAATATATACTTTAATTATTCTTAAATGATACCAGATACAAAAATATTTATAAAATACCGTTTGTAGGTAATAATCACATAATCTTTCATTTAAAATAAAAAAAATTGTCTTAAATTAAATATTTATCGAAATATTTGAAAAAAGTACTACTTCCGGTTTGTAGATTGAAACCAAAAATAGGAGGTGCACAACTAGATGCTATAACAGTCCTAAATACAAAATTTCAACTTTCTACGTCTAACCGTATTTGAGCTATGCGACATACATACGTACGTCCGTTCGTACGTACAGACGTCACGACGAAACTAGTCATAATGGATTCAGAAAAGGTCAAAACGGATATTTCCGTCAAAATCTGAGAACCGAAATTTTTCGCGATTACAATACTTCCTTATTACTCCGTACAAGGAAGTAAAAATATTCTGTCCACTAGTGAGTCATTTTACTTTTACCGATCGACTGGTTGTTGCGGTAGCGGATCGAGAAGCATTCACTGGTGTTCAATATTTTACTGCCATCGATCAACTGACGAGTTTTCTCAAATCAATTCAATTCAAAAAGTTTTTATTTTCTCTAGTTACAGACAGCGTGGTCCAGTGCGTTATCTGGCTACTACCGGCTAACGTGCTGTGACGTCAGTCAACGTGAGATCGATGGTTCGAGTCTCCGTCGGGCGACAATGTGTGATTTGTCGTAAAACTAAAAATGCCCAAGGTCTGGCATTCAATCACACTCGGGCATTACAAGCTACCCACTTGTACACCTTAAATGTAGCCCTGGTTGCACAAAGAATATCTCCGCTGCCGCTGTGGTTGCAAACCACAGATCGCCGCACGGATTGAGATTCTGACTGCACCAAGATGAATGGATGAACAGAGCACAATCTCGACTCCTGATATACGTAGAGTACCTAAATAGACTAAGAGTACGGACAAGGCACTGGTCATTTTCTATTGGTAGTCCAAATTGTGTTTGCACTTGTTTTTCAGCTTACTTAACTCTCAGAATTTAATATTTTTATGTCAATATTTAGTTACATATTGTTTTCTAATGTTGCTCTTTGGTTAGTATTTTATAAATTATTTAAGTGATTGACGTTGTCAAAAATGACTGCATAATATTTTACCTGTGGAACTAAATAATTGCGCTCTGGTAATCATAATTTATTATTTCGAACTATGTAGATATATTTTCTATCAATATTTTTAAGTTTCAACCATCTTAGGAATCAATTTTTAATTTTTTATGTCATCTTGACAGAGCTGTATATTTGTATACATCAGAAATACAGTTACAACTGAAAACAAAAGATAAACCATTTTGGACTCCTTGTCCGTACTCTTAGTTTATTTAGGTACTCTAGATATACGTATGGCGACGCGACAACCGTAACTACGGCTCCGTTACGCACATAGTATATCAAGAGCATACTAAGAGAGAGATCCAGCCTTACACTGAAAGGTAGATAGGCTTTAGGATTAAGTAAGTACAGTATATACAGATAAATAAACGTCTTACAGCCCTGATGAAGACTATAGTATAGTCGAAACGTTGGAAATTGAGCAATACCTAATAGTATATTACATACCAAGTGTTGTAAGAATCAATTACGCACGAGTGAAAAAGTTACACAAGAGCCGTAATTTCACGAGTGCGTAATTGCTTTACAACTCAAGTTGTGTATGTACTAGGTATACTTTTTCAACGATCACGACCATGGTTATCGTTAGTTTTTTTTTTTCGATTTCGGCCCAAAACTTCGGCCTTATAACTCAGGAACTAAAAAACTTGAGGTCTATTCATAATAAGGTAATGCAATGGGTACCTACCGTACCTACCTAACGCAAGAGGCAATGCAGTATATAACGCATAGGCGATGCAACCAAAAATTGTTTGATTTATAACAACGTAGAATTAACTTAGCTTCCATCATGAACAAGTCCAAGCGTCGAAATCTCTACCATACCACAGTTTCAATAAAATAAAAATATTATTTTAAAATTAATACTTGAACAATGAAAATATGCAACAATGGTATAAATTCATCAATGGACATAATATTGTTTCGATTCACCAAAAAAATAACAAATGAGTAAAAAAACATTTAATTTTATTTATAAATTAAACAATTAAAATTTGTTACTACGGTTTCAACAAAGAAATATTGATGTGATTGTAGTGTAGTAGGAACAAACAATGAATTTGAAAAAACATTGAATAATCCAGGAATGTACACAATGAAGTTAGGATTTGTCCGAATGTTTTCGTTCGAAACAGCCAGTATTGTGATGCCAGGGAAATAAATGAACAAATCAAGAAAATATTTATTAATGTGAAATAATCAGATTATTTAAAAATATGTATGGTTATATGAATAAATAAAATGAGAAAATATTTAAAACGGGTACCAACACCAACCATTATTTTGAGTGCGATGCCCCTAATTCTGGACGCTCCTGGAACTGGGAGATGGCAACGTACGCCACTGGAACTGCAGGCTGCAACAATAGAAAAATATATAGGTAATTAAAACTATCATATTTTTATATTACTAATAATAATATATTACTAATTTGATAAATACTAGGTACCTATGTTACCAAATCATTTTTAAAATGACACTGATGTAACAATATTCAATAAAATCTCAAGTTTTATTTATTTTATTGTAAACAATAATTAAAACTAGCAACAAAAAAATATTCAACAAATATTTTAAATTGAACAATATAATATAATATTGTGATTGTTGGGACAACAATAATTTTAATTATTAAAATTAAACAGTCGAATAAAAATTTCCAATAAAAATAATCAAGAGAGAAACAATTAAATAATCTGTTTAATTTAAAAATAGTTTACAAATAAAGTTAGAATTCGTCCGACTGTTTTCGTCCAAAACTGCTAATATCTAACTTCTGTTTGAATAAAAAAATTAGGCATATCAAAAATAAAAGCCAACTTGCGTGTTCACGGATATAAGTGGAGAGTACACCAAAGGAATTATTTTTGTACAGTTATATACCTGACTGAAATCGAACCTGACCTGTGATTGTTAACGTAGCGATCTCTTAACATTTTGTAATTAAAAGAGTTATTGTTGTCTATTCAAATTTCTATTTTAACTTGTACACATGGCGTCTGTGATGTACTGTCCAGTAACATCCATGACTGCGTTGAGGGCTGATAACCACACACATGATACAAAATTATATTTATATCTAATTTGCATTATGTGCTGCTGCCCTACCCAAGTTGGGTAGATAGATTATGTGGTATGTATGGAGATACAAGGTGCGCTTAGGCGCTGATAAAGCGAATGGGTGTTCGAATTTCGAAACCACATTTGAACCTGAGCTGGAAGAAATGTTAACTTATGCATGCTGCTACGCACGAAATTATTTAAAGTTGCAATTCTACAATTTATTTTGTGTTGACCATAATTAAATTTAAATTTAACTTGTACCGTTCTTGTACTTCCTAATGTAATTGTAATTATTGTACAAATAATTATTGTACAAATAATTTTTGTAAGTATTCATATTGTAAATTAAATTATAATAATAATTAAATTAAATAAAAATGTGAATTATCTTAATTTAGAATTTTTTCTGCACACTACTAAGAAAGTCACGCTACGCCACTGGTATAAACATATTTTTACCGAGCTATAAAATATTGTGAAGAAGAAATCTCGTGTGTTATAGGTCTATTCTGTATTTTACCTCTATAACGCTATAACTTTATAGTCAATGTAAGCTATAGAGCTCTATAACTCCGACTCCTATAGAGTACCGATTTTTGTATTCTGTATCTCGTTGTATAAGCTATCTTCTTACAGCGCCAAATTTATAGAATTATTAACTTCATGTTGCTTCATTAATACATATTATGATAGTTGACAGTTCATTGACAGAATTGTTTGTTAAATAAATAAATATGAATTGATATTTAAAAACATGGCATGGAAAGTAAAATATGATTTGTTCTTTTTACAATTTATTATATACTGATTTATCATTTTTCATGAATCTATAATAAAATTGTTTATTTTTAGACTGAAAAGTAAAGGAAAACACTAATACTGCCGAAGAACAGTATGAAGAATATTTAAATGCTATGAAAAATGATTATGTTTTTCGTAGTTTAACATTATTTTTCTAAATTATTGAGGTTGAAAATTCTACTCATTCTTCTATTAAATTTTGTAGGCTAATAAGAGGTTAACTTAGACAAGTCCAACAAGAATTTCCAACTGATGTCTAACAAAACCATTACCCTAAAAATTTAAAACTGCTAATACCGAGGCTAATACCTTCAAGTGAAATAGTATAGCAGTAGTTCGCGATAGTGGTAAAACATGAACTTGTAAATTATTAATTAAATTAACTACTATCGGTTTATTTAAACGGTAATAATTTATGATGTCATCCAAAATATCAAAGTGGTTTTGCCGATCTCTTAAAAATCTTCTTTCTGATGGCATGTAATTTCTGTATTAACATTTTTATAATAACATACGTTGTAATTCAAAATCATTTTAAAACATTCCTTTTATAGTCTTCATTCATTAACAAATATATAAAAACATTCCCTGGATTGATATTATCCTTGTTCATATTTATTTTTAGGCTACGTTATAGAGCGCTGTAACGACTTATGGCCAGAAAATCCTGTCCATAAAACTTATATAAATTCTATAACTCTATAATGGGCTATAGAAACATACAGAATCGCAATTTGCTTACATTCTATAACTAACGACAGATATAGAGCATAGAGCTTATAGCGCTTATAGAAGCATACAGAATAAACCCATAATTTCTGTTTGTATTGAAACCTTGTTGCCTAGCAATTTGAAAATAAAAATTGTTTAATAAAATTACGATACCGTAGGTGGAGTTATTTAATTTTAAAACAATTTTTCGAGTCAAATTGCTGTCAGGTAACAAGGTTGAGATGTCAAACAAAAATTTATTCGGAGGAAATTAAATTCTCGAGTGTAATTCAACGAAATAATTTAAATACTTTGGTTCTTCTACAGAAATATTCCCAAAATCGAATCATTTCACTGACAAATATTAGACATATAAAGCAAATGGCATTTAAGTGCTTTGTTTGATTGCTAAGAAGAAGGTAAATAAGGTTTTATCACTTGCAAAAAGTTACCTTCCTTTTTATTCGTTGTCAAAACAATTTTTCTTTTCAAATTGCTAGGTAACAAGGTTTCAATACAAACAGAAATTTATCCGGAGAAATTTAAAAGCTCTTTTGTAATTACAATTATTGATAACTCCACTCCTGTATAAAGTAAGTCATAAACAAAGCACAATTTTATCGCTTTGACAGCGGATAAAAAGAAAGGTAACTTTTTGCAATTGATAAAACCTAACCTTTTTCTTAGCAAACAAATAATAAACAAAACAGTAAAATTTCATTTGCTTCATATTTCTAATATTTGTCAGTGAAATAATTAGATTTTGGTAATATTTGTGAAGAAGAACGAAAAGAGTCGTTAAATTATCTCGTAGAATTACACTCGAGCATTTTATTTCCTCCGAATAAAAAATTTCTATTTGACATCTCAACCTTGTCACCTGAACGAAATTTGACTCGAAACATTGTTTTACGGTGTCGTGATTTTAGGAAACAATTTTTCCTTTCAAATTGCTAGGCAACAAGGTTTCAATACAAACAGAAAATCCGGCGAAATAAAAAGCTCTTGTGTATTACAGTTGACAGCCCTGGTCAGAAGTTGTAATTAGTTCATAGGTATATTTCTAGAGTTTCTAGGTGTTTCTGCTGGTCACTGCCGATGTGCCGATAATATATTCATTCTGACACTTGCTGTCACTGTATAGTATTTTTTATATTTAATAAGTTGTGCGTTATATAGTGATAAAGATATATTACTGTGAAATAATGAAAAGTGTTTCAGAAAAACTGTCAATGTAGATATAGGTTATTTTAATTTCAGAAGAAAGGAGTAAAAATATATTTTACATATTTTATAAACTGAATAATGAAGATGAATAGATGCACTACGAGACTGTGTTCATATTGTGAGATTATTTATTTAAAACGACGATCACCCTCGTAGAAAATGGAGGGTTTTCAAACACGTTTTGTCATAATATTTTCAATCTAAAGGTAAATTATGGAGCATAACGACTTCGATATATCTCAATTTCAATTTTAGTTACTATTTACCTATATCTCAATTTCAATTTTATTTACTATTTATAGTATTAAAGTGTATTTTTACATTTAAATTATAGTATATCTAATACAGCCAGAGATGTCTAGATCATGTTAGACCCCATTACATATTCTTTCCGCAAAACTCCTCTCGACCACCGGTCTCGAGTTGTTTCTATAGAAATACGTCTCATCAATCGGCAGTATTATTTTCGATTATTTTCGAAGCTCTTGTGGTATAATAACTGATTATTCATTGATTCAGATCCAGTTTTAAATTAAAATGGCAAAAAATTCAGTTATCCATGATTTCAGAAAACAAATATTTTAATAAAATTTAGACGTAACGTCAAATGTGTTTTATGTGTTTTTTGGCATTTCTTTACAAATAAAATTATGAATTTCAAGTGAAAAATGTTTTAGACCTATATGAAGAAAACCCAGAGATAGAAATGGTGCAATAAAAATGGGAAATATAGATTATAATAAAAATGTTCATTTGTTAAATAGTCACCTAAAAGTAATATAGTTGATTTCTTAACTAAACGGAGCAATCTGAAGTTGTCTTGATGAGCCGTATTTACACTGTATAAATACGAGAAAAATATCACTAGATTTTTTTGGCGGCGAAATTAAATTTGACCTATCAGCGGGAAAACTCGATACAGTCACTGACAACAGTTGACGAGACAAGATGGAGAACATTCGTTTGTTTACATTACAAAGTTTGTGTGTTGTAACTTCAGATTTGTCCGATTATTTTTTAAATAGAGTATAGTAGTGAATAGTCGACACACAACCTTAATAGTACAAAATAATCAAGTCTACTCATTTTGATTGGCAGTGAAATTCAATATTCTGCATTTTTATTGGTCTTTTTTGACAGATGACAGATGATGTGAATAATCATATATAATATCCCAAGTGCATTCGCGCACTTGAGAAAATTATCGACAATTACATGCACGAGGGATATTCGAAGGACTATTTCCCGATTAAAATTTAGCAAAACGCTGTTTCTCTCATGAAAAATAAAGCAAAATTTAAAAATTTCCTTTGACAGCAAGTCAGAATCACATTGCTACGCCGTATCCAAATACGATAATTTTGCACTAGTGCAAATTATTATTATGTAATTCTACGTTGATTGGACGACATTCAGAAATGTTAGACTTCTGATTGGCTTAAATTTTATGAGGGAAATAGTCAGCATTATATTCAAAATAGTTTCTCTAAACTGAGAGCATTTTAGAATATGTTTGGTTTTTAACAAACGATTACGGCAATACAAAATACCAGAAATCCTACAAGTGTCTGTTCTGTGGCAAAGAACGACTGTTGAATGAAATAAACGCTGTGGTCCAACATCCCACCGCGCCGTCGCAGGAGCGGCGAATGTGCAATCCGACGTCGGTTTGCTGTGCGTGTAGTCAACATTTGAACGTCTTGTTGAGCGGAGTTATTTAAGTTATCCGGCACAAAAGTTTACGACTACTATATTGTTACTTCCGCTAAAATTATTTGATAAAGTTAAGCTTCAGTGCTAGTGGACATAAACTGTGTGTAACAGTTTTTTGAACATTGGTTTTTTAATCCAGCCGTATTAGTTTGTCACAGAACAGTAAGTTTTTAAACTTTTAAAACTATTTGTTTTATTGTAAATCTAGGTATTCAGATTACGCAGATAAATATTTCTCCGTGTATTATTATAATAGCGAAAAACTTTAAACAAAACTCGTGGTATATTACAGTATTTCGTTATTTATTAATTTTTTGTGCACAACCTTTTATAAGAAATTTTTTATGAACTATAATGTAAGTAAATAGGCCATAAAATAACAAGTAAAATTATTTACGACATAAATTTAATATTTCTCTAAGATTATAACTATAAGTATTATTTCTATCCGATTTTTACTTAATCTTACAAATGGGAAAATTAAATGCTTGACTTTTTCTATCTATCTATCTATCTTTCCATTTTAACTGAAAAGTTCTTTAACATAGTTGACAACTACAGTAAGTATTTGAAAATTTTCAAACTTACAATATTTATATTTTTACAGAATAGATTACAGAATATCAAGGTAGTACTAATAAGTTTTATTTTAAAGAAATGTACGATTAAAATTATTAAAGGATTTGCAAAATTTATATTTATAAACTATATGATCAAAAAAGAAATTATGATTAATTAAAAATTACTATAAAATTTCTGGCATATCCAATAGTACCTATACTTATATTATTCATATTGCATAACTGATGAAGGCTCCTTTCGAAAGAGCGTGCGTAGTAGTAGTAGTAATAATAATTCATCTCAATTCCTTCGTTCAGTCTAATAAACGTCAATTCTTTCATATAGTAGTAGTAGTGTAGATACTTATTAAATTAATAACTTGCCCATTTCGATTGCTTCATGAACCAAATTTTGGTGACTTGTTTTTGTTTAGGATAATGGAAAGTCTAGAAAATCATCAAAATTCGTAGTTTACCAAAACTCTTTTTGTCGAATGGAATATTTTTTCGGAAAAATTACACATTATCTGCTACTGTATCTCAACAGCGGTATGTCGCTATTTAAATAAACAAATAATCATAATTTTGGATATTTATTTTTTCGAAAATTTTTAAAATTCAAAAACGAACCGCTGTTAACCACAATATTATAGAGAATTTTTGTAAATACATTCGACAAAGGAAAAAATGCACCAAAAATTCCGAATTTTTAGACCGCCATAACTCGGTTGAATTTGGTCGAAAATGGAAATTCTAACAAGTTTGAAGTTTCCTCTTTAAGGCGGTCATGGGAGTTTATCTGACGCCAAGTTAATTTCACCCCCTGCCACTCCCCTGAAAAAAAAATTTTTTGATGTCAAAAAATGTAAAACTTTGACAACTTGTACCAGGCGCAAAAAATACGTGAATTCCATTCTCTACCAAGGCGATAAAATTCATTCATTTTCCTGTCGGGAATGTTTTCGTGATCGCTTTTAGACTTCAAACTTATCCAAATTTTTTGATGTCAAAAAATGTAAAACTTTGACAACTTGTACCAGGCGCAAAAAATACGTGAATTCCATTCCCTACCAAGGCGATAAAATTCATTCATTTTCCTGTCGGGAATGTTTTCGTGATCGCTTTTAGACTTCAAACTTATCCAAATTTTTTGATGTCAAAAAATGTAAAACTTTGACAACTTGTACCAGGCGCAAAAAATACGTGAATTCCATTCCCTACCAAGGCGATAAAATTCATTCATTTTCCTGTCGGGAATGTTTTCGTGATCGCTTTTAGACTTCAAACTTATCCAAATTTTTTTATGTCAAAAAATGTAAAACTTTGACAACTTGTACCAGGCGCAAAAAATACGTGAATTCCATTCCCTACCAAGGCGATAAAATTCATTCATTTTCCTGTCGGGAATGTTTTCGTGATCGCTTTTAGACTTCAAACTTATCAAAATTTAAGCAGAGTTATGAAAAACTCACAAAATGCAGAGTAAATTTCAAAAGCCCGTACTTTCGGATAAAATCATCGTAGGTAATTGAATTGAAATTTTTTAAAATTTACCAAAAAATGAATAAATTTAAAAAAACATTGTTTTTTCATGAGGTGCCCGGCGGGAATTGGATTTGGCGTCACATTAATTATGAGTTATGACCGAAAAGGCACAGAATGCAATTATTTTTCAAAAATTCATTACTTCGCGCCAAATCATCAAAAGTGCTCAATTTTTCCCCGACAGGAAAATGAATGAACTTTATCGCCTTGGTAGTGGATGGAATTCATGTTTTTTTGCACCCGGTACAAGTTGTCATAGTTTGACATTTTTTTTACATCATGAACTTTTTTACTGAGGGTGGTAGGGGGTAAAATGAACTTGGCATCAGATTAACTTACATGACCTTAAAGAGGAAACTTCAATCTTGTCAGAACTCGAAGATTTATTCATTTTCGAGCCAATTCAACCGAGCTATGCTATTTCAGAATTTTGGGTACATTGTTAAGTGGTGCGTTTTTTTTTGTCGAATATATATTATTTCTCTAAAATTTACCTAAATCAAGGTATTAGTGTACTATGAACGCCTGTCTGTGTGAAAGTAACTTTCAAATGGGGAAGGGCACCCGCAGAAATTTCTATAAGGTGGGTCTAATTTTTTAAAATTAATGAACTACCTACCTATTATAATTTTTTTCTGTTCAAGTTCTAAATCGAAAATTACATTTTTTGATATGGAAAACTGCACATTTCACTCCCCATTGCTCTTTTTGGCCTTGTGCCGATTGAAATATAATGTTCAGTTGGAACATTTTTTAGAAGCAATTCACGTCTAGGAATTTAGTTAAGCTGAGGTTCTAGCTGACTGTAAGACCGGATGTTACGTATCCAGGCTGTTAAATTGCTTAATTTTGTAACCCCTTTGCACCCACGAAAAGGGTAAGTTTTGGACTCTGACTTGTAATTAGACAGTGGTGTATCGACTATGAACGCGTCAAGATGTAATAATTTTGGTCCGCGCGCTTTATAGAATTGTTAATTTAAGATCGTGTATTCGTCCCCATCGTTAAGAATGGTGATATTATATTGTGTATCATATTGCTATTATTTGTTCATAAACGCATTCCGCCTATTTTTATTCCAATAAGAAAAATATCTTGACCAATAATGATTAAAAACACAAAATAATAAACAGGAACAGAACAAAATTGAGTTATATTTTATTTTTAAGGATAAATAAAAAAACTTAAATCCATAAATGAAAGGGGGACCCATTTGACCTTCTCCCCCTCGAGCGGGCGCCCACAAAAATGATTGGGATATCATGAATTATAGAGCTATATTATAACTTGAACGAATTTTTTTTAACTTACTTAATTTTAACTAAGAATCTTTTATTCTTAATATTTTTCTAAATTGCAACCATCCCAAACTTAAAGTCTTTCGAATCCTGCAATTATTTGGTAGAAGAAAGAGTTATTTTTTTAAAAAAGGTACCTATTGATTATAAACGAATTGCAAAAATGATATTTTTAGAACAGGAACGTTTGTTTAATTTGTTGTCATACGTAAACATTAGAAGTTAGATTGATTTATCCGATTAATCCCAAGCGTCCAAATTATAATTTTAGCTTTACATTTTTACTAATATTGACCTAGTTTTAGAAAAAAACGTTGTAAAAAGTCCCACGCAAATTTATGTACAAAATACTATTAAATCCTTACGCCAAGAATACGTAATTTTTGTTGAGATTCTTTATAAAAACTACTTTATATACTATTTCAGAGTAAGATTCGTAAGATTGTTAACCTATATCCTATTTTACTTTTATCCTACAACGGTAACGTTTCGAGAAAAACATTTATTTTCAAATGTCTTTGATGTTTTATTCTACTCTACACTGAAGTTAAATTTGATAATTTTCGATTGCTACTGTTATTATTTTCAATATTAATACTAATACGACTAATAACTTGGGTTGGAAAAAATATGTTCTTTTTTATTTTAAACAAAAAATGGATTTTTAAATTTAAATCGTTTGAAATTCGAGATTTAAAAAAATATGTGCCCCTTAATTATTTTTTTAAAGATCAAGTTATTTTTTAAGTGAACTGCTCCTTTTAGTAATTGTGCTTACAAACAGACAGACCGACCGACTTTTTTTAAATTATATTTTTTGATTTAGTAGGATCTAAAATGTGAAAATTCATTAAAATTTCGAAACCTTTAGAAACGAAGGGAAACTATTGGTACGTCAATTGTCAAAAGTGAACGAATTAGTAAATGGTGTGCATTTTGTCTAAGAATAAACAGATAGGAAATTAGGAAAATATGTTTTCTGTTTTAAGACGGGTTCACAGTTCGAGGTGTAAATTTGAAGAAATTAATTTGACTATTCACAGTTCGAAATTTGTGTGTTGGCTGTTTTTCTTGTCAGTGTCAGTGACAGCACAGAGTGTCAGTTTTTTTTTAATGAGAAAAGAAGAAAATTTTGTAGATATAATTGCCAAATTTCCAAGTTTGAACGATATAATAAATATATTTTTTCTCAATTAATAGAACAAACCCTAAATTTACTAGAGAAATTTGGGGTTTGGATACTTTTCTACGAATCGAAATTCGAATGCACCAAATTTCAGTTTGATGAACGCAAGTACACAATTGCCATAATGACAAGCTTCACAAATTTCTCCAAATTTCAAACTGTGAACGCTGCTTTAGTATTGGAATGACCTATTCCAGCACTAATATTGATGCTGGAAAGAGTTTCGTTCCTACTATTTTTGGTAAATTTTTTTATCAGCGACTGATAATACTGCATTAAACAAACAAAATTTCTTGACAACGGGCAACGAACAAAACTCATCAATTGTCGAGCATAAATTATACTGTCACCAATCTAATTATTCTACCAAAAATCCCCCTAATGGAAACTGTTAAATACAGAAATTATGTAAATTAAATCAAAAACCACCTGAATAGAGAAAATAGTATAAAATATTCGTTACAGAAGGATATTCTAGTACTTATTCGTTCGAACTCTTGCTAGAAAAAGATCGCCTTGTAACCCTTATGTTTTAATATACTATTTTCTGCTTCGGTATTGGAATGACTAATCCAGCACTAATATTGATGCTGGAAAAAGCTTCGTTCTCTACGATTTTTGGTGAAATTTTATTATCAGTGGTAACACTGCTTAAATAAACAAAATATAAAGGCAACAAACAATTCGAAAGAAGATACTTTAACACTACTTTTATTAATTTTAATGATATGAAAATACAAACTGAATGAATATTTCATATACCATTGCGTACGTTATTATTATTATTATTCAAAGCCCGGAAATACAATTTTCGTTGCCAGAAAAAATTGAATGCAAAATTTGGTCGATTGAGGACGCTTTAAAGGGAACAGATCCAGGACCGAAAGTCTGAATTGAGAATTAAGATATCTATGAAAACGTTAAAACAGTAAATAATCTGTCACATTATGCATTAAAATGTCAGAAATAAAATTAAATATTGTCCTAAATGATGAAAATAATACAATATATAATAAAATAAGTAGAGCATATTTTCAACACAGTACTTAAATTTAATATTAAACTTTATTTATTAGTACAATACCCGCCAATATCCCATTTTTGGGATTTCATCAGTTTACTGGGAATGACTTATAATTACATATTTTTATCACTAGTTGTGAAATTATGGAGATGACATTTTCTTTCGAGCTTTTTCTGTTTTGTGATATAATAAATACTCTGATCATAAATATTATTTATTTTTTGTTTTAGAACAGAGTCTATTGCAACTTGATTAATTTTCAGATACTTACGAAATATATACATTATACATAAATTTTTATAATAAAAATATTACATTTCGTATATAAAATGTAGAAGGTCAATTTTTATTTTAAATTTTGATATAAGTAAGTAAATATTTTAAATCGAACATTTCTTGAAACCTATTAACTCTTTATTTCCATCAAATTCACAATAAGAAATGAATGAAACAATAATTCCTACCTTAAATAATAAGCTAACACGATCACGAACAGATCACAATTTTGACGAATTCACGGCATCCATGATGTGCCACGTTCGAAGTTATCAAGACGAAATACCCTTACACCTACTCACAAAAATAATACATCTTATACTGCTGTAGGTAGAAAATGTGAACAACACGTTTAGAAAATTGCAGTTTTCTACCACTTTATGGTCCTTGCAAATGGGGTATACTGGTACACTTCATTTTTATTGTTATTTATTTGTTAACACATCACCAAAAATATTCGGCAGCAACCCACGCCAAATTATGTACTACTGGAGTCTAGTAAGATTTTAAATATTAATATTTTCGTAAAGAAACTCTTGCTACAACTTGTGGATTGTTGCAAATATTGATTATAATAATTTTTAGTAAACTATTTGTGTTTAAATGATTGTTGAAATTGTTTTTATGTGCCCTAAAATGATATTGTTTTAATTCACGTAGTACCTTATGAAGTTTGTTGATAAAAACAGTGACTCTCAAACTTTTTTGGTCTGATTCATTGTACTTACCTTAGAATGGATAATTTTGGTTAAAGTTTTACAGTTTTTATTTAAAAAATTGTGTGATTAATAAAAATAAAACATTTGAGTATAAATAAATAAGACATTACTAAAATATTATTATTATTATCAGTATCGTAAGCAGGATGATAATATACTATTATTCAATAATAGAGAAAAAAAATTGTAAAAATTAAAATTCCTGTACGTGCTGCTTCTGCACAAACTAAAACTAAACTCTATAAATACTCCTTTGTCAATTATTTTTCCACTGGTTCTAATTTCGTAGATGTCATAGAAATTTTATGTTGTTATCCTAATTTTAACTATTATTTCGCAAACATTAATATCAACAAACCAATAAACATGATTAAACAATGGAGCACTAAACTTAGGAATTATAATATTATGTAGAAGTATGAATTTGATATAATTTCTTTTTTGAGTGACAAAAAATGCTTTATTTTACTGCTACTGGTATCACGTGGTACATACTTGACTAATTCGATTGGCTAAAATAGGGCAGGAAGAGCAAGAGGCTATCAAATCAAAGATATTTTTTATCACCGCTGTTACATGTCAACTGTGTTGTTTATTAGTCACTGTCAGTTTCTCAATCTGAAATTGCTGTTTGGTAAAATCAGACTTAAAATGTGTCAGGATAGAGATAATAGGGAAAAAACAGGCCAAATTAAGAACGGTAAACAGAATTTAAATAATTTTTGACAGCTATCAAAAATATATAACCAAACATTTTGGACTCATTCATTATATATTCTCCCCAAATATAACTCGGGCTATGATTAATCATAGGTGATAGCATTCGTTAGTCTTCACAAAATTGAACTCGTGCTGCGCACTCGGTCAATTTTCATCGACCAACTCATGCTATCACCGATGATAATCATAGCTCTTGTTATATTACCCTCCTATTATTTGTCATATCATGTAATGTTATAAATTGTCATATCTATAAAAATACATTTAAAAATTTGTAACTCAATATTACTGAAATTTTTTATATAGTATTTGAAATTACCATTATGAAACGAGCGTATTGAAACAAGATTGTTCGTCGCATATCGTTAGTTTGCTGAAAATATTTGACGAACATTGCTATTTATTATTTTCATTTTTCATTAATTTGGTGCCTTGTCTCATTGTTCACCTGTGGCAAGTGCCTCGTTTGCCTCACTTGGTCTGGCTCTGATTAAAGTGCTACAAAAACAAAGCTAGATAATAATGACAATTCCACTCATAGTTTTTCATCCAATCAAAACACAGTATTTTGCTGAATTGTACCAATCACAGACGACCTACAGTGACAATTTTCACTAGTGAAAATTACACTGACAATTTTCACTAGTGAAAATTGCCGCGAAGCGTTGCTTAGATATTATGTCAGTTGATGATTGTTTTAAAAATACATTACTTTTTTTGGAATAAATAAAATAATTCGAGAAATTGTCAAGCCGAAACGTGACTATGATTTTTTGGTAATTTTTGCCGCCTGGTCAGTCCTGCTTGTTGCTTTAGAAAATAAACACTCGTGCTACGCACTCGTGTTTATTTTCGACGCAACAAGAAGTCGTGACCAGACGGCAAAAATTGCCGGCAAAATCATAGTCACTAATGGTCTCGCTAATGGTATTATATATGACAATTCCACTCACAGTTTTTCATCCAATCAAAACACAGTATTTTGCTGAATTGTACCAATCACAGACGAACTACAGTGACAATTTTCACTAGTGAAAATTACACTGACAATTTTCACTAGTGAAAATTGCCGCGAAGCGTTGCTTAGATATTATGTCAGTTGATGATTGTTTTAAAAATACATTACTTTTTTTGGAATAAATAAAATAATTCGAGAAATTGTCACGCCGAATACCATACATGACTATGATTTTTTGGTAATTTTTGCCGTCTGGTCACTCCTGCTTGTTGCTTTAGAAAATAAAAACACGTGCTACGCACTCGTGTTTATTTTCGAAGCAACAACCAGTCATGGTGTGGTCACAAAAATTGACGGCAAAATCATAGTCACTAATGGTATTATATATGAATATTTCTATGAACAAAACACACGTTTCAGTAGCGTTACAGTCTTCCCCAAAATAGTTATTTACGAACCAAATGCGGGAAGATTTTTATCCTACATGAGCGGTGTTTTTTTTCATTTATGCGCATGTTGGGATGGTGTCTTCCCGCAAGAGATTTGTTTTTTGTAACGAATAAAACTATAATCAAATTCATTCAAGTTACGAATATACAATAAGTTTTATAAAAAGTGAGACATGTGTTACACCAGTCACCAGTTGCTAAGCAATTTGTTGATTTGTACGAAATGGTAATTTTCGTTTTCGTTGTAGCTGCAGTCTAAGCAGTAAATTTGAGGTTACATTTTTCTACTTACTACTCCCGATAGACGGCGCGCAACGCGCACATATTTAATTCAAAATTTTTACTACACTGGGAAATTGACATTTCCGATTGTCAACTGCGTGCTTAATATATCATTTCAATGTTATGAGTACAAAAAATTATTTAACCGTCTCGAGAATAATTTCAGATAGTTTCTTTGAACGGCCTCGAAGTCGTGGAGTCGTGGGAACTGGGATCTCTGGTCTCTGGAACTGTTTCCCTAGGTCGTTCACGTCGTCTGATAGTCCTAACTGGTGTCACTTCCTCGTCCTCGTCTTTTTGAACATACATAGTGATATAAAAACATAGTATTTACCAATAGGCTCCTTATTCATATTATATTGTTGGTGAAATTTTCTCTAGGATTTAATAGGGACCGTCTCTTTTTGTAGCGAACTTTGAGATGATGCCCTTGTCTCATTGTCTCAATAAATTAGTAGTACCCAATATCATAATATGGAGTAGGTCTTCGATGTTTATCCACAATATTCTTCGTGACGTAATATAACCTCTTTCCGACCAACGAACACCATCCTCACAATGAGGTGAAAATTTTAAGTATTTCAGGATCTTTCATTTGCTCACTTCGAATGTCTTCAGCAGTACCTACGGGTTTGTACCTCCATGGAGATGGTGTAAATGGAACAAGCTTCAGGTTTTTGGACGAGGCAAAGTGTCAGCCACAACATTGTTTTTGCCTGGAGTGTACTCGATCTTTATATTATGGGCTTGCAGACACAACACGCCCACTGTGCTAGGCGACCCTTTGGTGTTTTATTGGACAACCAACGCAGTGGTAGTCAGTACATATGCGAACTTCATTACCTTTTGTGTAGTTCCGAAACATTTTGACAGCACAAACCACAAATTTTCTCAGCAGGGGATCAAAAGTCAGCTTCTATACTCAATCGGACGTTCATCCTGTTTAAATCACTATTGGAATAAAATTGTATTCAAGTTAAGGCGGTTCACTGCTAGTACTCTAAATACCGAAAATTGCTTGTTACTATTCCTATTAAAATAAGCTCTAAATGAAAGATTTATATGAAAACTAATCTATCAATCGATAGATAAAAGTTTTCTCTATGCTTGCTTAATGGCAGATTTTTCATTTTTTTTTAGCATTTTTTTATTTAGTCCATTAAAAAATGTCATTTTTATTACGGACATAACATAGATTTGACACAAATTTTTGGAAAAATTTTCTACCAAAGTTAGTACAATTATCTCAACATTTACCATAATTGTCATAGGATTACGAAAGTCATATTTCACGAAATTATTACTCGCAAATATGACAGAGACTCTTGAACTCCTCCTCTATGAGACGTAGTATACTCTGGCGCGGATACAAGGGGGTGTAATTGGCTAATTACCCCCTCCCCCCAAGAGAACTTTAAGTTTGGATTCAATTTTGGAAAGATAAACATAATGTACCTGACTCAGCTTTAAATATATTTAACCTGTGCACTAAAGAAGTCTTTCTGTCTTTCCTATAATTAAAACAATATTGTACTTTGCCAATTAGTAGAGTGCGGATTATATTCATTTTTACCGATTTTTACTAATAATTTATTTTTATAAATCAGAAAAACACTACATTTTGTCAACAATGCTCAATGCACAAGAATATCATATAAAATAAATAAACGTATAACTTCTGGAATACGACTTGTGTGCCTACCTACCTTTAATAAACGTAAAAACTACTGTAGGTGGTAGGTATCATATTTGTATATATGTATAAAATTTATTAAAAAATTTAAATTTTCTGTTAAAAAGGTACAAAATATGCAGTTATGTGTATTTTTAATAAATATGTGTAATATTGAAATATGCAAAATATGCAAAAAATATACCAAATTTTGATCTATTTTTGTATGAAATGCAAACATTTGTAAAAAAAATACAAATTTGCACAATAATACAATTTATGCAAATGCATATAAGCCGCACTTTTTCATGTTTAATTTTTATTTTATAATAAACCGAAATAACTAAAAATTCCTTTAAAATGTTAAAAAACAGGGGAGGAGGGTTGATACGCATTCTGATAAAAATACCCCCCCCCCTCCAAATTTCCTGGATCCGCCCCTGAGTATACTCCTATGTAAAAGAAAATTTAACGTGTCTAAATTGAATGACACAATACACCGGTTGTCGGTTGTAATATTTTTGTCTTAGACTATACAAAGCAGAAAAGTGGGGAAACACTTGTAGGCTGGCTTACTTGCTATTTCCCCCTGTACACCTACAAACCCTGAGATGGTTGTTGATTGGAGGTGGTCCGCCTTAAAAACGATTAGTTTAATGATACACCATTTAATTGTCCACAATATTACTTGAAAGATTTTACTCTAAAAGAATTTAAAAGAACTGGTGTTTCATATTTATTAGTCTCCTATGTTTACCTTGATATCACGAACTGTGTGTAACCAATTTGATATTAACTTGATTTTGTTTGTTGCAGATAACAATCAAAACTAGAAGATCTTAAAAAATGAATGAAGATCACTTATTTCTATTACAATCATCTTCCGTAACTGGCTAATGTGAATATTCCCAATGAATCCATCAACATGCTTTTTGTAAGGCATGATATAATTTTGCCAGTATTATACTACTTTTGTGTTCTCCAAGACATTCAGGCAGACATGTGCCACCTGAGCGAATTCAGCAATGTAACGGGAATTTCGGATAACGAATGCGAAAGTAAAACGAAGGATGCTTCTAATGAATTATTTATACATAAGAATACAACAGAAAATAAATTAAATAGTGCAGAACTCGAAATATTTTTATTTTCACCAGATTTTTTAGAAGAAAATATGGAAGAAAACATAAATAGTAAAGAACAAGATGAAAAATATAATTTAAGAATACAAAAACGCAATGTAAATAATAATAGTTCTTTTAATGAAACTGAAAACAAAGAATTTGTATTCAGTCCTACTGTTAATACTAGCTCATCTAACTGCAGCAATGACTATTGCATTTCTGATGAAGATTATATGAATATGATCGACGAATATATGTTTCCGACATCGTATGAATGGTTACTTATATGCCTCCATTCTTTGGTAAGTATTATTGTCTAGAATTTTAAGTACTATACTTTAGTTTACCTATTTAATAAGTAACATAACATGTCTCTTTCTTTTTACGCCGAAAATCTTATTCTTCGAAAACTGTCATAATGATTATATTATTGAAATAATTCACTTGATAATATACGAATTGCAAAAATGATTAGAACGTTTGATTGGTTTGTTGTCACGATGACCTTACGTGTCACATTGATTAATTCGATTATCCTAAGCGACAAAATTTTCTCCTCGAATGATTTTTTTTGCTCGCAATAAAAACTTTCTCCCTCGAATGCAAAAGTATCATTTTGCAGTCTAAAATCAAAAATAACTATTTCTATAAGGTACCTAACATGTAACAACTGTAAAAAGTAAAATGTTTAAACTAACATAGTTACAGGTATAATAGTCTCTTTTATTTAACCTATTGACAACTTTAGGACAATTTTGATTATTGCAAATTAGTAATAAAGTTATATAATTTTGACTGAATATTCAACGAATTTGTATTTTTCCATTTTGGCAAATAATTATACCGAACGCTTTCAATATTTCCAAGACACCATATTAATACCATATCTTTTTCAAGGGAAACTGATGGTCGCCTCTTTCGAGGAGTACAGTACTATCTATTTTGGCTATCTATTTTGGCTAGTATGCATTATTCTTAAAAGATTTTCAGAAGTATTCGGTGTCATTAGAAAATGCATTTAAAACTGTCTATCATTCATATTGGGTACTGTTTCTTCGGCTTTCGGAATAATTATCAAATTTTTCCAAAATAGAATCACGAAAAAAATACCTCTTGAACCTTATTGAAACAACATTTGCAAAAATACAATTTTTCATTTATATAAGTAAAATTAAGATTTGAAATTAAAGTAGGTTTATAAGTAATAAAAATATAACTTTTACTTACAACAATATTCCAAATGTTCAAATTTGTTCTGTTTGATTATCACTCAAATATGAACAAATGAGGTTATGTCAACTGTCAGTGTAACTGTCGTGCACAAGATGTATAGTTGGTTCGTATACAAAGTGCACACTCTGCACATTGACCACGTGACTACACATGCACAGCACACAGTGCGGTGTTGTATTGCCGAACGCACCTTATTTATTTTGTACATTTTAGGTCTGCAAATCAGTCAAAATGACCTTACGAAAACGTAATGTTATTTTTTCGTGTTTTACGGTTACAAGTCAAAATTTCGTTTTGTTTTCGAAGACCAAAATTAAATAGGTAACGGTTAGCAACAGTTTCAACATTTTACATTTTGATAGGTTGGATTTTTCGTGTTTTACGTTTACAAGTCAAAATTTCGTTTTGTTTTCGAAGACCGAAATTAAATAGGTAACGGTTAGAAACGGTTTCAACAGTTTACATTTTGATAGGTTGGATCCAAATCCTACAAATATTATTGAAAAAGGTCATAGATCCAAGATTTAGAAAAAGTAATGAAGAATAATACAAACTTTTATTTATCTTCAACAACAATTTTATTTATTGATTTAAAATATATATATATATATATTATATCCCTAGGAGCTTATACTTAAGAAGTTAAAATTTTATATATTTTCTATTATAAAAAGAAAATCCAAGATAATGGTTGATCCAGAAGATTTAATTTATATACTATTTGGTATGTTGGCGTAAGGATCTTGTGAATTAACATTAATTTAGACATAAAATAGTTATTATATATCTAGGCTATAAAGAAGGATTTATTATTACGAACGTGGAACATTATTTTTCGTGTCGCCAAATGAGAAAAATAACCACTTCAGTAATAAAAAATATTTTAACAGCAGATATATAAATTGAATTTTTTTATGAAATCACAAAATTATATTAAATTTGTAACAGTAAAGCAAACTATAAACACAAAACAAATGGTAATCACGGGTTGCAACAACAATAGCCGACGTTATAGCCAATTCTCTTTAGCGATTAAATGCACAGGCACAGGTGGGTCAAAAATGCGGTGCTAAAGTTGCACTTTTCACTACGATTTTGCGTAGCTTAAGCAGCGCTGTCATGGAGGGTATACGGCGTATACCCTGTGGTTTGGTTTGAACGAATTGCGTATAGGTACCCTGTGATTTTTCAAATTTAAACATTTTATTAGATAATATTTAACAATTCATTTCATATTCACTTCCGTTATATCAAAATTAATTTCCTGAAATCTAAAATTATTAGAAGAGTAGAGAAAATAAAGTAATTAAATTTCACGTCATTTTATTGTGATAGGCGATTCAAATTAATTTTTCCCGACATAATTTTGGGCAGAGCTTGAGTAAGCGCATTTGTGATTTGTTGGCAATCGCGTTCACTGTGAATCATAAACCAATAGCATGTCCCTACCCGTTACCCAACGATATTAGACTGTTGAATATTTTCTGTGCGTTAGAGAAAACAACATTTAAAAAATATTATCTACTTACTGTTTTTATGATTATATCGTTTTATCTTGACTCACAATAGTATATTGTGTATCTAGTGCGCAAAGTAAGCAATTGCGCGAGGCGAGTTGCAGCCCGAGCAGTTGCGGCTCGAGGCCTACCGAGGCGAGCCGAGGAGGCCGAGGGTCGCTACGGCGAGGGCTGCAACGAAGCCAAGCGCAATTGCGCCTTTGCTCACGAGATGCACACGATATTTTTTGTCATTACTGCACAAAAAGTAACCTTTTGAGTGACCTTACTTATCAAAAGATAAAATGAATACCTACTTTTAAAATTAATATGTATAAAATGAAAAAGTAACTAATATTTACCTACATGTAAAAGCATAAGAAACTAATTATTAACAGTAAAGAAAAGAACATTAAAATATAAGAATAAAATATTATTGTCCATTAGATCCAATATCCAATGCACAATCTGCACAATAGTCGACAGTAGAAACTATGCATAGAGAAGTAGGTACTACAGCTGTTCACGTGCTTGTAGTATTAGATTATCACGTGTGTGGCGCTAGTGCTACGCGCACATTTCGTGTCGGTAACTAGAGAAAACTGTGTGAGTGTTAAATTTGCGTGCGCAAAGTGAAATTTTGCGCACGCTATTCCCGCACGCTTGTACTTTGCGCACGCATTTTTGTCTAGTTAAAAAATAAGCCACTTTGCGCACGTAAAACAGGCACGAAAAAGGTTACTTTTTGTGCAGGTATGACAAAAAAAATTATTTACTTAAGTATTAATGAAATGTTCTGTGTTTTGTTGATTTAATGATTTTATGCGTAAAAAATTGATTTTAGATTGTTTCATTGAAATTTTGATACAAAGTAGTTAAAGGCGTTTAAAACATTTGACCTTGAACCCAAAAAAATTTCGCCTACGACAAATTTTTTATTGTTTTTGCTTTACCTAACTTTGGAGTCATGCACCGCCACTGGCGTATACCCTCTGATTCTTCCAGTTCATGTACCGTATACCTTCTTCTGATTTTACGATGACAGCACTGAGCTTAAGTAACTTATTATTGCACAATTTAATATAAATAGGTAGTGTTTATTCGGACGTTTCGGGGTCCGTGTACCCCATCATCAGCTATAAGATACATTTAAGAATTAATATCATCAGAAACATAAAAATATACAAAAACATTGGTCATCACGACTTACTAATAGTTTTCGTTGTCTAAAATGACATGATAATGTTTTATAAGGTTTTTTTCAAAGTTGTAGTATAATAATGATGGGAAAGTCGTAGAAAAATATTATGGTCGTAGACGTTGTCCATACTGAGTTGTAAACAGTGTCAAACTAACATTGTATCTTTGTATTATCAAAATTCAACACATCTCTAGTCTGCTGCTGGTGTTTAGTAAATCCACTATGATTGAGGGGGGTCTAATAACTTGCAATAATATTTATGCTGGTAAATTATCTTCCGTAATGGTTGAGATATCTCACCTACATAAACTTTACAATCAATCTGGCAAACGACATGCTTTCTGTCAAATCTCTATACATTATCCTTTGTTTTGGGTAAACAGATGTTGTGTGTTATTTGCTGAATTGTTCGCAATTATTATATTGTCTTGTTTTAGGATACGTTTAATCCTTTGTTTAAACATTGAGATTTTACAAAAGTAAAATATTTACTAAGGCCCAAAACACAATCTGTTGTCATTGATCTTGTAGATACGTTTTGTAACTAACCTTTACATGTTGTCATTAATACTGTAGATACGGTTTGCAACATATTTGTAAATGAATTATGTTGGTAAAAGTTTGCTATTTTTATGGAAACTAGGGTTGGAAAGTAGTTTGGCTCTGTCGACAATTGCATTTATGACGCTAATTCAAATAACGTCCCGATGCAGTCGGTTTCTGAAACCAGTTGGTAATAAAATTGATTGTTACTCGTATAAGTTTTGATAATACTAATATCGAGGAAATAAAGTGTATCATTCTCTTCCAAATCAATTGTAAATGGGGATATAAGCATCAAGAATGGAATCAACTTTGTCTTGAGCTGCAATAACGAAAAATTAATTTACATAACTTGTGTAATATGCTAATATGTAATGTTGAATTCCGTATTTTGTATGATGGTGCTTTCTAAATTTTGGAGTACTAAATCAGCTATAGACTTACTCAATGTTTACCTATTTTAATTTTGTACTAAATTTTCATTTTCATAACAAGCAATTAAGTGTTTTACTATATTTGACAAATAGTTTCACATTTTTAAATATCGTAAATAACGGTTATCGCTTAAATAATAATTTATATTGGTAACTATGGTAACTATTTCGTATACTTGTATGGCATAAAATGCAATTTCGATTGCAAAATTTTATACTAGATAAGATTGATTTTTTGACTGGATAGGTATTCAATATAATGGAAAATTTCTTGGAGAAGTAATCAATTTATTAAAATCCAATAAAACACCAACGTTTCGACTGCAAATAATTCTTCATCAGGGTAAAAGTGGTTGTTAAAAAATAAAGAAAATCAAGTAAATTATTTTACAGAAATCTTTCGTCAAAAGAGGATAAAACTCACACACATACATGTTAGTTAACAGTCGTCAACCAACTCAGTTGCAGTTGAAACGTTGGTGTTTTATTAGGTTTTACTAAATTGACTGCGCTTCTTCAAGAAATTTTCCATTTTATTTTATAGAGTTCACAAGGTCGCCATATGAATATAAAAATTTTACAATTAAGCTTTTTATTATTTAGATCAGTCAAATTAGATTTTTAGTGGAAAAATTTAGTAGAAAGCTGGATTTTGGTATACACCTTCCCAGTACCTTTATGAACAACATACTAAAGTCTCAATCGATTGGACTGGAGCTTCGTCCGCCATTTTCAAAAAATGGCCGCCGTCTATTATTTTTAATTTTTATCTCGTAAATGATTAATATTACGAGAATTGTAGAGCACAAAATTTGCTATAAAATAGTCTACATATTTTTCTGAAAGTGGTACAGTTTTCAAGAAAATCGTGAAAATATACCTATTTTGAAAAAAAAACGATAAATTTTGATCAAGTAGTAGGTAATTTATGTCTCATCATACGAAAACGGTTGTAATTTTTTTATGAATAAAAATATGGATTTTCGGTTTGCAGAATCCAATTTCCTTATAATACATGAGTAAAATTATCTTAAAATTTTCGGACGCTCGGGTTTAGTCACAATTTAAGGATATTCTTACAAAAGTTTAACAAACAAAGTTGTTTTTTATTTTACATTTTGGTTTTTAATTTACAGTGACTTCTAATAGGATAAAGTTATTGACATCAGGATTTCCGCATACGATTCTCTATAAAATTTGTCAAAAAATGAAATGAGTTTTAAACGTTTGTAGGTTTTAGTTAGGTCGAAAATTTAAGATTTTTTCTAAGAAAAAAATCAGTAAAAATTGAAACTTTTGGGTTACACGGTTGCACTCTGTATATGGATAGATAAAAGATGACTCTAGAGTGGTATGAAGCTATATTTTTGAAATACTCAATAGTTTATTGGTACAAAATTACTAAATATATACAATTTACTCAATTTTAACTATATTTTTAGCCAGCTATGTAATTTTTATACAAAAATCGTTTCATACCACCCTTAGGAACAATGCAAGGAATCGACTATTTAAAAAAAACACACAAATATTATCCAGGAAACTGGAGCTCTAGAAGGTTGGTAGTGCTGTTTTACGATCAGATAAATAAAACAGGATTGCAAAAGTAAAAAGTAAGTACACGTTTCTGGTTGAACGTTGAAGCTTTGAAGCTAAAGAACACATGTACGCTATTCGGTAGGAAGCTAGAAGAAGCTATTGCGCATTCTTGCTAGACCTTCACTTGGCTTTGTCAGACTGTAGTTATCTGATTTATGTTAACAAAGAGTAACAATATATTCATTAAATTCAATTAAAGTAAAATTGTATTTAATAGAGCTACCGCGTAAAGAACCCATAAACTAAGCATTACATAAAATAAAATTGAAGTGTGTCCAAAAAATAGAGTTAAGGTAGGAGATTAGTCAGTCACAGTTCAAACATTAAACAATTGTAACATAAATAGCTTTACCATGCTTTTGTACACCATAGTTTTATATTTTCATATTGTAATTCTGCTTTTTAAAATGAAAAATTGTTCCACTTGATTTACTATTGTAATTATATAAGATGGACTGCATGTGTGTAACATAAATGTTCTGATAATGGTTATATATTAAACCGAAACGTTAACGTCTCATCTTTAAGAGGCCCGTCTACTACCTAAAATCCAGCATAAAATGTATTAACGTAGCGAGTGTTTTGTGATGAGTACAAGAATGGTAAAATTTATTTCAACAAGGATTTAATAGAGAAAGAATGGATCTACAGATGTGCCATTTTAAAATTTTGATTAAAAAATTGTACAAGAATATAAAAATTCCTAAAAATTCAAAAAAAAATCCAAGTTTATGAAAACTTTCCACGGTTATATCTCATGATACAAATTAACACACATCTATAGATCCATTCTTTTTCTATTAAAGTAGTTCGGTCGTCGTCGACGCTAGTCAAAATCCGTCCGTTTTTTGTTGTCAATTTATGAAGTGAAATTCGACTGTAACGGTTTTTAATATTTTATTATGAATTTTTATGCATCTGGTTCTCAAACAAATAGTCGTATTTTACAAATCTTGTAATTTCATTCGCAACTTGACTAGTCATAACTCGGGCCAGGTTATGGCGTCGACACAGTTGGCAGCATTGTCCGAGGTATTCAAATGTAAACACAGGACGCCGCGAAAGTGACAGGCACCGCGATGAATTTTCATCGAGTTCTTGATAAATGACTTAAAATCATGAAAATCATTGATTTTTCAATCCAATCTGTTTCAAGAAATAAAAGATTAACATTCAAATCTGCGTTTAAATTTCCCACGCTCCGCAGTTGGCAACCCTGCAGAACGTGACGCCCGATCGGCTTCCGCTTGGTCGTGATTTTGTCACATATTTTCCCATTTTTTGGGCTATTTACATCGGCAACGTAGGGTTTTGACTATGCATAACGAAGCCTTAATATATTACCTTTCCAAATATCAATTTGCCACTATTTATTCAACGAACTTTTACGGCGCAATTTCAATTTTTCTTAACCAAAAATGTCATTTTCCATAAGAGCCCATGTAAAAACAGTGAACTTCAAACTCATTTTTCTCAAAAACGAGTACCGCAAGGACATGTTTTCTTGGCACTTTTGAAAATAATATTAAATTTTCTATTCAACCAGACCATTTTCAATACAAAATCAAAGACTTCAATTGACGACCGAACTACTTTAAATGTTTATAAAAACATTATCCTGAAGTCAATAATAATCTGACAGTTTCCTCGCAACAAAAACACTTTTACAATATTTTTCAACTTCAAAATGACATAGCATAGCTAGGATGCGACAAAGTACGAGTTCCGGGCTGGTTTCAGGCTGCCCTAGTAGTGAGGAAAAGAGTGGAATGGAAAAAAGTAAAATCGAGAGTATTCTAGAAATTCGGTAAAAACGTAGACGAGCTGCTTAATTGTCTTATTGATGATCAACTGTCCAAATGCCGACTAATTTCCTACCATAACTAAACATTACAGTGTTGCTATATTTTTATAATTAATTTAATACTATTTTTCTTTTTAGGTATTCCTCGTTGGTTTAATTGGAAATGCATTAGTATGTGTAGCAGTCTACAGGAATCACAGTATGCGTACTGTCACCAACTACTTTATTGTAAATTTAGCAGTTGCAGACTTTATGGTCATTTTATTCTGTTTACCGCCGACCGTACTCTGGGATGTAACAGAAACGTGGTTTATGGGTGAAGCTATGTGCAAAATTGTTTTATATCTTCAGGTAGGTAATGTAGGTAGGCCTAAATTAAAATTTTGTATAAATAAGTTTAAAATATAAATAAGAATGTTTCACTTAAAAAATTCACAAAACATTTAACAACGATAAATGATAAGAATTTGTACATTGAATGTTGCTTACAAACTAGTCTTGGAAAGCAATTCTGACCATATCACAGTACAGTTTTTGATTTAAAAAATAAACTCACATTAGAAACAAAACGGAATATGAATTGCCATTTTAACTCACATCTTTGATGTCCCAAAGTTAATTTAAAGTGTTGGTTCTTGGTTGATAAGGAAAATTTCTTTTAATATTTGTATCGTATTTAATACTTGGAATAATGAAAACGAGTTTTAAGTTTTACAACAACGGAAACAGATAGAAACAAATAATTAAACGACCACTCACATAAACTGGTTTGCTACTAATGCCTCTCGATTACACAATTACTTAGTTTAAGGTACACTTGGTCGTTGAATAACACAAATTAATTGCAACAAAACGACATGAAATAAAAAAATCAGTTAAAGAATTTATGCCCTATTAAACTTTATTTCGACGCTTCTTTTCTTTTAATAATCCACCAACTTAAACTGTCACTAACTATATATACAGGGTGTTCATTTTAAGTGGCGCACCATTGCTATCTCGAGAAGTGTAAGCAGGGTTGTTGTGATTTTGCCCAGCCCGAAAAAACCCACTGGGTTTTTTCGGAAAAAACCCGCCTGAAAAAAACCGAAAAACCCCATGAAAAAACCCATTTTATCTGAAAATTGTAGGTATACAGGTTGTCCTATGAAACTGTTTAAGCATGGGGATCTCGAGAACCATAATAGATACGAAGTTGGTTAAATTACACAAAAGTTGCCCCTTTAGGAGGCCAATTGAGAAATGTTTTTGTTTTCTCACAAAAATGCATAGGTAACTAGATATACGCAAAAATGTAAATTTTGCCAATCTCGTTTTTCACCTATGACTTTTTTGTTTGAATTAGTACAAGTTTCCAATTTGCACGTTCTATAGGTAGTTTTTAACGAGGAATTCACAGCAGTTCTCAAATTTTTTTTATCTCCTACAGATTTTGAGAAATTCAAACCAAATTCAAATTTTCGTACGGAGCTTATAGTTGGCTATGACCCGTCTTAATAGAGATTTTTTTTCTCTTCTCAACTATATAAAATAAAACACAAGTGCATTGAAATTAAAATGAAGGCAGAAATTGCACAATAATATTTTTTTAACTGCTATTTTGAAAAAACCCAGTAGTGGGCTGGGTTTTAAAAAAAAAACCACTGGGCTGGGCAAATCATGGAAAAACCCGGGCTTTTCACAAACCTGAGTGTAAGAGCTACGAAGTTGGGTAAAGTAGCAAACAATTTCTATTTTATAGGACTATTTTAATGAGCGAAACAAGAATTTTTTTGACCAGTGGTTCTCAAACTACGGGGTGCAACTTTCTTATTTCAAATGGAAACCTTTTTTATTTGCTTATTCGATTCAGTATTTTTTTCTGAATTAAACGAGATTAATTTTATACCAATGTATTACAAAAACATTGAGAATTATGATAAATTAATTTAAATCTGATTGTTACAAGAGTACTATGAGGGAAAACAATTGAATATTTTGTTTCATATTAATACATTATTAGTGAAAAAGATTCTTTGATTTTAATCAGGACCGCTACTGAGTGTATGAGTTCTTGGTTCGAACTACTAAGTACCAACTGTATATATTTACAATTGTACCAACTGTTACACATTGCAGTATTAATATGTTACACTTTATAAACATATTTTGGGGGTAATTTACACAAAAATATTTTTATTCAATATTTTGGGTAAGTGTCATCCCAAAAAAAATATCTATTAAGGATCTCCTCGATGGCTCCTAATAATCTGTTATCTGTTTCAGACTGTTTCTGTAACGGTGTCTGTTTTGACATTGACTTTTATATCTATAGATCGATGGTACGCAATATGCTTCCCTCTGAAATTTAAAAGTACGACAAGTCGTGCAAAGAAAGCTATTCTTATAATATGGCTATTGGCACTTGCATTTGGTAAGTAAAAAACGAGTACTTAAATTATAGAATAACCTTGTCCTAATTCAAGTAAAAGATAAACCATTTGCTATGTTGATCCTGTAATAAAATATTATAATGAAGAGTAAAGAAGACAAGACAGACATTTTGAAAGATGAAGCTGGATTTACGTAAACCACTAAAATGATATTTTAGTATATAATATTATAAACTAACTGCCTAGAGTGATGCATGTTTGTGGATGACTCAGGAATCGTATACTATCGAAGATAACCGAACAAGAATTTTCTTGGGCGGTATGATGTTTCGCTGTTCGCTGAAAGTGTTTTCGTCAAGTTGGTTGGTTAATTTAATTTTCGCTCATTCTTGCCGCTTGGAGCTATTTCAAAATTTCACGAACGTAAGCGAAAGTAATTCGAGTTATTCAAATTCGCCATTCAAATGGCTTCACTGGTGCCCAGTTCCAGCCGTTAGTTAGTATAAATTTCAGTGACATGAACAATTTTCTCCGTAACATTTGTTACAAATCTTAACTTAACATGCACAATATAGCGTCCTTGAAAGATCCAGGTAGGTAATCCTTTGGACTTCTTTGTCCATGGGTTTTAATAGAGGGAGGGGAACGGGCACTGAACACTTCCCGAATCCGTATGGAAAAATGGGACTTTCCACGACAAGTCCTACAACTGCGACAGTGTAATAAAACAGGCGATGGCACGACGTGTTGTATAAAATAAAATAACTGATTTAATAAACTTACGGAAACGAATTACGTGCTAAACAAATTACCGTATCGACTATGAACGCTCAAAAGCGCGCGGACCAAAAGTATTACATATTGACACCACTGTCTTGTTACAAGTCAGATTCCAAAGCTTACTCTTTTCGTAAAGGGGGTTACAAAATGAAGCAATTTAACAGCCTGGATAAGTAACATCCCGTCTAAAGCAAAGGTCAATCAGAACTTTTGCTTAACTAAAATTCCTAGAAGTGGATTGTTTCTAAAAATATTCTAACTGTCTTAGAGTATTGTCCACTCGGTGCAAGTCCATTTATACAACCATTAGCCGGTGGCCGATATAGACTGGGAGCTCATGACAGGTGATGGTCTCCGATTTCATACAGCATGCCTTTTGGAGGATAGCATATTGACCTTATGACAACATAGAAAAACGGATATTAAACTCTTGCACGCTTGCCGGTCATATGGAAAATTGCATTTCCACTTGCACAAAACTTTTCCGAAATAATCCACCTTTGGGCCAACGAGGACTGCGTGCCAATTTGGTTATAGGTGTTTTATGACACAAATATTAATTCTTTTCATCGACATGCTGTATGAAAACGCGAAAAATCAATTTTTTTTTATTACAAGATCAGGTGACCGTTGGAGCCCTTTGGGATCCTGCGAATCGCATACCTATAATTTGACTTTAAATGTGTTTAAGTTTCTTTTGATAAAAGGGCATGCATTATTAAATCAGAGAAAAACACAATAATTTTGTACAAGTGGAAAAATGCAATTTTCCATATAACCGGAAAGCGTGCAAGGGTTTAATACCACCAGCTTTTCTTTGTTGTCATAGGGTCAATATTCTATCCTCCAAAAGGCATGCTGTATGAAATCGGAGACCATCACCTGTCATGAGCTCCCGGTCTAATAGCATTGTGGTTGCTAAGTAAATTATATCCCAACTTGGAATTGTAACGGTAGTAGGTACCGATTCAAGCCAGGTTGTTCAAATTTGCAACCTGCCCCAGATTCGTATCCACGATCTCTGTATTAGTGGTCATTACTCCATATCTCCAGTTTAAATTTTAATAAAAGAAATCCTTGTTTGTTTACACCACTTTTACATTATTTGTTGATTTATGACTTATTTTCAGATATACCAGAATTAGTCGTCTTAACTACGATAAAACGGTTAGAACGAGTTGATACGCCCTATTTTACTCAATGTCAAGCTTCATGGTCTGACGATTCTGACACAACGTGGTCAGTGGTTAAGATGATACTACTGTATGCACTTCCTCTAGTCTTCATGTCAGTTGCATATTTTCAAATTGTATGTGTGCTATGGAAATCCGATAACGTGTCAGGTCGTGTGTTAACAGGAACAACAGGTTTGTATATTTATTTTTATATAATTGTAATTTATATTTTATATATTTATTTATATTTTTATTTATACATTGGGTTAAGAATAAAACGCTTCCTTTATATAATCAAATGGTTAGGCATTTTTAATCTTCTTCCAAAAATTATACTTAACCCTAGAGCGGGCGCGCTTATTAATTATTAAATTGTCATGTCAAAGGCCATTTATATCAAATTACAATATTTTCAGTATTGTACAGAAGGCTGATTCAGGATCGTTTTTGTTAAACCCTGTTCGCACGAGGATTCTTTGAAGATTCTACCAAGATTCTGAATCCTTTTTTCTAGTGATAATTACATGGTTTTGAAGCAATAAATAAATTATAAACTCTTCTTTTCCAAGACTCATTGAAGATTCAATTTAGCGCCACCGCAATTTAACAGGTAATTCTCACTAGATAGAAAAAAATTCTTCTTTTCCAGGATTCAGAATCTTGGTCACCAATTGTAAAGAACTTATATTTTTTACTATGTAAATGTATATGTATATTAAATGAAACTTTATTGGAACATTATTTTGGTGTTCTTTATTAGACATATCAATTGAATGCTCAAAATACATAACTACCTAAATTATATATAATTATCAATAGCAACGGTGAACAAACTTTGGTTAGGGGAAATAATGTAGCAAGAATATCAGTGTACTAGATTAGGTACTGCTACAAATATTCAAAGAATTCTCGTGCGAACAGGGCTTTAGGTTGTGAACAGTTCGACTAGCAACCTGATCGTCATCAGCTTTGCAAATTCGTACTTGGGAGACACTAAGGTTAGGTACTTCTCGACAAACAAAGTAGATTATTTGTTGTTAAATTTTATTGTTACAAATCTTGATACCCTGATATTCGGTGTGGCTCGGCACAAAACACTAAAAAGAACCTTAGATCTTCTCCAAATTAAAATCAAATTACGTATGATAATAATTCACTAGTTTATTTTCACCAAAATCCAAACAAAAACATTTTAACAATCCCGTTTCCATTTGCATTTGCCATTTGCGAGCATAACTCCTACGAATTTTTTTTATTTGAGGTATTGCATTCATATCATAGTTTGTTATCTCGAGTACACCTTCTTATGTTAAAATAAACGTATGGTGCTTGTTTAAGTAGTTGAACAAAAATATATAACTATTAAAATTTTGATATGTCTTACCTGAAGGATTATCAAGCCATCGTCAAGGTGATATGTTCACAATGAACTCCAACGCAAGCACAGAAGGTCAATTACGCTCAAGAAGAAAAGCTGCGAAAATGTTAGTCGCTGTTGTCATCATGTTTGCAGTTTGTTATTTTCCAGTCCACTTATTCTCAGTTATGAGGTAGGTATCTACAACATAATAAAACAAAATAGATATATTTTATGTGAAAAGTATCTTATTATTAAAACATTATTTTTTATTTGGATACCTAACTAAAATAAAATGTGAATACTGATTTAGATGCAGGATTTAATTTCCTAAAACTTGTATTTGAAGTATTTTTGTCTAAAATTAACTGGTCACTTTTGAGCAAGGAAAAACTAATTTCCCGTGTTAAAAGCCAGGCTCGTTTTTTTATTTATATTTATACCTGGATGCTTTAGACTACCCAGTACACATACCTCCGAATATTTCGCGAAAAACAAAACGGATTGAGAAACAAAAAAAAGTTTTATCGAATGGCACCAAATAAAAGTTCACCCCCTCAACAATTTCTAAATCAAAAAATTTTTTCTTTCGAATTGTTGTCAATTTTCGCGAATCAAAAAAAAATTCAGACAAAACCTTCATTTTTTATATCACGGAATTCGAATCTGCAATCAAAACTCCGGGGGATACCATTTAAAATAACCCCTTCTCCTCCCCAGGGAGTGAGGGGGGAAACTTTCATTTGATGACAATCGATAAAAAATATTTTGGACGTATTTTTTTGTTTCTCAATCCGTTTTGTTTTTCGCGAGATATTCGGGGTACTTATAACAAAGAAATTTGTTGCAATTTTTAACAAATGTTGCCGGTATCGACAATTTGCTGTCGATAATTTCTGTCGTGGGATTCAGGCATTAGGAAAAGTTATAACTTCAAGTACAAATGACTAAACAACACCTTCATTAGTTCAGAATGAAAGTAACCACTTAGTAAATAGATGACTAATATTTAAGCTTAGTTTGATTATCTTAGTCGATGATATTTTGAACTGGCAATAATAATATTTGTAATTGTTTCTAGGATAACGTTGGAACTGCCTCAAAATGATTTAAATACTGCTCTAGCGCTACTTTCCCATTGGATGTGTTATGCGAACAGTGCTGTTAATCCAGTTATATACAATTTTATGAGTGGTAAGTATTTTCACGGTTTTTCGTATAAAAATACTTTGTTCTGATCAAAGTTTTTTAGACAGTTTCTAAATACAACACACGGGTAATTTATTACTTGATTGACGATCTAAGTAAGCTCCCTGAAATATCCTGTATATTTCCAAAAGTCCCGGGACGGAGCTATAAGTTTCGAACGAGTCATAAACTAAAGAGTCATAAAAACTACATTCTTATTCTTAGATAGTTTAGAACTGCCATGCAACTTTTTTTTAAGGGGCTGACAATCCCAACATTTTTAAATAACAACCCCTGTCGAGTTTTACCTTATTTTAAAGGTAATGAAAAAAGAAAAACATCCTTATAAACCAAGACCCCATACCGTAATTTTTACAAGAATTATGAGGCGTTGACTACTAAATGAGAAATTAGAATGTTTTCATGTTTTCTGCACGTTTATTACGATTATTATTATTTATTACTATGAAAATAAATTAAAAAGTTAATATTAAACAGATGTTTTTTGTGACAGTGACACCGTAACCTGTTATTTATTACATGATTTCAATTGCTGTTGTAGTGTTGTGTTAAATTTGCGCGTAGTTACTTACGTTTTACGTATTAACTATCTTCTTTTATTATTTAGTTAAACCGAACTTGTTTTCCAAAATTTGCTTTTATTAACTCTAACAATGGCACAAAAACATTTTATTTTCCCATTTGGTAGTCAACCCCTCATAATTCTTGGAAAGAATTACGATATCGGGTTTTGGTTTATGGGAATGTGTTAATTACCTTGTTTAAAATAAGGTGAAACTCGAAAGGGGTTGCTATTTAAAAATGTTGGGTGGTCAACCCCTAAAAAAACTCCACGTTACATGGAAGTTCTAAACTTTCTATTTTCTAAGAATGTAGTTTTTGTAACTCTTAAGTGATCCTCAAATCTCCAATTTTTTTCTTCACTAGTTCGAAACTTATAGCTCCACCCCGGGACTTTTGGGAAAACCTGTATATATTATATACAGGATGGTTTTGAAGTTGATGTCATAAATTTAAGGGTAAGTAGTATGACATGTGTAGATTACGAAACCGCAAAACTAATTTCCGTGTTTTCCAGTCAAAAATTTTTCGTTGCCACTGCCACTGGGTGGAGTAATTATCGTTTCATTAAAAGTAATTAAATTTTGTTTGTTTATTTCACTAGTATTATATAATTTAAGATGTTGATTACCTATTTCTATTGTTTGTGTTTAATAGGAAAACGAATCCTGTGCAGTACTACAAAAATGCTGCAGGAAAACAGGTAAACTACCCTTAATTTTTCGAATTTTAAAAAAATTATTTCTGTTTCGTAATCTACACAATGTCATACTACTTTTAAATTTATGGCATTAACTTCAAAACCACTCTGTATATACATCTCTGTAGTTTTTATGTACTTATAGCCGTATCAGATAACATTTTTATATTTAATATGTGCGTCTGTTTAAGGTAAATTTCGCAAAGAATTTCACAACACGTTTGGCTGTTCATATTGCTGTAGAAAAAAAAAACTCGGCCGTCATCAGCGTAATATGACTCGATCTAGTACATATGTGTACCGGTTTACCCATGGGAGCAGTACAATAGCACGAACAGAAGTAATGCCTCTTTCAACACTGCATCCAAACCAGCAGGATAACTTCCATCAAGATCATCACAACCAAAATGCTAATAATAACCAATGTTATATTCTCCACGAATTAGATCAGTATATGCACTCTAACTGTTAAATTGTATCATAATACAGACAGCCTGATTAAAAATTTCTGGGGACCGAAACTATGAACGGTAGAAATGTGAAATTTTCTTGAAGTTTAAAACGTTGCATGCATTTTTCCCAAGCGACCACTTTTCTGACATTACATTAATCTAGAACGTATCATACTTATAATAAATAGTTGATATTGTTTATAAAGTTATATTTTCTTGACTGGGAAAATTGTTGATTCATTTGAAATTAGGCTACTCAAAGTACACGGGACAATAGAAAAAATGCACTCGGTTGAATTTGGTCGAAAATTGATGAATCTTCAAGTTCTGACAAGTTTTAAGTTTCCTCTTCAAGCGGCTCGTCTACGTTTTTACCGAATTTCTAGAATACTCTCGATTTAACTTTTTTTTCATTCTACTCTTTTCCTCAGTACTAGGGCTGCCTGAAACCAGCCCGAAACTCGTACTTTGTCGCCTCCTAGCTATGCAATGTCATTTAGAAGTTGAAAAATACTGTAAAAGTGTTTTCGTTGCGAGTAAACTGTCAGATTATTATTGACTTCAGGATAATATTTTTATAAACATTTAATAGAGAAAGAATGTATCTACAGATGTGCCTTTTAAAATTTTCAAAATTAATTTGTATCATGAGATATAACCGTGTAAAGTTTGCATAAAATAGGAAATATTTTTGAATTTTTCGGAATTTTTATATTCATGTACATTTTTTTAATCAAAATTTTAAAAAGGCACATCTGTAGATCCATTCTTTCTCTATTAAATCCTTGTTGAAATAAATATTTACCATTCTTGTACTGGTCACAAAACACTCGCTACGTTAGTACATTTTATGCTGGACATTAGGTAGTAGACGGGCCTCTTAAGGTCATGCAAGTTAATCTAACGCCAAGTTCATTTCACCCTCTGCCACTCCCCTGTTTTTGATGTCAAAAAATGTCAAACTTTGAGAACTTGTACCAGGTGCAATAAAAATCGTGGACTCAATCAATTACCAAGCCGATAAAGTTTATTCATTTTTTAGGGAAAAAAATTGAGTACCTGCGATGATTTGGCGCGAAGTTACGAATTAAAAAAAAAATTGCAGATTCATCTATTTTCAACCAAATTGAACCGACTTGTGGCGGTCTAAAAATTCGGAATTTTCAAGTGGTGCGTTTTTTTGCCAAGTGTATTTCTTAACTATTTGATATTGTTGTTTGTAAATTATTAGCAGAAAAAAACTAGTATCACAATAATTGACATCGTGTCACTTCGACCACCTTATAACCTACCAACCTATTTTACATAATACCGTTTTATTTGCTAGAACCTGGTTTTAATAAACACAAAAAGAAATAAACACACATGTCAAAGTTAAATCGGTGTATTAGTATATTTAAAATAACTTAATTTTCACAAATATTGAAACTAAACTATGATACTATGAAAAGTTGGATAGTGTACAACAGGAAAAATGCATCGAAGTTACAAACTAGAAACTAGTTAAGAATAAACTCTAGACCTATTACTTAGGCTACTATTCTATTTTGTATATTAGTCCATATCATGCGATCTGAAAATTTCATACCGAAATGGGAATGAAAAATATATTTTTAAGTACAAAACTACTGACATCAGTCGGTAAACAGTGAATTTTTAGTCAAACTGTACCTGTATCCTTAGTACTGTGTAGTTGTATGTCTAAAAGACCAATCATGCAAATTATTGCATCTACAATGTCCAAAATAACATAAACAGTGTCAAAATATGTATGTATCATAAATCAAATTATAACAAAGGTGTCATCTTACATTGTTTTTACATTATCTATTAAGTTAAAAATTTGAAAATAAAAAATATAGCATACAGATCGTCGTATCAAAATTGGATAAGTAATTTATGGTTTGCCTGGATGATTTCAACATTAATTCTTTATAGTTGAGGTGCGAACAATTCAAAAACAAACGGTATCATGTCATGTATTAATAGGGTATTTCGATCATTTTTTATTTTTTTTTATAGTACTAAAGTTTCCGTTTATTAATATCAGGTAAGTTCCTTAAACTACTAGTAAAAAAATTTCGCTAAATTTTTATATAAGCATGGTTACTATTATTATAATCAATTCTTTTATAGGTTATCTGTGTCATGCGATTTTCACTAAATAAAACCCGCTTTGGTTTTTTGAAACTTAAAAATTTGCTTCTGAACGTAAGTCGTCATTTTCAAAGTGAGGCGGGTTCAGGTGACGTCAAGCCCTTCTTTTTGTAGTCAATCGAATAAAAAATGTAGGTAAAGAAAACTGACCATAGAATGTACTGGCTAACTTAAGAATCTACAATTTCAACAACGAAAACAAAGCGTCGTTGTCCCATCATATCTCATTTAATTTATAACACAGTTACACAGATGAATGAAAAAAAAAACTTCTTGTTAACAAAGGTTCAATTTATGTCCCTCTGTTTTCATAAATTTAATATAGGTAGCTTTTTGTTTACCAGAAAAAATTCTTAAAAATCAAGAAAAATGGCTGATTTCAAAGTCATGTTTTTTCAAAATCATGAGTTAAAGAAGAAAAATGAAAACATAGAGACCTTCTAACATCTTTTGGTGACATGTTCATATGTTGTAAATAAAGGAAAAACCTCTAAATACCAAATGATCACGGGACGCGCACACCTCTGTTTAAAAAAAATTAACTACCAGACGGGCCCCTTGAATAACTATTTTCATTTATTTTGTTAGTTTTGATAAATAAAAATAGCGAATGAAGTCGTTCAAAATCAATAGAATCTATACTATATAGACCGAGATATAGACTACACCTAAAATACCAAATTATATATATATATATATATATATATATATATATATATATATATATATATATATATATATATATATAAATAAATCTATATTTATGTTTAATACGAAAAAGAAAATTAGAACAGAAATTTACTTTGCGTTATGTTATGAATGTTTACGCTCATTATCTTGACAATATTATACACAAAACACATTTAATTAAACTACATATGTCTATACCTACTTTATTTAATTTTATGTAAACATTATTAAGTGATCTGAGTTGTAAAGAGAATAAAACTAAACATATTTTTATTTATCAACTTATTACACCCATGAAATAAATATTAGATCGGAATAGTTATAATAAAAGAATTCATTTAACGACTACATTTTTATTCCTTCATACATCAAATTTCCACCGTCGAAATAACAGACTAATTTGTGCAGCATGAAGGCGGAAAGAATGAATTTATTAGTTTCGTATTATTTACCCAAAATTGCAAGTCTTGCACCATATTTGCGTAAAAATCACGAGTTCGTGGTTAGTTACATTGGATGTATCTATAGTTTCTGTGTATTTGTTGCATTAATTGTTTATACTGTTTTTACTATTATGGGATATATTATAAATCCAGGTGATTCTTTTGGTTTTATAACAACTGTAGCCTGTACATCAATCTACGTTTTTAATGTTGTAAGTAGTCTGTTGAAATTTTTTTTGATTTTTCATTTAATATCGGGAAATATTTATCACTTTAATAATAGTTATTTAAATTATAAATGCCGAAGTTTTTATTTTACAACGCGAGGTTATATATTAAAGTACGTCGCGAAGCGCAGTGCTTTAATAAAACCGAGCGATGTTCAAATATTTAACGCACGCTTTATGTATCACATTTTTGGCCAACATAGGTAGGTACTTATTTATTTAAAATATCTATTTTCTATGAGTTTAAGTGACATAGATTTGACATTTAAATTTTGCTACGGGCGATAAGAATTAATTTGAACAAAAAATTTCTTCGTAATTAAATGCAAATTTTTACAGTATATTGGGCTACTTTCAACCTACTGAAAATGAGATTTTTATCATTATGAATCTAATGCTAGGACTAAAATATTGGTAAAATACAAATTTTATTTGAAAAAAAATTATGTTTTTTTGTAAATTAAGAAAGAAATTTGTATGTGACGTCATTAATTTGTATATGAGATATGGCAGCATTCTACGTCACATCACATATAATTCAAGTTTCATTAATTATTTTTGTACTTGTTGATAAAAATATTGTAAAAATAATATTACGGGTCCCAAGTTTTAATTTCTTCTTCAAAAATATTTAATAAAAAAAATCATGCAAGTAGCCCATTGAATCAATAAAGAATTTTGTAAAATCTAATAAGATTGCATTTTTTCGCCTTAATTCAAATAGTTAATTAATAAAATAGAATGCATTTACACGATAAAATCAAATGGAATTTAATGGCGAAGTGCAAAAATATCAAACTTTAATTCTTGATTTTTCAACAACGCTTTTGGTCACCGGTTTGCCTCTTAAATTGGTGTCTGTCAATTAGCCTTGGAACATGTGCTAAGAGATGGCGCCAGCAAATGTCAAATTTAAAACTAATCTGTTTAATTTATTTGAGGCTTAAACTATAAATTGTGTAAACTAGCGTTTTTGTAACCTCTCTTTTTTATTACAAACCAATGTTATTTTTGATAACTTCCAAAGCTAAAAAAAAGAATTTATTGTTTATCTTATATTGTTTACCTAATAGATCGACTCTGATATCATTATATTTTTTAATTTCTGAACTTTTTTTCAGATTATAGGCCAAAAACCTACAGTATCTGCTTGTAATTCTATAATGGTACTACAGTCATCTCTTCAACGATTTACAAATATATCACATAAAAAAATTCTATTTAAATCTGCGTTAGAATTAACATTGTCCTGTATTCTAATAGTTCTTATTAACTTTTTTGAGTACAAAGGGTTAGGTACAGATTCTGTTGCATGGTACACTTGGCTGGTATTAGCGGTGCTAAATTTTATTAAAACTATATTTGTTACTAAATTTAATTGGATGACCCGCATGGTAAAGCAGATGTTTGATAATGTTAACAATTTATTAGAGAAAGAATCCGTGTATTTAACAAACGATTTGACTGAAATGGCCGTGCTACATGAGAAGTAAGTTTATAAAATAGTAATTTTTATACAAGACGAATTATATTTTTATCGACGAAAGAAAAGTGATTATTTTGTCCGAGTTGATAATTTAATTTTTTCTACTCCCTACAGGATATTGGCAACATATCTTCATACTATCATGTGTGGATAGACATGTCATATCCATACCAGGTGTGGATATGAAATTCAAGGTCAAATATCTCAAAATTATTAATGCGTGCAAATTATGTTTTTATTATGAGAAATAATTATTAAAAACATTCAATCAACTATTATTTAATAATTAATTATATTTAAAAGCATGATTTTATTGCAAAAAGAGCAAATAAAATTTAGAGTTTTTACGTTGGCAACAATTATTCAAATGTCATAATATGTTAAAAAATAATTGATGTAATCCTACTTTTAAATAATGTTTGACATCATACTGAATGCATTTATTGCAAAAACTATATTTCGTTATTTGATCGTAGAAAAAATAGGGTGTACAACTCGAGTGGATTACCTATATCGCACGCATATAGGCATCACATCCACTCTTGTTGTCTTGTTGTACAATATACTATTATCCGTGTATAAAACTCGATTTTTTTTCTATAGCTGATGTTAAAGAAAAAATATTTAAAAACCAATTTAAAATTAAATTATTATGAAAACACAATTTCGGAGTTTATTTGTCATGGTTTTCATTCTGCTTTTTTTTACAAAATTTCACGAATATGAAAAAATTAAAAAAATTAAAGGACTTTATCGACCTTTGCTATTAAACTTTTACCTTATCTACTCTAATTTTACTTTATCTACCCTTTCGGTTAAAGTGTTAATAATAAATGGCTAATTTTGTTATGTAATACGTATTTTTTAGTTTAACAAGATGTGCAATGAACATAAATGATGGTTTTTCTTTATCGCTCTTCTTCTTGGCATGTGACAGTTTTGTGCGATTGTGTTATACTTCGTACACTCTTATTGTATGCCAATTGTACTTTCAACTAGAAGAATGCACTGTAGATACTCCGCTTAGTGCTGTAACATTTATAATGTATTTAATGCAACTGTGGACTATTATAGATATATGTCAGTCCACATCTGAAGCAGTAAGTTTTGCATGAATTGTAATACTTGCCTTTTTCTATTCACTTTTTTAATTCTCATCGTTTTTATAATTCAAATTCTAAATAATTACTTTTTAAAATTTAATATTTATTTATTTATTATCTCAAATAAAATAAATACGCTGGCACTTTGTAACACACAAATTTTTCTTTTTTATTGTAAAGTGCAGGTTTTCTTGCGTACCGCTTATATTAAATTCTGGGGTTTGCCAGACATCCTATATTTAATGAGTCTCCTATATTTTGACCAGATCTCCTATATCCTATATCTAAGTTAAAATCTTCTATATTTTCAAGAATTCAATAAATAAATGAAATTAGGTAGTTTATACTTTGAAGACTAAAGATATTCCTAATATGGCAACTCTTATGTCATTTATTTTAAGTATTCATGCAGCTTCTGCCTTTATAGATTGTAGATAATAATCACATAATCTTTCATTTATAATAATCTTAAATTAATTATTTATCGAAATATATAAAAAAGTACTACTTCCGATTTGTAGATTGAAACGAAAATTATTAATAATAATAATTAATCGGATGAAAAATAAAGGTGTTACACATTTTTCATGTCCGCCTTCTTTATGACGTCACAAAATATGTATACATTGCATTTGAACATGGAATGACACCATGGAAATTATTAATCTATAGGTAGTTTGTGACCGAACAAGACCACAATTTCGGCACGAAAACTGCCACGGAATGCCCTATGCTCCCCTACTAACTCCTAACAAAGCGTTTACGAAAATTATTATATTTAAAGTTAGATTACTTTACCTGGGAACATCTTATAGATCAACGAATTTTTTCATTTGTAAATATTTTTAAAAAAACTTCAATCAATTCAAAAAAAATAGTTAGAGAAGAAATGAAATAATTATATTCTTTATATTACAGGCAACAAATACAGCCGTTATAATACATAAATTATTAAGAATTATTGATGATAATCATCAAAATGTTGATAAAGTAAGCTATTATTGGTAAAGTATGTTAAAAAAATAATTAAACAATGAATTTCAGCTTGAATTGTTTTCATATCAACTTTTACAAAAATTGAAATTTTCGGCTTGTGGATTTTTCAATGTAGACTTTACATTTTTAACAACAGTAAGTATGACTAATGTATTTGTACAACGAGTTTGGAAAAGTGAAATTTTTCCGCATTCTAGATGTGAAAAACACGTCGTGAATGGGGAAAAACACTTTTCCTGACGAGTTGTACACAAGATTTTGTAAAATTCAGTAATAGATTCCTTATTATTTTAATTGAATATATTTGTTTTCATATTTTTATGTCAAATACCTACTCAAATAATCAATTTTTTACATTGTTTGTCTTTTGTTTTATTTTTCCATTCAAGTTAGGAAAAATTGTACTTTTCCAAACTCAAATGAGTATTGTTTTCTTTTCCATTCTAGTTAGGAAAAATTGTACTTTTCCAAACTCAAATGAGTATTGCAAAGTTAAACAATTCCATACTGAATTTTACAAAAATTATTATTGATGTATACTTCTTAAAATTTCTTTTAATTCACCTGTTTTTTAGCTTGTGGGTCTAGTAACAACTTATGTTATAATTTTTGTCCAATTTCGTGTTGTTACTGAAACTAACAAGAAGGTTAAGATCCCAGAATTGTCAGATATTCACAGTTTATTGCAAAATTTAGCAGTGGACGAAGTACTCCCTACTCTTTAATTACGAAACAGTTACAAATTGTAAGTAGGGGAGGATGGGGTAATAAGAAACATAATTTGTAACTTTCATTTTCATGTGTGGTAATATTTGGAAATATATTTTTCAGTGTTTTTTGGTTCTCTAAGAGGGTTCGAAGCTGCCACTGGTTCTGACTTCTGTTCGGCATCATCCACCTCTAGGGACTTTTCATGAGCTTGTGCTGAATATTTTGTGTGCAATTTGGTGGTAATTTGTTTGCAACAATCACGAAATTTACCAAGGGATCGTTTTTCCGCATCAATTATGTGTGACATGCGTGTAAACTTAGTATTATGTTAATAAGTATTTTTTTCAGGGACTCGAAACGCATAAAAACGGTTACTTTCGTTCAAATAAATGCAATTTTTTTAAATTATGAAATTTAGACATTTAGTTACATTTATAAATTTTGACATAAAACAAAAACATCCAAATTAGATTATCCACAAACGACATTTTTATTCGAGTTTTTCTCAATTTAAACTGCATAAAATATGCAACTGCAAGTCAAAACCATTTTATTGCAATTTCTTTACAATGTATTCTATCATATTTTAAATAAATTTAGTTTTATATGTGTGTATATTTTATTAAATAAAATGGAGTGAAATAAAGACCATTGCGTCAAATAATGAAGTTCAAAACCTAACGCAAATTAAAGAAATAAAGTGTCTATAACCTAACGAAAGTAGAAAAAAATTAATAGTACTCGATATTATACAATGAAACTATAAAGGGTGCTAGTATTCTCGAAGATGAAATTTACAACACGAGCGAGCAAAGTGAGCGAGGGTTTTAATCATCGGAGGGAATAATAGCCATTATAGCGAGTGATATATTGTACTTTATCTACGACTGTAATTTTAATGAGACAAAATTCAAATACGTAAAAATTTTGACTTTTCCAAATGTCAATTTTCTATAACCATAGTAACATCATTAAACATTGCAATGTTTTCTAAAAATTATTTGCAGGGAGAAATTGATTCAAGCAAAGTAATTATCTGATTGGTGCAGAGGAGCGAATACTGACTATTATGGCCTTTAGGATTAATATGTTGTTGTTAATTTTGTGTTGTTTATATATTTCTTTAGAATTAATTGTAATTTTTTGTTTCAATAAAAGTTAAATAGAAAAGGTTACTCTCTCAGCCTCCCCCCATGGAAAATTTTCTGGCGGCGCCCATGAATAGTACCTACTATACTATCGAAAAGATGAATATCTTGAAGTACTTTAATTTTTTACATTTTGCTTTAAATTCGTTTTCACACATTTCTGCATCCATTCTGTGAAAAAAGTGGGATGAAAAACATTACATTTTATCGTCTGGTACCTATAAAGAATAACTATTCATGTTAGTATTTGATGTATCCTGTTCATTTTTAATAAAACCCTAATTTGCATACCTATTAATTTTATTACAAGTAAGTAGGTACCTACTTATTAATATTTTATTTTATAATTTATAAAAATTTACGATCAATTTTATATCTTCATCATATTTTATATACAATGTAGTTGTTACTATGCATTATTAACCCCAAACAAGGATGTAAACATGTCATTTTTAAAAATATATAATTTTTATTAAATATAAAAGTTTTTATTATTTTATTTATTTAATTATTACTTCTTAAATCGCTTGATAAAACGAATTGGTCGCCGTCACATTTCAAATTTGCCGCGCGAATCCCCACCCACAGTAGCACCAGGTCATGCTTGCGTCCGCCCCACCTGGTTACCTCCTTACAAATTGTTTCCGCCAAGATAATATCAATATGCATCATCCAAAAATGTGTTAAGGATGCGCTTAAAAGTAAAAAAAACCGTAACACGAAGTCTGTAATTAAGGTAGAAGATTAGTCGGAATTTGGACAGTTGATCATCAAAAAAAAACAATGAGACGTTCACGTTTTGGTTTAATATATAACCATCATCAGAACATTTATGTTACGGGCACTGTAAAATATTATAATTTGTTACAAACATATAACAAGTTTCAGAACAATAACAATAAATACATACCGCAGTCCATTTTATCTAATTATTGTTATTATTCTGAAACTTGTTATATGATTGTAACAAATTATAATATTTTACAGTGTCTGTAACATAAATGTTCTGAAGATGATTATATATTAAACCGAAACGTCAACGTCTCATCTTTAATTGTCTTTTTTGATGTTCAACTGTCCAAGTTTCGACTAATCTCCCACCTTAACTCTATTTCTGGAAACTACTTCAATTGAAGTCTGTAATGGTAATTATTTTAATCCGATAATTGTCAAAATATTATTATAGATCATCATATGATTTTAATAAAACATTATTTTTTTGTAACTACTAGTGTCACGTCAGCGACACTTTTACATGGCTTATTTTGCACATGCTTTCTGCATTTTCGAATAAACGATGTACCTAACCTACAATAAAAATTATGTTACATAATGAAAATATAAACATTCCTCTAATTGCTTTATTCTAAAAATTGTCTGTAATAATAGTTCATTTTGCAAAAAATTCATTGAAATTTGATGAATTATGTTCTCTTTTCTTTCATTTCTACTGCAAATTATATTTTTATTTTCAGATATTCTTATTTAGCATAAGGCAATCTAGAAACTCTAATGATTCTATTGATAATTATTTATGCCTATTGCTTGTTCCTATTTGCAGAAATTTATGCAGATAAAGTGCATAAAAATGACTGTCTGAAAACGGTTTCGAACGCGACCTTAAGTCTATTTCAGGACACTACTTCAATTGCAGTCTGTAATGGTAATGATTTTCATCCGATAATTGTCAATATTTTATTATAGGTCATAATATTATTTTAATAAAAAAAAATAATCTGTAACTACTAGTGTCACGTCAGCGCCACTTTAAAACTTTTACATGGCTCATTTTGCACATGCTTTTTGCATGAATTTCGAATAAACGATGTAACCTACAATAAAAATTATGTTACATAATGAAAATATATACATTCCTAATTTATTTATTTATTTATTTACTTACTGATTTATTTATTTATTTATGAGTTATGCGAGAAATAATATGAACAAATAATGGTAATAAACTTATAAACTAGACTAAGGCTAAATTATTCGTTTTGTATATAACCTAATAACTTATTTCGAAATTGATAAAAACTATCGTGAAATACATCAATATCATCAGAACAAGCAATAATTGCCTTATTCTAAAAATTATGTTTGTAATATTAGTTCATTTATTTTGCATAAAATTCATTGCAATAGGCTACTTGCATGGTTTTTTTAATTAAATATTTTTGAAGAAGCGATAAAAACTTGGGACTCGTATTTTTTATTTTCACAAAATCTTTATCAACAAGCCCAAAAATAATTAATGAAAATTGAATAATATGCGATGTGACGTAGAAAACTGCCATATCTCCTATACAAAATAATGACGTCACAGCAAAATTTGTTTCTCAATTTACTCGAAAACATATAATTTTTTTAAATAAAAGTTGTATTTTTACCAATGTTTTAGACCTAACATTAGGTTCACAGTGATAAAAATCTCATGTTCAGTACCATGCAAGTAGTCAATTTGATGAATTTTGTTCTCTCTTCTTTCATTTCTACTGCAAATTATATTTATTTTCATACATTCTTATTTAGCATAAGACAATCTATAAACTCGAATGATTCTATTGATATATTATTTATGCCTATTGCTTGTTCCTGCAGATAAATTGCATAAAATGTCTGAAAACGGTTTCGAGTGCGACCTTAAGGGTATCGACTCTACGTAGCTCAACACCGCGTTTGTCCTATGTCCATGCATAGAAATGCTCACTAAAAATACGTAAAAGCAGTCTAGCAATTTCTAAAATGCACAAGAAGTTTTATAGATAAAGCTAAATTTCATAAATTTATTTACAGACGAAGAATGCAACTAGGATTATGCCGAGTTAAATTTTCTAATAAATCTCTTAATTATAAGATAAAGTATGTAAAAAATTGCTTAAAACACACTTTTTCATTAATTTTTTATATGGATTCCAAAGATTTTTTCAGAATTCTAACTGGGCATAAACCTAGATTTATTCTTTCACAAACATCTAGTACCTGTCTTTCCTTCAAATTTATAATATGCAATGAGTAAAGCAGAAACTGCTACACCTCTAAACACGCAATATTTTGTTACGGGGACGAGACCCTTAAGCTGAACCATCTTTGATCCGTAAAATAGTAGCAGAATATTTGTAATTTTTACCAATCACTTTATAACATAATTCTCCAAAGCAGATTACAATCAACATCTGTAAGATCTTACGTATGATTATCAGTGACGTGACAAAGTAAAGAGAAAACGTAGGAGATTTGTCAAGGTAGATCCATTCACAAGTTAGTAGCAAATAATTACCCCGCGCGCAATAAGCTTTTCCAGTAGCGCGTCAAGTGAGCTGCGTGACTGCTCTGCTAAGTTGCAGTTAACGTGTTTAGTGACAACTTACAAAATGTTTAGCCGTGTGATTACGTTCGTGTGTGTGTGCACGACAGTGTGGGCTGAAATTCATATATTTCCTGATTTACCCAGTGCGTTTTTGAACACGAGTAACAGTCTATGTAATGAGCATAGTCATTTATTTGTGCAAAATTTAAAAAATCTTACATTATGGGCTTATGAAAGTAAGTATGCTTTTTATACAGATATTTTATACCTCTGCAGTCTGCACGAAACTTTAGTTGTTTAATATGATATGATCAGTGTTGTACCAGATCATTTTAAAAAGGATCTAGATTGATATCAAGATCGTCTCGTTTAATATGATCTAGATCAGATCATGGATCAATTTTTATTATAGGATCTTTTTTAGATCAGTTCAGGAATAAGTTTTTTTTTCTTAAGATCATAAAAAGATCAATATTTGACAAAATATTAAACATTAAATATGAGAAAACGATTTACCAGCAGAGAATTAACATTTGACGTTTCGTTTATTCGTTTATTTATTTATTAATTCTCAGCTTTAATACCTAAATACAATACTATGTTAAACATATGAAACATTAATATTATCATTATTTAACTTACGGTTTCTCACTAGTAAGAATAATTACTATTTTTTCGTAAATTTGTTAATTTAATACAACAATACTATTTATTTTTTTAAACAACTAAATTTCTATTCGGATTTCCTGATTTTTTATTTCTCACATTAAAGAAGAAAAACATGTAACACAAGCAAATCAATTTACACCAGTTTAAAATTATTAAACAGTGCTAGGTATTTTCAATTTACAAGTTTTAATTTGCATATAGCGTAGAAAAAAATATGATCTTATTTTGAGATCATAGAGCATATTTATTTGATCTAGATCGAAATCAAGATTCTTCAAGATATGATGATCTAAATCATATCACAGATCACGCAAATTGAGCTAGATTAATGATCTAGATCAGTCACAACACTGAATATGATACACTGTATACGCTATAAGAAATTTTTTTTTTTAATTTCAAACAATCAGGTTAGTGTACATAAATTGAAAAATTTTATGCCACTGGTTTTATAGTAATTTTAATTATTTGATTGGTAGGTAGTGTTCATAATTTTATTTAATTAACAAATAGTTAAATGTACTGTAAACTATTGGCGCACTAATTTTTTTTATTTCTGTAGTCAGTATAATGGTATAATCAAATTATATTTAGGTATTCATTTATTTTATTTACTTAAATTGACTCCCATCTATCAATACGCGAGATATAGTCTAAGGTTGTTCTTCTCATTTAAGACAGATTCAGACCTACCCAATTATAAGTATAAGTGCTAAATTAACCAACGAGCGCTTCCACAAAATTCCAATTTAAATTATAAGTGCGAACGTTGAGCGCTGGTTGGTTAAATTAGCCACTTACACTTATAATTGGATTGGTCTGAATCTAGCTTAACCCTCACGTGCAAAATCTTCTTACAACCATCACCCAGTGCTAGATAGTTTTGTGGTTACCAAGAGTATACCAGATATACTTAGATACCGATCAGAGTCAATCCATAAAAATGTCACATCTGACTCGAATTTGATCCTATTAAAATTTCTTGTAGAGATAAATATCCTTATCCAAACAATTTTGTAAAACCTAGGTATTTATTTGTAATTTAAACCAGTAGAACTAAAATGAGATGCCGTATTTGACAAACAGGTAGGTCACATAAGAAAAGAAAACGCGGTAACATCACCAAAATTTCTCCTAATATTGACTTACATAATAGAACAGTAATATTGAGTTTTATAATTATTATATTATTTTCACTCTCTTTCAAACTCTCGATTAAACTCACTATTAAATTAAAATTATGAATTCGTAATATTGTAGGTACTTACTTTATTTTAATATAGGGTCAAGTGGGTCAAGTCTGGTAAAAATGATATAGGTACGCATAAAATCGGTGAATTATGAGACATTTACTTTCTTGAACTTTTTATATAAAATTCTTATTATGCAAAATTACGAAATGATAGCTTATTTAGGTTATATATTTTCTTCATAATTAATTTTTTTTAGTTTCATAACGTTCAGCAAAAAAATATTTGTAGGCAGGTACCTATAGGTACAAAAATTTTCAGATGAAAATCGCATGACACAAATAACAGCCAATGGATGAATGGATTACAATAATAGTAACCATGGTTATATAAAAATTTTCTCGAAAATTTTTTACTAGTAGCTTGAGTAACTTAACTGAAATTAATAAGCGGAAATTTTACCGGCATCTGGCACTTTGACATTAAATTAAAAATGGGTTAAATTGTTATTTTGAGTATAAATAAGCAATTAATAAGGTAAATAATACATATTTTTAATGTTAAATACAAATTGAGTAAATATGTCAAGCTTCTATTGTAAAAGAAATAGAGCGGCGGTGTCATTGCGAATTTCTTACCGAATATGCACTCGTGCATTCATTCATGTCCAGGAATTTTTTTATCGTGCATTCCAACAACGTAATTAGCTCTCGTGTACCACTCGAGCTAATTAAGACGTTGTTGGAAAGCACGCAAAAAAAATTCCGGAAAGAATTAATGCACATGTGATATTATAAGTGAAAATACTTTTAAATTTCACGCTAAATCATTTCTTTTTATTATATTACCAAGTTATCTACAACAATCATAATACAAATATTACTGTAAACACTACACGTACGGAGTTTCCAATCTTGTGTTTTTTTCTTCGTGCTTTACCGTAACTGAGTTAGGTATACGCGTTTATTTAATTACCTAGTTTTACCTTTTTTGTAGAATAAAAGTGAGACAATTTTAAATTTTTTTATAAAAAATTGAACGAAAAGTAAAATTTTAACATAATATAGTAGCATACATGTAAGTATCTATAAATTCTAATTTTAAAATTTAAAACACCATAGAATTGTATTATCTTGTCGTTGAAAACTTAAAGAATAGTTAATAATAATAATAATAACAAATAGTTTTAACGTCGATAACTAGGTAGCTTAATGATTAACAGCCTTGGTATCCTTACAAAGCTTATTTGGTTCTTTGACTTATATACTTACTTGTAAGGTTTATCATAATAATGTTTTAGTTTTTAATGCCAATGAAATTTCTGTTTAAGGCCCATCTCTTGCTATCAAATGCAAAGCAAAAAAAAAATACAATAAATCAATTTGCGACTTTGGTTTTGAAATCGATGATCTCATATTTAAAATGATGTACTTATACATAGATTGCGCTTACATGGCTATAGAATAAAATTTTCAAAAAAGTTTGCCGTATTTTGTTAAATAATTTCTAAAAATTACTAAATATGCGAGTTTTACATAAATTATTACAGTCATTGGGTAACTGTTTAAAAAATCTCTCTATACCCGTCTTCCGACTAATGTATTATCGATTTCAAAAGAAAATTTAATAATTTATGATATGGATTATTAAATGATAAAAATTAGCTCCAAGTTATGCTAATTGATGTCACAGCAATTAATAATTTGCATTTATTGATTTATTAATGAGTCATTCTTCATGTTAAATTTCAATTTGAATTTTTTTTATAATACAGCCAGACTTGTTCAAATTGTTAATCTTCTGGATTTACAAGTGTAGCGCCTTAACTGGGAGAGAACTAATAGTTTACCTGACTTATTCAGCTGGTTTTTTAATTCATTTGGTTCCTTAGACCTCGGTTATACTTTCCCTGCAACAGATATTTTCTGTCTCGCCAAGTTGTGACCTAACTTGTTTTCTATACGACTGTTATAGAATGTTATCATTCTTACATCATTTTCAATTATTATGGAATGGTTACATTCTGTCACTTGTTACGGAATGGATTCATTCTGTCACTTGTTACGGAATGGATACATTCCGTCACTCGTGATGGAATGAAATGTGGCGAGTTATAATAATTTAACTTTCTTCAATGTTTTTGGTTGCTGGGTAGCTTTGAAATACATTTAGATTTATTAATTAATTATTTTTATTCAGAATATTATTTTATAAATACATTTATTTTTATTTTAATAGTTTTATGTTAAGTCGTAGAGAAAGTATACACACGTGTGGAATGGTTATTCCGCTCTCGTGGAACCGTGAAACTCGCCTACGGCTCGTCTCACAAACTTTCCACTCGAGCTGAATATGCTTCATTCCACACTTGTTGCAGAATATACTATTTTCCCACTCCCACTTTTTTCAAGAAGATAAAAGCAAAGCTGGTACTCGTACATGCAACATACGTATACAGGATGTAACCCAACCTATGTAACAAAATTTAAGGGTATATAGTATTGGACGCACTGATCATGAATCAATAGTTATTTGTATCACAAGGCCAGAAACTGACCTTTTGCAAGAGCGAGTATTTTTGACACGCCGAGCCACAGGCGAGGCTTGCAAATTACGAGCACTAGCATAACAGTTTCTGGACGTGTAATACACAATATAAAATATAAATATAAAATAATTATACATAACCTAAAAAATTGTGCACTGAATACTTGCATTTGAGCTTAAAATATATTTATTTCAGTTTCTATTAACAATTTACGTCTAAAATTTGTCAAAATCTTGTTAATTCTTGTATAAAAAATATTCAACGCATAAAATTGACATCTGCGTGACAACTGTAGTAATGTCAAGAAGCCAACCTATAACTTCCGGTTGTTTGCCGGCCTAGGCTGGCAACAAAGAGTTTCTGGCGGATTTTGAGATATGGAAAACTAGCGATGCCGATCGGAGGCATATAAAAAGAATTTTGTTGAAATTCGCAAGTTAAAACATGGGTCCAAGCAAATGAACACTGGTTTGATAGCAACTTTTAATATTAATTACACAATACCTATTCAATCTTCCATTAGGTACTTATTAATTATCTAATGTTTCCATCAAACATTGTAATATTAAAAGTTGCTTTTTTCTGTTTTTTTAATAGTGTGGGAATCTTCAGCACATTCTCAAGTAGGAGCGTTGTCAGGAAATACATTTCAACTTGGCCACTATGATGAATGTTTAAATGTGGAAAGTCCATTTCAAGTTCAATATTGTCTCGTAGAAATACAAGTTCATATTAATCCTATAAAGAGAGACAAATATTCTGTTAAATATAATCCAAATGAATCTGTACTCAAAAAATTTTATGTAAGTATTAAAACAAGTTTTAAAGCCCATATAATTAGCAGCCACTAACCTGTTACCTACCTAGTTAGGTAGATAAGCTTGGTTTTTAACAAAAATATTAAGTTTTTGGCTACCAACATAACACTTTGCACACTTGGGAAACATTTATTTTGGTACAAAATTTCGCCCCGACCCCACCCATTGGTCCCCTGGTTACAAAATGGCAGCCAACATTTTGAAAAAATGTCCGCCATTTTACATTTATCTCGTAAATGGTTAATATTACGAGAAAACTTGATATTAGCAATTGTAGGGCATACAATTTGCAAAAAACGATATATCCATTTTTACTTCCCGCCTAAAAGAGAGGTACCACCTAAAATCAACCCGAAACTTGTACTTTGCCGCATCCTAGCAATGCAATGTCATTTTGAAATTTAAAAATACTGTAAAATTGTTTTCGTTGCAAGTAAACTATTAGTCTATTAATGTCTCCAATGTAATATTTTTATAAACATTTAATAGAGAAAGAATGGATCTACAGATGTGCCTTTTTAAAATTTTATACATAAATTTATAACCATGTAAAGTTTGCATAAATTGGGAATTTTTATGAATTTTACGGAATTTTTATAATCATGTACAATTTTTTTAATTAAAATTTTAAAAAGACACAACTGTTAATTGATCCATTAAGAATATAATCCTTGTTGAAATACAATTTTACCATTTTTATATTTGGCCACAAAACACTCGCTACGTTCGTACGTTTTGTGCTGGATTTTAATAGGTGGACGGGCCTCTTAACTGTTTAATATTATTTACGTTGTTACTAGTTTACAGGTGACAAATCTCGAGTACCACGAAATATAGTTAATATGGGAATGTGCATTCCATCATCATGTTCTGCAGAGAACATTAACAATGTATTGAATGCACGTTTCGAAGATTTAAACAAAAATAGTTCCCTGAATTTGACATATTTTGGCAAAATTTTGCCAGAGACGTGCCACACAAGTCAAGAGGACAAAACTTTTAGTGCAGCAGATATTGCATTCAGGTAACTTGTTACTTATTTTAATTATAATTTTTTGCAATAAGTTTAAGATAATCCTCTGCCCGTAGCAGAAAACATTTATTTCGCACGCTATTCTACTATAACGTTTATTGTTTTGTTAAACATAAAAATAACAAATAATTTATGTTTAAGGGGTAAAAATAATTTTGGCATCCATATTTGTAAAAAGAACTTCAATATTTGTAAAAAAGAGGGTTTTCGCGGCCACTGTCCAGCTTTTATTTATTTATGAATTCCAATTTTAATATGTTGTTAACAATCTGCGAAATAATCGATAAAAAAATTTTAATTCGTTTTAAAAAAAATATATTTTTGTTCAAAAAATAACAAAAATTGTCAAAATTCAAATTTCGATTTTAAAACAAAATTTTAAAATTCTACATCAACCATTTTGTAAATTGTACTTTTATCTTCAACAATATCTTTTGTTTATTATATTTGAAAAAACAATAAACGTTGTGGAGTGGCGCGCGAAATCTATGTTTTTGGCTGTTTTCTGGCACGATAGAGGATCGTCTTAATGTTAACTTAAGTAATTGGAAAATTTCTTCTCTATCTACTTTTAGTTATGGAGAATATCGTAGATGCTTTTTTTTTAAACTTAAATATACACAGAGGGTAACGTTATAATTGTTTTATTTGTTAATAACAACTTCAAAATTTAAATTAAAAATTTACATCGCGGGTCCTTTCAGAAAATTCTTATGCCTATGGCACACCGGTCGAGGGTCATCGAGGACCATCGAGTAACTCCTCGATGAAACGAAAGAACGCACCCGATCGCGATGGATTTCTATTTCATCGGTGACAAATACATCAAAGTTTTGCGCGAAATCAAATACAAAAGATACGTCTGAAATGAGATACATTCGTTTCATCGAGGAACAACTCGATGAAAATAGCGGTGTCCCTATTTTTCGTCGAGTACGGGGTGCGTTCTATCGTTTCTTCGAGGAGTTACTCGATGGTCCTCGATGCTCCTCGACCGGTGTGCCATAGGCATTAGGTACAACTTTTTATACACTTGAATTTTGGTTTATTATTTTTAATGGATTGTTCGAAAAAGGCAGTTTTTCAGCGAATCACGTACTACATATTTGTGGCTGAAATAAGGTAGTAGGTAAAGTGTTACCAAATCGATGATATTTCTATCACCGCGTGTTACATGTCAACTGTTTTTGTTTGTTATCTACTGTCAATTTTCCATGCAATTTCTCAATCAATCAGATATCGCTGTTTGTCAAAAATAAAACTGAATGAACTGGGTTGTATTTAGTGGGGAAATGCCAGTGAAGACAAGATTTAAAAAGGTAAACAATAGAATCACAAGAATTTTGACACTCGTTTATCCGTTAATATTTATTTATATTAAATGCGACTAATAAAGCTGACAACGCATTCTAGTTTTTATCAATCTTTTTAATTTTATTCATAATTAATCAATAACAAATAAAAATTATGTATAAACCTAATTGAAGGTTATTTGAATGTAATACAATTATTATACAAATAAATCATTAAAATAGTAACAATTAAGTACTTGAAATAACTGTAAATTTGGCTTCACTCTATATTACATATCACCCTGCGGAATTTCGGGAGTGAGAACTACAATAATTATTTTTATTACAAGTTAAAAATATGAAAAACAAATTCTACATTCCCAAAACATAAGATGGAAAATCATTCACAGATTAAACAATATTTTTGTCTAAACTGACTTTAAATTAATCGACCAAAACTGCAAAACCCGAAAATGCATTTTCGGTATCAATATTTTCGTAATTTTCATCATTCGGTTTTTGCATTATCGGTCAATGCATTTCACCACTCATGGCACGGGCCAGTTAAACGTAATATACAAACTGTGACGATAAGGAAAGATGGCAATTCCCGGGCACGTGCTACTCGTATCTGAGCATCTTCAAGACTGTCGATATCCGACTCACACCTAGCACGTAATCCCAGACTTCGTCCAAGTGTACTAACGTAATTGAACAAACAAACACGATTATAACTTCATTAGCACATTTGCTTTCCTATATCATTAATTATTTTTACAATCAACATGATTGCTAACCCCGAAACGGCCAACCTGGCTATCACACGTCCTCGTGGGATCCGCAAATTTCGCCAAATATGTACAAACCGTAATTTAGTAAAAAAATTATAATCCCAAACTGTATTTTAAAGCATATAATATATTGAATTTTGTAGTTTGACTTGTTTGTTGTTCAAACTTTTGTACAATAAAAAACAAATTTTATTCCGGGCAAACTCATGTGATTTTGGGCTCGTAACAATCGAAGATCTTTTTGGTATTAAACTTCTTAAGCGGCCCGTCTACGTTTTTTCCGAATTCCTAGAGTACTCTCGATATTACTTTTTTTCTATTCCACTCTTTTCGTCACTACTACTACTAGCTATGCAATGTCATTTTAAAGTTGCAAAATACTGTAAAAGTGTTTTCGTTGCGAGAAAACTATCAGATTGACTTCAGGATAATGATTTTATTAACATTTAATAGTGAAAGAACGGATCTACAGATGTGCCTTTTTAAAAATTTTAAAATTAATTTATCTCATGATATAACCGTGTAAAGTTTGCATAAATTGGAGTTTTTTTAAATTTTTATAATCAAGTAGGTACAATTTTTAATAAATATTTTAAAAAGGCACAACTGTAGATCCATCCTTTCTATATTAAATCCTTGTTGAAATAAAATTTTACCATTCTTGTACTGGCCCAAAACACTCTCTATCTTAGAGCATTTTATGCTGGATTTTGGGAGATGGACGGGCCTCTCAATTAAAATATATGTTTTCTTTGTTTCAGCTTACTCATAATAATGATACTGTCAGTTGTCATTATATGCACAATTTATGATTTATTGCAAACCGACCAAATCACGACAAAAAAACTTAAAAGTGAGTAATGACTATATGTAATTTTGTAATCTGATTATAGTACCTATATTATTCGATGAGAGTTTAATGATAAATCATCACTTAAAAAAATGAAAGTAACCTACTCGAGCAAAAGGCAAATATTGTAATTATTTGAATGAGTAATTTAATTACCATAATAATCTCGAGTAGAATACTATACTATAATTTATCGTTTGCCCACGACTATACTAAAAATTTGCACTGACAACTGTCAAAAATAATTTTATTTGTGAAACTTGAACGTTACCTAGTAACGGACTATTATATTGCAATATGCTTTAATACAAGAAAATCTATTGGTCAAAAGTCCTACTTATTTAATAGAAGAAGTTCTATTGGTCATAAAGCCAAATAAATAATTATTAAAAAATTGCAAATGAGTAATGGGATACATTACTGACTACTAAGTGCAAAGAAATGTGTTTCTTACATTTCTCTTTGTAAATAAATATTATTTTCTAATTTTAAGCTATTTATTATATTTTTTATTTTCAGAGCCTTTATCTAAGAGGCTGTGTTTATGTTTTTCGGCAGTTAAGAATTTTAAAGACTTGTCCAGAAAAGATGATTCCAATGAAGCATTGAGTGTACTTTATGGATTGAGAACATTTGCTATATGTATGATAATAATAGATCATCGATGTGGAACTTTTATTTCATCAGCAATATTTAACAGAGATTTTGTGGAAGAGGTATGTAAATTATTGTATGTAGGTATACTATGCATTTATGTGCTAACGTGTTAGTTGCGACTTTGTTTATTTCAATTTATTAAAATATTCAAATTCCATGAATGCAAGTTTTTTCGTTAATAACTAATCCATTTACTAAGATACTATAATAAATATAAATAATAATGACTAGGTAGTTTGTATAGCTCACAGCTTATAAATAAAGTAAAGAAAAGTAGTTTAATATTATGTTTAGTTTCATAATTAAATCTCTCAAATTCAGATTATCCACTACAGTGGCGGTTTTAGAGAGAGGTAGGGGCATCCGGGCACGTGCCCCCTGTGATTAAAACTTACTTTGTTTTTAAAAACAATACAATAAAACAGACTTTTAACATAACATTACATAATATAAATTCAATTGAAAGCTATTTGGAACTGAAAAAAAATTATCTGCGGCGTATTCTGAAATTACCTACATTATTTATAATTACATCCCTTTCACTCTTTAACTTTAATATTTTGTTTGTATTTGTTAGTATTATAGATTTAAAATTAGGTAGGTATAGGTAGTCCGTTACGCTACAATAAAATTAAGTTTATTTTTTACATAAATTTTTGTTAACTATGAATGTTTTAGATTTTATGCCAAGAAAAATTGTTTCATGCAAAGTATTATTCAAAGGAGGGAATCATGACTATTGTTCCTTGGTATTTTTCCCTGCGGGATTAAAATAATACGAGTATATTATGTAGCAAACATCACACATTTAGTGTTCATTTAGTGTTAGTCGTAGATAAATAATATTATACTCAAAACTGATTAATTATCCATGAACAAATTTTAATACCCAAATTATTATTTAGAAGTGGTAGATCATCAAAAATAAATATTTCAATAAATGTTTTTCTTCTTCTATATTTCTAATACCAGTAACAAAAAAGTACCTAACTAACTTCTTCTTCCGCTTTCAAAATTATATTTGTTGCAAGTCATTTGTTTAAATGTTAATTATTAATTTTAACGGCTTAAACTGGGACGACTATTTTCTATCATTTTTATCTGAATATATTTTTCGTTTTTCTAAATAAATTTTATAAAACGGTAAAACAACTGTTTAATTTTGCAGAAACATAGATTTTACCTTTTTCTTTAGCAATAACAGTACCTACGTCATTTTTTAAACCTTCATTTAAATTTAAATTTACAGTCTACCTTCAAAATTCTGATACAGATTTTTTCTTTAAAATATCTGTGTGCTTTTAGACATTTAGACTAACACAAAAAAATAGGTGTAGCTGAAGCAATATACTATACTATGTCCACCGAATAGATAGAGTAGATGCTCCTCCCACAAATGTGCGCGAAATTGAAATACGGTATTGCTATTGGTAAGCCAGTTTTACACTGCTAGGCACGTGTATTGAAGCATCATATTTCTTTTAAAATTATGTTATACATAAATGATAAAATATATAATTCTTCCATATTTATTTCAAATAAAACTATTTAATTTTTCTGCTTTTTAAAATTTGTTGCTTGTAAAGCCTACTTCTGCGCACATCGTACTGCGCAATTTTGGCTCTGCCCACTAGTTTTATTACTCTATGTGTTCGATGGACATAGTATAGACCATATTTCCGAGATGTTATTTTAAATTTTCGTAAAATTAGTATTTATAGGTAGCATTTTTCTTTTAAGAAGAACGAAAAATTGTTTTAATCATTTAGGATATAACCAATTTATTATCTTTAGACTTTAGATGATGCTTCTAATACTGTAATGTAGGTAATGCGTGATCGATGCAGTTTTGACAAATCATGTTCAAATTATTTCAGTTTATTTGCCCTTAAAATCTTTCCTGTATAGTGTACTTCCTATTAACAATTATGAGTACCCGTGAGTTTTCCGGAAGGTAAAAGCTTACAAGTTATGTAGCCATCGGTGAATCACAACTCACAATATGTGATAAATTTGTACGTATTATGTGCATATTACTGTCTTTTAAATTAATGCTTACCTACACTTAATTCACGGTTTTAGCTATGGCAATTAAAAATTAGTTTTTTTTGTTTAGCATTACAGATCATTTGCATCACTGTTTATTTTCCATGGAGACCTATTCGTGGATTCATTTTTTGTACTAAGCGGATTATTGGTAACATACAGTCTGCTGGTGAGCTTCGAGAAACGTGTTACCTCCCCACTGCTCATTATTTTCAACCGATATGTTCGGTAAGAATAGTCGTTATACCCTATTGTAATCAATTACCTACACCTGACATTACTTTATCTAGTATAAGAACAATTGCACTTGCACATTCACTGAGAATAAATTGTATTTACATCAAATTTATCAAGGTTATGCTGTGAATCAGATGTCAATTATTTACTTTAAAAAACACAAAATTAATATGTACACTGCCGTATTCTTTCTAGTTTGAAATAAATTGCATTTTATGACTTAGTTCAATTTTTCAATTTGCAGTGCATTATTTTTCACGTTGCAATGTTACGCGTGCAACCTTGATGTCTCGGATTAATAATAAATAATAAAAAAAACAATGCAAAAACGGTTTATTTTACTATTACTTTATGTAAATTGTTACACATTGCTATACATTTTCATTTAATTAACTACGTTAATACCTAAGTTTTAATTCTATTATGACACAGCAATAAGCACTTTCGTTGTTACTTGTTAGATTTAATTCTTAATGTCACCAATTTGTCAACATAAACAATTCTAAAACGAATTATATTCATTTATTTTGTATATTGAATAATTAATTGCCCGAAAGTGCAAAAACCGAATGTAGCAAATTCCGAAAATATTTCGCCGAAAATGCATTTCCCGAATATGTCTTGACCGAAAGTGCATTTCCCGAAAATACTTGACCGAAAGTGCAAGAACCGAATAATGCAATTTCCGAAATTATTTCGACCGAAAATGCAAAAAGCATTTTGGGGGAATGTACGTTCGATCAATGCATTTTCGGGAAATGCACTTTTCGTTGAAATAGTTTCGGAATTTGCTACAGAATTGTTGTAAGTACATTTTTTTTCAAAATTGTACCTTGTAACGCTTGGTTGTGTGAAGGTACTGCCGCCTTAACATAATCAAAATCGAAATGAGTTAATATTTAAAATATTCAAATTTTTCTAAATTCTATACAACATAAAATATAGATATATACAGATATTTACAACATAATAGTGGAACTGTAATGTTCAAAATACAATATTATATTAATAATTAAGAATCAAGTGAATTATCTGTCTGTAAGATTCGAAAAATTTATTTCTAAGATAGTACCCGTATATACGAGTAGAACATCCGCGATACCTAATTATAAAAAATAAATAATAACCCACTGTTTATTCTCATCTTTAAGTGTGGCTTATTTGTATTCTAGTATTTAAATATTGACATTTAGGATTAGCAATTTGGAATTGACTTAAGAGGCCCGTCTATCTCCTAAAATCCAGCACGAAACGTACGAACGTAGCGAGTGTTTTGTGGCCAGTACAAGAATGGTAAAGTTGTAGTTCAACAAGGATTATACTTAAAGGATCAATTAACAATATTGTATTGTGCCTATTTAAAATTTTAATCAAAAAATCGTACATGATATCAATTTATGCAAACTTTACACGGTTATATCTCCTGATAGAAATTTATTTTTAAAATTTTAAAAAGGCACATCTGTAGATCCATTCTTTCTCTATTAAGTGTATAAAAACATTACCTTGAAGTCAATAATAGACTAAGAGTTTACTCGCAACGAAAACACTTTTACAGTATTTTTTAATTTCAAAATGATAGGATGCGGTAAAGTACGGTAAAGTACAAGTTTCGGGCTGGTTTTAGGCAGTCATAGTAGTGGGAAAAAGAGTGGAATAGAAAGGAAAATGAAGAGTATTCTAGAAATTCGGAAAAAACGTAGACGGGCCGCTTACCAGCAACATTTTTTATGAAATAAATCAAAAATGTATTAATTTAACATAAATAAATTTTTGTATATTTTATATTGGAAATGAAACATAGGTATTCTTTATGTCAATATTTTGATATTAACATAAATATCATATTTTCGAGCTCTGTTCCTGTGTTCATAAATCTTTTAATTTTTTAAATTTAGATTAACTCCAATATATGCAGTAGTAGTTTTCTTCTACGCTACCTTATTGTACAAAACTGGATCAGGACCTCTGTGGAACATAATTATTGGAAATATGCAAGCAGACTGTCAAGCTAATTGGTGGACATCGATCTTATACATCAGTAACTATGTTAACGATGACAGAATAGTAAGTAACTAACTTTTCCAAGGCATTATCGAAAATTTTAGACTATTGTTAACCCTTACGTCTCACCGTAAGACTATACAAAGAAATAGCAGATAAAATATCCGGAATTTTTTGTATTAACGAAAAATTTAATAGGTTGTTTACTTCTGGTTTGTTTTCAATATTAAAATAAAGAATAGAGTAAAAACCAATCAACCAAGTGTTATTATAAAATCTAAAATGCTACAAGTAATTTTCATTAAACTACACTGATGAAAAAAACGCCTCAAAAAAATTTCATAAAAGCTTGTCGATTTTCAAAGTTGCGCAACTTCGCCAATTTCCATCGTAGGAGGTTAAATTTTTTCGGAATTAAAGGTTAACCCTTCCTCTTTTAAACTCTATTTCAAAATTTATTTATCTATGTTTACAACTAAGTTACCACCCAAAACATAATGCCCTGTTCACACGAGGAAAGTTTGCACTAAAAAGTTTCTTGAAAATATAACAAGTGCTAGGAGCTATCTTAAATAAAAACTGTCAATGACGTGCATACGAGGAATGTAATTATTTTTATTAAATATATTTAAGATCACTAGCTTTAATATAATTTTAAAGAAATAATTAGTTTCCTCTACGGTTTCCCCGTATGACCGCTAATGACAGATTATTATGACACTCCTAGCTAATAAAAACTTTCTTCATCTGAACACGGCATAAAGGTATGTTTTGAATCTAAAAAGTCAAATTTTGAATAGATATCGCTATTTGAGTAACTGCGTATTAAAATCTGATCCTTTTCAAGCAAAATAAAAAAAAGCATTAAAATCCCATGGATTTTCACAAAGTTATGGCCATTTCAATTTAATGGTGCATTTTGGCATTTTTCTGCATATTAGCTACTAATTGTCGTAATTGTCGGCGAAGATTTTTTTGTGTTTGTCTTATGATTTTGTATTTTCTATTTGACAGTGCATGGTCCATACTTGGTACCTCCCATGTGATTTCCATTACTTTATACTTGCGATACCAACAATTATGTTGCTGCGAAAGAAACCACAAATAGGTTTGAGTGTAATGTTCATCGCTTTTCTGATATCATTTTTAATTCCTTTTGGATTAACCTTGTATTATGAAAGACCCGCTTTACTTCATTTCTATTTAGAGTAAGTATATTATTCTTTTATTCTTTTATTTTTTTTATTTAAATGACGTCATAAATATAATGTAACGGTATTTATGACTGTTTTCTTTCCCCGAATGCCGACTATAGGTAATACGTTTAAGCCCTGTTCTCACGAGGATTCTACCAAGATTCTGAATTCTGGAAAAGAAGAAGTTTGAAGATTCTGAATCTTGAAAAAAAAATAATGGTTTTGAAGCAATCAATAAATTATAAATTCTTCTTTTCCAAGACTCATTGAAGATTCAATTTAGCGGCATCGCAATCTAACAGGTAATTCTCACTAAAAAAGAAGAAAACTTATTTTCCAGGATTCAGAATCTTGGTAGAATCTTCAAAGAATCCTCGTGCGAACAGGGCTTTATGACAAGCTTTGACGTCTGCTTTGATCTTTTGTAATTTCGGTATCAACTAAATAAATATTTATTTATTTTTTAACTAATAAACGATGGCAACTTGTCTAAAGTTGTAAATAATAACGATTAAGGAATGTATGTTTACATATTTATTTGTTGTAGTTTTCTGAATGCGCCAAAGATTCATCCAGACTTCCGGTTAACTTATACCAAGTCACATACTCGCGCAGCGGCTTACATAATCGGCATGTTCACTGGTTACGTGTACTACAAGCTACGAAACTCCAATACTCGCCTGTCCTTGGTAAGTTCAGTCTAGTACTTAATACCTTGCACCTGTCACCGCTGCTGCTGCAAGGTGCAACTGCAATCGTTCACGGTTGATTATGATATGATATAGATTGCGCATTAAAAAACAAATTGTTACTTACTTTTGTCATAATGCCTTTAATACATAAATAACTATTAAATTTGAAATAAAATGTTTTATGTCAAACTCATAGGCATTTTATTACTTCTGTAAAATGTCAAATTGTGAAAAATAATAATACAATATCATTTTCAATGATTTATTAAATATAATTTATTTTCTAAATTTCATATTAATTTTTTTCATTTGTCTCAAAAAAACTCATCATTATTTTCGCAATTTTGTAATATTTAATTATTATTTCAAGTTCCTCAAAATTTGGATAATTAAAATTTCTTCATCAAAGTCTCGCTTTTATAAAAATTAAAATATAGTGACAAAGTAAATAATATATATATGCATAGTATTTATTGTAAATTTCTTATCATTTTATCTAAAAATTGTAAACTAGATTAATACAAGCAACATACATAAATTATTAAAAATATTCAACAATGCAGATTGGCTCAGTACTTTTTATTAATACTTAATTTAAATATTTAAAACCCCATTTTTTCAAACTGTCACAACAAACGTCAACGAAATATCAACTTGATACGACGCATACGACGATAGCGAGACAGAGAGCTCTCTCGCTAGAGATTCTACGGAGATTCAGAATCCTGGAAAAGAAGAAGTTTTTTCTTACTAGTGATAATTACGTGGTTTTGAAGCAATCGATAAATTATAAATTCTTCTTTTCCAAGACTCATTGAAGATTCAATTTAGCGACACCGCAATTTAACAAATAATTCTCACTAGAAAGAAAAAAAAACTTCTTCTTTTCCAGGATTCTGAATATCCGTAGAATCTCCAAAGATCGCCATGCTAACAGGGCTTTACAATAGGCACCCAGATCATCAAAATCTTTCAAAGCTGGTCACACGGGTATATTAATTATTTCTGTAAAATATATTTAGGATGACTATCTTTAATATATTTTATAAACTAGTTTCCCTGTGCGAACGGCATAGAAAAATGACAGTTTATAGAACTTGTCTTTTCCTTACACCTGCAAAGGTAGAAAGGCTCGGGAATAAATAAGTTTTTTTTTTGGTCTTTTTGAAGAAAACTTTTTAGGCAAATCTTTCCTCAAAACAAACAATAACAAGGTGCTATATTTAGAATTTTTAACGTCCTGCGTTATATTAATATTTTGACCGTCATGGGGAGGGTCCGGGTCTCAAACCCCCTTGACGCCCTTGACTACGCCACTGAAATGTCATTTATTTCATTCATAACTGTAACTGAAATGATGTAAAGAAAAACTAAATTAAGTTAGTGTAATGAAATAGGATATTAGCAAGTAGGTAAATGAACATATTTTTTGTTCGCAGATGAAATCAACAGTCGTAACTTTTGTTGGTCTATTCCTAATGTTAGCCGGACTAACGTCTGGTGGCATATTTTACAATCCATATCATGAATATAATGCCTTGGAAGCAGCCATCTACGCTAGCCTACATCGACCTGCCTGGGCACTAGGCTCTGCCTTACTTCTTCTTAACGCGAGCTATGGCAGATTTGGTAATACCCATTTTATAGTAAAATATAAATTCTATTTAAAATTTTAAATTATACCAGATACAGCTAAAAATATTACTTTAATTTATGTGAATAAATCAATTTTAATGTCGTGTTTGTCCATTTTAATGGAATAATACAATTTATTCTAGCACGTATAATGATTTCAGGAAAACCTTTCTAGAACTACCTATGTAATTTTATACGATATACCCAATTTTAATCTTGAAAGTGAATTTAAATAAATAACACCTTTACTTGTTATATCATTTATATTAAATAAAAGATACACTCGGCAAAAAAACGCACCACTTGACAATGCACCCAAATTTTCAAATTTTTAGACCGCCATAACTCGGTTGAATTTGCTCGAAAATGGATGAATCTTCGAGTTCTGACAAGATTGAAGTCATGTAAGTTAATCTAACGCCAGGTTTATTTTATCCCCTGCCACCCTCCTTATGGCCGTTTTACACTACGCTAAATATTGAACAAGAAATTGCGCAACAAATTGAACAATATCTTGAGCAATAAATTGCTTTTTTAATGAATTCTGTTTTATACTTGAGACAATTTTATATACCTACCTACAATATTTAGTTTGTGATTCTGCGCAGTTCGCATATAATAATAATTTGACAGCCGCGCTTTTCTATTTTTTCAGACAATTTATACGAAGCAATGCAATATTTCACACAAATTGCTGTATTATAATACACAATTTAGATTGTCTCAAAAATTGAACAAGATCTTGTTCAAAATTTAGTGTAATGTAAAACAGGTTTTACAAAAAAAAGTTCTTGATGTCAAAAAATGTCAAACTTTGACAACTTGTACCGGGTGCAAAAAATATCGTGGACTCAATCCACTACCAAGGCGATAAAGTTCATTCATTTTCCTAGAGTTCGAGTACTTCCGATGATTTGGCGCGAAGTTATGAATTTTTGAAGATTCATCCTTTTTCCACCAAATTCAACCGAAAATTCGGATTTTTTGTCATTATCAAGTGGTGCGTTTTTTCTTTTATCAATTGTATTTTTTAATTAGTCTTTAATTGCAGGTGTGATGAAAACCTTTCTAGAATGGAAACCATGGGTACCACTTAGTAAACTCGTCTATGGAGCATATCTTGTTCACATGTGTTGGCAACTACGCTATGCAGCGTTAGTGAAGAGTCCTATGTACCTAGACGAATTAAGTATCATTACAATGGGGCTAGGTGATATTGTAGTATCTTTTTCATTTGCTTTGTTACTGTATCTGTTAATTGAAGCACCTAGTCGAAAAGTGTTCAGAGAATTGATGAGCCCTAAAAGACACACTGTAGAACAAAAGCCTGAAATTTCTCTAATAGAACGAGTAACAGAAAATAGTCATTTATAAAACATTAAGCATCTTTACACTAATTTAAAAATTATATTTTTTTACTGTACTACATATTTTATAACAAATAACTTATGTCGGTGTCACACACAAAACTGTTTGATTAAAAAACCTAGAATGTAAAATTGCGAATTCTGAAAATTTCTTCCAGTTCTGTGATCAGTACTAAGTTGAGTAACTACTGCTCGTACACTAGCAGTCGTTGAAAGTGCGACATCAAAAATTCCTAGGAATAAACTGATGAAATTCATTACAAAGGTTGTTTAGTATTAATGGTATAAACAATTAAAATTTTACAGCTCTAAACAAAATGCAATACTGAACTATGTCCTTCGCGCGCCCTTTCCGCTGTTAACTATTAACTATTTCTCGTTTCGTCTCATGGCATCACTATAAAGTTGTAATATATAATTTAAGTTATAAATTATAGTGTTCCGTATCATTAATAAAATGTAAAAACATGCCTCATTATAATTTTCTATTAAAGTTTGGTTTTTTAAAGTAAGATAATTTATATTTAGTCAGTTGGTAATGACTTCAAGTTCCTCTATTATTGCCTATCCCGGTAAATTGGTTTCTAACCTCCCTAAACTCTAAACTCCAAAAATTTATATGCCACCATTATAAACCACCCTTTTATTCTAATATAATATTTTTTGTATGAGACGTTAAAGTGCTACTTTGTCGCATATTTTGAGTCGATAAAGTAGTACTTTAATCACAAGGGTAGATAAAATAAAACTTTAACAGCAAGAATAGATAAAGTACTTTAATTTTTACTTAAAGTTCTTATATTTCTTCAAATTCGTTTCATACGTTTCTGCATTCACTTTGTGAAAAAAGTTTAATGAAAAATGAAACTTGTTTACAATAAAACTTAAAAATGGGGGTTTCCACGATTTTTTGGTTTTTTATATGTCAATCTATTTTTGCCAAAAAGATGCTAATGATCCAAACAAAATTTCAGAAAATCTAAAAAATAGGTGCTGCGAAATACGATGCCGTGTGTGACGGTGTGACGTTATCGGTCCTGAGAACATGCGTTCACCGCGCTGACAAGGACCGAATACGATACGTAAGTCTCACTTTATTTCAACACAGGTTCGTTGTTCATTCCGTAGTCAAAACAACAAAAAACGATCTTACACGAACAAATCTACTCATGGTTCGGTTTCAATGTTGTCTACGTCACACATGGCGCATTTAAATGCACGTTTCAAAAGAGTTACATTTCCATTTCGATAAAAAGGTAATAAATCTATTAAAATTAACAATTATTACTAAAGATGTCACTAGCGTCTGTCGCTTTGGCAATTTGGTCAAATGACGATTTGGTTAAATGGCGATTTGGTCTAATGACGATTTGGTAAAATAACGTTTTGGTTTAACAGCGTTTGGTTAAATAACAGATTGGTAAAATACCAGTTTGGTCAAATAACAGTTCGGCCAAATACCCGTGTAAGATAAATTTCGTTTGGTGAAATAACAGGTTATAAGAATAAAAGTTTGGTCAAATGACCGTTTGACTGTTAAACAGTTTGGGCAAATAAAGCGCTCCCGCGAATGCCTTTCGTTGATAAAATAAAATTTTATGGTCTTGTATTGTAACTATTGTTTATTGCTTGCACATTTGTAAACAATAAGTTCTATTATGAAACTAATAGCAGCTATTGCAAGTCCTCCAGCCCAAATTGCTAGAATCCCTTCAATATGATTAACTGTAAGTTTCATGGGTTCGTCTTCAGAATGGTGTCCTGTAGCTAGAATCCGCACTGCCAACTGTACCTTGTTGTCAAGATTGTGAAGTGCCACTAGTGTCTCCCATATGTACGATAAACCAGTCTCATGAATTCGCAGTATCAAATTGTTCAAACCAGGAATGAAAGGTGAACTTTTTCTAGTCATTATTACACATTGTTCCCAGTAAATGTCGTCTTTCATAAGCAGCAAATGGGGTACAGCTTTCGAAGTAATATATGAACCAATAGCATAGTGACCAAAAGGAAGGCGCTCAATTGAAAACGCATAGTCACGAGTTGTTGTTCGCCTACTTAACTGTTCTTCTGTTTGAATCTTAAAATTGTTAACAACTTTAACCATGGTTGGCTGTGTGGCGGACAAAATGGAGAATATCCAGGCATCATGAGTTGCACCCCAGTTTAAATTACTGTCCGCTAAATCTTCCACAGTGCTGATTGCTTTTTCGTACCGTGGTACAGTCATACTACTTGCTAATCCACTGCTGTAACATGTAGCAATTAATAAACTAAACACTAGGATACATGACAGAATATAACGCATTGCTGGCTTGTCCAGAGCACGGATCGTAGGCCAAGATTGAAGCAAAAAGATGCGCACCATCATCAAAAACATTACAAAGCGGTCCTCAACATCTCCCAAATCAAGATCGTTCTCTCTAAAAAATATATATAATATCATATTCTGTGCAGTGCCGATACAAAATTTAATAAACTGGCGGCAAAAAAACGAAACACTTGAAATTCGTCAAGTTTTGCCAATTTTCAAACTGTCGTAACTCGGCGTGTTTTTGACCAATTTGGACGAGTCTTTGACGAAAAGAAAGTTTTAAGTGTTAACTTTAAGGACATGCATGCGATCTTAGGTGTAGCTTTAACTTTGGCGATCTGTACGGAGCTGGAAAAAAAGTTTCAAATTCAATTCAGCATTTGATGAATAAAGTTCAATCAATTTCCTGTAAATTCCATAAAAAGCAAAGTGTCTACGATTTGTAGAAACAAAGTTATGCGTGTTTGAATAAAAAGTGCATTTGGTGGTTTTTGGCTCATAACTCGAAACTTTTTCAACGAAACTGGACGATAATTTTAGGACAAAAACCTTCTTCTTATCCTCTTTAAGGGGGTGTAGGCTAAATTTGAAAAAAAAATCGTAGACTAATGCATGGACCACTCCAACCTTGCATAATTTTTCTCCAAATTATCACAGGAACTTAGTTTTTTGCGTTTTTTACAGGAAAATGAACGAACTTTATTGTCACAATGTTTCGTCGGGCCCCTGATTTTTTTCCAACCCTGTAGAGACCCCAAATGCACTTTTTATTCAAACACGCATACCTACCTAAATTTGTTTCTACAAATCGCAGACATACTTCGTTTATCATGGAATTTACAGGAAATTGATTGAACTTTATTGATCAAAGGGTGAATCGATTTGAAAAAAAATTCCAGCTTCGTACAGATTGCCAAAGTTGGACGTTTTTTTCACAAAAAAAACTTTTTTTTCATAGGGCGGGTTACACCTAAGATCGCATGCATGCCCTTAAAGTAAACACTTAAAACTTTCTTTTCGTCAAAGACTCGTCCAAATTGGTCAATTGGTTATGACGGTTTGAAAATTGTCAAAATTTGACGAATTTCAAGTGTTTCGTTTTTTTCGCCAGATAATATCGGCTTACCGTTTTCTCTGGAAATAGTTTAAATAGTATATACAAATATAAGATATTAATGATACAGCAAAAGATATCATAACAGCAATCCACAGAACAAGATTAAAAGGAAAGAAGGGCACAAGCAGCCCAGACTGTAAGAGTGGAACAGGAGCAAGACACGTAATTCCAGTCCGAACGACAGGTAAAGACAAATCTAAGAATCCATATTCATGATACCAAGTATAGAGAGCGCCAAATCCTAAATCTGCGTTGTCCATCGCCACGTTTCCCAATATACCATTTCCGGTCCAGTTGTCGTAGATTTCGCCCCACTCGGAAACTTCGTCTACCACGAAACTCACACTGGCATTGTGTTTTTCAGCATATTCCAAGACTATTCTCATCTCTGTACCATCTGTACCTGTTTCTCCCACAATAGAGTATGGTTTGTAGCTAAATGTAGCCATTCGTAGCACACGACCATGTAGATCGCTTAATTTATCCTTATACAAATTATTATTCCATTCAAATGTTTTGTTTATTGAATACCAGAAATCAAGTACAACAATATCGCCATTGTTGCTTACTCCAATAAATTGGTGCGTAATCAATTTAAATACAGTATCACAAACAATTTCAAAATTTGAAGAATAATTATCAACTTCAGGGAGTATTATTAAAATATCTGGAACAAAGTGCAAGTCTGGATGACCCGGTAATTTTTCCATTTCCTTAATATTAGTTTGTTCAGTTGGTAGGATAAGATATCGGCGTTCATTAAATCTTTGGTTTTGTATTTTCATTTCATATTCCAATTTCGTAATTATAGATTCAGGTTTATCTACATGTATTATGATATCTTGACAACCATACTCTAATAACGTTTGTATATTATTTAAATCGGTAGCATTTAATACATTAATGTTGACAATTGGCAATAGCCCTTGATACTTAATTCCAGCATTTTGATGTATTACAAATGCGCAAAGGGATTGATTCATATAATTGTTAATAATAATATTAACAAGAATATCTAAATGAAATAGAAAACACATAGCTGAGTTTTTTCAACAAATATTTTCTTAACAGAGTACCCATTTATATACAAAAACAACAAGACAATTGTTTTGTAATAATAAATAAGTAATACCACGAAAATTTCTAGTTTGCTTTTGTTCGCTTTGATGTTGAAAAACATATAAGAATTATTGGAGTATAATACGAACATTAAAAAAATGTCTTTGATAATCCTATGTACATTATTTTATATTTATAGACATAATGTTTTAAGATTGAATATGAAATAAAATGCCAACTATTAAAATAAATGTTCTAATTATGTGTATTTAGATTATGCCTACTTGATATCTGTTATAATGCGTACGAGTCATGCCAATGATAATACGAAAATCGATTTCTAGTTTTTAATTATTTGGTATGTTTATTCTGCAATTAAAACCTTACTGAGTTATTATCAAAATGATATATTTTATTTTGAAATAAAACTATGCTATTATACGTTGTTTGGTTTGCTTCATTTGTGTTTTGTCTATGTAAGTATAAAGTTTAAAAGGAGTTACATAATTATCTTGATCGTAACAATAAGTATTATAACCTTTTAATATTAAACATTTCAGTTACTACTCGAGGGAATTTATAATTTCGCTTTGAAAAAACTGCAACAAAAGCTTTCTCGACGGCATCCAATACAGAAAAATGTGCTTTATAACATATTAAAAGTTTTCGGACATCACCAGCGGAAGCCATTGAAATTTTGAAAAAATGACCGCTATTTTTTGATTTTTAGTTTAACTCATCTTTAGCTCATCATTACGAAAAAAAAACCATTTATATAGCATAAAATTATCGTGTTAAGAGAAAATATTATTTTAATAATTGAAAATTTCCTAAACGCATTTTTATAATTTTTTCGAAAACATAAAAATCCCATGCATCATTTTTATAGAGAATTTTGTGCTCTTTATCGTCATACCGTGAGTTTATTTTAACGTGAAACATGGGTAAATCATATCCATGGTTACGAATTTGACAGCAATGTATTAGAGCGTTCTTTTTAAAATGAAACATAGGGAATAAATTTGAATTTGTTAATTGGCAGTGGCGGACTGGCTCCGGCGGGAGTATGGGAGCTTTCCCGGTAGGCCGGAGATACCGAGGCCGGTGGCCGGTCAAATTTTTATAAATAGATAAGTGAATAGAAAGACGAAAGAAAATTCGTGAAAAAAAAAATTTCGTCGAAAAACTTTCAACTTGTGTCAAAAAACCACAAAATGCACTTTATTTCAAACGCCCATATAACTTTGTGCCAATTCGTCGTAGGAACTTCGTTTTTTTAATCCTGCACAGGTATTTGAACAAATTTCAATGGCCTTTTGGTGGATCGAGTCGACAACTTTTTTACAACTCGGTACACATCGCCAAAGTTTGGCCCAAAAACGTGTTTTTTTCTTCGAGTTTTGAAGGGTACGAAAAAAGATCATCCTAATCTGAGTTTACCCCTTTAAAGTACAGCCACAATGGTTTTTTTTCCGAAAGAATCGTCTAATTTGGTTGAAATGTCGCTGAGTTATGTGCGAAAAACCTAAAAATGCACTTTTTTAAAAAAAAACACCCATAACTTTGTGCCAAATCATCGTAGGAACTTCGTTCTTTGAGTCCTGCACAAGGAATTAAACAAATTTTAGTGCCCTTTTGGTGGATCAAGTCAAAAAATTTAAACTCCGTACACATCGTCAAAGTTGGACATTTTAAAAATTAAAAACCATTTTTTTTTCACAGGGGTGCTAGAGGAGGCGGCAGGGGTTGCGCTTAAGTTCGCATGCATGGCTTTAAAGCAGACACTTCAAAGTTTTTCACTCGCAAAGATTCATCGAAATCGATTGAAAATACGTCGAGTTATGGCGGTTTGAAAATGGTCAAAATTTTTACGAAGTTCAAGTGTTTCATTTTTTCACCAGTATATTTAAAATTTCCAATTTTTTAGAATTATTGTAACAGTAATTAAAAGTAAGATTCGAACTTTTAAGAGGCCGGTCACTATAAATTTCCCGGGCTGGTTAAATTTCCCAGTCCGCCACTGTTAATTGGTGTCACACTGCTGCTACCTGAAAATACGATTTATTCTTTGAAGAATTAAAAGTTCATGTTGAAAGCGTTCCTTGGAACTATTGCAGCTGCCCAAATATCTTATATTGTTCAAGAATAATACAGTTAAATTGATTCCCTATGTTTCATTTTAAAAAGGACACTCTAATACATTGCTGTCAAATTCGTAACCATGGATATAAAAATTGTATGTTTCATGTTAAAATAAACTCACGGTATAAATGTTTTTTCGTAATGATAAGCTAAAGATGAGTTAAACTTAAAAATACAAAAATAGCGGTCATTTTTTTCAAAATTTCAATGGCTTCCAGTGCGGTGATTTGCGGAAACTTTTATGTTAATAAACACATTTTTCTGTATTGGATTCCGTCGAGAAAGCTTTTGTTGCAGATTTTTTCGAAATTTGGGGCATTTTTTAAGTAAATTCCCTGGACTATTTTACATAATAAATACATTAATTACGAATTTTTTAATAAAATTCCTGTTCGCACGAGGATTCATTGAAGATTCTATACCTAAGATTCTGAATACTGGAAAAGAATAAGTTTCTTCTTTCTAGTGAGAATCTTCAATGAGTCTTGGAAAAGAAGAATTTATAATTTCTTGACTGCTTCAAAACCATGAATTTTTTTTTAAGATTCAGAATCTTGAAATTTCTTCTTTTCCAGGATTCAGAATCAGAATTCAGGTTCAGAATCTTGGTAACAATCGAAACTATGGTCAATTAAATTAAAATTTGTAGAACATACCGAGTAAGTACAATTATTATTTTATTTAACAATGTTCTATACTAAGTGCCGACAGTAACCTCAATCCAATGTAGGTACTAATTATTTCTATTAAATATTTAAGATCACTAGCTTTAATATCGCGTCGTTGTTCGAAAAAAACTCCTATGTGACATTTTATGCCAAAATCGACTTTATGTATAGTACTATTAAGGATAATAATGCTCTATCGCTTGTAAATGTGCTTTTCTGAATCGTAAGATCTTAAAACATATACTTTAAATTAAAATACCATAAGCATTTAGAGTTGAACCCAGTATAATAAAATGATTTCTCATCATTATTCTTTTGATAAAATATTATATTATACAACGACGCTATAATAATAATAATAATAATAATAATAATAATAATAGTATATTTTCCATTAAACAAGTATACAACATGTGTTGGAAAAGGTTACATTAATATATATTAATAATACACAATGTAATAAAAAGAATAAAAGATTAGTACTTAAACTAGAATATCAACTCATAAAACTCATTTACTTTATATAATGGCCTTTGTTGCAAAACATTTTGTATATGATTTTTGAATTCAGAAATACTTAATTCCTTCAAATGTGAGGGTAAATAATTATATAATTTAGCACCCATGTAAAAAGGACCATTTTGATAAGTACTAGTATTATGAGATGCCAGTAAAATTGTATTTCCAGTTTGTCTAGTTATAAGGTTAGAAGATGCAAAATTAAATTTATTCCTATTAGAGTGAACAAACAATAATAATTTTAAAATATATAATGAAAAAACAGTTAATATTTTATACTTTATAAAAAATTCTCGACAACTTACAATTCTATTAATTTTGGCAATGAAACGAATCGCTCTTTTTTGAACTTTAAATATTAAATTACAGCTTGAATGAGAGCCCCAAAAAATAATACCATAACTAATAATACTCAGAAAATAAGCATTATAAGCTATCACACAAATATTAATATCAGAAAATGACCTAAGATGTTTGATTATATAACAAATTTTTGTTAATCTCTGAACCATATTATTTGTATTAGCATGCCATTGGAGGTCACATTCAATACACATACCAAGACATTTTATAGATTTACATATATTTACATTAACAAAATTATGGTCAATGTTTTTTCTTAGAGAGCACAACAATACTTGAGTTTTTGACTCATTTAATGCTAAAAGATTATTTAGACACCACTCTTGTACATCTCCTAATAGATTGTCTATACGGTATTTAATAATATTAATGTCGGAATCAGCAGTGAGAAAATAAGCATCATCCGCGTATATAACAGGTACAATATTTGCATCTACATATTCAGGTAAATCATTTATATAAGTTAGAAATAAAAATGGGCCAAGGACAGAGCCTTGTGGAACTCCCACTTTTAATTCAGCAGTATCAGAATTACACTTAATTGAAGCACCAACAGGATCAACATAGGAGATTTCTACAAATTGTGTGCGGTACTGCAAGTATGATCTAAACCAGGATAGAATAATACCTCTAATACCATATGATGATAATTTATCGAGTAGAATATCATGATTAACACTATCGAATGCCTTACTAAAATCTGTTGCTACAACACTTACTATTTTCCTGTTATCAACACCATGTATAATGTAATCGAATAGATCATATATTGCGGAGATAGTACTATGACACTGCCTGAAACCATGCTGATTACTAACTAAAATCCTATGACTATCATAAAAAGTAGTTAGGCGATTTAACATTAATTTTTCAAAAATCTTTGATATACTACACTGTTGTGATATAGGTCTATAATTTACTAACTGTGTTTTGGAATTTTTATTTTTATATAGTGGAGTAACTTTACTAATTTTACAATAATCAGGGAATATACCAATAGAAATTGATTCATTTAAAAGTTCAGTTATTATTACTAATAAGGCGTTACTCAATTTAAAAGTAAAAAGAGGAATTTCATCGTACCCAGCAGATGACTGATTCTTAAAGGAGATAATTGTGTTAAATACTTCAGCAGTGTCAAAGGGATGTACAAATATAGTGTCAGAAATGTGTCTACATTTATTGTGATGTACATTGGAAGCACTAGTTTGATTATGAATTTCATTGAGTGTAAAATATTTATTAAACATTTGAGCAATAGAGTACGGATCAGTTATATTAGAATCACAGCTCGGGTCATGTATTTCAATATTGTCATTATGCTTCACAACAGAATTAGTGTTATTGTTAATTAATTTCCAAATTGCTTTTGTATTATTATTAGAAGAAACAATAGTAGATTTGTAGTATTGCCTTTTTGATTCATTAATAATTTTTCTAAGAATGTTGCAATATTTTTTTGTATGAACTTCTAATATGGAATTTGGATTTGTTTTACAGAATAATAATAATTGACGTTTATGTGAACAAGAAATACGAATACCTTTAGTAATCCAAGGTTTAGAGTTAGAGATCTTTTTTCTAATTTTCTTTTTAGGAAAGCATGTATTAAAATGAGATTTTATTAAAAACATCATATTATTGAATTTTTCATTGAAATTTGATGACTTATTTAGATCAGACCAGGATTCATTGTTTAACATATTACTAAAATTATTGATATTTTGTTCATTAAAACTTCTTCGAGTCACATATCCACTATCAAACTGTTTAAAATTAATATTATTATGAACAGTAATTATTTGAGCATCATGATCAGATAAACCAGAAAATATAACGTTTGCCAATAGCTGTTGAATATTTGAAAATACAACATCTATACAAGATGTAGTAGTATTAGTAGTTCTTGTTGGTGTATCAACTATTTGATACAATCCGTAACTATTGACAATTGCATTTAAGTTAAGTTTATTAATATTATTGCCATGAAAATCAACATTTAAGTCACCACACAGGATAATATTTTTGTATTTTCTTGTAATAGAACTTAACATAGAATCTAAATTATATAGGAAAGTATTAAAATTTTGAAGTGATGGCGGCCTATACAAAGAAATTACAATAATATTAAAATTGACTAAGTACACTCCTGAACATTCAAAAACACAATCAATAGAGTAATCAACTACTGTCTCTAAATCTGAAAACATGATACCAGTTTTGACAAATATGCACGAACCACCATGGTCACTAATTGATCTGCAAAAACAACTCGCAAGTGTGTAGTCATCCAAAAGTCTCAAAACAGTTTCGGATTTATGAAGCCAATGTTCGGTGAGGCAGATCACGGTTATGTCGCAATTAAGTTCATCAATAAAAATTTGAAGTTCATCGATTTTGTTTCGCAAACTACGGATATTTTGATGAAAAATGCACATATTCATTAGTTGCTATGCATTTTGAGAGTTATTATTTTTAATTTGAGGTGTCTTATCTCTTTTTGTATAAAATTTATTAACAAACGTACCTTGTGGCCAATTATCAGAATTTAAAATAATATTATTAAATTGTTTAGATACACTTATTTTGAATGATTTATATGTATCATATTTCGTTTTAAGAGGATCACAAGAAGCGTTTAAAATATTTAGTTTTTGTAGATGATTTATTATATCTTTGCACTCGACATCAGGATGAAGCCGGGAAATGAAGAAATTTTCAAATTTTTGTACCACTGATAGATTGGACGTAATAGGTTTAGATCCTGTGCCATAGACCACCTGAGATTTAGTTTTAGGATTATTTCGTCTTCGTCTACTGTGATAAACAGTAAAATCATCTTCAGTGTTATTATTATTTTGAGTTTCAGTATTGGGTGTCAATTCAATTGAATTATGAATATTTCTTGTATCATCCAAGTTTGAATTAGATTTCACTTTAGATACATACGACACATTCTTTTTGGCGGTTTCTAATCCAGAGATTTGAACTGGCACAGCAGAATTCACACCTGTAGCGACATCTTGTTTATTTTGGTTAGTATTAGATATTGTTTTGTTATTCGGTAAGTTAGTGACAGGCTGATCACTTGCTGTTTGACCTTTAGTTTGAATTTGATTGACACTTAACAATTTATTTATGTTATCTAAGTTAGAGTTTACTTTATTTATTTGAGATTTTAATTTATTCATCTCAGAGTTCATATTTGAGATAATTTGTTCTTGATTTTTAATGATATGTAAGTATTGATTTAGCAATTCACTCACTAAGTCACTATCACATGGCATAATTTGAAGGCACATATCACAAAACCATTTTAAATTCTTATTAACGTTCATACAATTGCTCTCACTTTTTTTAACTTGTACACAGGTACTATGAAAAACTTTTTTACAAGGTCCGAAACAATGAATTGGTATAGAACCCTCTTCAATTTGAATTTGTTTCGAGCACACATGACAAGTAAATGATTCGCCATCCATGTTGAAAATTACGTAGATAGATAGATGCTATTATTCCTGAAGATGAAGTTTGAAACACGAGCGAGCAAAGCGAGCGAGGGTTTTAATCATCTGAGGGAATAATAGCCATTATAGCGAGTTGTATACACTTTATCTACGACTAACTTATTATGGACAAGATTTTAGTAAAATAAATACCAAAACGCTAAAATTTTGACATTTCCAAATGTCAATTCTCTATCACCATAGTTACATCATTAAACATTGCAATGTTTTAAAAAAATAATGTGCACGGAGAAATTGATTCAGGCAAAGTAATTTTCTGATTGGTGCAGAGGAGAGAATACTGATTATTATTCCCTGGTATTATTCTCTACGAGATTATTACATGGTATTATGTAGCAAACATCACACATTTAATGTTAATGTTATACATTAGTCGTAGATAAAAGTTTTTTAATTTGTTCTGAATTTAAAAAATTTAAAGTTGATAATAGTCTTTCTAAATCTTCGACTGTCAAATCGATTTGAACTGCCGTTCCACTTTCAGGAACTTCAGGATCTGTTATTTCTTCTATCTCAGTTCTTATACTCATAAATATAAATAATATTATATAAATGCCCAATCAGTTTAAAAGTAAAATTCACGGGCGGTAGTGTATAATGAAGAACTGAAATGTTAATAGAAAATATAAATAATATGATATTAATAACTTGCAGTTTATAGAAGATTCTTTTCTTATGAAAATATTTTAAATTTCACAATTCATGTGATATTCTTTGTATTTTCTTAGAATGAAAAGATATTATTTTACTTAAGTTTAATTTTTTAATTATTCTGTTATATTATTATTACGTGAGGTATAGGTGAATAAAATACAATTCAAAATATATAGGGTGCTCCATTTCCAAATTAATTTACGTTATGCTCCTTGAGTAGAAGAATAAATTCTGTTAAGTCCTGTTCGCAGGAGGATTCTACCAAGATTCTGAATCTTAGAAAAAAAGAAGTTTCAAAATTTTGAATCTTGTAAAAAATATTCATGATTTTGAAACAATCAATAAATTATAAATTCTTCTTTTCCAAGACTCATTGGTCATTGACCATTCAATTTAGCGACACCGCAATTTAATAGATAATTCTTACTAGAATGAAGAAAACTTCTTCTTTTCCAGGATTCAGAATCTTGGTAGAATCTGCAAAGAATCCTCATGCGAACAAGGCTTTAATAAATTTATGCTGTATTTCTAACGACAGGGGAGATATCGAAGACTGGCATTTTGATGACTCACTCTGTATAATTCTCTAGGCAAGTAAGTATGTAATAAAGATGTAGATGTGATAGTTTTGGAAATAAAATGTTTTTTTCTGAAAAAATAAGCACTTTTTTTAAACAAGAATATTGCTCATTACACTAGGTATACAATTAAGATTCACATATATGTAATGTGGGCTGCTAAAGTCTACCAATTTTAAATGCATTATCACTGGCATTATGAATAAAATTCATTACTGTTGGTAGGTACGCAACCATCTATACTCGAGCGCAGCGAGGCGTGCGAATAGCTTGAAATATGAATTTTTCGTAACAATCGAAGTACGCGGTCTGTTGGAGACACGAGTTTTTCTGAATAAAACATTTTTATCATCAGAAAGTGGTATCAATATTTACCTAGTTATCAAAAAAGCGATTAAAATTCTTTCAATTTTAGAACTTATACCAAAAATCCTGTCACTCAAGGAACTAAAAGACAACAAAATTGTTAAGTTTTGAACTAGATTTTGGCACTCTTGATATTCGCTAAATCTTTAACTATTATTTTTAGTTTTTAAGAAATGTTTAAAATAAATATTAAAAATCAGTAGGTACCTACCTAAGATAGAAGCACCGCCTTCAGATTCAGATAAATATCCATATATACATATAAATTAACCAACCAGCGCTTCCACAAAGTTCGAATTTCAATTATAAATGCGAACCTTGATGCAAGTTGGTTAAATTATTAAATTATTGGGTAGGTCCGAATCACAAGTTTGAATCTAGCTTTATTTATCGATAAAGATCTAGGTTTTTGTTACAGAAGAAGTACCAAGGTAAATTTTTGTTATTTCTACGCCTAGTTTATGAAACACTTTACGCGGCAGTAAATCTGTAATTTTTTGTCTAGTTAAACAAATAAATATTTTACGGAATAAATAATTAATACTGTGTTGTATTTTATTAGTAGTAAATGGAAAGCGTGACTAAATCTATTATTTAAAAAAATATATATTTGAAATTATACGAAATTAATATAATTATTAACGTACAATAATTTAATATTAATTAATATTTTAAAACATGCGGGTAGCGAGAGTGCTGCTACCATTTACCATGTGACATGACCTTCAATGACGTTCCCATCACATGTTTTGTAGCAACTAGTGCCATCTACACATACACCCAAACAAGAATAATTGATCATATGACAGTCTGAAGCAAGGCAGCGTTGTTCTTGTTCGATCGGTGAATAAAGTTTAGTATTTGTAAAATGGCAAGTCAAACTCAAGGTATTCAACAACTTCTAGCTGCTGAAAAGCGCGCAGCTGAAAAAGTATCAGAAGCACGTAAACGTAAGTAAAATATATATTTTGTTTCTGACGTTTGATTTTAAAGTAGGGCGTATCATGTGTTTCAAATCTAATTAGAATATTACTGTCGTTTAATAAGATTTCTTCTACAGTATTTAAATTAGTTTATATATTTAATAAACTTCTTAGTTCATAATTGTTATTCTTTCATACTAATTAATTAATTATTATTAAAATAGGCAAAGCGAAACGCCTAAAGCAAGCCAAGGAAGAAGCTCAAGATGAAATTGAAAAATATCGTAAAGAAAGAGAACGTCAATTTCGTGAATTTGAAGCTAAACATATGGGTTCAAGAGAAGATGTTGCAGCTCGAATCGAGCAAGATACAAAGATTAGAATTGATGAAATGAACAAAGCTGTTGTTACACATAAAGAACCTGTAAATATAAAATCTTACTATATACTTCAGTTAGTTTATAAATGTTTATGATTTCAGGTTATACAGGAGATTCTGAAACTTGTCTACGATATAAAACCCGAAATGCATAAAAATTATCGCGTGTAAATTATTTCAAATATTATATTCACATGCATTTATTGGTGAAGGCATTTAATAGTATTTGTAGATACACTAGATAGTTGTTTGTTGCCCATTCCACTACTGTTAAAAGTTCAGTTTTAATGCATTTATAAAATAGTATATTGTAATTTTTTCGATTATATATTGTGTAAATTATATGTTATTATGTATAAATAAAATGATGTTACATGTACTTTTTAATTATTTATTTTAGTAGGAATGTACACAAGTGTTTTTATTACTTAATCAGTATACATTTATATTATGTAAATATTTAATTATTACTTATAAACTAGTTACGTAGTAGCAAACAGATACAATAAGGATGTCGCAAATTGCACAATTTCAGAACCACCCAATTTCGATTCACCATAAACTCTGTCAACGAAAGTAATAGGAACTTCTCCAATTGTATATCCTAGTTGCCTTGCTCTAATGATCATTTCCATTTGAAAAACATATCCTTTACTAACACAACTTTGTATTAATTTTTCTAATACATCCTTCTTATATAATCTAAATGATCCCGTGAGATCAGATGCGCCTGGCCTCAATAGCAGCTGAGTGAGGAAATTTGCACCTCGTGACACTAGCTTACGTTTAAAATCCCATCCATATACACCTCCAGTTCCAACATATCTTGTACCAGATACCAAATCAAAATCTTCAACTTTTTGTTTTTTAATAAGATCCGGTATAAATTTTGGCTGAAGAAATTAATTATAAGAATAAAATTACTAGAATTTAAGAAAAACACTCACGTGATGACTTAGATCTGCATCCATTAATAAAATAAAATTTCCTGTAGCATGTTTAATCCCATGTATATAAGCTGTACCTAAACCAAGTTTTTTCTCTCTAGGTCTTAAAATAATTTTATCATCCCCATAAATTTTTTGGAGTTGTTTGGCTGCGTCTAAAGTTCCATCCGGGCTTCCATCATCAATAATTATTATCTCATAATCAAATCCACTACAGAAAGTACATTATTTTAATATTTAACAATAACTAATAGATTATAAAACAAACCTTTCATCCATGTATTTAGCTATCAACCATATTATTATTGGTAAATTTTCGCGTTCATTATACGTAGGTAATAAAATGGAATATTTATTCACTGGTTTTAATTCCGAATTAACTTCTTTCACAGTATTTGCCATATTGTAAGAATATGATGTAAATGTAAAAGATGTAAAATAAAAATTTTGTTTAAAAACACGTCATTCAAATTGACATTTTCACACTGATGAACAGATGACCAGAAATGAAAACTCAATGTTAAAAGTTGGCAACGCAACTGACAACTGGTACACTAGCGATCCTGGCGTATAAGTGGCAAAAGTATTTTGAAAACCGCGATTTTTATTTTATTAGAAGAAATTATTTAGACAAAATGCTCAAAAATAATAGTATATGACACTGACGCTATAATGGATGCTATTATTCCTGAAGATGAAGTTTACAACACGAGCGAGGGTTTTCATCATCTAAGGAAATAATAGCCATTATAGCGAGTTGTATACTGTACTTTATCTACGACTTTATTACGTACAAGATTTTAATAAAATAAATACCAATACGCAAAAATTTTGACATTTACAAATGTCAATTCTCTATCACCATAGTTACATCATTAAACATTACAATAATTTTCAAAAATTATTTGCACGGAGAAATTGATTCAGACAAAGTTATTTTCTGATTGGTGCAGAGGAGGGAATACTGACTATTATTCCCTGGTATTATTCCCTGTGGCCTGTAGGATTAATATATGGCATTATGTAGCAGTAGCAAACATCACACATTTAATGTTCATGTTATACGTACATTAGTCGTAGATAAATATATTTTTTTAAATTATAGTTCTTCATTGTTCATTGGTAAAAGGTATAGAGAAAAAATAAGATTAAATATTGTACAATGTAATTTCTTCTTTCATGTGTCGTATGCCAAATTGTTACAATCGTACTATTTTATACGATTTTTGCAAAAAATATTATAGTGCTCTTCATTAAGATATACAAATGTATAATGCAAAATATTAGCATTTTATGTTCAGTAAAATTTGAGATAATGAATCAGAACGACGATAGCGCATAGTAGGCGCTCATAAAGACTTCCATACATACACACACAGACATCCTCATGAAAGTAGTCAAAATAATGTTCTAAAGATACTAAAACTAAAAATCTAGACATCGATTTTTTCACGATCCCTATACCTCCCTAGGCAAGAGGTAAAAACTGTAAACTGTATTGTTGAATATTACAAATAAAAGTTCTAATTTAACTTACGTTTTGCAAATTTCCACTGACAATGAAGAAGTTGGGATCATTCGTAGAGAAGTTGATCGATGATAAACACGAACGGTCCATTTAGTCGTAAAATTTTAACTGAAATATAAATTTTGTTGTTAGTTCTAAATGAAATAAAACCCCTTCCTTAAATCTACTTTTCAACTTAAAAATTACACATAACCTATAACATGAAGATACAAGAAGTTATTTGGTAACAGGAATTAGAAAATTAAATCAATTAGAAATTTTTCAGTATTGCAGAAGCAAAAAAATAATTACATATTTACCTATTACAATATTTTGTGTTCATAGAATCTACAAAACCACTTCGTTGTTTCTTATCACTTGTCACTTTCTTATTTCTTGTCTTGTTTTGTGATGTGTTTTCAATTTTAAAACTAGTTTAAGTTTAACCAACAGGCAACAGCCAACCACGAGAGAGCATGTCATTGGTCAACGCTTTCTCTTTTCCCCGACCCTCCGCAGGTGGCACGGTGGCACCCACATTTATCGCGTAGCGCATTCTCAATAAAAATTTAACCCTGCTCTGTTCCTGTTCCTTATTGTTTATATCAGCAATCAGCTGTTGCTGATCCTGCTGAACCACCTAAAAAATAAAAATTTACGAACTTATGTGAAATGTCAAATCAGTGCAATGTAGATTAAATGTTTTTCAAAGGCCAAAATTTAAAAATAAGTTAATTTAATTTTAAAAAAGTTTATTAACAATGGGTAAAACAGCAAAAGTTGTTGTCTGCGGTATGAAAGGCGTAGGAAAAACAGCAATATTAGAACAAGTTATTTATGGGAATGTAACAACAAAAACAGTAAGTTCATTAAAAGTAACAAGTTATCACTATATTTTATTAATTATATATTTTTTAGGAATTGTATCCAACAATTGAAGATATATATGTAGCCAATATTGAATCAGATCGAGGTACAAGAGAAAAAGTTAGATTTTATGACACTGCAGGGATTGATCAATCTCAAACTAGTAATTCCACTGGTACAACAAATCAACAATTACCGAGACATTACTTAATTGTTGCTGATGGTTATATTCTTGTTTATGATACTGAAAAAATTGATTCACTGGATGTTTTAACAACAATAAAAAAAGATATTGACAGAAACAAGGACAAAAAAGAAGTATTTCGGCTTTTAATTATAGTGAAACTATTTTATATTATTATGAGTTTAATTTACAGGTTACAATTTTAGTAATTGGAAATCGTACGAAAGAAGACAGTAGTTCAGAATACGAGACTACTACTAGCAGAGCAGCATCCTGGTGCAGTCGAGAAAAAGTTAGACATTTTACTGCTTCAGCTATGACGAGGTCTTCATTGTATGAACCTTTTGTCTTTATAACAAGTAGGTTAAATCCTCCTCCTAGTAAAACAACATTCCCTCAACTTACTATGGGAAGAAAAGTTTTAACGAAAGACTCAAATTAAATATTATGTTTAATCTTTCAAGCAGATTTTTTCACTTGAGTATTACTTAACTTATGCAACAAAGTGTAAAAGTGCACAGTTGTCGCTTTGGTAGAACCTACACTTGCAGAAAGCAGTTATACTCTATTATTTTTGTACTTGCGTCTATTGTAGATGTTGCAGATGTAGTAAATATAGTAACACAAAACTCAACACGTTTTGAAAGTATATTGTTGAACTTAAACGATTAGTAATGGTAAATTTTAATGCTTGATCGCTCGAGATAAAATGCTCTTCCACGTTCAACAGATCTATACTTTCAACACTTGTTACATACTAAGGATGCTAAGCCACTTGTGGAAATGGCATATATTTATTTTATATTATTAACTGTTAAATTATCGTACAAGTACTGTAAAAAGTAATTAAATATGAATTTATAAATACAATACTTTTAAATACACGTCCAACTCTGGTTTATTAAACGATTAAATCCGCATTCGTGAATCTGCACTCATCAGTTCTAACACATCACAAATTTGATTTTTTCGCAACTGCTTCTCCAAGAACTTGGAAAAAACTACCTGTCGAACTTGGTTTATGCGGTTTAGAATGGCCGATATTTATGTTTTAAGTATTGTAATCGTGATTATTTGACAGTTCGAGAATTTTATGATTCTTTACGTTTTAGAGGACCCTACTGAACCCAATAGATCTGATGTGGCCAGCACAAGACCTCCCGCCATAATTACTCTATTCTTTTTATTTATACAAATATATTAATATATACTATCGGGTAAATTAGTATAGTCAGTTGGGTTTAAAATAAATAACTCGTTAAAAAATAATCAAAAATATTGAACTAAACTTTATACTAAAGTGTGCACATTTCTACGTTATTATATACAGTTTCAAATTTTTAAATGTATTTGTGTAGTAATAACAATTTATAGCAAAAATGAGCTATAATTTTAATACATTTTTAGAATATGTTAACTTCAATGACGTCAAATATCAATATACATCATCCAAAAAATTCATATTTTGGTATAGTGTATTTATAAGCTTTATTAAGTTATTTGTTAACGTAATTTTTTTCAAATGTTTAAATTCTGTTTACAATAATCAAATAAGTGAACATGTAAATTCTTGGTAATTTTATAAGATTCAAATTCAGGATAACGTTGCCTCATAATTACAAAAAATATTTGTTTATACTTACTTTTTATTTAAAAATTATTACTTGAATTTTAATATTTTTTCTGAAATTTCTGGATCCTCGCGGTATCACTTATTCAGGAAAAAATTATTAAAATTCATATACCTACCTAATAAGTTTAAAATAAAAATCTGACGTGACCATCACACAACCTTCCGCCATATCTAGGGTGCGTTCCAAAACCTTACCATGGAGCACAGAGTAAAGTATTGGAGTAAGAGTAGATTACTCCAGGGTTTTGTGGGGTTTCGGAACGACGTAGAGTAGGAAATATTTTATGGTGATATAACCTATAACCACATTTATTTGATATACAAAATTGATCTTGCATCATGGATAATAGAAGGGTGTTAAGTGTTATAATTGCGAATATTTATGAATATTCGCGCCAATTACAAGATTTCAATGTTTTATTTGATAAATTTATTTTTTAAATTTCACTGCAGTTCTTTAATGCTACCAGATAAAGACAATTTTGTTATAACGTAAATTGCAAATAACTTTTCCTCTTATTCTTATTACAAATAAATACTATATTTATCCAAATTTATAGAAATTTTTGACACTTAATCTTTTCAATCTTCAAAAAATATCACTTCCGGTGAAGATATTTGTACCAAAATCAAATGAGCTCTTCCTATTCGTATACAATAGACTAGGAAAGTGCTGACGTCACACCGCCATTGTGTTGCCGTTGCCATAGCAATACTTTCCAAACAAACATTTAGAACCATTTGGTTAGCATAGACGATTGGAAGAATATATTGTTATTTTATCTATACAGTTAGCATTTAACTTTAAATATACGGTAAGTTATACCTTCTGTATTAATGAAACTATTTTACCAATTTATTTAATTTAAATACAACTAGTATGATTACTATATTGATTTAAAACATCATATTTTGAGGTTATAATGTTTTCAACCATTCAAAGTGTATTATTTTGTTTTGTGGTATTGTTTGTTATTAATAATTTAATTTTTATAATAAAAATTTGTATTTTAGACCATGGTTATGTGTTTCGCACCTGACTGTAATGAATGATACAGACCAACTACATCGTCAATGCCTGATTTAAAATACGATGAATCTAGACCTTCTATTTCTTCAATAAATTATATAGAACATGGTGAATCAGGATCTTCTACTTCCACCAGCTTATCCGATACATATTTCTCAAAAAATAAAAATAAATATTAGGTACTAAATGCTATAGAACATGGTGAATCAAGACCTTCTACTTCCACCAGCTTGTCAAACACATCTTTCTCAATAAATAATTAAATAAATATTAGTTCAATTTACAAGGAAAAAAGTGTTAAATGTTGATCTGGTTATAAGATATTAATACAAATATGAAACCATAACCTCAAAATATGATTTGTTTTAAATCAGTATAGTAATCATACTAGTTGTATTTAAATAAAATAAATTGGTAAAATAGGTACATTAATACATAAGGTATAACGTACCGTAGATTTAAAGTTAAATGCTAACTGTATAGATAAAATAACAATATATTCTTCCAATCGTCTATGCTAACCAAATGGTTCTATATGTTTGTTTGGAAAGTGTTGCTATGGCAACACAAGGCGGTGTGACGTCACACTTTCCTAGTCTATTGTAAAATACCAAATATCAAAATTTTTGGATAATTCGTATTTGAGTTAGGCGACATCCGGCATCGGCCCGGACCACACACATACACACACACACATACATACAGACATCATCGGGAAACTAAAAATGAGTTGTAAGGCCTCTAATTCGTGCTCATCCACTAAAAACTCACTACCCGATTTTTTGCATGATTCCAATACCTTCCTTTACAGGTAAGCGGAAGGTAAAAATGATTAACAATTCTTTTTATAATTAAAAAAAATATATCTTAAATAAATTATTTATCGAAATATTTAAAAAAAGTAGGTACTACTGCCGGTTTGTAGATTGAAACCAAAATTATGTTGGGTTATTAAGATTTGTATAAAAATCTTAAATATAAAATTTGGAATTTTAATGTTTGATATTGATTGAGTTATCGTGTCTGAAAAAGTTGTAACACACGGAGTAACGAACACACGCACACATACACACAGACATCATCTAAAAAATGTGTAATTCGTATTCTAGAGACCCTAGAACGTGCTTATCTACCAAAAACTCACACTCGAAAATTTTGACCCGTCACAATACCTCCCTTATAGAATATGAGGCGGGAGATAAAAATGCGCCGCAGACGAAATTTTTTTTAGTTCTAGGTCAAATACTTTCAATTGAATTATCGGTAATGATATGAGCAAAAAATCTGATATGGCCAGCACATGACCTCTTGCCACTTAATATAAAAGTCTATTTTGCTTTTGCCCAACTATTATGAAAGCGCACAAAAATAATTGTTCACAGAAAAGCCAGAAAACTATTGTTTTTGACTGTTTGGTTTTTTAAATTTTAATTTCATCAATAAATATTAATTATCATTGTACGGCTCTCCAGTATGTTTATGTTTTCTTGAATGTACGGTGCTGGTTTGAAACGTCGTATATTATAATTATGAAAACTTTACTTATTCATTCGCAGGTGTGGATACTTCTTAAGTTCAAATTTAAAATTCTTATAAAAATGCAATTACATCTGATTGCACAGTAATAGGAAAGAATTTTATAAATGTTATTTGAATCATTCTTTAGTTATAACCACGGTTACAACTAATTACTACGGTACTACCATTTAATAAATAATAGTATTATTTATTAAATGGTACTACGTTTGCATTTTGATAATCCTCTTAGTAAACGAATTGTTTTTCAAATTAAATGCACACTAGAGAATAAAAAAGGTTTTATGGTTAGAAAATATTTAAACACAATTATTTTTTATAAGTAATATCTAAAAATATTTATTGTACAAAATATTATCACATCATACTACAAAAGATTCATTCTTACTTTCATAAAACAATAAAATACATTCAATTTTTGTATATATGTACAATTATTAAAAATTATATCTCTAGTTTAAAAATACAATAATAAAATACTGCAATGATCCTCATTAAATAAATATTGAGTAGTGTCTTGTAAAAACAAGTGAGGAAATTGCACGATTAAAATTTAAGAATTGATTCTAAACATTACATATTATGTACCCTGTTTTTGAGTTGTTGAAGTTGATTCGCAATATCTTGTGGTAAATCAGATCCAACTTGTTCTTCCAAATACTTTTCAATTTCATTGCTTTCTTGAATCCAAAATGATTTATCTAAACCGAATAGTTGGTCGAAGTCTACATTTTCGTTAAGTCCATTGAGATTTAACGCTCCTTTCTTTGGAATTAAACCAACGACGGTTGGTTCAGCACAATTCTCATTCTCGATTCTTCGCAACACCCAATCAAGAACTCTGGAGTTTTCACCAAAACCAGGCCATAAGAAATTTCCGTTGCTGTCTTTTCTGAACCAGTTGACGTGGAAAATTTTCGGTATGTTTGTGGATCGTTTTTGCATACTGAGCCAGTGTGCCAAGTAGTGTCCAAAATTGTAGCCGAAGAATGGACGCATCGCAAATGGATCATTCATTATAATTTTGCCCTGAAACAATCATAAATAACATTTTACTTATATTCTTTAAAATTAATCTATTTATTTTGATTCTTCATAAAATTTTTACGTCAGATAATAAGATAATGTGATATTTACCTTATGTTCAGCAGCAGCTGTAGCTTCACTTCTCATGGCAGCTCCAATAAATACTCCATGTTCCCAGTTAACAGCTTCATAAACTAAAGGAACACCTTGAGGTCTACGACCTCCAAATAAAATTGCATCGATAGGAACTCCTTCAGAAGCTTCCCAGTTCGGATCAATGATGGGACATTGATCCGCAGGGGAACAGAATCTAGAGTTGGGATGAGCAGCAGGAGTTTTGCTCACACCTTTCACCCATGGATTACCCAACCAGTCCGTAATTTCAACATCTTCGTCAATTTCATCCTCCATTCCTTCCCAAAATACACCACCATCACTAGTGGCGGCAACATTTGTGAAGATTGTGTTTTTGAAAACTGTCTTCATTGCGTTTGGATTGGTTTTCATTGAGGTTCCTATAAACAAACAATGAAGTTATTATTAAACTTGCAAAATAATTTAGGATTCTTGTTACAACAACAAACAAATAACAGAAAAATAATTACCAGGTGCAACACCGAAGAATCCGTTTTCGGGATTGATAGCCCTGAGTTGTCCATTGTTATCAAATCGCATCCAAGCTATGTCATCACCCACACATTCAATTTTGTATCCAGGTAAAGTAGGTGTCATCATAGCCAAATTGGTTTTACCGCAAGCAGATGGGAAAGCTGCAGCAATGTATCTTTTCTTGCCTGCGGGATTGGTTATTCCCAAAATCAACATGTGTTCAGCTAGCCACCCCTCTCGCTTGGCGATGGTGGAACCAATACGCAATGCGAAGCATTTCTTGCCGAGAAGAGAGTTTCCTCCATAGCCACTTCCATATGATACGATCTCGTTAGTTTGTGGTCTAGAATAAAAAAATATATTTAGCATTTTAATTTATAAGGAAGTAAATACCTAAATTAATAATCATTGATGTTTACTTACTTGTGTAAAATAATTGTGCGGTCAGGGTCACATGGCCAGCTGGATTTCTCAACAATGCCATTTGCAGGTGTTCCAACAGAATGTAAACATTTTACAAATTCTCTATTGTCCATGATTTGTTCAAGTACTTTTTGTCCAATACGAGTCATAACTCGCATAGATGCCACAACGTATGCAGAATCAGTAAGTTCAATACCAATTTTAGAAAGAGATGATCCAATGGGTCCCATGGAGAATGGTACGACATACATGGTTCTTCCTCGCATGCATCCAGAGAATCGTTCCTTTACAGCTTGGCTCATATCTGTTGGTGACATCCAATTACCCAGAGCGCCTTTAATTCCATCCTTAGCAGCAGGGATTGTTTCTTCGCGGCGTTCGGTACAAATAAACGTACGGCTTTCCATACGAGCCACATCTGCAGGATTTGTTCTAGCCAACCAACTGTAATTGAATTCATTTATTAATAAATTAGTTGATTAATAGATAAAACCATAAAAATAAGTAATAATGGAATTGTTAATAAATTTAGATGTTCGTCAAATAAATATCTAAATTGAAATACTGACTGCATTCCTATTTATTAACAATTCCAACATCTTTAGCAGTCGCTTAGCAAGTAACTTAAGTAATAATGCTTACCAATTTTGGTATTTGGGCAAAGGCTGGATGGTTCCTTGTTGTTGAAGAAGATTGAGCAAATGACTATTTTCTGTGTCACTGCCATCGCAAATATGTATCTTCTCCGGCTGGCAGAGAGAAATGTTTTCTTCAATGTAAGAGCGGACTCTTGGTGACAGATGATTTAAATTTCCGTGGACAACACTAATGCCACGAATATGATTGAACAGTCCCACATTTGGATGAGCTAAATTTTTCGCAAACCGGCCAACTTCTCCAGTATATCTGTAACAGAAAATTTGAATAAGTTTTTTTTTCAATTAAATCTTTTGCAACCCTACAAGGTTAGCATTTATTAATTGTATTTACATTGAATTTTACGTACACATTATTTATAAATAATACAGTTTTAAATAATGTGAAAATAAGTTTTATAAATAAATTAGGTATAAACTTACTCATTTGATTTTTTTTCAATGATGTCAGGCATTTTGTTATATACAAATTAAAACTTGTATGACAAATAAATTTAAATGCACAATAATATTTATTATTTTGAATTAAGTGTAACTTTTATGGTACATGGAATAGTAACCATAAATCAATTTGAGATATATTTTGTTTGATATTAGATTAAATAAAGCAATATTAAATAAATATTTTATATTGCTAAATTTTTCTGTTTGTACAAATTTGAAATATTTGTAGCAAGCTAACAAAAGCACAAACTGAATGAGACAGTGAAGTTTGTTTTCAGTGCTAAGCTTATATAGGTAGAAACAGAAAGTAGTGGGGGTGTCGTTTGGTGGGACAAAGTATAAACATCAATTATTAGTACTCTGTGAAACTGAAAGATAAGTTTCGTCATCTTTGCATTTGTATTTAGAATATGATAATATCAATTTTATATTTGTTTTTATAATTAAATTTTTATATTTCTTTCTAGTTGCTGTGTGCAACTAAATTATTATTTTTAAACATATTTACAACATAAATTTGGTAGTCGTATATTGATCTTTGTGGAAAATGTGGAGTACTCAGTTTTATAATTTATTATAACTTATAAATAAGCAATGTTTAAAATTGTTGCAAAATTTTAATTGTTACACTGGTGTTCAAATTTGCTATTATTTTTATTCCTTTTATCATATTGTCATGCTAAAAATCGGATGTTGAATTTGTAGTGAATCTGCAGGGGTAATTTTTTATAGGTTTGCAATGCTATGTTTTTTTTGTATAATGTGCCGTTGTCGTAGCCACATTATAAAACGCGGCTACATTATAAAATCATCGTAAATTTTGCGTTAATTATTTTGTAATCTGGTTACTGCCTTTTGCCATTTTATAAATTGGCTGAAGGTAAAAATAATAAATACAAATTTGTACCAAGTATGTTGGAAATCAAGAAGGATATTGAGATAAGTAGGTACCTATTTATTTAGTTCAGTTCAATCAAAGTTACCTACTACTACTAAAACTGAGTAGTGAGTACCTATATTAGAAGATTGGAACGGCGGAATTTATGTGGCGATGACATTATGCATAGCTATAGCATGAATGGAACAATGGATTAAAATAAATCTTTTGGTTTTAAGTTCTGTAATATAATGATAATGAGTTCTGAAAGTTGTTTTCAAATATTCTCGAAAACATGATATTTCACATCATTTATTATTTAAGTATACATTTTAGAGAATTTTAAAAGTTTATCCAACACCTCTTAATAAAAGCATAATAACTATGGTAATTTTAAAACAGCAAAGTAAAAGATGTCCACTAGTGGCTTTGATCAAAATTATACCCACTTTTGGATAAATTGTTGTATTTGGCAAATTTTTGCAGGTAATTTTTTTTAAATCTCTTGATAGATAAGTACCTAGTCATATCATAACCATAATCATAACATTAAACATATTATAACCTAACCTATGTTGTTTTAAGCATTTTTTATAATGTAGGTATATCAAAAAATATTAAATCAAATTATCATTGACGACCAAAATTTTTATTATTTTTTTTTAATTACATTGGGTAGTATAGATAATAATAAAAATGTGAAGAAATGTTTAATTTATTTCACTTAATGATATAAAAATCATATTATAAATTTAGAGAACTAAATAAACTCTTTGCACTTCCGGGACTAAAATTTATTTTTAGAGACTAAGGTTCTTAATTTGACCCCAAGGGATTATAATTATTTCATATTTAATCCCGTTGTCAAGGAATTGAATTAATTAATCCCGTTGTCAAGTAAATACGTGATATTTGTTAGAGTATCTATGGTAACAATATAAATATTTGTTATAAAGTTTACTGTCAAAATTGCAAGATATGCATTCTTTTAAACTATTTTGTATTCGTTTGAGGATGAAGTGCAAAAATAGCGTACCTGTATACCACAGGACTAAAGTAAAGTTAATTAATGAGTAGGTACAATATTTAAATTAAGACTAAAAATTGGACAATGACGTAAAAAATCGTCATATTCAATTGTAGCGTAAACCCGTAAACGCGTATACTATCAGCTGTTGCCTGTTGTTCATACGTAACTTTGTCGACCGCGGTAACTTGCTGACCTTGCCTCTTTCCACGGCGATACCGAGTTTATCTTGTTGCTATAGGACTTGGAGGCTCGTCCGTTTCCAACTATTCCATTGGCTGAAATTGGCGGGTGTGTACTAAGCCGATAGCTGATGCAATGAGTGACAGCGTTGCTATCCTGCCCGACTTAACATAATATAAATGTCAAAACTGTTGTCAACAACATTTTATTTTATATTTCGAAATATAATATTGCAGATAGGACAGTTATTTTCCAAGAATGTTTAATTGTGTTATCAATAATAATTTAGTTAGTAAATAAGGTAATAATAATAATTTTTTGAAAAACATATTTTCAGCAATATATATATTTTATTTTGTTAAATATTTTTATAAAGATTTTAATCAGATAGATAAAGCAGATCTAAGGAAATTTGTACTTATAAATTCAAAGCTGACCTTTCCAAAGAAATAAGGTGCACTAGTCAAAGGTGACAAGAAAAATGTCATTGTTATTTTTATCGTAGAGATAAAACAAAATATCACATCAAAATTAAATAGTATCTACTTTTGATATTCGTATTATGGTTGATGGTTATCTGTTTGCTAGAAGCTATGTACAAATTACTTTTAGAAACAATAAACTAGTTTTTCATAAATACAATTTATTATCTACGGTTACAAATTCGAATTTTTAAATTTTGGTCTTAATCTACTGTTATTTTAAAACGGATAAAAATATTTACTTCGTGTTTATTTTCTAGAAGCTTCAATATTTTAATAACTTTTTCGGGCCTTGGGTAGTGGGTAGCTTATAGCCACATTTCAAAAATGTCGTAGTTAAGGGGGGTCACTACCGGCGTAATAATGCTGAAAAGTATGTTTAGTTTTTTCCTTAAAATTGAACAAAAAATTCACAATTTTAGAATAGCAAATACATTTTTAAATAGATAAAGGTTGTCTCCAAATGCGTCTAATGCCACGTTTTTCATTTTTGTACTCTATTTTTTTATATTCATGGCTAAACATAGCCAATTTTAGCTATTTTGTGAGTTTTTTATACGTATTTTATCACATAAAACAAAAAATTTAAAAAGTGCCATTAGGCGCACTTGAGAACAACCTTTAGCTATTCAAAAATATCTCATTTGTTTGAAAAATCTTATTATTGAAACAAGTTTTAATGGAAAAACTGAATATAGTTTTTCGCCATTTTGACGGCTTGTATTGAACCATTTGTAATTTATTTTTTTGAATTAAATAGTTCATTTATTTAAATTAATAATTTTATCCTTTGTTTATTTATGTGTAACAAGCCGCACAGTGAAATCCAGCATTTAGGTATCGACTCTCCTTAATTTATTGTTCAAGATCAAGCAGACAAGTTTAGTTGCATTTGATATAACAAAACAACAAAATATGTAACTCATATGTTTACTACTTACATTAGGTACTAAATAGGCACATAGTTAAATAATGTTTTGTTCGTTGTTGAAAATACTTCTTCATTGTAATATCATGGTGGAAATTTCCACTATAGTCAGCGTCCTTTAGAAATTAGAAATTCTTAGAAGAGAGAACCGAGGTATTAAGTGGGCCGTATTCTCGTGTATTTTTGAACATTCTCATGCTGTATATCTCATACCTCCCTCGCTCCCTCAGACCCTTGACGGGTGTAGGGACGACCTGACTTAAAAGTTATGAGTGGAAAATTTTCAAACGGCTTTATAGAATTTAAAGAGTCTCCCTACCATCTCAGATGCTATCATCAATGTTCTTCGATTTTTTTACTTCCCTGATCTATGTAATACAGGGAAGTATTGTAATCGTGATTTTTAACAGTTTGCTATTTTGATGAATCTTCACGTTTTAGAACCTAGTGAATTAAATAAATCTGATGTGGCCAGCAGAAGATCTACCGCCATACCCTACTATTTTTACTATTTACTATCAGGGTTGGTACGTTTAAAACATCTCGTTTTAAACATATATTTAAAACACGTTTTAAACATTTTTAATACTTTATCTACGTAACAAAACAAACAAAGTTCCTGTTGCTAATAATAGTGTATACTCTATACTGTATAGCATATACCTACTGTTTCTCACTAGTTGTCACCCATAGCCAACCTGATAAAAAATAATAAGTATAAGGTAGGGGAATCCCCAGCATATTTATCGCCATAATGCGTAATGATGCATATTTCAGAACTCACATGTTTTTTTAAATCAGAAAAGTTTTATACAAATAAAACAGTTTTAAACAACAAAAAAACAGTTTTTTGTTTCAAATAAAAAAAACATGTTTTTTGCCAACCCTGTTTACTATACAAATCAAGATACAAATATAGAGGTACTTACAAAAATATATTTTTGCACTTCCCGGACTAAAACTCTTCTTTAGTCTTTATTCTTAGGGACTAAGGTTCTGGAATTTGGTCCAAGGGATTATTTTTCATATTTAATCCCGTTGTCAAGGAATTGAATTAATTTATAACGTTGTCAAGTAAATAATTGCTATTTCACGGAGTATCTATGGTAAAAATATAAATATTTGTCAAAAAGTTTACTATAAAAATTACAATTCTTTTAAATTATTTTGCATTCGTTTGAGAGTGAAGTGCAAAAAATAGCGTATATATCAAAGGAATAAAATACCTTTAATACCTCAGGTGATTATTTAATGATACGAAGGATTAAATCATGCACTTTAGTCCTTTAATATATAATAAACTATTACTCATTTAGTCAACTGTAAAAATGTAGAAAATATATATATATATATATATATATATATATATATATATATATATATATATATATATATATATACATATATGATATGTGTCATCGCCATTTGGTCGACCCGGTCACTGTCATAATCAATTAAGTTTTTCGTAGTAATAATAATTATTATTAAACAATAATTATTCATGGACAATTCGAGGACAAGAGGTCATGTACTTATGCTAGTGCATAATATTGTTTCTATTTTTTATTTTAAATTATTTGAGTCAAAATAATTATAATTTTCGTAACAACTAATAATTTTCAAATAAAATAATCTTATTAGTTATAGCGCAAATATAAAAGTCAATAATAAATAATTTATTATTTGGTTTAGGTATTATTACTAACAAAATAAGTATGCAGTTACGTAATTTGATATAAGTTTGTAAGCAACAATAAGGCAGTGCAATATCAAATGCATGGAAAATTATATACCAACCGGATGTTTATTAGAGCACCATATATTTAGGTTCATTTGGTGTGAACTAAATTGGTTTAATTTTTGAATTAATTCAGTTACTTAGGTACTTATAACATTTTATTTTTTGTGTTTTAATATAGATGGGAACTGCTAATAACGCGTCTATTTATGTATTTAGATAATTACATTTAATAATAAACAATTCAATTATAAAATACACGTGTTGAAAACATGGTGTATACTTAAAAGTTAGTAAGTGTTACATCTGTAGATTGTAGAAGTTATCTGTTATCTCATTTGTTAAGAATGTACAATTTTAAAAAACAATATATTATTTAAGGCCCATAAAGACAAAAAAATCATGGAAACAATGTAGATAAGACAATCCGAACAATTTGAACTGAAAAAACTATTTGAGATGAAATTACCTATTGTTATTTTTAATTACATTTTTATTATTACTAGACGGAGAAAAATGTATTGTAGGAATTGTGTTGTTGAAAATTGTATATTTATATACAATATTATAATACCTGCAATTACATTGACTTTATGCATTTGCAAATCTACTATTAAAGAGAAATAATATGAAGCGTCGCCGTTTGGATCATAATTATTATGGGAAATATATTGTATTTTTATTTTCGTAAGAAATGTATTTTTTATGAAATATATAATTTTAGCTGCGAAAATATTTGTTTGTACTCTGCCATATATTTTAATTTAAGAAAAATATACTGTTTCCAGTTTTAAAATACCTAAATTTTTTCCAAAGAATTTTTTTTTTGCGAAATATATATTTTCACCACTGAAATATAATAATACTGGAACGTGCACTCCCTATGCTCGCTGTGTACGAAAAGCGAGCCGAGAGAGACAGCTACTCGACTGTGATTCTATCGTTGTCTTACACCAATCAGGACTGTACGACAAAGACGCAATCAGCCGCGAGTCGCTGTCGGCACCAATCAGGAGCTGCGAGTCGCTGTCTCTGTCGGCTCGGGCACCAATCAGGACTGTATGACAAAGACGCAATGACCAACGACTCGCTGTCTCTGTCGGCTCGGGCTGGCGTCGCGAGTGCACGTTCCAGTATTATTATATTTCAGTGATTTTCACTTGTAATATCACATGTGCATTCATTCTTTCTGGAATTTTTTTTGAGTGCTTTCCAACAACGTCTTAATTAGCTCGAGTGGTACACGAGTGCATATTCGGTAAGAAAATCGCAATGACACGGCCGCTCTATTTTTAAATTCTTTTTATAATAGAAACTTGAAATATTTACTAAATTTATATTTAACATTAATAAATATGTATTATTTACCTTATTATTTGCATATTTACACTCAAAATGGCAATTTAACCAATTTTTAATTTAATGTCAAAGTGACAGATGACGAAAAATATCCGTTTATTAATTTCAGTTAAGTTACTCAAGCTACTAATAAAAAATTTCCGAGAAAATTTTTATATAACCATGGTTACTATTATTGTAATCCATTCATCCATTGGCTGTTATTTGTGTCATGCGATTTTCTTTAAAATATCTACAAATTATTTTGTAGATACAAACTAATGCTTTTGAGGTTTTACCCAGCCAAAAATAGTGAACTAATTTTCACAAATCGTAGTTGTAAAGTAGATAAGATGTCAATTAACAAATTAAATTGTATTTTAAACTAGGTCTTCAAAATTTTTTAAATATTTTACCAACCAAGAAAATTGTTCTATAGAAATTAAACTGTAGGTCTAATTTGTTGAAAAAGACAGATGCATGTTTGTATCTAATGAAAAAAAGTTGTTACTTGTTCAATATTTAATATTCCGAGTTCGATATTCGATGTAAAATGAATATCGATTAAATCGATGTATTTATAGTTTTCCTTTGAAATATTGTTATTCGATATATCGATGTTATATCGATATATCGATTTAAACGAACAGGCATAGTCATAATAATTTATTATATAAAATTAAATCAGAAAATATCCAATAAAATGATATGTGAAAATAACACAGGATGAAAGTTAAATGATTTTTAAACATGGTTTACTTTTTAATAAAATGCAAAATTTTATAACGTTATGTTCAAAATCCATTACATTTTTTAATGTAATAATTGTTGGTACACAAATCACAAAACATTGAAATTTATGGATTAATCAGAATAATTGAATTTAACATAAAGGACAGTTGTTATGGCATCAAAAACATTAACTAAATTTAAAAAGAGATTGAAATGCCAAGGTCAGTATAAAATAAGGTTCGGTAGTTTATAAAAAAAATATTTTTTATAATGTTTTGATACGCGCGCTATTACTTCCTATATATATTTAAATATAAAAACAAATATTGTTCTTATTATAAACTCATTGTTAGTGACTGTTACCTAATTTCAATTTAAATTAACATTACCAAAATTTATTTATATTTTAAAGAAAACTAATAGGATATAATTATATTAAATTTGAAATTAATAGTATAAACGACGCTATTTATAATGGATGCTATTATTTCTGAAAATGAAGTTTATAATTATAACACGAACAAGCAAAGCGAGCGAGGGTTTGAATCATCTGAGGGAATAATATTCATTATAGCGAGTTGTATACTGTACTTTATCTACGAATTATACGGCCAATAACGCACAAATTTTGACATTTCCAAATGTCAATTCTCTATCACCATAGTTACATCGTTAAACATTGCAATGTTTTATAAATAATTTGAATTTTCTGATTGGTGCAGAAAAGGGAATACTGACATTATTCCCTGCTACTATCCCCTGTGAAATTAATTATGGCGTTATGTAGCAAACATCACGCATGATATTATGTAATGTTATTCATATTGTTTTATTTTATACATCACTAGAAAAAATATTTCCTTTAAAATTATATTTTAGTATACGACTGTTGTAGGAAACTAGTAATAATACAGTTATAAATCGAGATAAAGACGTTCACAATGCAACGTTTTTTTTCCGAGGAAAAAGCCAGCTATCAGTAATATAGAACGATAATACATGGAATTTATGTTTATTTTTTCGCAATAAATTCTCATAACAAAACTTTGAACTTTTGAGCTATAACTGGTTTTGTTTCAAAGAATTAGAGTAAATAAGTAAAATGACACCGGATAAAGCTGGACTTCGTTACGTTACATTGTTATGCGATGTATGTACCAAAATAATACATTTTCATTAGTTAAAATGCCATAATAATTTATGATTATTTTACATACTTTATTTATTTAGATTGGTGAAGAATATTTAATTTAAATCGTTGTTTCATTGGAGGAAAAAATACATAATATTTTCTTTCTACATCATATTTAAATTGTACCTATTATTTTTCCTATTAGTATAAAAAGATGACTTTGGCAGCAATAACCAGCCACGTGAAATTTGTGTCTACCCCTGGCATTTAAATATTGTTTTATTTATTAACTTAATCATCATATTAGTCGGAATGACAATTAATAATTAAATGTAAAAGAAATAACATTAATTTTTTGCACATAGCCGGTTTCAATTGGGTATTTCGGTAATTTTTGAATTTTTAATATGTTATTTAACATTAAAAAATAAATAAACACGTATTTTTTGTTTTACGATACAATGCCACATTTCACTAAAAATTAATTTAATTTTCGTGGTCCGATGACGTATGCGTACTAACTAATTAATGATATCGTTACCAGATGGAAACAGCAGTAAACATGTGAAACATTTTGACAGAAAGATATTGACATTTTCAGGAAGATAATATATTTTTATAGTTAAGTGATAATACTAAGGTAGTAAATAAAACACTGTTCTTAATTCTAGTTTTTGGTTTGGAGGTATATATTAATCATTTTAAGTGTACAAAAAACTCACTACCCGATTTTTAGCATGATTCCAATACCTCCCTTATACGTTAGCGGGTGATAAAATAGTTGGTATATTAAAGACAAGATTTTTTCGCACGCGTCCAAATTTAGTAAAACACGAGCCTGAGGCCGAATTTATTAAGGACAAGTGAGAAAAAAATGTCTTCTTTATACTATTTTTTCTATTGGTGTCTTTTTAATATCAAAATTTAAATAAAACTAACTAACTAATTTCGGTAAAGTGAACTTTTCGAACGCCAAACAGGAAAAATTTAATTTAGATATTATCTATTTATCATTTAAACAGTATCCTGTGAAAACTTTGATTCAATTTTTAGAAATACCTAAATAACTATTAGTAAACTATAAACTAATCAACAATCAAAGTTCAGTACTTTGTTCAAAAAATGATATAATCGAGTTTCCTACTTTGACACGTGACTTTGAACCGGTTTGGAGGTGTGTACCCAATACGATAATCTGGTACAAAGATCGAGGTGCACACATAATAATACACATAAACAGCTGATGTGACAAAGACAATACAAGTTCGAAATTAGTTTGTAGGTGTTTTCCATTGCATCCGGTGCATATACATATTTGTTTATCTTGAATAGAGGACGCCGAGCGAAGCGAGCAAGGGGCGTGTCGAATAATTTTTTACAGAATTTGAACAAATATCTTCAGGGTCTCATCTCCGTAACAAAATATTGCGTGTTTAGAGGTGTAGCAGTTTCTGCTTTACTCATTACATACCTATTAAAAATTTGAAGGAAAAACAGGTACTAGATTTTTGTGAAAGAATTAATCTAGGATTATGTCCAGTTAGAATTCTGAAAAAATCTTTGAAATCCATATACAAAATTAATGAAAAAGTGTGTTTTAAGCAATTTTTTACATGCTTTTTCTTATTATTAAGAGATTTATTAGAAAATGTAACTCGGCATAATCCTAGTTGCATTCTTCGTCTGTAAATAAATTTATGAAATTTAGCTTTATCTATAAAACTTCGTGAGCATTGTAGAAATTGCTAGACTGATTTTTCGTATTTTTAGCGAGCGTTTCTATGCATTAACATAGGACAAACGCGGTGTTGAGCTACGTGGAGTCGATACCCTTAAATAAAATACAATTAACTATTGTAGCCGCCACGATCCAACCGGACTAACGTATACCGAAAAGCATGGTGGTCTGATCTGCTAGCGAGGTTGTGGGTTCGAATCCCAGTAACGTCATATTGATGTGGTGAAAAGCGGAATGAAAGGCGAATTTTTCGAGTGAGGTAAACAAAAATAAATATGAAATTGGCACCACCACTTATAATAAGAAATAAGAAATATTTTAGTTTGCTTTTTTAAAATTAAAATAATATATTGTACAACAAGAGTGGATGTGATGCCTATATCGCACGAAAATGAATTTGCAGTCACGACCGCATAGAGGAAGTGTCTGCAAACGTAAACTAATTTGATCATTATGGAAAAGACAGTTGACTATTTCAATATTCTTAATTTATCTTTTAATCATATTTTATGGGTGAAATAATTTTTCAAAATAATAAACTATACTTGTTTTATACTAAAAAATTTATACACTTAAAATTGTTTGACATTTTAATTCAGTGCCATTTCAGTTTTTTCTGTTAAATAATATATTACCTAATTCGATTAAAATCTCGCAAACATGAAAGTTGAGTTGAACTTGTTTACATTTTTAAAATTAACACCTAATATGCAAATTAGAATAAAAATAGCTGTTGATATCCCTAAATGACCATGACAAAAGCAGCATATCAACAAATATATTTTTAGACCACTTTTGCATATTTAAAAAAAATCTTATTTATAAAACAATACTTTACAATAATAAATTATTGTACATATATAATTTAAATTTATTATGTGATTTCGAAAAATAATGCTATATTCTATTTTTCAATACCTGCACCGAAAACGCCACCTTTCTTCCCTATTATTAGGGACGAAAGTGAGGTATTTCTGTCCAGTCAGTACATTTCCTCCCTAGGGAGGAAATGTACTTTTCCTCCCGCTTTATGCGGTAATTCCCTTGATTTTTTCCTTCCTAGGGAAGCAAAGTACTTTTCCTCTCGCTTTATGTGGGATTCAAAAATTGATTATTTAGATTATTTTTATTTATTTTATGGAATTATTATACATTTTTGCAATGTTGTCATCATCTGGTTCATCCCTTTCTTCAACTTTTAATTGCTTTTCGGTACAGGAATCGAAAAAAATATCGTGTGCATCTCGGGTAGTGATGCAGACGAGACGAGAATTTCTCGAATCTCGTCTCGTCTCGTCTCGATATTTCTCGTCTCGTCGAGACGAGACTAATTTTTGTAAAAAATGTTCGAGACGAGATTACAATGTCGAGATTCTCGAATCTCGACATTTTCGTCAAGATTTCTCGAATTTTTAAAATTATTTTTACTTTATTCAACAATTTTTAATTTTTTTTCCACCAATTCGCCTATTTGTTATTGTCCTAGTCAAACTCAACTAAATTGTCAATTCAACCTGTCAACATAGATCTATTACTTTACTGACATTAACCATGTAAAATTATTAGATTAAATTTTTTATTATTAGGAATGAAAGTGAGATACTTCCGACCGGTTAGTACTTTTACTCCCTAGGGAAGAAAAGAAAATTGGAATCCCACATAAAGCGGGAGGAAAAGTACTTTTTCTTTCTAGGTGGAAAATGTACTGACCGGTCAGAGCTACCTCACCTACGTCTCTAGTAATAGAGACGAAAGGTGGCGTTTTCGGTGGAGGTATCGAAAAAAATAATTTAATTACCTTAGAGTGACATTTCACAGACTGTCACCTGTCAAAAATAGCACTTTTAATATCAATCGGCAAAAAAAAATTGTTAGTAAAAATGGTCGAGAAATCGAGATGAGATCGAGATCGAGACGAGATAACAATAATCGAGACGAGAAATATTCGAGACGAGATCAAAATTATCAAATTCGAGACGAGACGAGACGAGAAGTGAAAAATCTCGTCTCGTCTCGTCTCGACGCATCACTAATCTCGGGACAAAAGTGTTCTCCCGACACGTGCAGGGGCAGCCCTCGCTTCGCTCGTGTTGCCAGCTCCGCACTCGTCGGGAAAACGCCACTTTCGTCCCTAGTTGCACAATATACTAAATTTGTTTCCATACTAAACTAGTCAATAACTGTAATAAATTATTTGTACAATACACGCAAGGTAATTTGAACATCAGAAAAAATTGAAATAAAAGAAAATTAGGTCGAATTAAATATACCTAAATGTCTTAATGCTAGGATAATTATTTGATAATTTTTAATACAATATTGTTTTAGCTAAACGTGGTTAATTATTAAATTTAATGAAGTAATTATTATTATTATTAATATTTTGACCTTAGACACACCTCCAGTTTTATCTGAGAAATAGTTTTAAATCTTGTTTATGTATTATAATTTTAATAAGTATTTGATTACTTGCACAATTTGTTTGCGATAAAGGATGAAATTTCCATTTCATATCAATAAATAATAAGATATTGTTTACCGCCCAAGTTCACATAGAAACCGATGATTTGAGTCCTTAGCAACGAGCGCATATAAGTTTGCGAAATCAAACAATCCGGTTATCAAGATAATGACGTGATGTGTTTATTCAAATAACTACCGGGTATTCAAAATGTTAGCCCAAACAAACAGTAAATGTGTTACTATACATCATTAATTTTATTTATTGGTCAAATATACTTATCTTAATAAGGTTAAAAATATATAAGTATATCATAATAACAATAATTTTATCTCTTTTGATACTAGTAGTATTAAATAATTACTTCCGTAAGTTGGCCATTTTTGCTGACTTTTTAAACCCAAGTCAGTATTATGTAATAGCATTTAATATTTAAAACAAAAGTTGTACTTCATTAAAACAGATTAGAGATTTTGAAATTACTATATATTTTCTCGAAACTGGTGTGCGTAAACTTGGAACAATAACTGAAGGAACAAATTATGAAATACATATCAATTTTTTGTGCCTAATATGTGCCAATTTGTGCCCATAGAAATTTTGAAAAATTTCGTCGCGTTTTGGGAAATAATGAGAAATACATACTAGTATACAAGAAATAGTATATTGTGCAACTAGGGACGAAAGTGCCGTTTTTCGACGAATGCGGAGTTGGCAACACGAGCGAAGCGAGGGCTGTCACCGCACGAGTCAGGAAAACACTTTAGTCCCGAGATGCACACGATATTTTTTCAATACTTGCACCGTAAAGCAATTAGAATTTGAAGAAAGAGATGTACCATCGGTGATGATAACATTGGAAAAATGTATAATAATTCCATAAAATAAATAAGAATAATCTAAATAATCAATTTTGGAATCCCGCATAAAACGGAAGACAAATTACTTTTCCTTCCTAGGTAGGAAAATAATAAGCGGATTCCCGCACAAAGCAGAAGAAATAGTATTTTGTGCACCTAGGGAGAGAAGCGTGCTATTACTCCCGCGGGCAAAGCGGCGGCCCGAGCGAGGGCGCCGGCTTCGCCCAAGGGAGGAATAGCCTTCCCTCCCGTGGGACACACAATATTTTACGTCACTCGGGGGAGGAAAGCAGTGTTTTCCTCTTGCTAATGGAGGGAGAGAAGCGAGTTTTCCCTCCCGCTCGGGAGGACCGTACTTGTTTTCCTCCCGCGCGAGAGGAAAACACTGGTTTCTTCCCGGTACTGGCGGGAGGAAAACATTGCAAGAAAGTTGATTTCGAGGCCCTCGTGACGTAAAATATTGTGTGTCCCACGGGAGGGAAGGCTATTCCTCCCTTGGGCGACGCCGGCGCCCTCGCTCGGACCGCCGCTTGGCCCGCGGGAGTAATAGCAATTACTCCCTTGGGCGAAGACGGCGCCCTCGCTCGGACTCGCCTGCGGCTCGGGTCGCCGCTTCGCCCGCGGGAGTAATAGCTATTACACCCTTGAGCGAAGCCGGCGCCCTCGCTCGGACCGCCGCTTCGCCCGCGGGAGTAATAGCACGCTTCCCTCCCTAGGTGCACAAAATACTATTACGTCACGAGGGTCTCGAAATCACCTTTCTTGCAAGCGGGAGGAACTCACTTGCTTCCCTCCCTCCATTAGCAAGAGGAAAACACTGCTTTCCTCCCCCGAGTGACGTAAAAGTATATTCCTCCCTAGGCAGGAAAAAATCAAGTGAATTCCCGCATAAAGTAGGAGGAAAAGTACTGACCCGATCAGAAATACCTCACATTCGTCCCTAATAATAGGAACGAAAGGTGGCGTTTTCGGTGCAGGTATTGAAAAAAAATTTTTGTGCAACATTTAATAAAAGCATCATAACTATGGTGATTTTAAACAAGAAAAGTAAAAGATGGCCCACTAGTGGCTTTGATCAAAATTATACCCACTTGTAGGTAAATTGTTACTACTAAAATTCTTTCCAAAACTCTTCGAACACTTACACTTTGTCATAATATAATAATACGATATGAAAGAAAAAGTTAGGGACACTGTACAATATGTATGTAGGTATTTGATTTTTACCTCCTGTGGAAAACAGAGATATAGGGATGCAGAACATAAAATGCTAATATTTTGTATTATACATTTTTACATTTTAATGAAGAACTGATAAGATTTTGTTTAAAATCTGCTACCGGAAATGGTACTTTTTTAAACATTATAACATTTTTTGCAAAAATCGTATTGAAAATAGTGCGATAGTTACAATTTGATATTTATTTGATCTTTTTTTTGGTCAGAATACAGCAAATAAATTTACAAAAAAGGTTAATAATAACAGGAAATACTGATTGATAAATTATTTTATATTAAAGATATTTTTAACTGGCAACAAAGTATTTATAAAATTTATGTTAGTAATTAGAAAACGAAGGTTTTGTGTTGGTAACATCAAATGTCCGTATAGTACCTACTGTTAGCGAAAAAATGAAAAAATACATCTTTAAAATGAGCAGTCAGTGTAGTTTTTGTTGAATAAACTAACTATTATATTAAATGTCAAAAAAGCAGTACGCGATCAGAGCTCATCGATTCAAGACATCTGTTGTGTTCAAAGTTTAAATTTCAATAAAAATGTAAAGATCTATTGAATAAACATGATCATTCTACTTCGTACTCATTTCAATAAGTGCTCATCCCACATAATGTGGTTACAATAAAACCAATATTATATGCAATTGTAACATTTCAACAAAAAATCATAAATCATCGCTAACCTGAATTTCAATCTTTTAAGATTATTTCTACACATATACATTTAAACATTTGAAATTCTATACAATAACGAAAAAATGTGCATACTTTAGTATAAAGTTTAATTTAAATTTTTTTGATTATTTTTAAACAAGTGACTATACTTATTACTGCGATAGTATAGTATACCTGTCCGTTACCTATACATATTTATTAGTAGATATTATATGCTCACAAGTAGGTACATTTCTTATGGTTTTTATAACACCACTGTGTGTAAACCAGTTTAAAAAGAGCTCGTACATGTGTTTATTCATCTACCTTTTTATATCAGTGATTGTATATTACCTGTTAGAATTACCTACAGTTACAATATTTTTTGATAATGTTTTTAAAATTGTGGGGCAGCAGATTAGGTAAGGTTATCAGTTTAAAGTAAAACTCAGTTTACGGCTACGGCCTATTTCGAGCGTTTAAATAAAACAATAAACTATACAATACGATTTTGATCATAATTTCGAAATGAACGTTGTTTAATCTGGCTGGGATTGAAATCCCGCCCTTAGCGAAATATTCCAACCAGCAATCAGCTAGTTGGATGCAAGTTGCTGTTTGTATTAAGAGTTGTAATCGTGTAATCTATTACAAAATCTTCTATACCTATTAGTTCAGACAGTTTACACTTTACAATTATTATTGTTAATCTCACACAAGAATTAGTAGGTACCTAGTAAAAAAAAATTATGATTGTGATTGATTCTTTGATATTAAAAATATGGAATGATAATTATCAATATCAACTAATTCAAAACAATTTGCAACTCTTCTGATTTTTAATTTTTATCAATGAAAAATTTAACTCATGAACTTAGCGTACCTTAATTCTGTAACGTAATTTGGGTTGCCTAGTTAAACAAATTTAAAACTTCATCATGAATCATAAATCTGCTCGGCTCGTATCGTAACTACTACCGACTACAATATTAGTGATTTTTTTCGTCTTGAAGACGATGAAAATAAACAATCATCTTCATTTTTTGTAATAACTTATCTTATGTAACCTTAGTAATAAGTCGAAACGTTGTATGTAACAACTTTGCATTACCATCATTAAAGAATTAAAGTCATACATCCATTAAATAAAATAAATAAATTGGAAACATAATTTACTACATTTTGCAACCTATTCTAATAGTAATTTAGATCATCTGAGCAAAACAAACGACATTATATTAAATTCTTGAAAATGTTGATATACAAAGCTATAAAGCAACAGTTATTTATTATATGAGGGATAGAAGTGTTGATTGGTGACAAAGATGAGAAAATAATAACTTACTGTAAATTACTGAAGGGATAGAAGTATTTATATCCCTGGAACTAAAATAAATAACGTTTCAGCAACTGACAGCAGGTAAAAATGTAATCATTTTACGTTTTATATAGAATAGATCATAGAATAAATATGCTTTTTCTAATTTCTATAATCGATAAAGTAGTCACCACGGTAGGTCGGTAAAAACCTCCTAAAGTTCCATAATTTATTTTTTTAAAAATTAGATAAGATTTCCTACCTTTTAGGAGTAAAAATATAAATCTACACGAAATTTCATTTAAAGTACAAACTTTACTTATCTCACGTCCTAATAAATTCTTGGACTAGGCAACCCAAATAACGTAACAAAATTGATTTAACGAACAATCATGGTAAATACAAATTGTGAATTACAAATTATAACAAATATTTACATAAGTGGCTTTATAAAAAAAAAACTAGGTACGTTATTTATACGACTATACTAGATAATATTTGGTATTTAATTAGGTTTTATTTCCAAGGTTTTAATTAATTTTGAATTTGTAACAGTTTGCGATGTCTGTAGTTTGTTTTTAAATTTGCTACAATAATAAATATCTTACCTTCTTGCTATAATGTAGAACACTGTCATGTTGAAGGAAGAAAAAAATCTGCAAAAATAAAAAAAATATGTTCACACGTTGAAATAAAATAAAAGGATTTAAATTACTATTACTATTCTGTAGAGACCCTGAAACGTGCTTATCCACCAAAAACTCATAGGTACTCGAAAATTTTGACCCATTACAATAAATACCATACTGAAATAGAGGGATAAAAATAAGAAAATTAGTAGTTTTGACGAGAAGAACATTTTGGTGTCGTTTTTACTTCCTTGTACGGAGTAATAAGGAAGTATTGTAATCGCGAAAAATTTCGGTTTTCAGATTTTGATGGAAATATCCATTTTGACCTTTTCTGAATCCATTATGACTAGTTTCGTCGTGACGTCTGTACGTACGTGCGTACGTGCGTACGTGCGTACGTACGTGCGTACGTACGGACGTATGTGTGTCGCATAACTCAAATACGGTTAGACGTAGAAAGTTGAAATTTTGTATTTAGGACTGTTATAGCATCTAGTTGTGCACCTCCTATTTTTGGTTTCAATCTATAAACCGGAAGTAGTACTTTTTAAAAATATTTCGATAAATATTTAATTTAACACAAATTTTTTTATTTTAAATGAAAGATTATGTGATTATTACCTAAAATCGGTATTTTATAAATATTTTTGTATCTGGTATCATTTAGGAATAATTAAAGTATATATTTTTAATTTAGTATTTCTTTATCTTGTAGTCCATGATCGATTAACATTTGTTACTACGTAAAATTTAAATGATTATGACATGACAGTGACAATAGTAAAATATGCTTTATACCTTCTTCTGCAGTTTAAATAAAATGACTAAAATATATTTGTGAATATACTAGTATAATAAGTTAAAAGAATTTTTTATATTATTCTACATTTTAGTTATTAAGAAAAGTATGAACACACAAGGCGTACAAGGAAGTCATGTGGTGTCCACGTCAGATTTTTTTTTTAAATGTCATAACTTTGTTGCAAATTATCGGATTTTCGTTTGCTTAGGCGATCTATTAAGGGAATTGTCCAAATGTTTTGGGCTGTAAACCTATTTGTTAATTTATGGCTACGTATCCCCATAGAAATCCTCGAATGTGAAGTTTTTTCGCACAAAAAACATTTCGCGTGTTTTGCGAGGCGGAGAGAAAAGGGCGGAAGTGCAGTTGACTTGAAGTTACGCATTTCAAAGACAACCAGGTTCAAGGGACTCAAAATTTCAAGTGATTTGGATTAAATGTCTCAAAGTTACAGCGGTTTGGAATTTAACTTTTTTTTGAAGTTTTCATCAGAGTGGACGGTTTTCATTTCATTGCAGTGTATATACCGGGAGTTGCCTGAAACAGGCGCACCCCCAAAAGAATTGTATTTTAAGTCAATTATATTTATATTATAGGTTTATAAACTATATTCAAAGGCGCATTTAACTACTGTTTAGCCGGAAGTGACATCAACCTCCTTATTTTAAATGGAACACCCCGTATATTTTTTAAGATATTGAATCTAAGATAAAATTCTGAATACAACCATCGAAATCGAATCATTTTTAGTTATCTATGAAATAAATGATAGAAAATAGATTTTATTATACGAGTAGTAAAAATGTGATTTTTTTAACAAAATAAATAATTTAATAAGGAATTGCAATTCAGATAAATTATTTATAGTAAATTTTTAAATTGGCCTCCATTTTCTTGAAAACATAGTAAAACTGTTCGTAATTTAATTATTTTATTTATTATTTTACTTAGAAATCTATAACGTAAAAGTAGCTTATTATACATGGCTGTATTCAGAATTTTATATAGAATCAAAATCGTAAAATATATACGGGTGTTCCATTTAAAATAAAGAAGTTGATGTCACTTTCGGCTAAACAGGAAGTAATAAAAATTAATTATTTATGTAGTTAAATGTAGTTTATAAACCTATAATATAAATGTAATTGCCTTAAAAATACAATTTTTTGGGGGTGCGCATGTTTCAGGAAATACCCGGTATGTATACAGGCTGTTTCTATACCTCTGCACGCAACTTTAATAGGTTATATAATTTTATATACTGATTACAGAAAAACAAAATTGTCTCAAAATTCGCAAAAATAAGGGTAGTTAAAATTTTAGTCCCATTGGTTTGAACGTCCATTTAACTGTTAATTTATTATGTTATTTATAAAATAAAATTACAAATACTATCAGACTATGTACAAATAGTCACTTCTTATGTAATAATAAATAAATAAACAGTTAAATGGACTTTCAAACCAGTGGCACTAAAATTTTCACTACCTACTCTTATTTTTGCGAATTTTGAAAAAAATAATTCCATAATCAGTATATTAAATTATATAACCTATTAAAGTTTTGTGCAGAGGTAGGTATAGAAACACCTGTATATAGATAAAATATATTTTAAAAAATAGATTAAAATTTAAACATCATATAAGTACATAAATATAATTTATCTAATAACGAAATTCTGTGATCCATAGTTCGAATGGTTTTTATCAAAGCTAACAGTTTAGGAATCGTGGTCGTGGCATTAACTTGGCAACTTATGTTCTGGTGTTACTTTGTTACTTGTTACACCATAGACATAGGCAACACCACACCCCACACTTTCATTGACCTACAGCTAGGAAGAAATGTTCAACTGAACTAGATAAACGAGATAAACATTCACTTTCTTTACCGTTCAGTCGCCTTGAACGTAGTACGTCATACTCAAACGCTTGGCTAGGAGTAACGGATAAGTCAGCTGTTTATCAGATACAGTATATACAATATTAACGTACAACTTCATTATCATAAGTTCGGCTTGCACAAGCGATATATTATATTGTTATTATATTATTAACCAATATAAGTATGAAAATAATACTTACATCTATAATAGTTATTTGTGTATCAAGTACGGATAGATCATTGTTTGTTGCACACGGCGAGAAATTTGTTCAGTCGAGGCGAAGCCGAGATTGACGACTCGCCAAGGGCAACAAACAAGCTCTATCCAACGAGGCGCATTCAATATTTTGTCTACAATCGTATAACGTCAATGTAGCTAATTTTAAAATTATTATTATTATTTGCCGTGCGTATAACAAATAACAATCAATGAAATCGTGTTGTCAATCATCATTATAACAACGTTTATAAACAAAATAAAAAATTTCCCTTATAATATCACATGTGCATTAATTCTTTCCGGAAATTTGTATTAAACATCAATAAATATGTATTATTTGCTTATTTACACTGACAATGACAATTTAACCAATTTTTAATTTAATGTCAAAGTGACAGATGACGAAAAATTTCCGTTTATTAATTTCAGTTAAATTACTCAAGCTACTAGTACAAAATTTCCGAGAAAATTTTTATATAACCATGGTTACTATTATTGTAATCAATTCATCCATTGGCTGTTATTTGTGTCATGCGATTTTCAAACAAAATGGTCACAATCGTAGTTTGAGGCCAATTTGACGCAATAAATTTAATAGTTTTGTTTTTGTCATATCTTAACTAAAAATTGAATAACAATGTTCATATTGTACAACGATTGTAGACAACATATTATGTTGTTTCTAATTACTAGTAGTAGTTAATTTTTGCTATTGGAATACCAAGTATCAGAAAGGTCTTAAGTGATTCTCATATTAAGGATTCTTTGAAGATTCTACTAATAGTACGGGAGCCGGGCGCACGTAGTGTCCCTGATATTCCCGCTTGTAAGCCTTTGTCACGTTTGGTGAGAATACCCAGCAGAGTGCAAAAGAGGCACGACTTCCAGGTAACCATGTGCCATTCTCCCCCGGGAGGGGGGAATGAAAATATCGCAAAATTCGCATATTTTGGGCCGTCTTAAACTTGGCCAAATGATCAATGGCTATGCAAAGACCCTCTCGACATCAGTTTAAGACGATTATGGTGTGCCGGGCCCGGAAAACGGGCCCTCCATTGATCATTTGACCAAGTTTAAGAAGGCCCAAAATATGCGAATTTTGCGATATTTTCATTCCCCCCTCCCGGGGGGGAATGGCACATGGTTACCTGGAAGTCGTGCCTCTTTTGCACTCTGCTGGGTATTCTCACCAAACGTGACAAAGGCTTACAAGCGGGAATATCAGGGACACTACGTGCGCCCGGCTCCCGTACTAAGGTTCTGAATCCTGGAAAAGAAGAAGTTTTCTTCTTTCTATAGTCAGAATTACCTATTAAATTGCGGTACCGCTAAATTGAATCTTTAATGAGTCTTGGAAAAGAAGAATTTATAATTTATTGATTGCTTCAAAACCAGAGGAATTTTTTTTCAAGATTCAGAATCTTGAAACTTCTTCTTTTCCAGAATTCAGAATCTTGGTGGAATCTTTAAATAATCCTCGTACGACCAGGGCTTTAAGTGCCCAATTTACGAGAATACCTGGAAGTCGTGCCTCTTTTGCACTCTGCTGGGTATTCTCACCAAACGTGACAAAGGCTTACAAGCGGGAATATCAGGGACACTACGTGCGCCCGGCTCCCGTAAAATCGTGAAAATGTAAATCCAACATTACAAGTTTAAAAACTAAGTCGAAATTTCGTCTCCCTACACGAAAACGGCTGTAACTTCTAAACGTATAAAAAATCAACGTCCGGTTTCTTTTATTAAATTCTGCGAATATTTCTCTATAAGTTCTGTTTTTTTAAATTAGTATTTTTGTGTTTAATGAACTGTAGATTCTGAACGAAGAAAAATATGGACTTGCGGTTTCTTTCATAAAATTCTACGAACATTTCTTTATAAGATACATTATTTTAAAAACTTTATTGGGCGTCCATAAGCCAAAATATCAATTTCAAATTCAAAACCTATTAATTTATTGAATGCAATTAATAGTTCTTGTCTTGCTTTATTATTATTGGAAATGGAAAGCTTAAGATCTTGTTCTTAAAAATTAGAATAAAAATAAACTATATAAGTATATTTTAAAACAGGAATTTTAAGTATATCTATACCTATGATATATGAGTACTTAATTAAAATATATGTGTTTACAATTGCATTTTGTGGAAGTTGAATAATTATTATATAAATGTATGAGCATCTTTTGCGGAAAATAAAAAATTCATTTAATATTTTATGACTGTTACATGCTTTTATTACTAATAAATATAACAAAAATATTCTCTAAAATCGTACAAAAAATTATTAGCCAATATGTTTATGTTTGTTTCGAAACAAGTACGTATATTATGCAAAACGATAATATTTATTAAAGATCTTATACATAGAAATTTTTAGTGTCCATGCTGGACGTGGACGTCTTAAAAATATATGGCATTTTTATACTTCTGTACACAACTTTAATAGATTTATATAATTTAAAATAACTGTTTCAAAATTCGCAAAAATTATATACAGCTGCAGAAAATGCACATTAATATCAGATAAAATAAAAGGACCATTTTATAGGAAAATAAAATAATGACGTGTAACAATGACAATAGTTAAAATTTTAGGTTAGGTTTACCCTAAAATTTTACAGCGTTACAGAGGTGTACGCCTCCTACGTTTACTTTAATTATAATTGAATTATATGATGCTTTTACTTATGAGTGTATTAACAAAGGATGTCTTAATGCTTCTATATTTTTATTTTTTGTCTTTGGCGTAGGAATTTGAAGTAAAAAAAAATTAAAATGACGTTTTTTGCGGTTTTTTGTCATTATTTGGTATTATTTTTTTCGGTCACTATAAATGGCAAGAAAAATTTAAAAAACAAGAAGCATATGCAGCTAAGCTTCCTTTTTCGAATAATTCTTATTTTACTTAATTTCTTTAAAAAATACAGAAATTATTATGGGAATCTGGAGCCATGTTTACAGTATTTTTCAACTTCAAAATGACATTGCATAGCTAGGATGCGGGAAAGTACGAGTTTCGGGCTGGTTTTGGGCAACCGTAGTAGTGGGGAAGAGAGTGAAATAGAAAAAAACAGTAATATCGAGAGTATGTCAGGAATTCGAAAAAAAGGTAGACGATCCTCTTAATATTTGATCTTAAATGAAAAAAATTATCCTGCGGCGCTTTCAACTTTTTTACGGTTCCTATCGTCTAAAAAATAATTCTGCGAAATATTGTATGAATATCTGATCAGCCAGTCCATCACTGCATATTATGGGACACCATGGAATTTTTGTTTTATTTTGTTAACTTAATACAGAATTTGGGACACCATTGCATTTTTGTTCTATTTTGTTAACTAAATAGACAATAGACTTACAATAGAGGAGACAATAAACTAACCAAAATAATTGTTTTCCATTATATATTTCCTATAATTATATTAAATGAAAGAAACTACGTCATTTTGAACTTTTGAACACGTATTATCGTTGAAGTTATCATCTTATTTTTTTACTTATTAATTTAAAAAAACAGACACACCCATTTCGATATTATTCATACTTCGCAAATTCATGTCTATCGCTTGCTATACAAAGTTCAAAGACCTATCAATATCAAGACCAAAATGTTGACCGTCAATTTAGTTATTACTAGATCGTGTTTATCTCATCTCTGCTACTAATAACATTTCTTAAGTCTTTTACATTGTTTTTCCATTATATTTTATAATTAAATTAGTTCAAAGAAAATTTCCATAAATTTGAAAACTACAAAAATAGTTTCATTTCTAATTTAAATAATAATTTATTATTAAAATAAATAAAACAATTCTGCATTATTTTTCAAAAACTACACAAGTAAAATACTTATTAAAATTATTATTCCACACTATTTAATTATTTAATTCTCGTCGTTTCTGTTATCAGGATAAGAAAGTACTTATATAAAACATAAACAGGTAATGTACATTAATTGTAAACACACATCAATTTTATCTACAAACTCCTTCCTACGCCAAATTCTATCGCTATTCAAAATGATTAATGGAGAAAAAGTCCCCAGTAGAACGTTCCCAATCACGAATATCCCCACGCAAAAGGTCCCCTTGCAATTGGTCCCTGGCAAAACGTCCCCAGTAATTAAATCGCCAAACACGAATGTTCCCTCGCTATTAGTTCCCGGCAAATCGTCCGCAGCAAAACGTCCCCGGAAAAATGTCCCGATACAAAGGGTCCCTGTGTAATTCATTTCAATTACGTTGTTCTAATACCATGCTACTTTAGTGTGATTTAACTGAACTAAATGAAGAACCTAATACCCTTCTTGAGTCCCACATACCTACTCGATTTTCATAGAAACTCTGATTGTACTGAACTAAATAAAAATCCTAATATCCTTCTTGAGTCCCACATACTCGGTTTATGTAGAAACTCTAATTTAACTGAACTAAATAGAGAACCTATACACTTCTTGAGTCCCACATACTCGATTTTAGTAGAAACTCTGATTGAACTGAACTAAATAAAGAACCTTTATATGAGTCCCATATAGGTACCTACACGGTTTTTCTTGCGATGAATTTTCCTGAGATTAATTATCTTTGCGATGAATTTGCAGGATACCAAAAATATTTTTGCATGGGGACCTTTTCCGTGGGAACATGTTGCCGGGGACGTTTTGCTGAGACCAATTGCGAGGAGACCTTTTGCCGGGGACCAATTTTGAAGGGACCTTTTCCGTGGGGCATTCGTGCGTTTGGGTTTGTTTTACTGTAGAGATTTTGCCGGAGATTTTTTTTCCAGGAAATAGACATTTTGTCAGTCTAAATGAGTGCGGAAAATAGCCAATTCTGGCACTAGTGCGAGAAATTATAATTTTTGTTTTATTTAATTATTGTGTCATATGTAAGTAACCGTAAATTTTAAAGATAAACTATTAAACTATGTAAAGCCACCCAAGAAGTTAGATATAAACTGTCCAAATTTATTTTTAATATATTTTTGAGGACGATTGCAGAAAAAATCTTGTTTGTAACACATGCGGAAAACGTGATTCAGAAACTTCATGCAAATTTCGATACTCGCTGCGCTCGTATGGAAGAACTTGCTTTTGTTTCAGAATATCTATTTATAATATAAATTTTATAGCTTATGTTCTGATATAGATACGTGTATTTTATAGGCAGTCGTTAAATTATCACACAGTCATCATGCAAAATAGTATCACAATAATTACCTTCATGAAGAAAATTTTAAAATATAGGTACCTATCTACTTGTGTAAAAAAATTACTAATAATTTAATAATATAGATTTAGCAGAAAAAATTATAATGCGTGCATCATTTGCGTTTGATATTACATATTGTCGCAACAATTATCTTTAAAATTTGACCTTTTTATTTATTCATTTCAGCATTCCTCATTACTCTATGATAATTTTATTACTGTTTGTGCAATAAGTCAATGCAAAATACATTTCACAATTCACTTGTTACAAATAATTCAAAGATAATTAAAAATATTTATTACTTACAATCAAAATTAATTTATTTAATAAAATTCAAATGAAGTTCTGTATCTACTGATAAAAAAACTCCCACATCATATTTGATAATGTATTATTTCCCTATTCTTATCTGTGTAACATCATGTCCACATCTTTATAGCGCAGATAACTTAAAAGTACACTGATATAATCGTTGCTTAGCAACGTGAACTGTTACGATATAAACATATTGTTGTTAAATATTTTGCCGCCGAAATCTATAAAAATATTACAAAACAATATTGACATAATAGTAACAGTTGCATCATTATTTGTTATAAAATTGTAAAAAAAATCGTACCTTATTGTGCGAAAATCTGGTAGTTTGTTGGTTAGGAACGCGACACGCGGAAACTTAGTTTGAATATAAAAACTAGTCAGCGAATATACTGTCAAACCTCGGCACTAGCTGCACAACTAAGATATAATCCAGACTCTGGACTGTACGAAGTTAGAAACAAGTTTTGATAGCGCTGGACGGGAGTATGTGCCGGACCTGTCTGTGAACAACGTTGACATCGCCTATGCAACGATACCCTTCAATCACGTTATCTGTTGAGTTTGATATAGTTCAAGTTCGTATTAGTTATGTGACCTAAGTCTCTAGCTCTAACTTTTGTCACTCAAGACTTACACAATTTGTAGTATTCTCTATTCATTGTTCACTTTTGGCTTCTTTGTTATTTTAAAAACATCAGTGAATCTTAAACTGTTGAATTTGGTATTTTTTTAAATCAATATAAAATATAGAAGACCAAAATTTTGTACCTAACCCATTGTATTTTTCATAAGATGCATAAAATGGTATACCTACATCAGGTAACATTTTTTATAAAAATAATAACCGAATTCTAAATTCTTCTTGTCTAACGTCATTGATTGCGTCACGGCAACAAATAGTTGTCTATGGCAAATTGCAGTATTCCTTGGGCTCAGGCACCTACCACAGAAGAAGTACATTTATATTAATTTTACAATAGATTGTATTGTATACAGTACTTTATTCGTATCTACTTTTGTCCATTGAAAATAGCGAGAAAAGTGACTTTCCGACGAGTTGTGTACATTACTTTTCTCACGATCATAAATATTAAACATTTTATTTCTGAATATATTTCAGGGACGTAACCAAGGGTGAGCCATGGCCCACCCAAAAATTTTTCAATATTTTTACATTAGTTTTCGGAAGAGATATATTTCAGAGGAATACCGGAAATACCCACTAGATATGAAAGTATATTTAACAAATCAAAGATGCCGTCACAAACAATATTGATATCCATTGTGACGACATCGGTTGATTCGCTGAATGAACCGTATTTAGCCACTTTCGACTACAAAAGGAATTTCGTTGGGTACATGAAATTGTCACTAATTTTAAATATGTTTAAACAATTTTTTTTTTAAATGAAAGATGTTCGCTTAGTGTCACTTTTTAAATTATTATCTTCAAAAATCTTCAAATTTTACTAACTTTGAAGCTTCAAAAAAACATGTACTTTAAAATTTTAGAAAATGGCACTAGATATACCTAGATATATCTTTTATCTTTAAATGAAAAAAGGGCAAACCAATCGGACCAAAATTAGAGTCAATTTCATGACCCGAACTAGAATATATTTTTACTTTATTTTGTAGGAGTGGGCATTCCTCTTAAAATATTTAATAATGCCTGGGATAGGTATAGATTTATTTCTGGTAAATGTTGTATTCTTGAATAGATTTATGTATTAGCTTGTCAGTCTGAGTGCTCGTGCAATCTTTATCTATGCATACATATTTGATATTATATCCTTAACTGGGTACTGTTTTTGTAGTACGAAATTAATTTCAGGAGAAATTAAGTAAAATTCATAAATTAATAGAAATTCTAAAGTAAACCCAAATAAAACAATTTATTAATTCCTTCAGCAGTAAAAAATCACTTATTTGCGCATATAATCATAAAAAATGAACCCGTAAAAACAAAGTTTTTCACTATAAATCCTTTATATATGAGACAATCGATATTTACAACTTTAGCTGTTACTGTACTAAATTTGAACCAGATCGGTGCAGTACATTTTGAGATAGCTAGCTGCCATTTTGTTTCAAGATGGCGGACTAACATTTTAATATACCTATGTTTCAAGACAGATTCTTAGCTATTACTTGAACGCAATAGTTACAGTACATTTTGAGATATCTGTCCGCCATTTTACTTCAAGATGGTGGACTGACATTTTAATATATCTATATCATAAGTTAGATCCTTGGCTATTACTGTATCAAATTTGATCGCAATCGGTGCAGTAAATTTTGAGGTAACTAGCCGCCATTTGATTTCAAGATGGCGGATAATCTGAAATTTTGCCAAAGTGCATTTTTAGGTGACAAAAGTCTATTTGCAAAATGTCAGCTCGATAGGATCCCGGGAAGTGGGTCATTTTTTACTTTTGTTTTTTTGCCGTACGTAGACAGACAGACAAGACGATGAAGTTAATATAAAGGATTTAACAACAGAACTTATGAACGAGATCGAGATTTTTAAATAATTATAGTTATATGGGAGCTGGGCGTCCTTCTGTTAAAATTATATTTTAATCGAAATAGTTAAATCGTAATATTATATTACTTATTAGATTACATTTCATTGCAATAACAGAATAGAATAAAACATTCAACGACGCGAGTCTAGCGTTCTCCGTTCTTCCACTTCTCGTCAACGACATTTTTTTGTGAGGCGATATTTCATACCGAAAATTCGTTATTCGCTTTAATCCCCATTCGACGGTTCCCTAATCTTAGCATACATTTATTCAAAATTATAGTTTTAAATTGATAAATAATATCAATAAACAACTGTATTTATGAAAATATAATTTAATATACATGTAAAATTAAGGCACTACAATAAATATAATCATATATTACCACAATGAGCATAAGCTTCTGCTAATATTCTTTTTCGCCATATTTCGTAACTTTCCGCGGCCATTTCTGCTTCCTTAGTGTTTTGCATTTCATTTTCTTGTTCTGAAAAGTAAAAATAAGAGCTGTAATTCTTGAAAAATTCATCCTGATTACAATTAAAACTGACAAACAGCTAAACAGCTGATTTGTTCTGAAAAGCGTTTGTATATTTTTTGACTAGATAGTCTCACGACATATATTTCGATCTGTGAGCAGTCAAATTAATTTCTACAAATTTCGGACTGTGAATGCGGCCTTACGCTACTCTATTTAGATTATAAATATTAAGATACCTGTTTCAGCTGACTGCTGTTGAATTATGTTTAAATATTCATTTCCTTTTCTCTTTGTCGATTTTATTGTTATATCTGCGGTAAAATTTTGTTCTTCAATAAATTTGTTAAATTCATTTTCTAATTTGGTCCATTGCTGCGGTTTCAGTGTACTTAATGAAACAAAATCTGATTTTTTCACTGAAATTTTCTGCAATCTACAAATTATAGTATCATAATAAATGTACAAACTGTAATAATTGTTTTACTTACTTGCAAATTGTATAAACAGCAGCAAAAGCGTATTGGGGATGGCTGAAATCCTTACAGATGTTGTCATGTTCTTTGTATTTATGAAGAAGCAATTCTGCTGATTTACTTGCTTCTTCACAAGTTAATTGAATACATATTTCATGAATAGATTTGTTAGTTTCTATTTGGAGTAAATTTTTAATAAGAACAGAATTTTTCTGATACTGTGATTTCGTAAGAACAGCTAATTTTAAAGCAGTTACCTGAAAAAAATACCTTAATCAAGCTTACAATAGTTATTAGATACACACACAAAAAATATCACTCGTCAACTTGTAGAAGAAAGTTTTAAAATAATATCCATGGTTAAACATAAACTTTTTGGAATTTGGTATAGGGAACGTGCTCTGATGGCAAAAATCCTTGTAAAACGTATTTATTTCAAAATAATTAGATGACAATTTACGAATTTGACAGTTGTCACGAAATAAATTCCACATTGGACCACTTTCAGCGCCAAATAAAATCGATCGACGAGCCATCTTCAGAAAATGCACGTTCACGTTTGGGTCGAATTCAGCACTCTTCTCTAAGTTAAAGAAGCTTCTCTAAAAATAACAAATAAAGAAAAACGCATGCTTCCATTTGAAAATAAAATTGTTTCCATGGTAATTAGAGAAACTTCTTTAGCTTAAAGAAAAGTACTGAAAAGTACCAATTTTAACTTGAAATATAAGATTTTTCAATTCCATGGTTACGATTACGAATTTGAAGACGTATTAGAGCGTTTTTTTTTTTAATTAAGGACTTAATTTAACTGAATTGAATTATTCTTGAACAATATAAGACATTCGGGCAGCTGCAACAGTTTCAAGAGATGTTTACAACTTAAATAGGTAGCAGCATTGTGACATCATTTAACAAATTCGAATTTATTCCCTGTTTCATTTTAAAAACAACGCTCTAATTTATTATTGTCAAATTCGTAACCATCGATACCTGTGATAAATCCCATGTTTCACGTTGAAATAAATTCACGGGAATTAATTAGGGAATTAAAATTCTATCTTGTATCTGGTAGGTAGCTTAAATAGTTAACCAGTGTTTTTAAAAACTCTGTGGACAGCTCAATTTTTACCTATAAAACGATGTTCACATACTTTATCAAATTTTTCTCCTAGTTGTGTAGTAGCGATATCCAAACATATTATTGCTTTCACCAATTCGTTTACAGTAATTTTCGATTTAGCATTGAGATTGCGGATATGCTCACGGGCTTTTCTAAAATAAATTCATTTATAACCATACTTTCCGTTAGTTGAAAAAACAAACTTACGACACAGTGTTAGAATTACTATCAATTCCTAATTTTTGAGATATTTTAATAATAAGTTCTGTTGATTGCGTTGTCATTATTGATTCAAATCTAATTTTTGCACTGAAAGTTTAACGTTAACGCAATATTTGACAGTTCTTTCTACAAAACACAGAACAAAATACCGCGCATACAACCTAAATAACGCATGCGCGTTTTATATCGGTTAGCATGACTGACTTTATTACCGACATCACTTTTAAAATCCGTAGGTATGATGGCAGATGGCAGCAGGAGTGCAACAGGAGGTATATTATTTAGAAATAATACAACATTTTAATCGACTCAAGTGACACAAAAAATTTGTAATATGAACCTGAACCTCTGATAACAAGCATTTTATCAAGGTTTATATTTATGATTCGACAAATTACTTACCATTCTATTTTAAATATATTGGCTATTTTTTCTAGAAAATAAGTACAAGTTAGTTACATTTTAAGTCAGATCAGATCTACATTATTTTGTTATTGTATTAATTGAGAGCGTAAAGAGATTTTTTGTCATTTGCATGCTTATTTGAGTGGTCAGTCAGTTTGACCAACTATTTAATAAAGTTTTGGCTCGGAAAAAATCGAACATTGCCGATTGAATATTAATAGTTCGGAAATAAAGTATAAAACTCGAACGAATCTCGGACGGAAATTGAACTAGAAATCTAGCAGGAATCTAGATAAAAAAGTATAATGTAATTCAGCCTAAATGCGTCAATGAGAGACACCAAAATTGCGAAGAAAACACTTACGCAATCTGCATCCTTCATTTTTCGTCTATGTAATGTGTTTTAACAATTTTGGTAGTATTTCCGTTTTTGATTATGTCCACCAGATGTTGTCAGATAATAAAAAATGGGTATTACTTGGGTTGTAAGATAAAAAGGTCTACCTATAGAGTATTTTATCCCAATGACAGAATGAACCAGTATGTAAAATTCAGTAGGTACGTTAAATTCAGTAGATACCTTATGCGAATTCAGTATACGTTAAATTCAGTTCGTAAAATTCAGTAGGTAGGGACATAGGTACGTTAAATGCAATAGGATTCGTGCAGCTTGGTGGACAGGTGACCAACAAACCATTATTTATACTAGCTTTGTTTCCATTGTGTGGCAGTAAAAGTAAAACTAATTTATTTTTATTTATTTATTTCGTCTTTCCACTGCTATTGAAACCGATAAAATAAAATATTCTTACTTTTCTTGGAACAGCACATTATATGCTATTACTTATATGAACTGTCAAGTTTGGTTTGATGGTCCAACAGAGTAACGTCACGTGTACGAAGCCTATACGTTAAATTCAGTACTTAAGGTTAAATTCAGTATACCTATACACTGTTTAAAATAAGAGTATTTGTTGGTACCCTTTTAAAAGAGCGTTCTAATTTTTGCTCTTATAAGTGTAAAATAATACACTTTATAAAAGAAACATTACTCAAAAATGTATTCTTATAAAAGGGCAAGAGTAATATTTTATTGAATTTTATTGAGTACTAATTTTTGAGTATTTATTATACTTTTTAGTATTTGATTTTACCCTTTAAATTATAATTTTGGTTATTGTATACTAATATAAATATTAAATTACCCAAATTAGTGCATATGTTACACTTTTGGCGTAGATTGGTACCCTTTAAATGTATTATGTTTAATGAGAAACACTAAAAACAGCACAATGTGCACCATGAAAGGGTACTAATTCCTTTAGTAAGCAAAGCAATTCTTTCCCTGGTCAGATCTAGTCTAGCAAAGGAACTGGAACTAGTCTGACTGACCTACCTATACTTAAATACAGACAGCGTTGTAACCATACTAATATTGATAGTGAAATAGTTATTGTGTTTCTGGTTGATGAAGAATGATATTTAGTCTTAAATATAACTAAATTCAATTTTTGTGAAAATTTGCACGCCTTTGAAATAGTTAAAGATAATAATATTTCCACTGAACTTCATATGCTGCAAAAAATGTTATAAAGAGAACCATTTGAACTACACGGTGCTAAATTATTAAGCAAAAGTTTATATTTAGTGCCCAAGGTACATATTTTTGTAATGTTATTAAATAATCTACTTATATTGATATTCTTGTGTAGTAAACTTTCATGTATAATAATGTAATCTTAAAAAATACAAAATTGTAATTTAATAAAGAAACTTATTACTCGAATAAGTGCAAATTTTAGACATTTTTAAGAATACAAAGTACCTAAAATTGATTAAAAATAATTACATTAAAATAATTACATTTTACCCATATTAGTTTAATTTAAAGAACCTCTTTTAGTTTACTATATTGTTATACAAAAAAGTATTATTTCGTGTTTTACCCTATTTATATTACTGAATTAAGTGCCCTTTTTATTTTACCCTTATCATAGAGCGTTATATGGCCTTGGTCTTATATAAACATTAATAAGGGTAAAAAAAGTGCTCTTTTTTTAAACAGTGTACTTACGTTAAGTTCAGTAGGTACGTTAAATTCAGTATGTTAAATTCAATACGTAAAATTCATAGTGTACGTAAAATTCATAGTTGGAGACCACTAAATTAACGTCGTTACATCCCTACTTTCACACGTTGGAATTGTTGGACTCGCTCGAACGAATTTTCTTCCATGGACGTAACTAGGATTTGTTCCATGGACGGAACTAGAATTTTTTCCATGGACGTAACTAGGATTTTTTTAGGTTTGCCAAGGGTGGGCCAGTAAAAGATTTATGTGTGGGCTATACTTTTTATATAGGTAGTAAAATTTTTGTTTTTTAAAATACAGGAGTATGCCAAGGGACAAGGGAGTCGAAACATTTTTTCACTCTGTTGAAGGAATTTGACTTAGTTCCTCCTGAAATTAATTTCGTATAGAGAAACAGTATACTCAGTTAAGAATATGATATAAATCTTTATCTATAGATAAAGATTGCACGAGCACTTGCAGACTGACAAGCTAATATATAATATATCTGTAGTAGCATTATATAAATACTACATTTATATATATTTTTAGGATCTATTTACCATTGTAAAATATATGGCGATATAGATCGAGTTGCTAGTTTTAAGAAATGAAGTTGTTGTTAGTAACTATAAAATAATAATAAAAATATTTGTTTTTCTTCAAATGTCAGAAAAACATAATATTTCATATCTCCATAGAAACAGCTAAAGTTTTACTTTTCTGAGAGCGGCAGACAATAATTAATTACCTGCCGCTGTGAGCGTCAGATAATATTATCTGCCGCTAGTGAACCAATCAAATTGCAGCTGTCAATAAAATTTAATTCAAATTTTTATTAAACAAAATAAATCAAAGACGACTATATTATTTCAATCCGAATTATTTTAATAAACTTTATTGTAAGGTTTCGACGTCTGAAGAAAAAATAGCATATTTTATGCGGAGCTAAGTGACTTTTTATGGCTCATCTGTAGTTGCCGGATGAGCGCAGCGCCTACAGATTCGCCACAAAAAGTTCCACTTTAGCTCCTTATTAAATAATATACTATTTTGAATCAGTCCCTGCATTTTTAAAAATATCTTTGTAATCGGTTTTTGCGCATCCCAAATCCTCAACACCAGAACCACCGTTTAATGGGAGCTTTCACGCAAAACTATTCTTATGTCTCGAAGATTTACAGTAGACACACTGTTATGGAAAATTACTAATATGTGATATTTTGATACTGCGCAAGACATTTTAGGATTATAAAATTTGAAAAAAGTACGAAATTGATTACGACCAACACACTTTATGCAATTTATTTTATGCATCTTAAAACACAACACTTCGGCATGATTTTCAATCGTATATTTTTGGAGCTTAGAAATCTGACATTCTATATTTCAAATCAATGTTGGACAATGAAGAGGTCAGAGGGGGTAGTTGTAGTTCCAAAAGCGCATGGAACACCAGCGCCTGAGAGCTTGTCGTCTGCTTCACAGTCTTGTGCATCTTTTGGAGTTTCTTTACAATTGACACATATGAAACACAGCATTTTCGATGAATAATCCCAGGACAGTAATTACTGCTACGAATTAAACGGTGTTTCTGGTGAGGATTTGGGATGCGCAAAAACCGATATTGCAAAAATATTTTTAAAAATGCAGGGACTGATTCAAAAACAAATATTTTTATTATTATTTTATAGTTACGATAGTTACTAACAACAACTTCATTTCTTAAAACTAGCAACTCTAACTATATCACCATATATTTTAGAATGGTAAATAGATCCTAAAAATATATAAATGTAGTATTTATACAGGATAGGCCAAATGAGACCTACTAATGTTAAACACGAATAACTCTTGTAATAATCATTTATTTTGATTAATTTTTTTTATACAATGAATATATTTTATGGAAATTATGTATGAAGTATGAAATATGACATCAGACAAATGTAAACCATTATTCTCGATACAGAGATCGGCTCTTTTTAACGCGTTTTCCATTACACCACGTAATGTTTCTGGTTGAAGGCTCAGTATTTCGTCTCGAATATTCTGTTTCAGCTGTCTAATAGTCTCTGGTTTATTAACATAAACATACACTTTGTCTTTTAAATATCCCCATTAAAAAAGTCGGGCGCTGTTAAATCTGGCGAGCAAGGTGGCCAAGGGAAATCTGATTTTTTTTAAATCAGACGTTCGCCAAAAATTTCACTTTACTGGCCATAATACCGCACCAAACAATACATTTGGATGGATTTGCAACTGATGCTGGTGTATTTCCCTTGGATTTTCAGAGCCCCAAAATCTACAGTTTTGTTTGTTGACATATAATCATTTAAATGAAAATGCGCTTCATCCGACATCAAAACATTATTTAGAAAATCAATTTGTGTGGCAAATAAATTACCAAGAATTCAGTTATAACCTACAAAAAGAAAAAAATAATTAAATCAAAAAATACAAAAGTTATTTGTGTTTAACATTTTGGTAGGTCTTATTTGGCCAACCCGATACCCGATATAATGCTCTATTCAAAAATACATCATTTATATCAGCAATAAATCTATATTCTCATATTCATAAATATTTCTTTTGCCTCAATTTAAAGTACCTATAGCTGTTTCCTAGTTTTATGTAAGGCATTATTAAATATTTTAAATATATCTCTTCCGTAAACTAATGTAAAAATATAGTAATTTTTTTTTCTCTGAGTGCACGGACCACGGACTCTACATAAGCGACACATTTTGTGCCAAAACTTTAGTATTTAGTTAAATACGTTATATTTTGTGAAGTTAAGTTCATAGTTTACATTCTACTTCACACTTCACAGCAAAATACACCCACATGAACTTGAATGTGAATGCGTGTTCCCACACGCTCTGCTCTGATTCGCCGAACGTGATGGCACTGCAGAGAGCCGAGGGACCATGGACCACTCCCAAGCGGGATGCTGAGTTCATCTACTATGCCACGCCCTCTATCTGATCAACCAATTAGAGCACGTGTTGCATGATCATACTATAATGCATTATTTTTAGTCTACAATCGTACAATATGAACATTGTTATTCAATTTCAATTTTTAGTTAGGATATGTACAAAATTGTCGCAAAAACATAAAACTATATTGCGTCAAATTGGGCTCAATCGTAGATTGTGAACATTTTGTTTGAAAAATTTGTTTTGTTTATAAACGTTGTCAGATGATGATCGATAACCACGATTTCATTGAATTGTTATAAGCACGGAATATAATAATAAAGCCGGATTTATGCAGCATCATCATAGTCACTATCATAATCACAGTCTTAGTCATAAGAAATGAAAGGAGTTTCGATACCGATTATCTATCTAGGGGATCTAAACAAAAATCTATTGTATTTCTGCAGAGTGACAACTTCTACCCACTAAATTTTGTTGTAAAAAACACCGAAAATATAAAAAATCTTATAGCGAAATATATTTGTTTATAAATATTTTATTACTATCTTTCAATTAAATTGTATTTTTAAGTCATAAAGATTTTATATTTTAAAATTCATAATTTTAAAAATCAATCGAAAACACGGCAACAGCGCTAGTATTTTAGCTGCTTTACGTTGACTGTTGGCTGCAGTGATTCTAACCTAACTGTCAAGTGTTGTCAGGTAGTAAATGCAATAGCTCATAATAATTGTTCTTTTGGCGCTCCAAGATTAATGCAAGCTATAAGAAATGAGAACTTAATTGATAGTTTTCGTCCAGTCATTCATTATTTCCAAGACACTTTAAAATTATTTAAAAACATTTCCTGACAATTGGTAGAAATTCATCTTTCTGTTTCAGAAATAATTAGTAATGGGGAAAGCTTTGATCAAGTATATGACAAACGTACACAAAAGATACAGATATTATTATTTCTACTGTACAGCCTTTAAAAAGAGTCAGATCTTCTGGAATGATTAAAAGATTAGCGACATTTGGAATTTGGAATAATTCTTACTCAAATAGTTCTTCCTACTTATTTTCGATAGTTTCGTAACGGTGTTTGTATGCGCATTGCGAAAGTGTATCCAATTTCCTAAAAATGACTTGTGTATGTGTATTTTATTTGTTGTGAAAATATAAATATAATATCATTTGTTACAAACTTTATAAAATAATATGCTTCAACATAAACGCACTCTTACTTTCCAACAGTATTTTAAATTTCGCGCAAATCTATGATTTGCGACGTTGCCGTAGTTATCGCTCTTTTAGTTATGTGTCACGTTTTAAATTTTATTTATTTGAATAACTCAATAACGGTGTGGAAGAATCCACTGAATTTTAGTTTCATGATTTATTAATGTCTGATTTATAATTACTGTAAATCTCTTTCTGGTGGTATTATTTTTATAGATTATACAGCCCTTTAAAAATGTATTCTCATTTACTCCCATGTAAAACAGAAATTTTTAAAAATTTATTTTTAAAAAACGGTGTGGACGATTGATCTGAAATTTTAACAGTGAACGATAAATACATCCATCTTCAACTTGTAAAATTTTCAGATGAATGGTAATATTTTCAAAAACGGTATCGAACCTCCTTCATACACCTGTTTATGCAGCATTGTCATAGTCACAGTCATAGTCATTATGATAACCAATTGGATAGTTTCAATTCTTAAGACTAAGACTGTGACTATGATAGTGACTATGATGATGCTGCATAAACCCGGCTTAATTTTAAAATTAGCTACATTGACGTTATACGATTGTAGACAAAATATTGTGTGCACCTCGTTTAATAGAGCTTGTTTGTTACCCTTGGCGAGTCGCAAAACTCGGCTTCGCCTCGATTGAACAAATTTCTCGCCGCGTGCAACAAACAATGCTCTATCCTATCCTATCCTCTAGTCTGTTACACCCAGCAATTTTTTCACAGAAAAAGAGCCACAATTTAATAAAATTACACTTGACACTGCTTCTATACTATATTCGAGAATGACTGGCAGTAATAAATAATTCTGTCAAAGACATTCCAGTGGCGCACCAGTAATTGTTTGCACAGGGATAGTCGAAATGACTAAATTCGGTAGAGAACTATCGTTTTTGGTCTAAATTGTTTTTCAGGGAAAAGATTTATTTTAATAATAATGAGTGAGAAAGTTATATTTAAATATTAAAAACTTTTATTTTTAGTAAATGTATAAACAGATCACTCTGAAAAATCCTATCTACGTCTATGACACAGTCCGATGGGGATTATCGAAGTGTTTTTCACGACATTTCTATTGTTCGAGAATTAAGTTTCGTTCCAGGTACAAAGCGTGCGGCTTTGCGGCTTATTTTGACCATCCTAGTATAGTTACAACTGATTTTTCTGGTAGTATTATTTGCCGCATTGCTGGCAAAAATCCAATACTACTCTTGCAAATAATGATTTATTACTGTCAGTCATTCTCAAATGGACTATAATATTTTTATTTTCTTCATAGAAACCATAATTTCCCTCCCGGTAGTGAAGAAATGTATTTCTTATTTGTACCTATAGAAAGTAAATCACGGAAGAACAATGTTTCGAAATCATACTGTGCGATGCATTTTTACTTATTTCCATCTCTTTTATCTGTAAGAGCAGCTTGGAATTTAAATTTAAATCCGATACAAATCGTGGGTTTAAGAATCAGGAGAAAAAAGATCATTTGTAAACATTTCGTATTCTACGTTTGTAACGATCACATTGAACATGCCTACAGAATAGTAAAGAACAAATCCACATTTGTAAGAATCAAGATATAAATAGATTATATTCTTGAAGAGATTCATATACAAAAATTTATAAATAATGACAGTCGCTGATACAAGGGAGGAATAATGATATTGGTATAATAAACCACTTCCTTTAATGAGGTTTAAATATATCGTTATTGTAAGAATATCAATTTGATTCCGTACTTGGGGATTCATCTGGCGCTTCATTTTCCACCGTAAGTTTCTGAGTTTCTGAATTCAAGCGTGGCAGGATGCACACACGTTCAGGATGTCCAAAAACGACTATCACACCAGAAATGGTGGATAAAAGCCATTATATGGATTTGGAAGATCGACAAATAAGACTCCGTGAATTTAAGCAAGGTATAGACATCTCTTATAAACGAGTTATTGTTCATATTATAACGAATTCGTGATGAAATAATAATTCGCAAATTTAAGAGGAATCCAACCAATTTAAAGAGGCGATTCATGATCATGGATAAAACCTGGATTTACCACAACACACCTGAAACAAAACTTCAATCACAACAATTGACTGGCCGTTGGGAACCCGCTCCGAAGAAGGCAAAGGCATTCAATCGGCTGGAAAGGTGATGGCATCTGTTTTTTGGGAATTGACTAGGTATATTGAAAAGGAAAAAAACTATTACCTATAGGACAATATTACACTACACTTTTGAACAAGTTTAAAGCAGCCATTCAGGAAAAACGCTCCAGAAATGGTAAAAAAGTTGTTGTTTTATCGCACGACAATTCGACAATGCACCGCGCAGCCAAAATTATCGGAATTGAAGTTTCAAATCCTTCCGCATTTACCTTATTTACCTGATTTGGGTCCCTCTGACTTCCACCTAGTCCTGAAACAAAATCCTGGCTGGAAAGAGGTTTCTGTCGTATGAAGAGGTGAGTTTGTAAACGGCTATTTTAAGTACTTTAGAGAGGGAATCGGAAAGCTTGATAAAAAAAATGTTGGGCCAAGTGTGTTCAGCTTCGAATGGATTGCTACGAAAAAAAAACTAGGTATTTATATTGTTAAGTGGCGCGTTTTTTATTTTGCCGAGTGTATGTTCACGTAAAATTTTGATAGATAAATCAAGTGCAGTAATTATTGTACTCAAATAAATCAACAGGAAAGGTGTACGAATCATTTTCACAAAAATGGAAGACAGGCGATTTTCTCGAGCATAATATTAATAACTGAAAACTGTAAATAAATTTTAGATTCTGTAGAACACGCTGAAATAAAAGCACATACCTACTTGAGACGAAAGTAGTTCGTCAAACCGTCAAACGTCAGAATAAGATAGGAATGTATTGAATGTGACATGTTGTAGTGTTTAGGTAACGTTACTTTGTCACAATGGGCACAGTGGCGTGGGCATCGTCAGCGGCTGCAGCAGGAAACGTTGACCGGTAAACCAACAGCGGAGGCAGCGGAGGCGTGGATGAGGATGAGGATTCCGTCACGTCGTCGCCGCCCATCGATCTCTCTTCTCTGCTACCAAGTCCAAGTCGTGGATCGTGCTGACAAGAGACACTGGAATTGAACTGTTGATAGAACATTACGATACGATGCACCGTGATTATCTGCATCTTAATATGTCGTAGACTGTACTATTGCTTTGCCAGAAGCTGTCTTCTTGATGCAGGTTGTTTGTAGGTACTTTAGATTACGTTTATTGAATTTTGTATGTTTATCCACGCCAGTATTATTTTCATTATCTGAGTGAGGTAATTAGTTTTATTACCTCACTAGTGAAGTAATATGATGTGCTTTTGTCTATTACCTCTCGCATTAAATCTACTTCACTCGTTCGTAGCTATGGATACTAATAAAAATAAAAATTTTGTCAATATTTGACAGCAATGTTAAGGTTATAATATACTTACTTGTGTACCTATTTATAATTTTATATACCTACCTATATTTTTGGAATAAATCAATTTTGAAATACTGCCTCACAATAAATAATTTATAAACGAATAATAAAGAAATATTGACAGGATGTCCTGCTTTCGAACAAATAGTTGCTTTGATTTTAGAAACTGACATCTATCAATTGTCAAATATATAATTTTTAAAATTTCAAGTATGACGTATGAACAAAAGTATCAATTTTTATTAATTTTGAGTAATCGTGGATAAAATTTTAGGCTAAAGCATATTACAGCACTCATGTGATTTCATTACACACGAGCAATTCTTCACATCAAAAATTTCAACGCGATTTTTATCCAATATCCCAGACAGACTAAATACTAAAACGTGAAGATTCAGTAAAATCTCGAAATGTCAAAATCACGGCTACAATACTTCCCCCTATTACATAGGTCGGGGAATTAAAAAATGATATTCAGTTAGATCAATCTCGTTCAACCAATTTATGTTTTATTTGTAACCATGACGATATCCAAAAATATCGAAATAAATAAACAACAAATTTTGTTTACCGGAGAATCTAACAGGACAGACTCATATTATTTATTGTTTTGTATTAATTGAATTATTTAACATTTTTAATAAAATTTAGGTTATAGATACAAATATTGTTATGTTAAGCATTACATTTTTGTATATAATATCGTTGATTGAATAATACTTAATAAAATTTAATCAATGATAATGGTGTATAAGTTTTAAAAAAATTACTTCCGAATTTACCAGAGGCGGATCTAGAATGTAAAAATAAAGTCTTATTGTCAACAGCAACACAATATTCCTAAAACAGTTTGGGTATCACTGATTTATTCAATTAAAATAAAATAATATTTTGAGCACAATATTCTTATACAGGAATAAACTGAACCTGTCGAAACCAATAATTGCGCTGAAGTAGGAACCGATGTTTGCAAGATCAGTATACCGTGGATTGTCGTAGTGCATGTATCAATGTTTATAAGGTTAAATTAATAATTTTGTGTATATATTTTGATATATTTAAATGTAGAAATGTCTATAAATTGCATGTAATTGAACTTTTTAATGCGTAAAATATATAATTAGGTTATAATGACTATTTTAAATTTAAAGTGTAGTGCCATAAAGAATTTAAAGACTTTCTGGGACACTTATACAGGATGCACCATCATCAGAGGCCAGAGTACACCAAAGGTTAACATTTTTATTTATATTTTAAGCTAGCAGGACCCATTGGACAGAATCACTTTTCAAACCATGTGGAAATTTAAAGGCTAATATAATTACCGAATTAGAGACTCTACATTTATTTAAATAATCATGAGTGTTGCCATGTTGCCAACTTGTAGAATGGCAAAAAAGATTTATTCTTAAATAAAAATAAATTAAAGAATTTAGTATATATTTGGGAATATAGTCTCAAGGGAGACCAATGGCCTCCCCCTTAGATCCAACCCTTGGAATTTACATCCATCAAATGCATGTAACTGGCCATCTCTACTGGTTCGTTTCTTTCACGATGAATTTTGATCATGATTCCTAATGAGGATTCTTTGAAGATTCAGAATCCTGGAAAAGATGAAGTTTTTTTTCTTTCTAGTGAGAATTACCTGTTGAATTGCGGTGCCGCTAAATTGAATCTTCAATGAGTCTTGGAAAAGAAGAATTTATAATTTATTGATTGCTTCAATATCATGAATTTTTTTTCGAGATTCATAATCCTGAAACCTCGCCTGAAACCTTCTTTACCAGGATTCAGAATCTTGGTAGTATCTTTTTTTTGCTGGTAACCATCCTACAGGATTAACTCCCAATTACAGAATGGTAGATGTTATTATAGTGGAATCCAACCACTCGGACCCAGTGGTATTATTATCGGTTGCGCTGGGAATCGAACTGGGGACCGCTAGCATGCTAGGCAGACCCTCTACCGCTGAGCTAACCACTGGCCGTAAATCGTAATCTTCAAAGAATCCTCGTGCGAACAGGACTTTAGATTGGTTGGTTTTTACTGAACTTCCGCCATATCTAGACTTATAAACATAATCAATCCGGTGCCCATTTAAAATATTCAAACACAGAAATTAGTATCACCTGAATTAAAAAATCCATTCACAGAAAAACTCTTCTGTGTTGAAGTCATCCTCCGTTTAGTTACTACATTTAATATCTTTAATACTTATCGTCTCACCTTTTATTTGATAAATTTATTTTTAAAATTTTACTACAGTTCTTTAATGCTACCAGATAAAGACAATTTTTTATAAGTTGCAAATAACTTTTTCCCTTATTCTTATTACAAATAATACAACGAGTATATTTTTCCAATTTTATATAAATTTTTGACAATTAATCTTTTCAATATTCAAAAAATATCACTTCCGGTCAAGGTATTTGTACCAAAATCTTAACATCTCTTCTAATTGGTACCTATACAAATAATGTAAAACACCAAATAAGTATCAAAATTTTTATTAATTCGTTATCCGACCTCCAAAAATCCTGACCACATACCTACACACAACACACTTATACATACAATCGAGAAACTATCAAAAATGAGTTGTAAGGACCCTAATTCGTGCTCATCCACTTAAAACACACTACCCGATTTTTTGCATGATTCCAATACCTCTCTTACAGGTAAGCGGGAGGTAAAAATATTTTGAACTGTAAAAAGTATGTCGAAGTGTAGGTCTTCTGCATTGTAGAGTTTTTTGATGTCTCTCGTCTCCTTTACATATAAGCACACATTAATTATTCTCACGTATTGATTGGAAAGAGTCTCGGCATCCTTCGTAACATACCAAACATGGTCGCTTATACCTACTTTCGGGCAAGTTCCGTTGGTCAACGAACAACGGATCACAATCACACAATCAGATCCAGCTATAGCCGTACAGAGGCACTCGTCAGTCGTGATGTGCGCGGGTTTCTATTCGCGTATTCAGTCACACCGACGTCGATAAGTAGGGCACTGCTCAAGTGTTCACTGCTCATGAAGACAATGCGTGCATAATGCGCGTATTGATGGAACCCTTCACCGAGAGAATTTAGTTTCGTCTCTTTAAACAGAGCCGGTTTCACGCGTTTTTCACCGTCCTAGCCGATTGACTGAGCACAAAATTAAATGCTCGATGTCACGAAAAGTAGGTGTAGGTACCTAATAGTAATAACTAATAAGGTACTAACAATTATTTTGTATAAAATAATAAAATCGCTTTTTATTTTTTATTTTCTTATTTACAAAATTATATTCGATTAAGAAGTTTAAAAAATACTTATAATACACTGGTGGAAAAAAATTAAACACTTGAAATCCGTTCAATTTCGATCATTTTCAAACCGCTATAACTCGGCGTCTACTTTAAAGTAATGCATGCGAACTTAAGCGCAACCCCTTCCGCCCCCCTCTAGCACTCCAGAGAAAAAAATGTTTTTAATGGAAAAAACTTTGACGATGTGTACGGAGTTGAAATTTTTATTTTGACTCAATCCACCAAAAGAGCACTAAAATTTGTTCAATTCCCTGTGCAGGACTCAAAGAACGAAGTTCCAACGATGATTTGGAACAAAATTATGGGTGTTTGAAAAAAATTGCATTTTTAGGTTTTCGCACATAACTTTTCAACCAAATTAGACGATTCTTTCGGGAAAAAACCCCATTGTGGCTCTACTTTAAGGGGGTAAACTCAGATTAGGATGATCTCTTTTCGTACCTACCCTTTAACACCCGAACAAAAAAAAACACGTTTTTGGGCCAAAAAATGTCCAACTTTGGCGATGTGTACCGAGTTGGAAAAATGTTGTCGACTCGATCCACCAAAAGGGCATTGAAATTTGTTCAAATACATGTGCAGGACTCAAAAAACGAAGTTCCTACGAGTATTTGGCACAAACTTATGGGTGTTTGAAATAAAGTGCATTTTGTGGTTTTTTGACTCATATAAGTGCACTTTTTTTCAAACACCCATAACTTTGTGCCAAATTATCGTAGGAACTTCGTTCTTTGAGTCCTGCACAGGGAATTGAACAAATTTTAGTGCCCTTTTGGTGGATCGAGTCAAAAAAAATTTAAACTCCGTACACATCGTCAAAGTTAAATATTTTTTCCATTAAAAACATTTTTTTCACAGGGATGCTAGAGAGGGGCAGAAGGGGTTGCGCTTAAGTTCGCATGCATGACTTTAAACTAGACACTTCAAAGTTTTTCGCCCGGAAAGATTCATCGAAATCGATTAAAAAAAAATCTGACGTGGCCGTTACAATACCTCTCGCCTTGACATTGAAGTATTATTATTTAACCTCGTATTTAACCAAATATTAAGCTTTAATTAGGTAATAAATTATATATTTCACAAATCTAATCAGCTCATTTAATATATAATTTTATTTTATAAATACCATATTTACATAATACCGACATAATACTATGTCCAGTTAATATCTATACTATATCCAACATTTCAAAATTCTACACCACACTCTACACATGCCCTACACCACAGAGAAACCTCCTTGCCACAGACATCTGTTTATCTGTCACATTGACAATTTTATTTTTGTTTTAAATTTTATTTCTATTTCGGGATTCACAAATCATGGTAGGTAAAATTATATATTTAAAAAAATTATATTTCTTTACTGGTTAAAGATATAGAAACAAGTAAGATTAAATATTGTACAATGTAATTTCTTCTTTCATGTGTGGTATGGCAAATTGTAACAATCGCATTATTTTATACAATTTTTGCAAAAAATGTTATAGTGCTACAAGAAAAGTACCATTTCCGGTTGGTGGATTTTTACCAAAATCTTTTCAGCTCTTCATTAACATATATAAATGTATAATGCAAAATATTAGAATTTTATGTTCAGTAGAATTTGAGATAATGAACCGGGACGAAAGGCTATAGTAGGCGTACATACAGACTTTCATACACACACACAGACACACACACAGACATCATCGTGAAAATAGTCAAAATAGGTTCTAAAGGTGCTAAAACGTGCTAATTGACAAAAATCTCGACATCGAATTTTTTCACGATCCCTATACCTCTCTAGGCGAGAGGTAAAAACCGAGTTATGGCGGTTTAAAAATGGTCGAAATTTCACGAATTTCAAGTGTTTCATTTTTTCCCACCAGTATGACTATATGTCTTGTGATTTTAACATATTTCCTATATTTGTAGAAAATCTCTTATATTCTTTGATTCTTTCGGACACTCTTCTATAAAAATGTTTTTAAAATCTGGCAACCCTCTACCTGTAAAACAAAATTTAGTTTGTTAGTATTAAAAAAATTAAATACCGATACGATAACGAAGTTCTCCCCTCGCCCCATCAGAGATTCGAGTCCGGATCTGTAGTTGTACTGTTAGTTGCTCGGTGTGATACGATTACTAATTGCGTACACCAGGAAATCGTCTCCTATACTATCGGTCATCCATCTGAGCTCCCGTGAGTTCTTCTCTACGTCCCCCGCCCCGCACACTCGATGTCGCTGCTGTTGACCGCTGCCCCCACCGACACCGACGCCGCCCCCGCCTGACCGGGAGCCCGACGTGCCAGAGTTTTATTACTTTGTTGTTGTTTGATGCTGTGCATGTTAACTTTGGTATTCCGTGCATTGTCTTTCGTTTTAGATGTTTCCTGGAACACCGCTGTTTGGTTTTGTATTTAAGGTTTAATAAAATTTAAATATTTTGTGTGATAATTAATGCCCTGTTCGCATGGCATTATTTGTTAAATTGCAGTGTCACTAAATTGAATCTTCAATTAGTCTTGGAAAAGATGAATTTATATTTTATTGATTGCTTCAAAACCACGTAATTATCACTAGGAAGAAAAATCTTTTTCTTTTCCAGGATTCTGAATCTTCGTAGAATCTCCAGAAATCGCCGTGCGAACAGGGCTTTAAATGAGCCGAGGAGCAACTTTATTAGAGCTACTTATATTAAATATGTGTTATTTTTCTATGCCACATAATACCATACATAAATCTCGCAGGTAATAATAACGAGGGAGTAATACTTATTAATGATGCCGTTGAAACGAGACGAGAGGAGAAATAGTCAATTCTCGTCTCGGCCATTTCTCGACTGTTCAATTCTCGTTTCAAAGAACTCGATTCTCGTCTCGTCTTAATTTCTCGAAAAAATTTGAATGCAATATATTTGGAAGGCTAGATGTTAATTTAGGAACTGTTTTCAACATTTTTGTTAGATTTGCACACAATTCTTGATTTAGAAGCAAAAATATTTATATCAAAACAAAAAAATCCGATGTGACCAACACATGGCCTCTCGCCATACTCAACTATTTTACTAATTGTGTATAAAGATATAGGTACTTACTCACAAATATATGTATGATTACTACGATTGTAGAAAGAAATTCGGCAATTGTAGTTTTTATGACCTTATAAATAATAAATGACAGTTCATATTTTCCATTTCAATTTGTCAAAGAGTCAAAAATTTATATGACATTAATACTCAAATATTTTATTTTTTGTTTTCAGTGGTAGGCAGATAAATCAAAATTGTAAGAAATTTGTAGAATTTTTAACTTCTTGTAATTGGAAAATGGTGCTAGATAGAAACAACGTTTTGAAAACAAATTGTAGATATTAACATTTAGTATAAATTGTTATTAAAAAAATTTCTATTAATCCATAAATTTTAAGGATATTCCAGAAAAACTACCACTTCCGGTTGCACGATCCACAATACAGGACTGAGTGGCGAGAGGTAAAAAGAATGCTACAAAGAAAGTAAAATATAATATCAATTTTCTTTTCAAAATTTTAGTTTCGAGAATTCTCAATTTCTCGAGAATCATTTCTCGTCTCGTAGTTTTGAAATTTATCGATTATGTAAACTGTAGGTATCTGAAATATCGGCCCTTAGTCTCGTGTTTTGCACGCATTTGCGTGTTTTAAACATCGATTATGATGCATGTGTAATAAAATATCCTGATGATTTTTAATATCCTTTTTAAATCAAGTACTTAAGTTATGAAATCAGCATCTTAAAAGATATTTAGCAAACAAGAAGATATTAATAATATAGGTATAAAAAAACTTGCATACAGTATCTGGGATATATAAAATTATATATTAGATGAATAAAAATTGTAAGAAACGGTATGTCTTGTCATATGGAGAATAAAGAAGATTTTAAATACAGGGATATGTGGGAGCGGTGTATCATTAGATGGTGGAGACGCGTGCTGGTCACGAGCTCCGAGCGCTAGATTATAGCCGTGGACATTCCGCACCAGCGGACCAGGAAGCTGGTTTCACAACACGTCGTTATCGCTACCGAAGCTTTGTCTCACTCCGATAAATTATACATCGCTCTTCTATTCTGTTCTGTTCTGTTCATCGCTCTACTAATACATAATATTATACCAAACTAAATTATAACCCGACTTCTATTCTGATCAGTGGCATATGGTGTATACTGTTACACATTTATCTTAAGGTCTATAGATTACACATAGGTACGCACATGGTACGCAGGTTAAGGCTATACTTTACCTTCACACACAGGCGTTCAGAGTTTACTAATTTTAGAGAAAAAATATAGTTACAGGAAACAAGAATTCTCTACAATTTTGTGCTTAACGTTTTTATTTTCAAAATTTTCGAAAAGAATGAGAACCCAAATTTATCTAGGGTGTCAAAATATTATATACAAAATTTCAATTATTTTATTCAGTGGTATTTGAGTTATCGTACCTACAACATCCATACATCCATCCATCCTCACACAGACAAACTATAAAATCGTATTCTAGGGACCTTAAAATGTGCTTATAAATTGAAAACTACTGAATTTTTAGCATGATTATACAATACCTCTGTTATACCTACAGATATGAGTGGCGAGAGGTAAAAAACAAAAATTGCAAAATTTATATAGGTTCTAATAATTACCCAATTGTTTCTTTGTTATAATATCTTATCTAATCAAATTTATTTTATGTTACTTTATTGTATCTTTCTTGTCCTTGTATTTTTTCTTTTATTCTTATAATACCTAATTGTTTTTTCATGCTACAGTTTGTGTGTTTTATAATCATATTAAAAGAACTTTAACTCATTTGCATTTTATCTTCTTATTTCTTTTATGACATTTTGTTACTTAGAATCTCACAGTCTTTCAAAATTATTTAGTTATGTCTTATCCTGTTTAATCTTTAGCATAAATAAGTACTACATTTATACTTTTCATACGGATAGCTCTCAGACCTTCATTTGCATACATTATTATTTGTATATTTTTGTGACTATTACGCAATATATTTACCTCTTCATTTGTCTTCAACTAACAAAAATATAATATAGTTTTACCAGCAGCAACAAAACTACTTTAAAAACTGGTCATTAAAAATTAACGTTCTTATTCAATTAAATAATAATAAATAATTAGGATTTGATAATCTGCAATATTGAAACGTAAAATTGTCTCTTATTATACCTACCTGCCTATCTAAAATCATATGTATACCAATCCAATTTGATAATTGATTAAAAATATGAAAGGAAAGCATCTGTTAAAGAGATGCACAAAAGAACAAATGTGTCATCCTGCATTATCTGGCTTCCTTCCTGCACGCACAACGCGCACTAGTATATCACGTACTCCAAGTAACGGAACATCTGTCGGCTGTCATACATACATACACACACCCTTACATATCTGCATACAAAAACAAGAAGCTTATAATTATTAGTTATTTCGACGCTATTAAATATTATAGGTAGGTACTACCTTTTTCGGTTTTTCGGAATAAATAAATTCAATTCCTGTTTAACGGTATTTTTTAAATAGGTTCTGATGGATAAAAATTTCGACGTTGAATTTTTGTACGATCCCTTTTGGACGAAAGGGAAAATCGTTATTTGTTCAATTAAAGGAAGAAAAGCGCTTCTTTTTCTTTTTTGAGCTCGAAGTTTGAGGCATTCGAGTGAGAGTGGAAAAAGAGCTTTCCTCTCGTGTTAGACAAAACATTTTTTTCACGATGTAAAAACATTGTTAATGTAATAGGAACACAGAAATATAATTTAACTGTCATCTATCAATGTTTCATTTTATTGCTGCCAATATTCCAAATTTAATTTAATTTAAACTGAAATATTGTTCAAAAAAACATAATAATTGTAAAATAATAATTTACAGTAGGTATATCACATATTAAATCAGACTTTTCAATAAAATAATAAATTCCACTTTGTTTTTCAAGTACTATGGTGCGGTAATACTGCTTACTTTTCACTCTAGAGAGGAAAAAAAATGTGTTTGCACTGCATGTCATGAAAAAATAAATAAAATTTATTCCTAACATAATCAATATTAAAATAATTTATAACCAATAACCTCATAAATTACAAAAAAATTAATTTTATCTGTCAGTTTATGAAAACAGTATTTTATCTGGTTTGAATTCCCCTAATTGCCAGTCGCGGAAATTTAAGTATTATTTTAAATTAATATTGGGAGTAGTGTTATTAATATATCGAATTGCCACAAAAACCAGAGAAGAAATTTTACGGTATTTTGAAATTATGAAAGGCTGGAGTCATTTTTATTTAGTGATTCTACAAGAGAAACAAATTTATTATTAAAAAAGATCATTTAAATTCTAAAACAAAAAATCAAATCTCCAAAAAGGCAAGAAAGCATTTTATGATGGGTGTCAAATATTATATTTTTGTGTGATTCGTACAGAAATTGGTACCAGTTTATGTTTACTTTTAATATTGAGTGTAAGCAAATAACTTAGAAATCTAGTCTTTAATAGTAGGTAAGTGGTGGTGATAAATTGGTAATGGATTAGCTTGCTATCTATTTAAATGAATGAAGCAATTGATTATAGCAAGTAAATTTAAATGACAACAAAGCGAGATGATGCATGTTATGTGCTGTACGCCTCTGTGTGACGAAGCCTTGCTGGTGCAGGAAACCCGTCAGAGGAGCGGGATGCTCGGCATGGCAGTTCGAGATCCTCACATCCTATTACCGTGATCCGAGTACCGTCTCGTCCTGTTCAGCTTCGTGTAACGGACACCCACGTTACAGGATTAAATCCCGACAAGGATTCCTCAGTTCCTTTTCTCCACGTAGAATGTCCTCGACCGCTCGACCTCAAGTATCACATTCCAAAAATATACTAGAGAAACAAACACAAGATGAATTTTTATTACATTTTTTTATGTAGCAAATAATGATCTTTCCTCTTATTCTATACGTCTCATTGAAGTTGGCCCAGACGTAAAAATGAACTTAAAATATTATATTTCATATATTTTTTGCACAATTCGTCTTTTTTTGTCAACTTACCATGCCTATTTCCAAGACAGTATGTTGATCTTACCGGTTGCTAGGCTACACAATACGGTAAGTAATTTACTTACCGTTCTAAAACGGTAAGTAAATTTAACATTAATTACGAAGAAATTAATATTTGCGCATGGATAAAAAAGACAAATAGTGCAAAAAATATATAAGCATCACGAACGTTATAAAATTACCGATGTCAGACAAAATTGTATTTCATTGGTAAACTGTCCTTACCGTTCTTGATACTTAATACACTATATACATAACACCCTGTATAAGGCATTTGAATTTGAATTTTTTTCATGTTATACACTTTAACACTTTAGTTCAACAATATTACGACATATTTTTCTACTCCCAAAGAAAAATACAACAAATTTTATTTTATTTTATGGTACTTCTTGCACCAGTCGTCGTTTTTGCTTTTTGCATCTTAAGCCATATACTTCATATTTGCTCTTTTCGAGTAAGTGATGTATTTTGTTTAAAAATTAAATCTTGCTTATTTTGAAACACATTTTACCTACCTCCAAACATTTTTATCAATCCATCCACGCACGGACATCATCGTAAAACTTTCAAAATCGTGTTCAAGGGACCTTAAAACGTGCTTATCTTCAAAATCTATGATCGATTACCTATAATATTTTCCTCCCTTAAAGCTTATGATATTAGTGATGGAAGAGAACAATAAAATGATAAACTTTAATATCAATTTTGTTAAAGATACTTGCGGGAATGTTGAACTCACTCAGTTCGTTCAACGTTTTTTGTGGAGAAACGAATTAACGAATTACTTATTAAATCATCTTAATTAGTGAACGACGATCTCATATATTAGGTTTGCGAACAGGGATTACATGGCTACGGAGAAATTAAATTTTTAACAATTCAAGTTGTAAATCCGAAACAATATTTTAATGAAATTGAAATGCGGAACAAATTAACAGTAAACAAACTCTTCATGTTGAGGAGATTTATTAGCAAAATCTACTCGACATATTATATATAAATTTTATTAACATTAATTTTAATTAAGTGTCTTATGGCCAGTTGCACCGCATCCACTTAAATTTTAAGTTTTCCTTAAATGAACAATATCGAATCAAAACCAAATTGTCAAACATAGAAATAATATTGCTGTCATGAGTTCGATTCGATAGTTTTCATTTAAGTGACACTTAAAATTTAAGTGGAAGCGGTGCAAATGGCTATTAATATATTATAAATGACGGGCTATGTAGAGTTTGAAACTTCATATTCTGACTAAGAGACACCTACTGGTTCACTTCACATGTAGATGTAGGTGCATTATGGACTAGGTGCCCCTTCAGAGGCGTACTTAGATAATTTTTTTGGGGGTTCGGGTTAAAAATCATGGAAGATTATTGATAATTTCGTCAATTTGGCGCAGTGGCGGATCCACAAAATCTGTAAGGAGGGGCGAATTCTTATAAAAAATATTACCAACGTGCTGAATTTTGAACGAAAAGTGAAAATAGCACCGCAGGCGAAATATTTGTTGGGTTTAAGGTCTACGGCTGTTTCATTAAAAGTTAAGTTTTTCAATATAGGTGAAATTTCGTATATTTTACCCTATTTCAGAGTAGGGATGGGAAAATATCGATATATAGATAAATATCGATATGAAAATCAGTCAATATTACTTTTCGATGGGTATCGATGTATTGATAACTCGATATTATCGATATTTTCCGATAATTATCGACATATATTAACAAGTATGTAGTTATCGATACATTGATACCAAAAGAAAAGTGATAGTAACAAAAAAATGTTCATATCAATATTTATCGATATATCGATATTTTGCCCATCCCTAGTTCAGAGTAGAAATTAAAATAAATAACAAATTTAAAATACAAATAAAATAAAATTGGGAAATATTGTTGTTTGTAATTTGTCAGGCAACGATTTCTTAAACTTTTAAAGAACAAATTCTCTCAAGGAGGGGGCGATCGCCTCATCGCCCTCCCTTGGATCGGCCACTGATTTGGCGTAAATAGTTATTTGTTTAACTAGGCAAAAAAATATTAGATTTGCTGCCGCGGCTAAAATTTCATAGACGAGGCGCAGCCGAGGCTATGAATCTAGCTTAGGCAGCAAATCTGTATTTTTTGCCATATTAAACATTATTTTTTCGGTGATTGTTATTAATTATTACTAATTTAGTGATTATTTTAAATATATTGATAGGTATCGCAATCAAATTATGTTGCTATGCGTATGTTGACAGTTGCTATGAAAAAAAAAAATAAGTTAGGTATGTTGATGAATTTTATAAATGTCAAATTTCTTGATTTACCACAGTAACAATTACTTTTCCTGCCTAGGTTTTTTTTACTATTTTTGCTGTCTAGGCAGCAAAAATGACACTTTTCTGACTGTCAGCTGTAAAAAACAGCACTTTTAATGTCAATCGTCGAAAAATAAGTTTGTTAATAAATAAATTCATAATCCTATGAATTGGGTTTAGAGATTAGTGTACCCATTACGAAATACGAAAAATAGGTTAGAATTATAATTCAGTCTAAATTTACTTACCTTTCTTCTCATCTGGTATTTCCTCAGAATTTACTTTAAATCTTTTAGAATCAGTTGACGACTTGATCGTTTATTACAGGCCGAGACATTTTTTGTAATTTGTCTAGTACAAATGAGTCTATATTTTAGTTTGGTCCTACAGTTGAAAGATAAGACAAGACGATAAGAGATTTTCGATCGGTGACTTCTCATATCTCAGCTGATTCTGTGTTAATTGTGCATAGTCTGTAGCACTGTACCTGGGAGTCACCAGTCGATGATTCACAGCAGGTTCAGTGTTCACCGCGATGAATCAGCCCTTGTCGCACGCCGCACGCGTTACGCATAAACCAACACAGAAGCGGACTCGTTTTTATAAATTTTAGATATCGTCTCCTAAAAAGCAGAGTATCACTTTGTCAATTTCTCAGGAAACCCAAAAACTAATATATAATATATCCCTTGGTGATTTTTTATTCGGTTTTTGGATTATTTATTTCTAATATAGCATTGTTTACTTGATTTGTTTAAAAGTAAAATAAATAATGTGGCAATAAAACGGCGCTTAATATTTTTTATTTCCTTAAAAATCACCGTCACTGGCGCTTAAAGTCCTATTCGCACGAAGATTCTTTGAAGATTCTGAATCCTGGAAAAGAAGAAGTTTCAAGATTCTGAATCTTGAAAAAAAAATTCGTGGTTTTGAAGCAAACAATAAATTATAAATTCTTATTTTCCAAGACTCGTTGAAGATTCAATTTAGTGGCACCGCAATTTAACAGATAATTCTCACTAGAGACTAGAAAGAAGAATACATCTTCTTTTCCAGTATTCAGAATCTTGGTTTATCTAAAACTCTGTTCGCACCGGGATCTTTGGAGATTCTATGGAGATTCAGAATCCTGGAAAAGAAGAAGTTTTTTTTCTAGTGAGAATTATTTGTTAAATTGCGGTGTCGCTAAATTGAATCTTCAATGAGTCTTGGACAAGAAAAATTTATAATTTATTGATTGCTTCAAAACCACGTAATTATCACTAGAAAGAAACAAACTTCTTCTTTTACAGGATTCTGAATCCCCGTGCGAACAGGGCTTAATAACGAAATACTTCCTTCGTGAGCACTAAAAACTGTGTAAAATATTGACAAATAAAATATCGTAAATGCTCCGAGTGGTGGTTGGTTACGACACATAATTTTTGTCGGATACGATATTTTTTGAACCATTTTCTTGGTACTGCGATTTAAATTCGGCGGTTAAGATATTTACAGACATCATGTAGTGGTGCTTACGATAGTCGGATTCATCGGATTAAAACATTATTTTCAGCGAAAACATTTAATTTTTCGGTTACGAAACTCTCAGAATATAATATGGAAAATGTCCGGCAGAATATCGTAATCGGCGTATCTCATTTTCACAAAAAAGTGTCGCTTACGATAAAATTTAAATTGATTATTCTTTCAAATCAAAATACCTGTTTGCTGATGATACGAATATTTTTCGAATACGGTTCTGTCACTTTTTGATGCAAACACAGAACTGGTGATGAAGCAGACAGATCTTGATCTGCATCGCAATTTGAACACGTAATATCAACATTGATTCATATCCTAAATATCTCTTTTGTTTATATGAATATGTGTCATTAGTGCGGTAAAGCAATAAAGGTAAAATTTGTGATGTAACATTATTTACAAACAATCTGAACTTTCGTATTTATTTCTTGTCCATAATAGTTAATTTAATTATGTAACAAAAACACAAATTAGAGTTTTAGAGGACGAATCTATTTACGGACGAGGCGCAAGCCGAGACTTTAAATTAGGTGAGTCCTCTAAAACTCAATTTGCGTACGTCTTACATACAATTTTTTTTAGTTTTATTCTCTCCAAATTTGTGTAGTAACTTTTTTGAAAAACAATGAAAATCAGTGAAAACAATACTATAAAATGTAAATAACAGCTCATTGCCTAGGTAACGTTATTTTAAAGGATTTGGTATTTAAATGTTTGAGTTATCGTTTCCGAAAAAATTGTAACATACGAACGAACGAACACACACATACGTCATCTCAAAAATGTGTAATTCGGTATTAGACCCTAAATCGTGCTTATCTGCCAAAAACTCACACTCGAAAATTTTGACCACAATACCTCTCAGCATGAGGCGCGAGGTAAAAATTGGAAATACAATATTTACAAATTAAGAAAAACAAATCAGGTAGGCTTGCTGTCATAATCGTAAAGCCATCGAAGCCCAACCTGAATAATGGAGAAATACGTCATTTCTAAGATAGATGCTATTTTGTGTCAAAGTTAAATAGAGGTTTACCTAACTTAAAATTATGCGCTGTACGAACATCATTGCACCTAATTACGTTCATAAGTAATACTCGATAATTAGCGCAATAAAATTAAAATTGATCCGTCACTAAATTTGCACGCAGCAAATCATTATAGACTTTTGTTCGTATAGCTTGTTAATTAGCGTTTCGGTTAGAGTTTGCCCGCATAAGTGGATGGATGGCATGTGGGTCCAGCTCGGGGCGCCGCAAGGACACGATGTACAGGTGATGCGCACAGACGTCGCGAGCACGTGCTGGTGCTGCTGCTACTGAGAACCATCAGCACCCTTTGCTCTGTGCTGTCTTCTGTCTGTCTGTCTTGTCTCGCATTTTGAATTGTTAGAGACGAAACTAAGATTTTTTTTGTTTAGCCAAGAGTCAAAAAAAGAATCAAAAAAGTGGGTTTTATAGTAAAATTTCGAGAAAAAAATTCACTGCTGAAGGAATTTGACTTATGGCCATTTGCACCGCTTTCACTTAAATTTTAAGTGTCACTTAAATGAACAATATCGAATCAAAATCAAATTGTCAAACGTAGAAATAACATTGCTGTCATAAATTCGATTGGATATTTTTCATTTAAGTGGCAATTAAAATTTAAGTGAAAGCGGTGCAAATGGCTATTAGTTATTAATTTCGAGGAAAAACAGTACCCAGTTAAGAATATGATATCAAATAATATGTATAAATATTTCTTTTGCCTCCATTAAGAATAAACTATATCTGTTCCCTAGTATTATTAAATATTTTATTATTAAATATTTTACATAGGTATCTCTTCCGTAAACTAATTTTAAAATATTGTAAAATTTTTGGGGGGGCCACTGGATGGCCAAGATCTTTGCAGAGTGGGTCATAGACCACTCGGGCCTATCCTCAAGGCTTGTTTTCGCTGACGCTGTTAGCGGGTAGCGGCAATTTTGAACCTTTCTTAATATTTCATTCACTCAATGTATATACAAAAATTCTAAACCGTACGCGATTTTGCAGCAGACGACATTTTACACTACACAAAATTTGCGTTACGGTGTTAAAATTTATTATCTTAATTGTTATCAACAATTAAGTAGTTTCCATACAATAGTGTTATAGTAGATAGTTTTGCCTACGTATGTTTAAAATTTCATCTCGATACTTTATATAGTTTACAAGATATTAGAAGACAAAATTTTAAAAACATAAAATCTTTAATTTCTCAAAATTTTTACCCGCCCTTTGAAAATCGATAGAGCAGAAAATTATGAATTGGATCTGAGTCTATGAATAGGTTTTATCGATTTACCTTTTTATAACAGGGTTCGACAATTTTTTGACGAGATAGAAGCGGTTGGATCCCGTACTAAAATTGGTCCGCTCGGCTAGCGAGGTCGTGGGTTCGAATTTCGAATACCACAGAGGGTATGGATATTGTGTGAAGTTTAAATGGTTGTGAGTGTCTAAAATATGATACATAAAAAAGTGGTCCTGGCTAATTAATAAGCTACACGTTCCTTTATTTAAAAAATACTGTAGGTATCCCAAATTATTTAACATTGCTGAATGTGCAGTAAACAAGAATGATAATTATTATTAATATGAGAAAAACTAAGATGGCACGAGTGATAATCAGAAGAAGCAGGTGAGTTGCGCTTCAGCTGCTCTCATCATTAAGAAAAGAACCGTGAAGCAGCGCAGCAGCAGCAACCGACCAACATCCAATACTTTGTTTCATTTCAACTCAAGTACTATCTACAGTACCTAGTACCTCTAGAACTTAGAAATCTACAACAAAAAAGTAGCTTATTATAATACTTGGTTGTATTCAGAATTTTATGTAGAATCAAAATCTTAAAAAATATACAGGGTGTTTCTGTTTCATTTAAAATATTGAAGTTGATGTCACTTCCGCCTAACAAGAAGTAATAAAAATTCATTATTTATGTAGTTTATTATGCTTTTGAATGTAGTTTATAAACCTAAATGTAATTGAATTAAAAAAAATTTTTTTGGGATGCGCCTGTTTCAGGAAACACCCGGTATACGAAATTTGGTTATAAAATTTTTGTTACTTTTTGAGTATTGTCGACAAACATACACAAAAACACACCCAGAAATTAAAAAATAATATTCTTGAGACGCAAATTAATAACAAAGACAACAAAAATGAGAATATACAAGACCATAATAAGACCAATAACGTTATATGCTGCTGAAACAATGACAATGACAAATAAAGATGAAGAGAAACTGAGAATAGCTGAAAGAAAGATAATAAGGAAAATACTAGGACCAGTAAAGGTAACAGAGACGGAATACAGGATGAGGTCAAACCAAGAGATAGAAAAAGAACTACAAGGAGTAGATGTAGTAAAGAGAATAAAGCAGCAAATAATAAAATGGCTAGGACACGTCTGGAGGGCTAGCGACCAGGACCCAATTAAAGAAATGGTTATGTGGTCCTCCAGCGGTAAAAGAAGAAGAGGGCGACCAAGATCAACGTGGTTAAAAGAGGTAGAAGTTGATTTGAAGGAAGCGGGTATTGCAAACTGGAGAAGAAAGTCAGAAGACAGGAAACAATGGGAAAACATAGCCAGGAATTCTTAATATAGAAATGAAGAATGATCCCCTCCAAAAAAAGGATTTAGAAAGCTTCGACTGAAGCGGTGCAACTCCACAAGGAGTGTTAAACCACATTATTATTATTCTTGAGACCCTAAAACGTGCTTAGGTAGGTACCTACTCACCAAAAATTTACACTCAAAAATTTGGATCTATAATACTCTGTTTAGGAAAGTTATTCCTAATAAAATTCTTAAGTAAAACAAGTGCTACAAGTCGTATACTATTCCTCGTGTGAACATGGCATTACAATATACCTCTCTTATGGAATATGAGAGATGAGACGAGAGGTCAAAAAGTAAAAAGAAACAATTTTAATCAAGTAAAAGGTGTTCCTATTGGTCAAAAAATAAAATGTAATTGCTGCGTTAAATTTTATTAACAGAGTAGATAATAATAAGCAAATGTTATATTCTTCTTACATTAATATTCAAGAAAAATGGACAACGAAGAAACCTTTAGTATAAATAAATTAGTCGCATTTTAACAATAGAATTAAGCCAACTATGCTTATTGTGATTATTGGAATCATTCATGTCAGTAAGTAGGTATTTGTTTTGCAGATGAATATGGAAGATGAAAAAGTCAAAAGGTCATGGCGTGAGAGGTTTACTGTTTGCTTGACCTGTACTTTGTCATGTCATCTGCTGAAATGTATTAAAACTGAATAATTCTTCTTCCTTCTCTCTTAAAATTATTTTACTTCAAATATTATCCCTTTGTACTTTGTACATTGTACAAATAAATTAACAGAATATAGATGTCGCGATTTTTGTCATTAAGCACGTTTTGGTGGTATTTTTACAAGGATGCCTGTGTGAATGTTGTGTGCTTGCGTGCGCGTGTGTTTGGATATGTATCTGCATAAATGCATATAAGTATGGATACATTTTTAAGCGATTTCTTTGTCATTCATTATCACAAATTCTATACTGAACATAAAATTACAATATTTTAAATAACACATTTGTAGTGCTGATAAGAAAAACTTCAAATTTCAATAAATGTTCAGCTTCGATTATGGGTTTGCCAAATTATTTTTTAACGGCTCTGTTCGGTTCGTGGTGGGTGCATGTCACTGCGCCAAATTGCCACTGTGCCAAATACCCGCTGTGTCCAATTGCCGCAATGTCAAATTGCCACTGTGCCAAAACGCATCCCCACCACTTACATACTTGTAATAACGTATGTCGAGAGACTACTGCAAATTTATTTCGACACAGAGGCAATTTGGCCCAGTGGCAATTTGACTCAGCGTCAATCCAACACAACAGCAATATTTAGACATACTGGCAATCGGGCATAGCGACAATTGAACATAACAGAAGCATTTTGACATACACTAACAAAACCGTACTAGAGCCCCACAAACTCGGTTTTGGTATTTACTACACTAAAAAAGCTAACAAAACCGTACTAGAGCCCCACAAACTCGGTTTTGGCGCTATGCCCGATTGCCAGTATGTCTAAATATTGCTGTTGTGTTGGATTACCGCTGAGTCAAATTGCCACTGGGCCAAATTGCCTCTGTGTCGAAATAAATTTGCAGTAGTCTCTCGACATACGTTATTACAAGTATGTAAGTGGTGGGGATGCGTTTTGGCACAGTGGCAATTTGGCATTGCGGCAATTGGACACAGCGGGTATTTGGCACAGTGGCAATTTGGCGCAGTGGCGTGTTCCCTTCGTGGTTTGCTAAAATAGCTGAGATTCGTTACGATTTTTGATCCAGTTCTCTCCCTGTTTGTAGTCCAGATATCACTTCCTCAGAATATAACATGAATCAGCGTTTTTCCACTTTACCGCCCAAGGGCGTAAAGTCAAAGATTCTACCATGGTAACCAAATTGTAAACAAACAATTTTGATACAGTTGTGCGTAAAGAATTTAACCCACCATTACGCTGGTCCAAAAATAACATACTGCATTTGCATTTGCATAAAATTTAAAAAGTTTTACTTTTGCATAAATTATTTTATTACACAGTTTATATTTACATAAAATAAGAAGATGCTCCGACAAACAAATTTAAATAATGAAACTTGGAACAATATTAACATTAAACAATAATTCCTAATCAAGTTACGAAAATAAAATCAAACACAATGTGAGACTATATTATAGTCTACTGTATCCCATTACAATCTTTTAAATTATTCAAGAAAAAAATTAGCGACTATATTATGATAATCTATAATACACCGGGCTGTGAACTGGCGATGTCATCGCTATTGTCTTTTGTCTTCACCATCTGCATCATCATGTCCTGTCCTGTTCACATCTATGACTCCGGCCAGAATTTAGAATTTCAAATCAGACAAGGACGGGACCACGTTGACCTATACCTCGGTTCATCCACAACCGTGGCCGGTGCTAGTGGTAGCCACCCGCCACATCTGCGCCGGCGAACTTTTTCACCTCTTTTAGACCGTTTATATATTCCTTCCTTTCTTTGTCTTTGTGATAGAATGATTGTTATTGTTTTTAAGCAGATGTTAAGAATTACATTTTCTGCCTGCTTAATATTTAAAATCTAATAAAACACTGATTTTATTTGTTTTTCATTCTGGTGATATTACCGATTTTGATAATGGGTACAAAAAGGTTAATATATTTAAATTCATTAATAGATTTTAAATCTGATACATATGCGTACCCTGTTTAATTCTTTTTATTTTATCTAAAAAATCATACCTATTCGATTTACATAAAATATGTACTATATACTGCACGTTAAAAAAATGTACGTATAAAATATGGTACCTAACCTATACTAAACGTTATTATATTGACTATTTCCCTCATAAAATTTAAGCCAATCAGAAGTCTAACATTTCTGAATGTCGTCCAATCGCAACGTAGAATTACACGATAAATTTGCACTAGTGCAAATTATCGATAATTTGCACTAGTGCAAAATTATCGTATTTGGAAACGGCGTGGCAATGTGATTCTGACTTGCTGTCAAAAGAAGTTTTTAAATTTTGCTTTATTTTTCATGAGAGAAACAGCGTTTGGCTAAATTTTAATCGGGAAATAGTCCTTCGAATATACCTCGTGCATGTAATTGTCGATAATTTGACATGCACTTGGGATATTATATATGATAATTCCACTTCTATATAAAGTAAGCCACAATTTTATCACTTTCACAGCGGATTTCTAATATTTGTCGGCGAAATTATTAGATTTTGGGAATATTTGTAAAAAAAGAACCCAAATAGTCGTTAAATTATCTCGTTGAATTACACTTGAGCGTATTATTTCCGAATAAATTTCTGTTTTCTGACATCTCAACCTTGCCACCTGACAGCAATTTGACTCGAAAAATTGGTTTTAAATAAAATCACGACACCGTATTAAACAATTTTTCTTTTCAAATTGCTAGGCAACAAGGTTTCAATAAAAACAGAAATTTATCAGGCACAATAAAAAGCTCTTGTGTAATTACAGTTGATAATTATACTCCTATATAAAATAAGTAATGAAAACAGTCTTTTTTTCGTTATCGCAGCGGATAAAAAATAGGATACATTTTAATTTACCTTAATGATTGCCATGACAACAGCTCAAAATTTTAAAAAATCGGTATCATGTTTCTTTGAATAACAAAATCAAATTGAAAAGTCAAGAAACTGTCATTGTTTTTCGTGAAATTATCATACCGAATTACACCCAAGGTATTTATTTTATCTGAATTAACATGTATGTTATAAACTCAAACTTGGTTTCCAATATGTAATTTGATTTAACAAACTGCCAGATAAATATTCTTGTCTTTCGGACTCGAATTTGAATCGACGAAAGTTTGTTTCGTCAAATTACTAGGCAACCAAGTTTTTGTTAAAAGTGAATGTTTATCCGACAAAATAAATACCTCTAGTGTAATTATTACAATAATTGATAAAAATCTCAACATTGAAGTTTTCTTCGTGCTCTACCTATACCTCCCTTTTAGACGGGCACAGGAGGTACCACATCAATCATATAAAATGATTGAGACGAGGCAAAACTAAAGACCAGCCGTATTCCAGTTTATAACGAACTCTCAACGTCTCAACGTCAACCCTCTGTGTGTTCAGGAAGTCATCATGTAGCAATCATCCTTCGCGTCCGTTACATTGTTTCACATCCCGCGTTTTAGTCGACTTCGTCACTGTCGACTGGTTGCTGGAAAGAGCAGAGTAGAGTAGACAGTAGAGCCCTCTTGCCCTTGTCTTCCACTTCCACACTGACCACTGCCACCGTGTTATCTTCTCTACGAGCTGGAAATTACTTCTGGGACTGTGTGCCAAATTTCTAAGTAGGGCTAGAAAAATCAACATCGTAAAGACTTGACTTGACAAAATAAAATCCCTAGAACATTTCAAGAATGTGAACATCCCGGATTGTTATTTGCTTTATTTGTCTATTAACATCCTATTAATATCATAGCGATTGCTAATGTCAGCTCTCAGTTACATTATCTATGTAACATCCCAATGCAATGTTAGTAATTTGATAATAATATCCTAATTATGCATCCCATGTAATTCTCTGAGATGTTTGTATTGAGTATAAATTTTTTGATTGTACTCAGGATGTGGCTAGGATAGACTTACGTAATATCACTTAAAGGACAAGAATAAGATATTTCTAAACATCCTACACAGTAAAAAATTTAACACAAAATTTAACACATCTTCGTGTTCCATTTGGGACACACCAAAATAGTGTTAAATTAACACGGATTGATGGTGTAAATTGGTAACACCCAATATAATTCTTGTCAAGTGGGTACACTCAAGGGAAAAAAACGCACCACATGAAAATGCACCAAAATTGGTAAATATTCAAAGTGCCATAACTCGGTTGCATTTTGTCGAAATTGGATAAATCTTTGAGTTCTAAAAAGTTTGAAGGCTTCTCTTTAATGTGATGCAAGTCAATGTGATGCCAAATCTATTGCACCCCGTCCCGCCCCCTAAGAAAAAAAATGTTCCTGATAATGTCAAATAAAATCCAACTTTGTCAGCTCGTACGGTGCGTGAAAAAAAATCGTTGATATAATAATTGACCAACAGAGCGAGAAAGTTCATTCTTAGTTCTTTAAGTTCCCAAAAAATTCCAGTACCTATACCTACGATGATTTGGCACGAAGTTATGAATTTTTTTTATAAGCTGCACTTTGCGCAACTTATTGAAATTTAATGTAAACGAAATCAATGGAATTATTGCTTCTTTAAAAAAGGCCATTTCACAAAGATTCAACGATTTTGGTACATGAGTCAAGTTATGGCCAAAACGGCGCAAAATGCAACTTTTGTTTGAAAAATTCATAACTTGGCGTCAAATCATCGCAGGTACTCGAATTTTTTAGGAACTTAAAGGAAAATGAATGAACTTTATCGTCTTTATTGAGTCCACGATTTTTTTTGCTCTCGGTACAAGTTATTCAAATTGAACATTTTTAAGTCAAAAACATTTTTTTCGTCCGAGGGTGACAGGGGATGGAATGGGTTTGGTGGCACATTTAACTTAGGACTGTAAACTTTTGAAAATGTTTCTGTTCCACTCTCCTCTAAAGGTCGTGATTGAGCAGCAGCCTTTGGTGCGTCGGGCGTGGCACGTGGTTATTACACGCACGGTGAGACGCGTGGCGCGTGCCATGTGCCTTCTGTTCTGCACCTGAAACATCTGTTCCATCTGACTCATCTCCAACATCATCTTCATGACTTCGAGTCTTGGCTTAGCCCGTACAATCCAATCGTATAATCATACGCCTTTATTAGTGATTCGAGTGCGACCGTGCTAAACGTTACTGGGAAATGATACTTTACAGTAGTGTTTGGTACCCATCAAAATTACCTTACAGTAATTTAATCTTTTTATATTTTTGATTACAATCGTTGTACAATATAAACGTTGTTATTCAATTTTTAGTTAGGATATGTACAAAATTATCGCACTAGTGCGACAAAGTACTGTTAAAAAAATATAAAATAAAAGAAACATAAAAGTATTACATTTATTGCGTCAAATTGGCCTCAAACTACGATTATGAACATTTTGTTTGAAAAATGTTTGTTTTGTTTATAAACGTTGTCATGATGATAATCGATAACCGCACGTTTTAATTGAATTGTTATAAGCACGGCAAATAATAATAATTTTAAAATTAGCTATATTGACGTTACGATTGTAGACAAAATATTGTGTGCACCTCGTTGGATAGAGCTTGTTTGTTGCCCTTGACGAGTCGTCAATCTCGGCTTCGCCTCGACTGAACAAATTTCTCGCCGCGTGCAACAAACAATGCTCTATCCGTACTTGATACACAAACAACTATTGTTATGGTTTGATACGCGTGTCAATCTATTAAAAATTGAAACTGTCAAAAGTCAAGAATAAACCTCTCGGTAAATTTCAGTCACTAGTCTATAATAATAATATCCTAGTATTATTGTATAGTAGGTACCTACTTAAAGTAAAGGTCGTCGTCGCCATCTATCTATATAAATTATTGAAATTTGTATTTTTTTTTTCATTATTTGTAGTGAATACTAACAAGAACACATCATTATATCGTGACTAAAGAACGAATAAGGGTCCACCTAATACCCGTAATTTATTAGGTGTTAATTGCGTTGATTCGAGTATTTGATAAAGCAAAAGCTATTTTGCCTGAAATACTGAAATAGCTAGGTGACAGAAAAACAAGTTTGCAAGGCACGAGGGTGTAAAAAATAACATTATATAATAATTTACATACTCGAGTAGGTAGTTTATGGCACGGGTAAAGATGTATCAAAAATTCGAGTGCGTACGTTAAAAGTATAATTATATAAGTTCGATAAATGTTGACGTAATCAGCATAAATTAAACAAACTATAAATGTACCCTTGACGTATGTACCTACTATATATTGCGTGAGTAGTCATTTTACATATATTTTTAAGAGTAAGAAGAATTTTAAATACCTACTTCGAATTAAATAAATAGGTAACACTTTTTCCGTGGACTATATCATTTTGTGGTTTTTGTTCTTTACTTTATATTATAAAATGTAGTTTAACTATGAACTATCTATTCTCAAGTAAGTTGCACTGCAGGTTTTTTTTAAAGGAATTCAAATATATTTATGTAGATAAGTTTGTGTTCTAGTATGTGTCATTGACAACAACAACAAAACACTTCCAGTTCAACGATATTTCACCTGGAACATTTTACCTGTGAAATAAGTAGCTAATGCTTTCTAAAAATCTCTCTAAACATATCTTCCACTTCAGTTAATGATTTACAATCATAACCCCCTAATCATCCCAAATTCTTGTAGTAAATGGACCAAAAAGGTTGCAACCTAAACTAGCCACTCTTTAAAAAGAGGTAGTTACAATATCTAAATATATTCTTAAAAGTGAAACGGCTCTTGTTAACTGTTAAGCGGCCAGTCTAGGTTTTTTCCGAATTCCTAGAATACTCTCGATTTTACTTTTTTTTCTATTCCACTCCCTTCAGCTGCCCGAAACCAGCCCAAAACTCGTACTTTGCCGCATCCTAGCTGTGCAATATCATTTTTAAGTTGAAAAATACTGTAAAAGTGTTTTCGTTGCGAGTAAACTGTCAGTTTATTATTGACTTTAAGATAATACTTTTTAAAACATTTAATAGAGAAACAATGGATCTACAGATGTGACTTCAAAAAAATTTTAAAAATAAATTTCTATCATGAGATATACCCGTGCAAAGTTTGCATAAATTTGAAATTTTTATGAATTTTTCGGAATTTTTCTAATCATGTACAATTTTTTTTAATTAAAATTTAAAATTTTAAAAAGGCACAACTGTTAATTCATCCTTTAAGTATATAATCCTTGTTTGAAATGAAATTTTACCAGTCTTGTACTGGCCACAAAACACTCGCTACGTTAGTACATTTTATTCTGGATTTTAGAAGGTAGACGGGCCGCATAAGTTGCTAGTATACTTAGCGTGTAGTAGTAGTAGTGTAGTTCCTTAAATTAATTACTCGTGCATTTCGAGTGCTTTATGAACCAAATTTTGGTTACAGTATACTAGTTATATGTATCGTCTTTTCTGACTTTTCGCACTTGTTTTGAATAAAGGAAAGTCTAGAAAAACATCAAAAATCGTACTTTACTAATAACTCATGCTACGATTGCAATATCTTTTTGAAAAAAATTACACATATTCTACATTAGCATCTTAACTTGGGATTGTCAATATTTTTTCAAAAACTATTCCCAATTTCTAATTAAAAAATAATCAAATTTTGAAATTTGTTTTTTTTAGAATTTTGAAATTTTTGAATCAATCCGATGTTAAGCATAAAATTATAGATATTTTTGTAAATAAATTTTTTCTCTAAAGTGCACCTGAATTAAGTTATTAGTAAAGTACGAACGACACTTTTATAGTAGGTATACCGGGGCCTTAAGGTGAGGATACTTTAAATGTTTAACGCCACCCTTTCGTGTAGTGGAGACAGTTACCTGGGCGTTATCTATTACTGAGCTGTGGACACTGTCCTTGGAATTTATGATGAGCCCGTATAATTTTTTTGAAGGTGCAAACATTTTTTTGTTCGAAACAGATGAATCCATCTGAAATGTTAACTGACTTCTGACTGCACTTGTGCGGGTTTGAAAACGCTATTCAGAATAGGCATTTTTATATTGAGGACAAATGAATTCTGCTTACAAAGCTGCTCGCCGTATTATTTTAATACAGGTCAGTAATATTACTAATTTTGATTTATTGATGTTGGTACTAGCCAAAACATTTGCGGGGAAAAGAATGTAACAACGAATATGCTTTAATTATTTTATTAGGACTAGTGCAAAATTTAATAATTTAACATATTTATTTGTATCTGTCCTAGAACAAGAAATGAATTTATTTTTGCTGGGCCGCAAATCCGGGGGCAGAGGGGGCTTAAGCCCACCCTGATATTATTCTAGGGAGGCTTAGCCCTCTCAGGTTGCTCGGACATATTTTATTGTAAATTTACTTGGAAATGAAAGTAAAAAGTGCGTACCTCATATATACTTCTGAATAGATATTTATATTTTTATTGCTAACTGAGCATCAGTAACTGCCGAGAAAAGATCTTTTCTGGTACTGTTCGTAGAATTAAAACAGGTCTTCGCTCAACGATGAATTAAAATAGACTTAATCATTTACTTATTCTATACGCATTTTCTGTTTTCGGTAATTGCAGTAAATCTAAGAGCAAGCGCGTACTGTCAACTAAACTGTTCACCGACAATTTGGTCGGTTAAGGTCAAGCGCATATTTCAGATTTTTTTATCGACCGATATAGTACGGGATCCAAACGCTTCTACATCTCGTCAAAAAATTGTCGAACACTGTAAAAATAGGTAAATGGATAAAACCTTTATTACACGAATCTGAATTTTTTGCTTTATCGATTTTCAGAGGGCGGGTGAAAATCGGGGTCTAGAGCAACCCCCCATATGCAATTTTTACCGTTTTAGAGACATTAAAATATTTATGTTTTTTAATATTTACCTTCTAATATCTTGTAAACTATATAAAGTATCGAGATGAAATTTTAAACATGCGTAGGCATAATTATCTACTATAACACTATTGTATGGAAACTTCTTAATTATTTACAACAATTAAGATAATAAATTATTAACACCGTAAACGCAAATTTTGTGTAGTGTAAAATGTCGCCTGCTGCAAAATCGCGTACGGTTGATAATATTGATATACATTAAGAGAATGAAATATTAAGAAAGGTTCAAAATTATTTTTAGTGAAGAAATCACAGCTTTATAGTGATCAGTACAAAAGTTACGAATTTTTTAATATGAAACTAGATTTTATCCAATTACCTTTTTTACAGGGTTCGACAATTTTTTTGACGAGATAGAAGCACTTGTACTAATAGTTTAGTTGTAATCAGGTCGAGTCTCTATTTTTCTCCGATTAAATAATTTGATTGGAAGTGCATATTATGTACGATATCCGGCCGAAATAATTTAAATTTTTATAGCCTAGTTTTATTCGTGACTTAAGAAAAAGATGATTTTAGGAAGAAATATAATCTGTACCATTTTATAGCAAGAAGAAATGAGTTAAAGAAAACGAAAGTTTTGGGTACATCCGATTTATATGTCACGTGTCAATTTTAATCCTGAAGTTGTGAAACATTCTATATAATAATAAGTTAACACCGTCTCATCTCGTTATCATGCTGGTACACGAAACACGGGTCCGGCGAATCACGAATCATTAATTGCTAAGACGGTTAAAGTCTCTGGCGGCGGCTGCAGACGCAGAGGAACATCTGCACCGACACCAGCAGCAGCAGCAGCGGTTGCGGCGAGCGTAGCACGTGCCACTGAAACACCTGTCAACGTGGCTGACTAGCGGCACAAGCACCACACATACCTACACCCACTATTACATTACGTATGACTAAGAGAATTGGAAATAGATTTTTGAATTCATTTGAAAAGCTCCAAAGATCGATCGAAAGACAAAGTGAACTGCTGAAATTAATAATTAAGGCTCGGGTATAGCTACTATAAAAGTGTCGTTCGTACTTTACTAATAACTTAATTCAGGTGCACTTTAGAGAAAAAATTTATTTACAAAAAATGTCTATAATTTTATGCTTAACATCGGATTGATTCAAAAAATTTAAAAAAATCAAAAAAACAAATTTCAAAATTTGATATTTTTTTAAAATTAGAAATTGGGAATAGTTTTTGAAAAAATATTGACAATCCGATGTTAAGATACTAATGTAGATTATGTGTAATTTTTTTGAAAAAGATATTTCAATCGTAGCATGAGTTATTAGTAAAGTACGATTTTTGATGTTTTTCTAGACTTTCCATTATTCAAAACTAGTGCGAAAAGTCAGAAAAGACAATACATATATTTAGTATACTGTAACCAAAATAAAGCACTCGAAATGCACGAGTAATTAATTTAATAAGGAACTACTACACGCTAACTATACTAGCACCTTAACACTTTTTTTCAAAGACCTATAACTTGGTGCCAAATCGTCGTAGGAGCTTCGTTCTTTGAATTCTGCACAGGGAATTAAACAAATTTTAGTGACCGTGTGGTGGATCGAGTCGACAAATTTTTTTCAACTCTGTACACATCGCCAAAGTTGGACGTTTTTTGGCCCAAAAACTAGTTTCTTTTTGTTCGGGGGTTGAAGAGTTCAACAGGGATAATTCTAATCTGAGTGTACCCCCTTAAAGTAGAGCCAAAATGGGTTTTTCTTCCGAAAGAATAGTCCAATTTGGTTGAAAAGTCGCTGAGTTATGCGTGAAAAACCTCGAAATGTACTTTTTTTTCAAACACTCATAACTTTGTGTAAATTCAACGTAGGGACTTCGTTCTGTGAGTCCTGCACAGGAAATTGAACAAATTTTTGTGTCCTTTTGGCGAATCGACCCGAAAATTTTTTTTCAACTCCGTACATATCGTCAAATTTGGACATTTTTTTCGATTTAAAAGTATTTTTTCACAGAGGTGCTGGAAAGGTCTCAAAATCAGTGAAAATCGTCCATTTGAATATTTATTACAGATATTACAACAAATAAAGTGTTTTAGGTATGAAAAATATACTTTTTGAAAAATTCGCACTCAATGCACAAAATAAGTGTGGAAATTATTTACACCACTCAATGTTTCAAAAGCCTACTTTCACCATCAATTTTAATATATGAAAACATGTGAATTCGCACTTTCGTAGAATAATACTAGAATTTAAATATCAGTGTTATATTTTTTAAAACACACTTATCTACAAAATTGATCTTGATCGAATCACTGGTTAATTAATGAAGTACTTACAATATCATCGTATATTGCCAGTATCAAATAACAATCTGAAATCAAGTATATTTTCATCCCTACATTTAGAAGGGTAGCTCACGCCAGTGTGTGCGCTGATATTTGCGTATCCCACGGGGTTGTGCGTATGCTGTACGCTCGGCTGTACATTCACGCGAGATGACAACGCGCGGGTCTCGGTCCAGCGAACGCCACGCAGGGGGAGATGTCACATTTAACTCACCCGGTGACATTTTAGTCCCCTGTGCGCTTATACTTTTTATTTTAAGTGACGTGTTATAAATAGCTTTTACAGCTATATTGGCAGTATGTGATCATATTTTTCTATATCATTTTTTATGAACATAAATAATAACACTATACTATTTGCAAAACATGAAAAGAAGTTACGACCGTTGTTAAAAATTAGACCTTTTACCGGATGCTTCAATTATGTCGAGTGATAAAATTAACCACCAAATTATATTCATTAAAGTTATTTATCTCCGACTACTATGAAAAGTTTAAATTTTTGCTTTCAATTGTCAACGTAAAGTTGATTGCTACTGAGGACCAAGCAAAAAAACACTTTATTGCGCGTCTCCTATGACAAATTACAGAATTAATCAAAATTTTGTGTTTATTTATTTCGATATTATTGGTATCATCATGGTTACAAATGAAACATAAATTGGTTGAACGTAAATTGAACTAACTGAATATCATTACTTTTAATAACAAATAATTTCAGTCGTATGTTGTTCCTCTTGCATTATTATGCATCTCTCGCCTTCGGCCCGCGCTGCAATTACCGTGTGCGAGTAACAAAGAGTCACTTTACGCTCTTAATTCACAAATAACCAGGCGCGCAGCCAGGATTTGTGGTTGAGGGAGGGGGGACTGAGTATTTAAAAAAAGTGTTAACAAAATGCTCCGCAGGCGATTTTTTTTTAAATTCAAAGTCAAATACGTTAAAATTGAAGATTTGATTTTTTAGACATGAAGACTTACAGTTACAATTTTTCTTGTACCTGTTGGAATTTTGAGCTGAAAATTAGTACACGTATGTAATTCGGCGCGAGAAATTCATTGGTGAATAAATTAAGTCGATATATTGAACCATTTTTGAGAAATCGAGAGTGGTTGGGTTTTGGGTGGTCAAAATTTTTAAAAAATTTCAAGATTCTGAAAATTTTGTTATAGGTTAATTTCAGTGTTAGAAATACAATGCTACAGACTAGAGTTTGATTTTTCGCATAGTTTTTGAGATATCGACATTTAAAGTTGGAAAAGGGGGAAAACGAAACATCAATTTTTTTCCAATTTGTACGAAGAGATTCATCTACACTTTTTTAAATATATTTAAGTAATAGATATAATACTACTGCAATTAAAAGAGTAGGGTATCTTGAATAGAGAGGTATTGTGCTGACCACATCAGAGTTTCTTTAATTGTCAGGCTGCGCGCCTGCAAATAACTATTATGTTCTCGGTGTATTTGTTCAATTATTTTTTATTTACTTCTTAGGAATTTCGTTTTGTTTCGTGAAATTTTCAGATGTTGTTTTGTGACGTAAAATAATTATTCATAAGTTGTTGTGAAAACGAGAAAACAATTCTCAAAAATTTATCACCTCTTGTAGTATTATCCCTGAGAATTCGCGATAAAACAATAAACTACCAAATACACACATTTACATAATATAGGAAATTTAAATTTATTTTAATATTTTTGTAGGTCATTTTACGAAGTGTGTATTGACATGACAACAAACTAAAAAATCTTATTTTTGATACAATACAGATTGTAGAACAAACAACCGTTATGATTAAAAACATCTGTTTAAAAAATATAATAGAACAGAAGAAACAACAATTTGAACATTAAAGATGTAGCAGACATATACAAACACAAAGGTAGTCGCACATACATAAAGATAAGTATATTTCAAGATGTGATGTGTTGGACATTCGGCAGACGTAGCCAGATACGATCTGTGACTGGGATGACAGAAGGTTATGATGTTAAAACGGATGCTGAAGAGATACCGTTGGCATACCAAATGGACCTGCTATCTGGCCCACTATGTATGCGTTCAAATCATACTGTTTACTGTTTTACAAATTTTGTACGTTATCTACATACAACATGCTGTTGTCAAAATAACATAAGTTCATGGAGTATGAAGTAAAAAAAGGAATCGGCGTATGTTTTCAATGTTGTCATGTGTCTGTAAACGTGAAACATTTTATAGTTGATTTCTTAACTAAACGGAGCAATCTGAAGTTGGAATGCTAAAACTGATCGTTTTTGATTTGCTGATGTAACACAATTTTATCCACGACTATTCAAAATTAATAAAAATTGAAATTTTTGTTTGAACGTTAGATTTGAAATTTTAAAAATTACATATTTTGACAATTGATAAATGTCAGTTTCTATAATTTTGATTTAAAATCAAAGCAACATGGTACATACGATTTGTTCGAAAGCAGGACATCCTGTCAGTGTTATTTACAAACAAATTCTTAATTTGTATGTTTATGCATGATATTTATTTATTGTACGATTTAAATTATTTATTATGGGATAGTATTTCAAAATTGATTTATTCCAAGAATATTTAAGGAATAAATACAATATTTTTAACGTTAACATTGCTGTCAAATATTGACAGAGTAAATGCGAGAGGTAATATGATAAAAACATATCATATTACCTACTTCATTAGTGAGGTAATGTAACAAATTACGTCACTCGAATGATGAAAATAATATCATTATTATATCACTGGCGTGGATAAAATATAATCAAATTTACAAAAAAAATTAAAAAATGGTAACCTCCAGCCCGAAGGCAATATTGTTAACCTATCTGTCCATGACAAAGCAAGTAACTTCACAATAGATTTAAACAACTAAATTTATTTTGTATGAATAAAGGGAGTTCAGTGCCCGATGTGGACATTATTCAATTTAATGTATCAAAAATTGTAAAAATCTTATGTTAAGACTTGGCTGGAACCTGTGACAGATCTTACCTGAATGAATTTCAATAAAATAAAGACATGGAAATTTAAATAAAATTTTTATCTCATCTGTAAACTTTACAAGCTAATATCTCCTAAATGAAGCGTTTGCGAGAAAATCTTCAAATGTAATTTTTTTCTTTTAAGGTCCTACATTCAAATTTTAAGTTAGGACACTTAACCCTGAACCATCCGGTATAACAAGTATCTGTTAAGATTACCTATATGTTAGAAAATGGGGGTTTCCATATTTTTTTGGATTTTAAAATAGGTACATTAAAATATTAGACCCGTATTTTTTCTTTTTGCAAAAAAGTTACTAAAGCCAGAAAAAAATTCATAAAATTTAAAAAAAATAGGTGTCGTGTGTGACGGCGTGACGTCACCGGTCCTGAGAACATACGTTCACCGCACGTAGATCTTACCTTATTTCAACACAGGTCCGTTATCCATTCCGTAGTCAAAACGACAAAAACGATCTTACACGAACAAATCTACTCACGGTTTGGTTTCAATGTTGTCTACGTCACGCACGTTTCAAAAGAGTTACATTTTCATTTCTATAAAAACGTTATAAATCTATCAAAATTAACAATTATTATCATTTATATATGCTGAAAATTGATATCCAATGAGTATTTGTTTAAAAGCCGTAGGCTTGGAAACCCCATTGGCGTTATCTGTTATCTTGTAAGTGTGAGTAGCGGTTCTTGTGTAGTAAAACAAACCATATGTGTGTGGTATAAATGACTTGTTGGTCGCGTGCCCGGCGCGACAGATGATGCTGTCCGCGCTGCGCCGCGGCAGATGGAAGGCGACTCACCACTCGTCTGATGAACTGATCTTTGTTTATCTGCAGGGGCGGCCCGGTCACGGCCAAGGCATCACCTGCCCGATGCAGGACCGGCCCAGTATCATTATAACAATCTTCATAGTCATAGGGACTACAAATCTGCTGTACTTCCCTGGCTATAAGTTTTAATCATGCTTTTATGAAGGCTTTAACTTCATTCAGCAAAATTTGCACTTTTGAAATAACGAAGGTGGTGCGTGGTGCCAAAGTGATAAGCGTCAATGTGACAGTTGTCATTGTCAAAGTGAGAGTTGTCATTGTCAAAGTGAGAGTTGTCATTGTCAAAGTGACAGTTGTCATTGTCAAAGTGACAGTTGTTAGTGTCAAAGTGACAGCAGTCATTTAGTGATGTTTAAAATTCGAGTTTAGAAAAAATACGAGCAATATGTAAATTAAATTAAAGCGCAAATTCAAGTACTATTTAAAAAAAATTCATAAAGTTGGTACCTACCACTGTTTGTATAAAGTACATTAACAAACTTAAAACTTGCTTTTTTGTAAAAAGCTTAAATATAAAATTTTAGTCGAAAATTCGTATGCGTTCTCAAGTTATCGTTCTTACAGGCAGGCAAATAGACAGACCGACTTTTTTTAAATGATGATTTTTAGGTTCAGTAGGATCTAAAACATGAAGATTCATCAAAATCTTAAACTGTCAAAAAATCACGATTACAATAATTAATACTTTCACTAGGTATGTAGGTACTATAGAGGCCCGGGGAAGTAAAAATATACCTAACAAAACAAAAACGAAATTTTTATTTGAATGAAAACGGAAACGAAAACGAAATTGTAATTTTTTGTACAAGATCGAAAACGAAATTAATAATATCGATTATTGAGTAGGTACTACCGGTTTTAACCGTTTTTAACTTTTAACATTATCATTAGATAGGTATTAGGGTTATATCAACGGATATTTACTGGTTCGCCGGATTTTTTGAAATCCTGAATTTTTTAATCCGGAAAAACCGGTATCTAGATGATCCGGTATCCGTATAAATCCGGAATCCGGATAAAACGGGTATCCAGATAGACCAATATTCGAATAAAACCGGTATCCGGATATAACCGGTAAACGGATTCATGCTTTATACAAATTTAGAATTTGATAAATCTATGAGTTCTAAAAAGTTTGAAGTTTTCTTTTTAATGTGATGTCAAATCCATGCCACCCCTCCCGCCCCCTAAGAAAATAAATGTTCCTAATGTTAAAAAAGTTCAAATTTGATAGCTCGTACGGTGTGAAAAAAATCGTCGACACAATTGACCAACAGAACGAGAAAGTTCATTTATTTTCCTTTAAGTTCCCAAAAAATTCAAGTACCTACGAACTACGATGATTTGGCGAGAAGTTATGAATTTTTCTCAGAGACAGTTTGTTTCCTCAAATTACTAGGCAACTTAATTTTTGTCTACTAGAATTCTTGTCTCGAGAGCTTCAATTTGATACCTACCACATACGATAGTATTTTAATAAAAATAAAAAAGTTCAGTTTATAAAGTTGGTACCACTGATTGAATAAAGCTCATTACCGAACTTGAAGTCAGCTTTTGGCTCAAGATCTTAAATAAAAATTCAGTCCAAACTTCCAACACGTTTATAAGTTATCCAACATCCAGACAGACACACAGACCGACTTTTTTTAAAAACATGATTTTTGTGTTAGGGTCTAAATCGTGAAGATTCATTAAAATCTCGAACTGTCAACAAATAACGATTACAATACTTTACATAGATCGGGGAAGTAAAAACAAAATGAATTGTCATTTTAACTCTCGTTTAAGCTCTATTTAACATGCTTTCGATAAAACGATATATCCAATTAAAAGTGTACTGTTTGAATGGTTTTCTATTAAAACGAGCAATACCGACATAAGAAGCTGATAGCATGAGGGAATTTTTTGAGACACGAGCTACTTGGACAGCAGACGTGCAACTGCAACATGTGTTGTCGGACAGTGCGAATGCGACCGTTACGGATCTGGGGCCGGTGAACTGCAGGAGCGGCTGTTGTGCGCGGCGTAGCACACGACACCGTACCGGACCTTTATCTTAAGGTGTTCGTCTACCCTAAAATTTTACAGCGTTACAGAGGTGTACGCCTCCCACGTTTACTTGAATTATAATTGAAATATATAATGCTTTTACATATGACATGAGTGTATTAACAAAGAATGTCTTAATGCTTCTATATTTTTATTTTTTGTCTTTGGTCTAGGAATTTGAATTTAAAAAAAATTAAAAATGACGTTTTTGCGTTTTTTGTTATTTTGTGACATGATTTTTTTCGGTCACTATAAATGGCAAGAAAAATTTAAAAAGCAAGAAGCATGCAGCTAAAGCTTCCTTTTTCGAATAATTTTTGTTTTACTTAATTTATTTAAAAAATACAGAAGTTATTATAGGAATCTGGAGTCATGTTTACAGTATTTTTCAACTTCAAAATGACACTGCATAGCTTGGATGCGGGAAAGTACGAGTTTCGGGCTGGTTTCGGGCAGGCGTAGTAGTGGGGAAGAGAGTGACATAGAAAAAAAAATAATATCGAGAGTATTCTAGGAATTTGAAAAAAAGGTAGCCCCTTAAGGGTCTCGTTTCCGTAACAAAATATTACGTATTTAGAGGTGTAGCAGTTTCTGCTTAATTCATTGCATATTATTAATTTGGAGGAAAAACAAGTACTAGATATTTGTGAATTAATATATAGGTTTATGCCTAGATAGAATTTTGAAAAAATCTTTTGAATCCATATAAAAAATTTATTAAAAAGTCTATTTGAAGCTATATTTTACATGGTATAACTTATGATTAAAAATATTAGAAAATGTAACTCGGCATAAACCTAGTTCTATTCTTGCTATACTGCCTTTAAGAATTTTTTGTGAACATTTCCATGTTTCCAACGCAGAGTTGAACTACGCGAAGACGATGTCCTTAAAGTAATTATTATTTAATTTTTTGTTCTAAGTTGTGGAACACTCTATATATAACTTTATCTATCTTAAGACAATTAACAAATAATCGAGATCGAGATATTACCACAGGTACCGAATAACACGCGAAAAGTACTATCACATAATCAATCTCTTTCTTCAAATCAAAGTGAAAACAGCTGAAATGTAAAAACATGTTACCGCTGTTTAATGCACCTACGATGCTGTCAGTTTCAGCTTTTAACAAACAGCATACTGCAACTGAATTTGTCATGGATAGCGAGGTGTACCAGACTCCCCCATAGTACAAAGAAATGTAATAAAATAAATCACCATAGTTGCAACACACTGCAAGGCGCACTTTAGATTGATTCATTTTATGGAGACGTGCAAAATATGCTGGTGTGTTTTTTATTCTACTTTAATTGTTTTTCAAGACACGAGACAAAGACTGACGCTTAAGTTGCCAGACACCTCTTAGTAGATAATTATGCATTTTTTAATTCTTTTGTTATTGTCATTAATTTTAACCTACCTGCATATCGAAAAACTGGGCAGTATTAGAATTATAATGTTTTCCATTTAAATGAAACTCATAATTATAATTTTTCTCTGTTTAGAAATTAGAATGACTTTCCAGCACGTTGGTATATTGATGCTGAAATGAGCTTCATGCTTCAACGATTTTTGGTGCAATTATGTTATCAGCAACTGGTAACACTGCAATAAATAAACAAAATATCTTTTTTCAATACCTGCATCGAAAACGCCACCTTTCGTCCCTATTATTAGGGAGATATTTTTGACCAGTTCGTACTTTTCCTCCCTGCTTGATTTTTTCCTCTCTAGGAAAGAAAAGTACCTTTTCTTCCGCCGACAAAATTGTTCTCCCGACTCGTGCGGTGGCAGCCCTCACTTCGCTCGTGTTGCCGCACTTGTTGGAAAAACGCCACTTTCGTCCCTAGTTGCACAATATACTATTTTTCTCGACATGCGGAGAAAACATAATTTTCTTCTCGCGGAATAGTGAGGAAAGTAAGTTTTCCCTCTCGCAGTGGCGTAGCTAAAAAAATGTCTACGAGCCCTGGGCCCCTGGGACAAAATAATATCGGGGGCCCAAGGCCAGATTCAGGGGCTATTCTCAGTGAGGAATTTTTTTAATAGTTTTTTGATTTTATAATAATAATAATTCATCTTAAATATGTTAAAATTTCAGACACTGAATTTTAGTGTCTTGTTAAAATGAAATATTCAACTAAATTTAATAAATCCTGAAATATTTGCAACACTAAATACAAAGCACTAATAAAGCATGTTCTTTTTATTCATTAATTACACTTCCATATTTACATTATCTAAATAATTAAGTAATTAAGAAACATAAATTTACCAGAATATCATTTAAAACATTTAAATATTCAAATATGAATCGAAACTGGCGCCATCTCTATGAAGAATGTGCAAAACATAAACCTGTAAGAATATGGTATAATTTGTGATATAATATTCAGTGAGTAGTGATTTCGTAGTGCTTTATTTACTAGAATCTGTAGTTATTTCACGATATACATTAACAAAACTATGTGTAGTGTGTGTCTAAGGACCTCATTGAATCCTGGAAGAAATTTCAAGATCCTGCGATGAATAATACAAGGTAAAAATCGATTTATAGTTTTTCTAAGTGATGTACAGACTGAACTAAATGTAATATCCAAATTTTGAGTGCACCACTGAATTCCTCGTAGTTTCATTAGTAAATAACCGTAGTTTCATATTTGTAGCTGTTTTGGCAGAATTTCTACGAATTTTTTAATAGTTTATTGAAGAATTGTTCACTACTACATAGACACACAGCTCGTGTACGTGTACGTTTAAGAATCTCGCTTCGGCTTGTAGTACAAGCAATAATATTTCTAATACTCAACACTCAAGGCATATACTTTAAATATATTATATTGAGAGGTATGAACATTATAAACATAGCTCAGTTCCTAACGTGATCGACTGAGTTTCTGACAACTCAGGTTCAAATTTATATGTTTATTCACAGTGTAAGGCTGACACAGCCAAATTGGGCAAATTCGTAGTTTTGTTAGTAAATAACCGTAGTTTCATATTTGTAGCTCTTTTGGCAGAATTTCTACAAATTTTTAAATAGTTTATTGAAGAATTGTTCACTTTATTAATTTAGCAAAGAAAGTAATTTTTTAATCACAAGAATGCGGTAAAATTGTATTTCAACAAGGACATATACTTAAAAGATCAATTAACAGTTGTGCCTTTTTAAAATTTTAATTAAAAAAAATTGTGCATGATTATAAAAATTTCGAAAAATTCATAAAGATTACCAATTTATGCAAACTTTACACCGTTATATCTCCTGATAGAAATTAATTTTTAAAATTTTAAATTGGCACATCTGTAGATTCATTCTTTCTCTATTAAATGTTTAGAAAACATTACTTTGAAATCAATAATAAACTAACAGTTTATTCGCAACGAAAACACTTTTATAGTATTTTTCAACTTCATAATTACGTTGCATTGCTAGGAAGCGGTAAATTACGAGTTTTGGGCTTGTTTTAGGCAGTCGTAGTAGTGGTTTTCCCCAGTGAAGTAGAAAATAAAGTAAAATCGAGAGTATTCTAGGAATTGGGAAAAAACCTACACGACCCGCTTAAGAGTCCCGTCTCCGTAACAAAATATTGCATGTTTATTACTCATTGCATATTAAAAATTTGAAGGCAAAGCAGGTACTAGATGTTTGTGAAAGAATTAATCTAGGGTTATGCCCAGTTAGAATTATAAAAAATTCTGTGGAATCCATAGAAAATATAATTTTAAGCAATTTTGTACATGCTTTATCTTATGATTAGGAGATTTATTAAAAAATGTAATTCGGCATAAACCTACTTCCATTGTTCGTTTGCAAATAATTTTTTGAAATTTTGCTTTATCTGTAAAACTTTTACATGGCTCATTTTGCACATGCTTTCTGCATAAATTTCGGATAAACGATGTAAAGTAACCTACAATAAAAATATATAAATTCATAATTGCCTTATTCTAAAAATTATGTCTGTAATAATTGTTCATTTTGCGTAAAATTCATTATAATTTAATGAATTTTGCCCCTTTTCTTTCATTTCTACTGCAAATTATGTTTATTTGCAGGTATTCTTATTTAGCATAAGGTAATTCAGAAACCCTAATGATTATATTTATATATTATTGCCTTATTCCTAGTTGCAGAAATTTATGCAGATAAAGTGCATAAAAATGAGTGTCTGCAAACGGTTTCGAGTGCGAACTTAAGCGAATGTTTCCATGCGTTATCATAGGACAAACGCGTGGAGTCGATATCCTTAACCTTAAGGATCTCGTCTCCGTAACAAAATATTGCGTATTTAGAGGTGTAGCAGTTTCTGTTTTACTCATTGCATATTAAAATTTTAAAAGTAAAACAGGTACTAGATTTTTGTGAAAGAATTAATCTAGGATTATGCCCAGTTAGAATTCTGAAAAAAACTTTGAAATCCATATACAAAATTATTGAAAAAGTGTGTTTTAAGCAATTTTTTACATGATTTTTCTTATTATTAAAAGATTTATTAGAAAATTTAACTCGGCATAATCCTAGTTGCATTCTTCGTCTGTAAATAAATTTATGAAATTTAGCTTTATCTATAAAACTTCGTGAGCATTGTAGAAATTGCTAGGCTGCTTTTCCATATTTTTAGCGAGCGTTTCTATGCATTAACATAGGACAAACGCGGTGTTGAGCTACGTGGAGTCGATACCCTTAAAGCGCATATTCCTAAAATCAGAAGGTAAAGTTCAATGTACCTCTCCCATTGAACATTTACATCAGAACATTCTTGAACACATACAAATGCAATGCATGTACAGATACACCAACAGCGACACATGTGTGCCCAGTGGCAGAACAAGAGGCGGTGTTCCATGTTCCCAACTGTCAGTTTTGCATTGAAAAGGAAAAGGAAAAAAGCCACATACTTTTCCACAAACTAGAAACATCAATTTGCTGAGAACAATTACCTGTAAGATAAGTAAACCATTAGCTGAGTCGTCGCTCGATCGCTTGTGCGTCGGTCAACATCCCATTGTCACCACTGTTGAGACGAGACGAGCTCGAGCGAAACACAAGATAGTGCGCTCACTAGACGATGTTCTGTTGTTTGATTAATTTCCGGTTTGGCCGCGAGCTCTTCCTGTCCACTATACTCGTTGCTAGGTAGACTAGGCACTCATAGATTGAATACTTATGTTTTTAACTACTAATATGTAATTATGTGAATCATCAGAATGTAGATAAACAATTTTTCTAGAAATTTGCTGCTCTGAGGTTTAAGTAGAGATCCGGTGAGATGAATCGTCCATGGGATGTTTAAAAATATCAATCTTGTACTCTTTTGCTAGGTAGACTAGGTACTCATAGATTGAATACTTATGTTTTTAACTACACTCGAGGAAAATAAAAACGCACTACTTGAAAATGCACAAAAAATGACACAGTTTCAAAGTGCGATATCTCGGCTGAATTTCGACGAAATTGGATGAATCTTCGAGTTCTGAAATCGTTGAAGTCTTATCTTTAATGTGATGATAGCCAATGTTACAAAAAATCCACTCCACCCTCTCCCACCCCCCTAAGAAAAACGAATGTATCTGATGTCCAAAAAGGTCCAACTTTGGCAACTCATACGGAGTGACAAAAAAATCTTGGACCTTATTGGCCAACAGGGTAATAAAGATCAGACTTTTCCTGCAAGATCCGCAAAATTTCAAGTACCTACGATGATTTGGCGCGAAGTTATGAATTTTTGAAAAAAAAAGTGCCTTTTTGAGGTTTTTGGCCATAACTTGGCGAATTTTGCACGAAAATCAATAAATTTTGGATTTCCGAGAACGATGAAGGTTTCTCTATTCGGCCATGTAAGTTAATCTGCCATCAAACCCGATCCACCCCCTGCCACCCCCGGATAAAAAACATGTTTTTGTAGCGTGAGTAAAAAAATAGTGGACCTTATTGCCCAACAGGACAATAAAGTTCAATCCTTTTCCTTAAATTTTCTCAAAATTTTAAGTAGGTGCGATAATTTGGCAGAAAGTTATGAATTTTTGAAAAAAATTTGTATTTTTGTGCTTTTTGCCCTTAATTTGTCCGATTTCGCACCAAATTCGCTTATTTCTTAAAACATCTATAGAAGGCACTTTTTTTTCAAAAATTCATAACTTCGCGCCAAATCATCGTAGGTCCTTGAAATTTTGCGGACCTTGAAGGAAAAAGTCTTATCTTTAATGTGATGATATCCAATATGACGAAAAATTCACTCCACCCCTTTCCACCCCCCTTAGAAAAAAAATGTACCTGATGTCCAAAAAGGTCCAACTTTGGCAGCTCATACGCAGTGCCAAAAAAATCGTGGACCTTATTGGCCAACAGGGTATTAAAGATCAGACTTTTTCCTTCAAGGTTGATAGATTGAATACTTGTGTTTTTAACTACTAATATGTAATTATGTGAATCATCAGAAAGTAGAAAAACAATTTTTCTTTCAATTTGCTGCTCTGAGGTTTAGGTAGAGATCCCGTGAGATGAATCGTCCATGGGATGTTTAAAAATATCATATTCTTGTACTTCAAGTGATATTACGTAATGGAAGATTGATTTCTCGACTGGATGTTCAATAAAAAGAGGATTTGTTGGAGAAGCAATCAATTTAATAAAATCCAATAAAACACCAAAGTTTCGACTGTAATTCAGTCTTCTTCAGGGTGATATTTGGTTATTAAAATTTAAAGAATATCATGTAAATTATTTTACAGAAATCTTTCACTTAAGAAGACTGAATAACAGTCGAATCGTAGGTGTTTTATTGGATTTTATTAAATTGACTGCTTCTCCAATCAATCCTCTTGATATTACGTAAGTCTATCCCAGCCATATCCTGAGTACGATCAAAAATTACATACCTACTCAATACAAACATCACAGAGAATTACATGGGATGCATAATTGGGATATTATTACCAAATTACTAAAATTGGGATGTTACATAGATAATTTTGCTAAGGGTGGACATTAGTAATCGCTAGGATATTAATAGGATGTTAATAGGCAAATATAGCAAGTAACAAGCCGGGATGTTCACATTCTTGAAATGTTCTGGGGATTTTATTTCGTCAAGTGGGTATGTAAATATTTTAAAAACAAACCACTTTCGTACAAAAATATTTGTTTTCAGCTGTAATCTTTTTATTATTTTACACATGTCATTGTAAGCTGGCAAATCACAAATTTCAGCAAATAATTTTTGAACCTTTTCGAACACTATATTGCAATTTCAGTTGGTAATTGTATGAATTTTATACTTTATACAGCACTATAACTTGATTGCTTTAGTTCCAGTACGTAATAGTACATTCATAGTCACATACCTACATAATTATGAATCAAACACGTCCAAATACTCGTAAATAGATATTGAATGTATTTAATTTATAATCATGATCGACACATGAGACGTCTCGTCTCGTTTCGGCTCGTATCGACCTTATCTCGGTAACTTCTATCTCGTCTCGCCTTGTCTAGAAAATCGAGATAAAATATTGCCGAGCCGAGATAAATCGTAGGCAAGACGAGACGAGGCGAAACGTTTCGTTTGTCTCGTCTCGTGGCAACACTAATGGCAATATCAAGGAGCAACATGATCAAAAATGTATCGTTATCTTACATATCAAAAAATCTGATGTGGCCAGCACACGACCTGTCACTTATAATTCTGCTTATTCTACTAATCTAATAAATAGTTTTACTTACATTTTAATATAGTTTCATGTGCATGTAATACGAGTATGTATACGATAATATAAATCAAGATGCAAAACCTTAAATATGAAATTTTGTTATTAAAAGTTCGATACTTTTTAAGTTATCGTGGACGAAAAATCGTCAGTCCATATACGTTCATACGTCCATACGTCCACACACGGACATCATTATGAAAATAGTAAATTCGTAATCTAGAGACTCTGAAACGTGCTTATGAGGCGAGAGGTAAAAATTGTCAAGCAAGATGGCGGAAACTGTATTTGACGGTTTTCGCAAACAAAGTGTTATTATGATCATTTTGACAGTTATTTAATATCAAACAGCTTCTGATAATATGGTTACAATACGTGGTCGCAACGAATTGATACAATTGTCTATACATCTAAAGGGTACATACGACGCAGTAAACAAAGCATGTTGGCTTGAAGGATAGAAGTAAACTCATGTAGCACATAGTCGGTGGTGGTTGGTCGCGGTCGGCTGGGCTCGTGAGAACGAGCATGCGGGCTGGCTTGGCTACGCAGTGTCCGCACCGTGCGCGGCGGACACCTGCACCACATCTCGCCTCCGCCATCACTTCCTTCCGGTCTCACAGACGTTACATCGGGGGCTACACAGTCTTCTATACAAACATCGCAACTGTTTACAGCATGTGAAAATATGCCATTTATGTTCAGTAAACCAGTTTACGAAATATGATTATTTTTATAGTAATAAAATGTTTACAAAAATATAATGGAGAACCGATTGATTGAACGAAAACCGAAACGAACAGCAGCTATTTCACCGAACCATTAAAAATAAATGGCATATACTTAACCCGTGCCAAACCGGTTCGGAACGGATTACCTAATTGAAATTTAACATTATTTCAGCAAAATGCTGTTATGCATTTTTATGAAAATTAATTTTCATAGTTTAGTCAAGTTTTTGATTTTTAAAAATTTATTATATTCTAGTCCAAAACAGAAACGATGGTTTTTAATTGATTGAACCGTAACCGGCACTTTAAGCACTTTTTTTGAAAATAGGAACAATAAAAACCGGAACAAAACCGAATCTTCCAAAACACATTGAACCGTGAAACGAATCTGAACCGTTATTTAGTGCGGTTCGAATTCCTGTTTTTACCTTCCGCTTACCTGTAAAGGAAGGTATTGGAATCATGCAAAAAATCGGGTTGTGAGTTTTAAGTGGATGAGCACGAATTAGGGTCCTTACAACTCATTTTTGATAGTTTCTCGATGATGTCTGTATGTATGTATGTATGTATGTGTGTGTGTGTGTGTGTGTGTGTGTGTGTGTGTGTGTGTGTGTGTGTGTGTGTATGTGTGTGGTCCGGGCCGATGCCGGATGTCGCATAACTCAAATACGAATTACCCAAAAATTTTGATATTTGGTATTTTACAATTGTATACGAATAGGAAGAGCTCATTAGATTTTGGTACAAATATCTTCACCGGAAGTGATATTTTTTGAAGATTGAAAAAGATAATTGTCAAAAATTTATATAAATTTGAATAAATATAATATTTATTTGTAATAAGAATAAGAAGCAAAGTTATTTGCAACTCACGTTATAAAAAAATTGTCTTTATCTGGTAACATTAAAGAACTGCAGTAAAATTTAAAAAATAAATTTATCAGATAAAACGTTGAAATCTTGTAATCCATGTTCGGTTGATTTTTGTTTCTGCGTAAAAAATATTGACAGGTGAGACGGGTGACAAGTTGACATACTAGCGCCATATAAGTCATAAGTACCACATTAAATGTAGTAATTGAACGGAGGATGGCTTCAACACAGAAGAGTTTTCGTGTGAATGAATCTTTTGATTCAGGTGATACTAATTTCTGTGTTTGAATATTTTAGATTTTTATTTCTATATTTTAAATGGGCACCGGATTGTACGTATACATTTATGTTTAAAGTGTAGATATAGCGGAAGGTTGTGTGATGGCCACGTCAGATTTTTTACTGCTTATTAACATTTTGATTTTTTAAACATATACGAGTACGAGTAAATAATATACGGTTTGTGTTTAAATTTTAATACCATAATTGCAATATTTGCTAATTGCTCACACCTTATTATTATAAATAATATTGAAGTACTTTTTAAATACCTACTTAAGTTTTTCAATAATACTAAAATAATGTAAAAGTAGGTACTTAAGTTTTTTCAATGGTAATTATACTGTTCAACCTGCGTCCACTGCGACAGAATACGACATTTTTACTGTGTATTAATCTTCCTCGATAAAAAAGGTAATAATCGAAGGTAATAAGGTTACAAACTATGCAATTTATTATATTAATTTTAAAAATACTGGTACTTATTTTTAAGTACTTTTGACAAGACAAACTTATACTTTACTAAGTACTGTGAAGCTGTAGGTATTTGAAAATGTTCTTCGTAACAATTACTGACCATAGATAGTACTTATATGTAAGTATTTTTTTCAATACCTGCTCCAAAAACGCTACCTTTTGACCCTAGAGGCGAAAGTGAGGTATTTCTGACCAGTCCGTACTTTTCCTCACTAGGAAAGAAAATAACTTTTCCTTTCGCTATATGTGGGATTCCGCTTGATTTTTGCCACCCTAGGGAAGAAAAATATTTTTCCACTCTCTTCATACGGGATTCAAAAATTGATTATTTAGAATATTATTATTTTATGGAATTATTATACATTTTTGCAATGTTATCATCATCCGGTTCATCCCTTTCTTCAACATCTAATTGCTTTTCGGTGCAGGTATTGAAAAAATATCGTGTGCATATCGAAACTAAAGTGTTCTCCCCATTCGTGCAGTGGCAGCCCTCGCTTCGCTCGTCTTGCTAACTCCACAATCGTCGGAAAAACGCCACTTTCGTTCCTAGTTGCACAACATACTATGATTTCAATACTAGCTCTGTTTACGAGGAATTATAAAGAATATAAATTACACTCGTTAATATTCAAGTTGACCATCAATTAATTACAATTTTTCCTCAAATTATTTTCTTGAATGGAAGCAAAGGCAATAGCAAGTGAAGCAGAACCGACTACGTTGAGTGATCAATCATCCAGCGTTTGGTATTGTCTCCCGCACTAACGCACTAACGTACTCTAGTCGCTCGCACCCCACTTCAATAACAATGATAATATCGATGGGATACGCAGGTGTAATAATGATCGAGGCAAACGTTGTGGCGTTGGACGCATTTCCCGCGTTTCTGTGTGAACCCACATCTGTCTGATCACTGTACACTGCATTAGCGTTTACGTTAGTTACTGTTGCATTATTAGCCTAGCCAATGTGTCAATATGTAGGTTGTTTCGTCTTACCTCACTGGTCTTACAATAGTTCTTGCTCATTTCTCATTTCAGGGCTCTTATGAAATCCTGAAATTTATAAACACGGAAAGTTACCTCCCGCCTCATATTCGATAAGAGAGGTATTGTGATGGATCAAAATTTTTAACTGTGAGGTTTTGGTGGATAAGCACGTTATAGGGTCCCTAGAGGAAGAATTTAACATTTTCGATGTCTGTGCGCGTGTGTGTGCGTTCGTTCGTTCGTTGGTTCGTTCGTAACTCAAAAAATATCAAACATTAAAATTTCAAATTTTGTATTTAAGGTTTTAATACGAATCTTAACAAGCCAATATAATTTTAGTTTCAATCTACAATCCGGAAGTAGTGCTTTTTACTTCCTTGTACGGAGTAAAAGAAAGTATTGTAATCGCGAAAAATTTCGGTTCTCAGATTTTGACGGAAATATCCGTTTTGACCTTTTCTGAATCCATTATGACTAGTTTCGTCGTGACGTCTGTACGTACGTACGTACGGACGGACGTATGTGTGTCGCATAACTCAAATACGGTTAGACGTAGAAAGTTGAAATTTTGTATTTAGGACTGTTATAGCATCTTGTTGTGCACCTCCTATTTTTTGTTTCAATCTATAAACCGGAAGTAGTACTTTTTTCAAATATTTCGATAAATATTTAATTTAAGACAAATTTTTTTATTTTAAGTGAAAGATTATGTGATTATTACCTACAATCGGTATTTTATAAATATTTTTGTATCTGTATCATTTATCATTAAAGTATATATTATTTATAATTTAGTATTTCGGTATCTTGTAGTCCATGATCGATTAACATTTGTTACTACGTAAAATTTAAAAGATTATGACATGAGTGACAATAATAAAATATGCTTTATATCTTCTTCTGCAGTTTAAATAAAATGACTAAAATATATTTGTGAGTATAGTAGCAGTAGTAGTAGTACTTATATATTAATATATTTGTATAATATTATATTATTATTATATTTCTACATTTTAGTTATTAAGAAAAGTATGAACAGTTTAATAGGCGTACAAGGAAGTCATGTGGTATCCACGTCAGATTTTTAAAAGTATTTCTTTAATATGCCATTAAATAAAAAAGTAGGTAACTTTAAATAAAATAGAGAGCCTACAAAAATTCTACTTTACACAATGTATTGTTCAATAGTCTGAAATAAATAAAAGAGATTAATTTTAAATGTGACATTTACTGGCGACATCTCAGAGCAGTTGTTGTTTCAAGGCTACTTGACAAAAGGAAAATTTCGAGCAAATATCAAATGCATCTCTTAATATTTTAAATAAATAGGTATGTCGACTAAAAAATATAATACATATTGTGTGCGTTAGGAATTTGTACAACGCTCGATTTTATTAAAGCACTCCGCTTCGCGCCGTATTAATGTAAATAACTATTTTAATTCCCTAGTCGATTGTAGACAAAAAGTTTCTTTTGTAATTTTCATTTTGGAGGTATGCAAGTAGATTATAAGCAACTTTTATCTCAATTTTTATATTGTGCTTATATGAAATTAATTTGATGGTAGAGCCGGTCCTGGCAACATGTGTTTTTTTGATCATTATACATTTGCTCGTTAAGCATTCAGGGTGTATTACATGTACGATCCCGTATGTAATTTGCATCCCATATTAAGGGGATGATTGATACCTACAAATGTTTCGTGTGATTATTCTGTTAGTTAGTATGATATAGATTTCGCAGGTGTATTTGTATCAATGCACAATTTAACCCGGCGTTAGTCAGATGAATATTTAGAACACCATTACGTGGGGTGTATTACACCCCATGAATTGCTGTATAACAAATTTTAAAATTGTATAATTTAATTCTGTTCTGGGATCATATCTTATGTAAATAATAAGCTATGTTTCAATCTACTTAAATTAGGTAGGTATAAATTGTTTAATTGTCATTTATTATTGTCAACTGTAGGTAATTACACAAGAGCTTTTTATTTCGCCGGATAAATTTCTGTTTTGTATTGAAACCTTGTTGCCTAGCAATTTGAAAAGAAAAATTGTTTAATAAAATTTTATTTGACAATTCCACTCATAGTTTTTCATCCAATCAAAACACAGTATTTTGCTGAATTGTACCAATCTACCAATCACAGACGAACTACAGTGACAATTTTCACTAGTGAAAATTGCCGCGAAGCGTTGCTTAGATATTATGTCAGTTGATGATTGTTTTAAAAATACATTACTTGTTTTGGAATAAATAAAATAATTCGAGAAATTGTCAAGCCGTGCTACGCACTCGTGTTTATTTTCTAAAGCAACAAGCAGGAGTGACCAGACGGCAAAAATTACCAAAAAATCATAGTCACGTATGGTATTTTATATGAAAACACTTTTTCGAGTAAAATTGCTGTCAGGTGACAAGGTTGAGATGTCAAACAGAAATTTATTCAGAGAAAATAAAATGCTCGAGTGTAATTCAACGAGATAATTTAACGACTCCTTTGGTTCTTCTTCGCAAATGTTCCCAAAATCTAATCATTTCACTGACAAATATTAGAAATAAGAAGCAAATGACATTTTAGTGTTTTGTTTATTGT